>CM043709.1:15877828-16477828 GCA_023969325.1 Oryzias curvinotus
ATATATATGTATATATATATATATATATATATATATATATGTGTGTGTGTGTGTGTGTGTGTGTGTGTGTGTGTGTGTGTGTGTGTGTGAAACATACACATTTTTCAAACATAAATGTGTTCAAAATTTATTTGGAGCTTTTTAAAATACCTGGTTGTGTGTTATCAGTACATCGATGGTCATGCACAAGAGGTTTCCTTTGTATTTGGACAGATGGGAACCCCATAGGAGTTTAAAATTTCCAGCTCTAGACTAGTAAAAAAGGAATACTTAATGTAGCAATTATAGTCTTATATTAACGTCTGAAAAAGCCTAAACAATTCTTTTTAATCATTGTGGTTGAAAAAAAGGAATACAAGCTGTCTTTGCTCTTTCCTTTTATGGATGCAATGAATAGATGAGGATTTAAGTTACCAAGCAGATTGTAAAAGGCAGTATGATGTGAGTGCCAAAATGCTGCTCAGAGATAAGAAAAAAATATATAATGAAATCAAATTATATAACATTTTTTCAGCAGTAGTAAATTACCAAAAATGGGAGGCTGAGGCATTTAGATAGTTTAACAAATGCATCTTAACATGCCTTCCTTAAGTCTTAAAATGTTTAAGGATAATTAAATCATAATTGCATTCCAATGCTGATGCTCAAATGAGAAAGTATTGCATTAATGTATTTTCAATAGGCTTCATTTTTGCTTGAAATAAAGTATCACTACATTAAAGGCTCTTCAGTTATTGAGGCATTCTTGAGTAATGTATGAATTCAAACTAAACTAAATGTTTTATTAAAAACACAAAGGAACTTTTTTTTAGGTTTGAGTCCTCATCAGGTTTGAACACGACATACTGTGGGGCACAATATAAGAGTATATTAAAAAAAATCTAAAAGCAAACATGTAGTCACACATACATAAATATATATATAATAATTGGATATTGATAAATCTATTAATTATTGTTAATTATAAATGTAATAGAATTAATATATTAATGTTTAGGTTACCGTTGTGTTAATCAGAGACTTTTTGTTATTATTTTGATATTTTGTTATTAAAATCATAGCTTTTTTTCAGGGCGGGCTTCAATACTCTAAGCTCGTGTCTGCTCCGTTTCAAACATCTTTTGTATTGCTAATATCACTGTTCACTGTTGTTGTTATCATTACTAATATTATCTGAAAGTTTCTATAGAATGGATTTTATTCTAATTGTCAATGTGTTTGAAACAAAGTTAATAAAAAAAATACAGAAATAAATAAATAAATAAACCACATAGCTGCTAATTTTCCGGGCAAATCTTTTTAAGAACTGGGGGGTTTCGGGGCTGTCGCTGGGAGACACAGACTTTCAACTCCTTCACAGGGAGGACAAACATAATACCAGGCTTGCAAAAAAAAGAATCTTGCATCTTAAACAGACATACACAAACAAAGGCCAAGCATTTTTGATTTTTGTGCTTAATTCTTTCACAAAAAAAGAAAGAAAAAGTCAAAATCCACTTAATTTTGCCGTTATTTAAAACAAATGAGCAACTAAATCCATACAAAAAAAAAATCACAAATTCCTTGATTTGATCAAAGTGCTAAGTGAAATCCTGCACAGTGTTTTACGTATAGCCATGTTCATGCATAAAACTAAGTTAAACTATCAAAATTGTTTAATGAAATTATCATAGTTTTGTATCATTAATGAACTTGCTTAAAGTGTAACAGGTACAATCCCTTTAGAATTTATAATATAGTTTCATAAGCTCTAAAAGAATTTATTTGTTTAGTTTTGATCATTTTGTTATTAAAGACAAGAGTGAATGAATACATTTTGAAAACTCCAATATTTTCTCTTGAATAAAGTTTTGAAATTATAATCACTTTTTACTCTGGACATAAAAATGTTTCGGTCATGAAACCATATGCTCCCTTTATCGCCTGCGCTAGAAAGTCCATTAATTCTGACTTTAACCCAGACATAAAGAAGCTTTTGCAGCAGCCCTGTTAAAGAAAATCTGGACTAAACAAATTAATTGTTTAGTCCAGATTACGGAGAATTTACAACCACATTTAGATTATTGGAAGTTTTGTTAGTTTGTTTTTTTGTGAAATTTAACTGCAGATGTGAGATTTGTGAAACAGAGCAGCAGATGGCACTTTATAATTTAAGTTTTTTCATCCATCTGACAAAAAAAGTCACCCTCTTCAATCTGCTTAACTGCCTTCCATCTGCTGGTTTGCTTTTTCTTTCTGCTTAACCAAAATACTAAACCGACCAGTGATTACATCACACATTACACAGGCAATAGCCTTGATTGGGATCCTGTGTGATTTAGGTACTTCTATGCGGTTAAGTACTTTTTTTTCCCTGAAACTTGTTGCTACATGTAGATGTAAACACATCACACAGACTAAAAAAAAGTTATGGACTATAACAGAATCAAGTTCTTCATTCTTGTATATTATTTCCTTATTAATAGATTATATTTCTAAAAATATTTATAAAAAAAATTTACACTGAGAATATTTGCATATGATGCCCAAATGGCTTGGAAACATATTTACTATATGAGGCTTTAAAACAAGGGAATAAGTCACTTGTTCAGAGAATATAGGGGAAAAAATGTTCTTTTGCAATTTTTATTTCTTTTTTTGTTTTGTTTTTTACTACCAAAACACTAAATAGATTAAATCTCTGATTAAAGAAAAGAACAAACAAAAACTATATCTTTCTGAAAATGCAGATTATGCAGTTTATATATGTTTAATCCACTCAGAATCAAATGTTTAAAAAAGAAAAACTATTAAAAATGGCTTTTTGGAACATTCTCTGGAAAACACTGCTAATCAACTAAAGGTTTCTATTTAATATTTTATGTTGTGGATGACTGATAGTCTCAACATTTTATTCATGGGCAAAAAAAACCTCTACATTCACTTTGACATCAAAAACAGAGAAACACAAGATTAAAAGGAGCATTTATCAAAACAATCACTGCATAATTGTGAGCCTGTTTGGTTGTTCTCAGCCACGCTAAAAGAACAACTCATACTTACTTTGGAGCTTAAAGGTTTTAGGAAATGTTTCACCAGAGAATGACTCTTTGTTGGGGATTACTGTATCACCAGTGAAGCCAAAAGTAGAATTATCCTCTTTTTCAATCTGTATCCCACACAACTTCAACTAGAAAATCATCCTCCCTTTCCTATAAAGCACAAGCAGAAAATGACAAGTTTAACCTCTTCATGCCTGAATGCATTAGAAATTATATAAATATAAAATATTCTTCAAGGTAAGTCAAGTGGAGATGTTTATAAGATACATTCTTAGAAAATATTATTAAATGATAGGCACCAATTATTAACAATGACATGGAAAAATAAAACTTGAAAACTACAACTGTTAAGTTTTATGTTGTAAATAATTGAGAGTAAAATTACCAAGATTTTACTCATTTGTTTACAGCTTTTTGGTGTCTTCTTTGTGATCTGTTATTTCATTCTGCTGCAGAATGTTTACCCATATTATAGACATTTAACTAAAAACCACAGAATAAAATATAATCAAAGTAAAAGAGTCAACCATCACGAAGATTATAAAAGTTAATTCTTATGAAAGTTAATGGAAAGGTTGCTTGGTGGTCATGGTGGTCTGGTGTTACGCTGCCAGGCATTTGCTTTGACACTGCTGTGGCTTGACGGAAGCATCTCAGCATTGTCCATTAGCAACATTTTTGTGATACTTATTAACCTGATGCGACATTAATTGGCCGAACAGCGATTTGATGTGCAGCGCAGATTGGAATGATTGCAGTTTGACATGTCAGCAGTGTCACAGGCGCTTCCAGTGGCCTCACACCTCCCAGGAACAGAACAAAAAACAGGGAGGTCGCAGGTGAAGGCTGTGAATGGACGGCCAAAAAAGAACATGGGGGGGGGAGGCTCAAGTTCTATTAGTAGAGCAAGAGTTCAAAGCTGGAGTTTGTCACCTGTTAGAGTTGGCAAGCTATTCATCTCGAGCAGCAAGAGTCACGCTCAACCCCCCGCCGCTTCTGTCTCCATCCACCTCCCCCTAATTGGATTTAATGAGCGATTTAACAGCACAACACCAGAAAATCAAATCAAACTGCTACTGTGCTTAATCCTGGGTCACTCCTTTGTAATGAAAGCAATTTCCAGCCGTCCTCCTCTTCGTGGAACACTTCCAATTTTGTTGCAGGCTTCAGCTGCACATCTTCCCCCTGTTTTTCCTTTCAACTACTCTCCTCTTTGATGATCGCAACCGCCTGTCCAGGAGCAGGATTTGAACCTTTGCAGAAAGTTCTAACAAGACTGATGGCATGTAAAAATAGTGAAGCCCGTGCAACTTTGATTCATAGAAAGTTAATTATAACCAAAAAAAAGCTGGATAGTAAGCTGAATTGTTTTGTTCCTTGTATAAAAGAGTAAAAATGTTTGATTTGCAAGGAAAAGGAGTCACAGAAACTAAACAGTGATTTCACTTGAAGGGATTTGTCAATAAATAAATGGCAAATTTGTAATGATAAAAGCTGTTTCGTTAGTGGGTTGAAGGAGAAAAGGCCAAATTGAAGCATTTTTTGCCTGACATAATGGATTTAATTATTTGCATTCCAATAGTGGGGACAAACAAAACATCAAGCACAGTAAAATTCTAAAACAGTTATTTTCCTGTTCTTTTTTTTTTTTTTGTATAGATCTCTGGACAACGAATGAATACATGTATAAATGTTGACGTAAAGTAACAACATATTTGTATTTTTAGCTAATGAGCAGAATTTAAAGAGATAAATGTCGTTCTACTTGAAAAAAATGAAATTGTTGAGAGAATTTTTCAAAGGAAAAAAAGAAATGCTGTAATTTACTCTACAAGGAATCTGTTCTAAAACATGCATTTATCATGGTATCAGCAGATTACTTGGCCGGTCAACAAATGTGCATTTTCACACACATGTTGGGATGAACAGTCATATGCTTGTCATACAGCATTCAAAAGCATGACATAAAAGCAAGCTATGAAGAACACAGGCCATCCATCCTGTGCTGAATTTGTAAACAATGAATAAAGAGCACATACTTCAATATTAACAAAAGGCTTGAGGTTACTTTACTCAATATACAATCACAGTGACTGCCGTTTCATTCCGGTTTCTCTGCTTGAAGTTCTCATCTACCCTCCCCAAGTGGCCCAATTCCCCCTCGGTTCAGTGGCAGGGCACTGGGTCACAGCACTGACTTGATTTTCACACTGTTCCCGCAGCAGAACAGCACGTCAAGTTAATCAGGGTTAACAATTGCGGCGGGGCCTTGCTGAGCAGTGCTCCCATCGGCTTAGTGTGTCCTGGCGAGGGAGATACAGATGGGACGGTAATCTCTCTTTTGAGAGGGAAGGGCACACAAGAGTGTGGCAATTGGTGCTCTGGTGTCACCTGGAGAGGGGTGGCTGCAGTCGTTAAAGACACACTCCAATGACAATTTGTGGTGTTTTTAACATGTTCTTGTATCGTTTTTCTCATGATGGGGGACACACAGAAAGAAAGAAGTAAGAGTTGAACTGGGTTTCTGAGTATTTCTTTATGTAAATTGTGATGAATCAGGAGTAGATGAAAAAATGCTGCTTGGAAAAACTTGTAGTTATGTAAAAACTACAATCAGCGAACTTCTCTGCTCCATTCCGATGCAGCCACTTGCAGACAAATAGACCCATGTATGTTTTTTTATTCTCTTCATCAAAGCTGGCATTTGGCTTTAAACTGTACAACTGGGTAACTCCAATATTACTCATCGTTTTTGTTTCACGGCTAATGTTAATTTGGGAACATGAGGGGCTGTATGCTAGCAGGAGAGCATGTAAACAAAGGGATGATGGGAAATGAGTGAATGCTTACTCCCTGCCAACAGTCCCGTCCACAACTCAGATGCGAATTTCTCTTCCCACTCTGCAGAAACTATGTTCTAGAAAATGATGGTTGTTTTTTTTGTTTGTTTGTTTTTTGGCTAAAAATTAAATAATCACAATTAAAAGACCACTTTTCCATTGGATTTTACATTGGAGAGGGACTTGATGAGACTGCAATAGGCAGTGAACAGATGACTACTGCAAAAACTGAATAAATAATAGGCTCAGAACTAATGCATGAATTATGCCTCTAAAATTAAACCAAAGCAAAAGATATAATTAGAATATATCACTTTCTCATACTTTAAGCAGATAGCATTGTTTCCTTTTTTGATATTATTTACTGATGTCACTAGTTTTACAAACTAAAAGTAAAAATGACAAAACATGCATAAAAATTGAGCTTAATACGTTTTCTGGGTGGTTTAAAACTCCACAGAAATATTTTAATCCTTTAGGTAAGGCTCTATATACTCTTTGACCTCACAGTTAAGAGGTGAGAGATGTCAAAGATCGTGAGCAGCAGATAAAAACAAATCCGTAATAATCGTTCCACATTTTAAGATGAAAGCAAAGGGCAAGAAGTTGTTGGAATCTACAACTAAAGAAGACTGATGCGTGGTGAAATTAAAGCCTCTGTGGCAGCTGCAGGTTTGCACAACCTAGCCAAAGGTGCCTGCATGGGCCATTAGCTATACAGACTTAATTATTCATTCAGTTAGAAAAAAGCATTGCACAACCGTGCCTTCCAGATAAAACCAATGATGAAGAAATATTCACAGCATGGCTGACAGTTCATTTTCCTCACAGAGTTCAATTTTTTACATCAACCACAGCAACACTCTCAACGTGACCTTTTAAATAGGAGAACTGGGGCAAAGAATAACTTAGGCATGAGATCACCTTGTATTTTACCGTTTCTTCGGCCGACCTTCTGTCAGAGTGCATCCTTTTTTTCACTGGGACACCACAACAAAAACGGGGGAAGCACTCTGCTTCTCTGCTTCTCCCTTTTCTATAACCATCTAGCGCAGGAAATGTCACACTTTCAAAGTGACACATGTATTATTAAGACAGGACTCAAGTGCAATCCCTGTGGGGACACTAAGAGACTTTCACATGTTTGTGTTAGTGCCATCGTTTTGATTTGGCTGTTGCTGGAACAGAGTTTGTGCAAGCATCAGAAATCTGTCACACAATGCACAAAATGAATATTTCATAAACTTGGCGACTTCAAAGTTTTGGTTTGAGAGCAACACTGTATTGCCTCACTGTAAGAATTGCAAGAATTTGGAAATCATTTAAGAAGCATTTACCCAGTTTTAAAGTCAGTTTTGTCATTTAAAATGCATGTGCAGGGATGAAAAACCTTCAGACGGGGATTGATGACTCTTAAAAGTGGCAATTTGCCTATTTAGTGATGTGTTTTTGTTGTTGTTAAGTTTAGCAGTTGTGTAGCAAAAAAATATCCTTGGGATTTATTACCTGAAAAAGAATGAATTAAAAATATTAAAAATAAAAGCGTTTTTTAATACCAAACATTGCATTTTCGTAGCCCTAATCAAGCTTTTTTTAGTGTCGGATATTGTTTTTGACTTAAAAAGAGGAAAAGGGAACCGAAAAAATGTAATAAGAATAATAATTGCTAAAATGTAGATCTGATCTGAAAAGAAAATGCCTGTTTAGTCTCATTTGGTGCATTTTCTTTACAAAGACAATGTTCTGTAAAGTTATTTATGCCCGAAAGCGGACTTTCGAGGACAAGTGTCTGGCATCATTTAAATTTCAGGCTTTGTCAACACAGCTGCAGAGAAAATATTTGTGTCGCCAAAGCTGCAGTGTCCCCAGAAAACCCAGTCACAACCCATTCATGTCTGTCCCGGCCCAGTTTGTCAGGCGGGTCAATCAATGTTCAAGCCAAAGGATGAAAAAAAAATGAACAATAATAAAAATGAAGACCTACTAAACTCCACCTGCCCTCCGCTGCCTTCTCTGGAGGTAAAGTAAAAGTTCACCAAAGGTTCACGTCCATAATCATAGCTGAACCTGGTAGTTTAAGTCTATGATTGTACCGGAAAGAGGAGGAGCAAATTTGCCAAATTTACCCAGAACTATATGACGCGTCTTGTACTTTCGACCCCGGCACACAGGGTCACTGTTCGGTCAGAGTGCTGCTCTGGGCCAACTGTGTGTGTGATGATGGGTGAAGGGACCCAGTTTAGTTAAAAAAAAAAAAAAACAAAGCAGAAAAAAAAAACAGGAAAAACCCCAAAATATCTCTGATACTGGCACTGTGTCGTAACACCTCTGAGCTTCCAACATCAAAACAGGTTCATCTAAAGTTCACTGTATAAGCCACGCCTCCTCGCAGCCAAGCAGACGATGTGTCATCATAAATGAGCAATGGTCCATCTACAACCTCCATCCAAGCGGCCTGTTGCGAGGTCACAGCGACCCCCAACGGGCCCAGGACAAACTCCTGACAGAACAGAAACTAACTAACACAGAAAAATAAAAACATACATTTTACATTTTACAACTACAATTTCAAACAAAGACATTTTATAAATATTTTTATCTTTATTTAATTATTTTAGTATTTAATCATTTTTAGTATTTAAACCTGTAAACTGTATGGGTGGTTTATTACATTTTATTTTAGATAACGTCAAAATAAGGGAAAAACTCTACCGACTAATCAGAAGAAATGGTAATTCAGATTTCGTTCTGTATTTTAAAATTATAGTAAAAAATTAATTCTACATTTTTTCATCAAAACATTTTTTGAAATATTTTGGGGTCGAATTTTATTATCACAAAAACGTTCTTATTATTAGTTATTATTATCATTTATATTGTTTTAACACAGATACCGGTCCTTTTTTTAATTTGGGGAGAAAAAAAATAATATATATATTTTTTTTCTTTTAGTAAAGTAAAGCTTTCTTTTAAGTTTGTTAATGATAAAAATAAATAACAACTCCTAAACAGTACTCTCAAAACTGTCAATAAGAGAATAGTAATTTTTAGGCAGTAAAAGTTTAAAATCTAACTAAATGTTAACTGTAATATTGTTTTGTCAAACAAAATTAAATTAATATGAAATCCTATTGTTATACATACAATTTTATTAAATATTTATTCATGTATGATAAATATTTAACTAATGCTAAATTTAACACAAATGTAAAAAAAAATAGGTTTGTCATGATTACATTACATTGCAAATGCAGATAAAAGGCTAACTGATGTATACTAAATAAAACAGCTAAAACTCCTAATGAAACTGTCTTTTGACTGCCCTAAAATCTGTTAAATGATTACATTTTTAAATTAAACATTAAAATATAACATTAACTTCTAAAGTAATGCATTTGAATTGTTTCACTTTGGAAGTTTTACAGTTTTTACAATAAATTCCAGATTTTTAAGACAGCTGATATTTTTGGGGGGGACCTTTTTTAATTAAAAAAAAAGTGTAGAAAAATTAAAATAATTCAAATTGTTATACTTATTGTTTTTATCCTATATCTTTTTTGCTAATACAAAAATTAATGTACATAAATCTAGGCATTACAATAGAAACAACAGACACAATAGAATAAGCTAAATAAAAAAGGAGATAAAAATGAACTGTAATTCCAATCTTTTAAACAAGAAATCAATAAATCATTGTGTTTTTTATAATGTCCAATTAAAAAACTGGAAGAACAATTTTCTCAATTTCTGGAACAAATAAATCTTTCTTATGTTTTGGCTTCAAACTTTTTTCAAACGTAAACATTTTTTTTCATGGATTTACTGTTTTAGAGCTCTTGACTGGCCAAAGAATTAATACACAAAGAGTCCAGCAATGTTGAAAATGCCATCCTCCAGGACAAAGACTAAGAGCGCACTCCTATGTTAATAAAAAGAATTGCATCTCTGAAATAAAATTTAAAAAAAGCTAATGGCATCTCAAATGTCCATGAGTTCGGAAAGGTTTCACCTGTGGTACATTAGTACACAACTAAGCCTCATATTTGACTTCATAAGAAAGTCAATTTATTATCTTTTTTTTTAGTACCAGTTCAAATGATTGGATGTTAGAATTTAAACTGCAGGCTAATATCCTTACAGGAATGAACCAAGTCACAAAATAGGACCAAATGAAAATATTAAACATTGTTTAAATAAAATAGTTTAGATTATGGAACTATTCAAAAACGCATTTAAACTCCTTGAATTCCTGAAAGTGAAATCTGTTAAAATGTTATTTGCATGAGTAAGAATTAAAACATGTAGAAGAAAGCAAACGTGCAAAATAAAGTCAAAATTTTCTATTAAGATTTCAGTTTGTTGAAACCTCCAGAAAAACCTCAGATACAGCATGTTTGCTCATGTTAGCACCTGACAACATCAACATTTTAAATAATTAAAATAATTGACAAAACAAAAGAAATTGACAAAGTATAAAACTCTTTGTTTTATTGAAATTATAACAATTAATGCAGACCATAATTATACCAAGTTAAATATATTGCATAAATCACTTCTAAATATTAAAACAAAAAGAAAGAACCTTTCAGTCAGTGAAATTCACAAAACTTGTGGTTCATTATTGGTCTTTAAAGCTGGTGTCCTGGAACAGAATGTACAGACGGCGCACCACAAGCCGTGGCTAACTGTGATGGAAGCATTTCTTTTTCTCCCTACATGCATTCCTAGAAGGATTTTATTATTTCCATGGGAAACATGCAGGAAGGTTCTATTCCTCTAAAATTCACAAGCAGCTGTTTGATCAGAGGGCCACATTCTCCTGCGTGCTTCATCCCAAACAACTGTTCCACTGCAGACAGAAGACGGAGATCAGGGAGATCCTGCTGCACCCAGACACAGAGAGGAGAAAATCATCTGAGGTTCACTTCATACAAGTCCATTGATTGACGTTAGCAAAGCAGTGTTATAACAAAAAACCTAAGCATAGTTTATAAAATCAATCAAATAAAAGTAATGTATTTAAAGGTTCTTTTTAAAGAGGTATGTCTAAAAAAATATGCTAGAACTAAAAATTGGATTTGAACAAATAAATAAATAAATGTGCTTAAAACTTATGGTTAGGCAATCTGCACTCTGTAACAAATCTAGAATTTTATGCTTTTGAGTTTTGAATATCCATGAATCATTTTTTATATAGCACTTTTCATACTTGGTATCACAAAGTGCTAAATAATAAAACAAGCAAATTAATTTAAATCAGAGCAAATATTAGAACTTCATTATAATATAATATTAAAGACATTACTCTAATGTTGTCAACTTAAATCAACCTCCACAGCTCCTACTGTAGCATCTCTAATTTGTAACTAGTATCTGAAAACACTTTGCTGGCCTCGCCTTCCTCTCCTATTTTGGTTGACTGTCTTTTACTTTTCATACCAACACTTGTCAAAAAGTCAGTGTCCAACAAAGCTGATTTTTTTTTTACTTACATTGAAAAGTTGAACCTAAGTTAAGTTGAATCCTTTAAACCAATTATTCACCATCACATAACGATTTAGTTGAGGCTCTGATTCTTCACCCCTCTTGTTTGTAACGGGAAAAATGGTATCAAAACAAATTAAACTATGTCAAAATACCTTAGTTATTTCTCTTTTAGAGCTCTGCAGATTTAACCTCCATTTACTGAAATGTCTATTTGGTCTTCCGCAGGTTCCACCAGCCGGTTATATGAAAATGCCAGCATGATCTAAAGGGGAAAAGAGAAAAAAACAATCTTCACCTTTACGCAATATTAGACATTTCAAAAACAAAGATTCTAATAATTGGCACATGCTTTGTTTTAGGCTGGTTGTATGCTACAGCATTAAGGCCATGAGGCCTTTTAGGATTTCATCTGCATTGTACTTGTTTACTGTTGCATACAAGGCTCTTAAATTGATGCTAACCAGTACAAGTGATTTCACTATGAAAATTTTATGTGTACAAAGACAATGTGTCATCTTTATGCAACATTAATCTGCGGTGTCCATAACAAACTCGCTGTGGTTTCCTTCCATTCCTGGAAAACAGTCTCAATAGGCTAAACTGCATTTAAAAGTTTAAAGTGAATTTAATTCAAAGCCTATTTACTGTAAAGGACTTATTTTCTTTTTGCATGTAAGGTCTTCAGGTTTATAATGTCTTTCCTGTCCTTTTCTGTTTCCACCATTGGAGCCAGTAAGGAGTCGGTTCTGGAGTTTGGTTTGGTTTTTCCCCACTAGAGGGAGACATTTCTCTTTTCTGTTGGTGAATTTATGGTCATGGATTCCCCATTTTCATTTTTTTATCAATTTTATTTTTAAACTGTATTTTTCAGAAATTGTCATTTGCTTCTGAATGTATGTTGAACAAAGGTTGAAGATATCGATAAACCACAAATGCTGGCATAACTCAAACTGAATTCTGTCCACATTTTGAGAACAACAGTTTGGTTTTCTCAAGATCAGTTCAGAACCAGGATTCAAGAAGAGAAAAATATTTACTTGAAGTCTGTGATGATTTAAAAAGAATTATTCTTTTTGTTTTTTACTTACCGTCAACATTACCAGCAGTACCACCATCACTCCCATCATTACATACATATTGTCGGTCAGACCACCAGCCCACAGCGGGCCCAGGATGGTGGCCAAACCCCCCACAGAGCGACGGACCCCCTGACTGAAACCTGCAGGATCGGCAACAAACTCACACTTCAGTCAGATGACAGAAACGTTTTCACTTGAATTATGCTGAGCAAACAAATCCACAAGGTGGCGCCGTTTCCCACCTTGAGTTTTCTCAGAGGTAATTTTGGAGAAGAGGGACACCTGAGCCACAGCAACAAACGGTAGACCCAAAACCTGCAGAAACACTCCGATGATGAACTCGGTCAACTGCCATGAGAAGCCTCCTAAAAAATAAAAAATAAAAAAAAGAACATGACTAAAGCATGAGTTAAGCACAAATCCAGAAACTCCGCTCAGTTTGATGAAGCAGTCTTTGTTTGTTTGATCGACAAGATTTTTTGGCCTACTGCAGTTTTTTTTTTTTAAATACCAAACACACTGCTTAAAAAGCTGCTAAAAGTAAAATGAGAGGATACAAACTTTAGACTAGACTAGAGTCAAATATTTGGAAAAGAACTGGGTGAAATTAGTTGAAAAACTGAATCAGTTTTCATTTTAAAATGCAATATTGAATAAATCCATGAGTTAAAACAAAAAAAAAAGTTTTGTTTTGGAAAGTTCTAACTTTCTTCTATTATAAACAATTGTTTTTATAAAAAAGTTAATTCGACAGATCAACTAACAAGTAATCAGATCTTGTTGAATGCTAATCAAATCCTTTAGGTTTGTTTTTCAGCAATAATCAGAATCAGAATCCTTTATTGTCATTGAAAATGGTGATACAATGACATTGCAGCAGCCTTGGAGTGGTGAAGAAAAATAAAATAAAATAGAATACAATAAAAATTAAAACACTGTCACTAACAAGTCTAAACAAAATGTACAACATTTACAGAAACAATTGAATATTAAATACATATGAAAAAATAGAATGGAATGAGTTACTAACTCAGCCCCACTTTGGAATCACGTCTTACCTAAAGGTTTAGCCAAGAATATGAGGCACCAGATACAAGAGATGTTGCAAATGGTCAAGCCGATGGCGAGAACCACCCGCTCCGCTACATGTTTGCTGAGCCAGCGCACAAACAGGAATCCAGCAATCACCACCACGCCACCGAGACAATACATCACGCTGTTCTCCAGCTCCCCAAAGTTAAAATACTTCTGGGTCAGGGGTGTCACCATGGTCTGTGGGGACAAGTCGAAATGAGCTCCACTGCATCAAAAGCCCGGAAATCTTAGCAAACACTTAAATATGTCAAAATTGTTTGCATACAAAAAGTGTGTATTTTTTTTCTTTGAAAACGGTTCTGCACTGATGAGGGTTTGCTTTGTCTGATGTGAAGCATGGCTTCTGTTGGAAAAACTTTTAGTTGTTTGAAAAATTGGTTCAAATGATTACCAAGGCTGTGTCCAAACTCCCACCCTACTCCCTAACTACTAAAAAAAACTATACAGTGAGGGGGACTATGTAGTGTGTGGATTTTAAAAGCAATTTTGGCACCAACCTCACTAGTTGTTTTTTTTTTTTAACAACGAATTTAAGAACATCGATTTCACAAAGTTAAAAATTTACTGAGATGAGCGTTTTGCGACGATCATTTATGAATCAACTGTCTTTTGTAGATAAAAACGTTGATGGTTTATTAAAAAAAATACATTTTTTTGGTAAAAATTGTTCAGACACATTGCATTGTGGTCTATATTCGCCAATCTACTGGGCATCGATGCACACTGGTTTTTCACAGAGGCTTCTGGGAGACTTCTAGGGCACTCGATTTTAAAATTGTTGATTTGGAGAGCACAACAAAATGGCGAACGCACTATATGGTGCACTATGTAGTCAGTAGTAAAGGAATTCGGACACAACCCATGACGATAAAATGTTATCTATAGGTGGATTCCAACTGTGGATTCATCTCTGATCTGACCTGTAATGAGGAGGTAACTCCAAATGAAGATCACCATCAGAAAGGTCTGAATTCATTATTAAAAAGAAAATATTAGCTTGTAAAACGAATTTGTTCCAAACTACAATTTTCACCCAAACAGCTATATTTAGTCTCCATTGAGATGCATGCTTTGATTCACCTGTGCATCTTACCAATCCCACCCAGGCTACAGAACTTTCTCCAATGAGACATGGAATAATGCGATTTGTCTGTGTCGTTCTGAATGGTTTCGTTCTATGTATGGTACAAAACACCCTGTTTTGAGGCTTAATGGTATGACTTAGGCCTCCTCTGCGTGTGCATTTTGCTTTGTTTGTACACCTCTAGAGCCGTCTGGTTGAAAAGGGTGATGAACTGGGCAGCCAGGAGCACGACCACCTCCTCTCTCAGGAACTCTGTGAGGAACGTGGAAGTAATGCAGAAAAAAAAAAAGAGAAATCAACGGCAGAGTCCATGGAAGAAATAAGAAAAAACACAATTTTCTTCTTACTGACGATATGAAAATACTTTTTTAGGAACTGTTCAAGAATAGTTCTAAAGCTTGCACTCGTTATCTTAACTGTTTGCTTTACGTCTTTCAAAATATTGCCTCAGTTAACATTTCCAACCTGTTGTCAGCCATTTACCTCTGTATAAGCTGGAACTCTTTAGGGACGTAACATGCTCATGGGATTGAGACGTTACAGGGGAAGAAATTGGAGAATTATGAATAGAGGAAACACGGGAGTGTTTCCTGCAGGGGTCGGGCGCCACCACAGAGCCGTAGGATCCCACAAGCTCCTGGGACGTCATTAGCGGCTTTACTTCTTCGTCTCCTTCTTCCTCATCTTCCACAGATGCGTGTGTGTTCTCTTCCTCCTTGTGTATTACACTATCTTTGGTCTTCCTCCTCTCCAAATATGGAAGGTCCCAGTACATAAACACCACAACCAGTTGAAGGAGAATCCACAGCAGGCACATAAACAGCTACAAGGGATACAGAGGGAGTTTGAATCAGGAAACATTCATTTTCCTCTAAACTCAGACATGCTTCAATCCTTACCCCCGGCGCAGTATATTTATTAACGACAAAGGAGCCCAACTGGAAATTACACAGCCTGAGGAAGATGTTAAATGCAGGACCTGTGTGGAGCACAGAGTTCATCGTGTATCATCTTACTAGAACAGCATGCATCTCTGCTCCTAGATTACCAATGTGTTACCTCAATAAAAAGACACAGTGTACACTGTGAGAAGAAAATGTAATACTCACCTATCAAAAGGCCAGCCTGTCGACATGCCATGACAGCAGCAAAGACGGTGGCACGGTCCTCAGACGCTGTGCTTCGGGTCAAAAAGCCAAAGATGGATGAGCCCGCTCCGGTGCCGATTCCTACAAATGGATTTCATCACTTAAGTAAGCCAACAAAGTTACAAAAATGTGGCCTTTTAATAATGATTAGACCGTTCTTGGCCAATATCAAAAAACGTGTTTCTTTCTAGGGTATCATTTCTGTAGAGCAGCAGGGGTTGATCAGAAATTCACCTCAGAGTTGTGGGCGGGACTGTTGGCGCGGCGTAAGCCCGCTCGCTTCCTGTCATCCATCTGTTTACATGCTCTCCCACTAGCTTACAGCTAACCCCAACCTTACTTTACTGGTTCAACAAAAATGTTGTGCACTATTGGAGCTATCCAGCCATGACTTTTAAGTCAGATGGACGTACACGGATTGAGTCGTCTACAAGCAGATCCCTCAGAATGGAGCGCAGCAGGGAGCTTGTGGCTTGCCACAGTAGCCTCTACTTTACACTCACAAGCTTTTTCAAATGGGATTTTTGCATCTGTAAAATATATTTTTAGGCTTAATTTTCTCTCTATATGTGTTCCGTCATGAGAAAAAGGCTCTAAGAACATGATTAAAACACCAAAAATCCTACTTTCATTGGAGTGGTATTTAAACTTATTTTCTGAGGCTTAATGGCATTGCTGTGATCTTTCAGCTTTCAGGCTCTAATTGACTTAAATGCAATGATAACAAAAAAAGAGAAGTTTAATATAAATTGACTATTTTTTTTCTTTTTTAATTGAATTCACCTTTCTCATGGGTATATAGACACTAAGCATGAATGAGAAAAACATATCCAGAAGATAAATATTGCTGATTTACGTAAATGTAAACATGAGTCATGCAATTAATCAAGTGATGCTGTTTTGTGAGATAATTATACTCTATTTATCCCAAAAGAGTGCTAGTCTTTGTCACTTACCTGCTACCAATCTACTGGACTAGTAAAAGCCACTTGGAGTAGCCCATAAAATACATTAAATTACCTAAAAATAAAAATAGAACAGATAAGAAATATTATTAAAAACTCATATTGGAACTTTAAGGTTTCATAATCGCAGGGGAGCCAAAGTCTAACAATGCAAACAATCCAAGTGAGGAGAAAGAATGGAAGAAACTGTAGACTTACCAACTATTTCGAAAAAGTTGGCAAACAAAATGATCTTCTTTGTGGTTTGTGTTCTGTCAGACAAGTGACCAAACAGCGGTCCTGAAAGCAGGCCACTCAGACTGAATGCAGACAGTGTTAAACCCAGGAAATAAGGCTCTGCATTTAAAGTCTGTAAATATCTCCATATGGTGGGTAATATCACAGCTGAGGAAATAAAAACACAGAAGAGACAAATGAAACAGAGAAAAGATAAATGTTAGTTCTTAACCATCCATGGAGGGACTAAAGAACTTTTTTTTTTAAATATGATTATTGTGAACTTTTACTAAACATAATATGAAATGAGAATGAAACTATTAACCGGCTTGTGCTTTTTTTTCCCCCCCAGAAAAAACTGAATCTTATATATATATAAAAAAAAAAAAGTGGGAGCTCCTGAAACTGCTCTTTCTCCCCATCAATGTCTGAAGCTTTATCAGCACACAGACAAACAATTGCCCCGACTAAAGGCAACCCGGAGCCAATAGGAGTGTCCCATGTCACATGCTGTCAAGATTGCAGAGGAAGTGATAACTCCACTTCTTTTGCAATTTAGAAAAAGAAGATTCCACTGTTTCAACACCGCCAACCATGTGCAAAAGACTATAACTTACTTTTTGATTCTGGAAAATGTAGAATTGTGCCCTTTTGTTTTCTTTATATCATTGAAACGGATAAATAATAAAATATGCACAGATTTAAAAACGTTGGACCTTTTTGTAACTAAAACATGGAAAGATCTAAATACTACAGAGTTGTTTGGCAAGATTTAATAAGTTGATAAAGACTACCAAGTGTATAAAAGTAGGGTAATAACATATTTTAGCAGGACTTCTGGAAAGGGTGACAAGGGTTTATTGGGTTTTTTGCTGCAGTCCTGATTTTCAATCACAGTCCACGTGTTTTTGAGAGGTAGGAACCCTAAAAGCACGTAGCCTTCTTAAACTCGTCGAGATAAGCCCTGTTTTCCACCTCAACACTCAAACCAAGATGTATTTGGTTGATTAATATCAGAAATGTGGTTTTATCAAAGGGTTTTGACAGAACAGGGACTCTGTGATAAAGACAATGATTCATTTTTGAATGTATAATGTATAATTTTTAAAGTATAATCATTTAAAAAGAGAAAAAAAAATGTTTTTAAAGTAGAACCATTTAAAAACAGCTTTCAGCAAGTTGCTTGTTTCCTTTCCACAGTAATCAAGGAGTCAGAGGAATCAGGCCATTGAGAAATTTAACCAGAAAATACTTTGGAGATTCTTTTACCTGGGTGTCCATAATAATTTTATAACAATTCATCTTTACATTTTTTTTATTATTTCAAATTCATTTGTTCTGGCCTGAAAGAGACAAAAATATAATGAAAAAAAGTCCAATCTAATACCAGGAAAAAGTCAGATCCCTATTTTGTAGTCTTATTAGAGCCTACTGAAAAGTAATTACACCTTTTTGCTTACAAATTTTAGAGTACATGAGTAAGTGAATTAACAAATGCACAAAAAATAAATACTGTAGCTTTTTTATTATTAGCCTACCACAGACATTTAAAGGATCTTTTGATCAGAATATCCTGGCTTTAGGCAGAATTTCAGAAATACAATTTGATAATTACATTATTTGATGTATTCGTCTCGTTTTGTTGTATCCAGGATGATGGTTGTTCATTAGATCTCTTTGTAGTTTCAGTGATTATACATGCTCATAATGCCTTAAGGTTTCATTTGACATTAGTTTTTACTTTTATGGGGAGGGGTATCATTTTTCTTACCATGGTGTATGTGTAGGGGTGGTGTGGCATTGTGTAGGTTTAAACAAAATATTTGTTCAATGTCTGGTCCTTTTGTTTTTAAAATTTGATTATGTTTTTTTGTGAAGCACTTTGGGTAGCATGAGTTGTAAAAGGACTTTAGATATAAAGTTTGATTTGATTTGCTGGTGTGGACAGATACCAAGAAAATCCTTTTCTCACTTCAGCATGAAGCTTTTTCTATTTTTATCTATTTTAAGGTCATTTCAGGGCAGCTGGATAGCTCAGTTGGTTAAGCGTACAAAAGGGCTCAAGTCTGGGTTCCCCTGTGCCAGTCCCCAGCCTGGATAAAACATAGGGTTGTGTTAGGAAGGGCATTCATCCTGTGTAAAAACCACATGTGCGAATCTGTGGGGGGAAAATGTATTTCCTGTGGGGTACTTCATTTATGGTTGTTTATTATTATTATTATTATTATTATTATTATTATTATTATTATGTAAAGGTATTTGGTTTTTGTTTTGTTTTTCAGTTAAGGTTGAAAGATTTTTTTATTTTAATTCTGTAAAACATTTGTGTTGTTTGAAAAGAGCTTTATAAATAAAGTTTGGTTTAATCCAAGATGTTTATTGTTTTTAATGTATTTTTCACTGTAAATGTCAGTGTCATTTTTACACTAATGCAGATACAAAAGGAAGAAACCTAAGAGAGTGAATGTTTGCCAAAACAAAACAAAAAAAGCAAACATGGAGGTTTTTGTTTTGTTTTTTAGGCTATGCATCCGTTTTGACGCTTTAATTTATAAAATCACTTTCTGTCCTATGAATGTAGAGCGTCAGAAAGACAGAAAGGGTTCTTACCATATTCCACACCGCTAAGAAGAAATATGAGCCCAATAGTAGCGAATGTCAGTTTCCTCTTACGGCGATTATCCATCTTGTTGGTTTGCTATTCTCTCGTTTCTATCATTTCTCTGAACGCGCTCATTCTTTGACTCACACAGCTGAGCTAATTCACAGAGCGAGGCTTCCAATTAAAGCTGGCGGAGATGCTAAACCTGGCTATTCATCTGAGAAAAGCTAAAAAAAAAAAAAAATACATCAACATTTTCCTCCACGATTTAAATTCGATATTTTAGCAATGCATGTCGCGATTCTAAGACCAAAGAGGACCCCAGAGATCCTTCACATGAGGTCACTCGAGTTCCAGCAACGCTTTCCGCAAGAAAACAATCAGACATGACCCTCCATGGCCACCGTCTTTTCCGGTGTTGTGCAGGTACACAGGAACGGAGAGGAGAGGAGTAGTCTTGTCTCGGGAGCGCGCCTCGCACTGATTTCAGAGGCGTTTCCCAATTTAGATCAATTTCGTCAACGAAACGTGTTATTTATTTATTTATTTTTTATTAATTATATGCCTTAATAGATACAACAAAATAAAAGATTGATTAGAGCCCAACCAATTCTTATGATGTCATGTAGCCACCTGGAGGGAGGTCCATCAAAATGCTGTCAGGGATCAAGATAAAACTACCCTTTTTCATTATTTATTTAAGCTTGCATAATAAAAATTGTCAACTAAACTTCAGATTTTACCATGAAGGATATGTAACAGCAAATTTTCTATGTCATACATTTATAAAACCAGACAAAATAAAAAAAATCCTCAGTAGCAAAAGTGACTTTTTAAGCAAAGATTAGATCAAGTTAAAATTTATTATAATGACTCCTCATTTATCTGAGTCCAAATCAAAATGCAGAAGCATTATAAGAACCTTTTAAACCTCAATAATGTTCCTGCTTCCCTAAGAGTTGGTCAGCAAAATGAAGCTGCTGTCTCTCCTGGAAAGATCACAGCATTACATGATCATCAGGAGTCAACCGTTCAACTGGATGAAACATTAAAATAAACATGAGTCAAAGTTTGGTGACAAATATAAACCTCGTCATCCAAGACTCCACTGAATCATCTGTTCAGTGCCTGAATAAAAAGGTACTTTTCAGAAAGAGGGATCCTCTCAGGTTGCCAGAGTCTCATTTGATTTATAATTTATTTTAGAAACATAAAGATACTTCAAGAATGTCTGTATGGAGCATGTATTCCCGTTATGTTGCAACACTGCACACACAAAAAACCCTACAAAAACTATCACACTTTGCACAACATCTAAACAGTGTTTAGAGTGATGCTGAAAAACTCATCCATGCATTTGTTACGTCGAGGCTGGATTACTGTAACTCCTTGTTAGCAGCGTGTCCTAAGAAGTCTCCAGCTTGTTCAGAATGCAGCAGCTAGATTGTTAGCAGGAACTAGCAGAAGAGATCACATCACTCCTGTGTTAGTTTCTCTCCATTGGCTCCCAGTTGATTCTAGAATCAAGTTCAAGATCATCCTGTTAACCTATAAGGCCTTACATGGAATGACCCCGTCCTATATTAAGGACCTCATAGTCCCTTACCATCCAATCAGAACACTTCGCTCGCAAAATGCAGGACTGCTTGTGGTTCCTAGAATTAGTAAAAGTACAGTTGGAGGTAGAGCGTTTAGCCACCAAGCCCCTACTTTATGGAATAAACTCCCAGCTCATGTAAGAGAGGCAGATTCAGTTTATACATTTAAAGTTAGACTGAAAACATTCCTCTTTGGACAGGCTTATTGTCAGACTAGTTAGGATTCAGAGATTATTTAACTTTAATGTTAATGTGTTTAAATTAAACTTAATAACAATAACTATTTGTTTTAAAAGGCTGCTAGAAGTTTAAGCTGGTGTAACTATGGTGCACTTGGGTTCTGTCCTCTTTTCTCATCTACATCTACCCTTCCTCTCTTCTCTATTTTTGATCATTATCCATCATTTAGTTCTCCATGCCTCTGTTTGGTGCAGTACGATTCATGTATTGTCCCTCTTTCCCTCTCCCCTCCTGGGGAGTGGGAGTGCTTCCAGACTCCAGTTAGCTCATCCGTGCTCCTGTTCCTGGCCGTGTACCTCGCCTTTGCTCCTGCTCTGACACCTGGCTGTGGATCATGTCTCCGGCTCATCTCGCGCCCCTGACTGTCCCCAACCACGGCTGGATGAAGCTCGTCTGCTGGACTTTATATATGTAGTGGTAGAGTTAGATAACCACCTGTCCGTCCTGGGGGAGGATCCCTACTTCATGTGGACACCCCTGAGGTTTCTTCGTTTTTTCCGGAATCTGTTTTTTTTTTTAGGAGTTTTTCCTAACCGCGAAGGGGGGTATAAGGGCAGGGATGCCAGTATAGCTTGGTCAGTTTGTTAGTTCATTTTAGTATTTTCCTATTGAACTCTTTGTATTCATGATCCTTTTGAGTTCATGTTTTACTTCGAAGCCCATCGAGACGACTGTTGTTGTGATTTTGGGCTATACAAATAAAATAAAATTGAATTGTTGTTCTTACTGCATGACTAATCTAATAAAAATTGGTCTTCAATGAAATATAATAAACTCTTCATGAAATTGACTCAGGGTCAGGCTAGTTGAAAAAATGGAAACTTCTCATGATTTGCATTTAAGGTCCTCACTGATGGCATGTCAATTTTTATGAGATGTACTAATAAATGGAAAAAAAATTGCATTTGGGCTCAGGCCATCTGAAGTGAACCATAAGCAGCAGAATGCAGCTGAAAATGTCGGTGTGGAAACAAGGCAGACACAACTGAAATGGAAGTAATAGATGAAAATTTAAAACTGTACTACTAGCAAAAGCATTAACATTGTTTTTAGATGAGTCATACATACCATGAGCTGCAACTGATCACATAACGTATTAGCTGGATAACTACATAAAGCCCAAATCCAGTGTTTATGCTAAAATATCTGTCTGTTCCACAAAGGGAAAAACCTTATTTTACTGCATTCTGTTTGTGTTTAATGCTTTGTGTGCACATACCAGTATTCAGTGAGTCAGAGTGATTCCCATCTTGTGACATTTGTTACAACAGTCTTTAAGTGTCCTGTTTGGCGCACAAAAGCCGCTTATTTCCCTATAATTCAATTTTCTGTCTCCAGGTTTTATTTTGCTGCTATCTGCAACACTGTTGAAGAGTATTCATCGCTAAAAAAATGAAGTTAATCAACACGTGTAATTGTTTTGTATAAAAGAAAGAAATCTTTATTTACAGTTTACCACCAAGTGGAAATCACAGACCTCAGAGTAGTTTGTTGGAGGAACTATAAAAAATACAACAGAGGTTTACAAAAAACTTTGTGTTATGTCTCTAAGATGTTCAAATGCTCCACTTTTCTAGATCCCAGTTTTACAAAGGTGGATGAAGGTGGCAAAAAACACAGGGAGAGTAAGTTTAAAAGGCCAGCTTCTTCATGAGGAGATAGACTCGGGAGTCTACCTCAAAGCCGTGTAGATTGTTGGCATCTCCCTGCAGCCTCATGAGGAGGCCTCCATAAGACACATAGGCTGAACTGAAAGAACAAGCACATCATTAGAGGACTTGATCAACATTTACACATACATACACTTTATTTTAATTTTTACTCATCACTGGATCGACTAAATGATGTAATGTAATGACGTAATGATCTACATGCATTTGTGTAGAACTTACAGACGTGTGGCAGCTTCTGTTGAGGTCTCATCGCCTTCTATCTTGTAGACCTTTCCATACATTACATAGTCAAACTGAGCTGCCCTGGAAACAATTTAAAAATGGAAGACAAATCAAAAGCATCACACATTATCTGCCACAACATTGAAAGACACTGATGTTCATTTGTCTTCTTTAAATGCCTTGCCTAGATGGTCGATCATCCTGGGGATTGTACTCTCCATCGTCTGGCGTTCCATCTTCATATAATGTACTGGCAATCACCAGTCGGAACTTGTCCCCTTATTGAAATATACAATGACATTTTTAAAAATCTGGATTTATCGTAGCAATGTACATAATCACCTAAGATCAAGCTACACTTCTAGTACAATAGTTTTACATTGAGTCAAAATTGAGTTAAAATAACATCAATTCTGCAGCAACTCGTTATATGAGAAACAGTTAAGAAGTGTCAGAAAGGGGAGCTTTTTACACACATAAACAATTAACACAGTTTCACTAAATCCTACCAATAATCAATTAAACAATTCCTCCACAAAGGCCAAATTTCTAAGATCAAACAAGACGTAAACAAGAACGGACATTGTTACTTTCTTACCAAGATCAACAGGATAAATCTGAGTATTTACATCCAAGATCAGGTCCATCTTGAAAGATTCACTTTCACAATGCAGACGAGACACTGCAGTAAAAGTAATAATAACCTGTATTAGTTTATTATAGAGCGAACTGAACACATTATTAAACTGACTAGAGCGCTTTTAGATATTCATCTTTTTCAAGCAAATATCTATAATGATTATGTTTGTTATTGTGTTGGTCTCACAGCTAATAAAAAGCAGGATTGAAGGTTTCCCAACTCAGTTGTGTGATGACTGTAATGTTTAGCTGTTGGTTGGTTCAAAGCTGTAATACTGACAACACAATGTTTAAGTCACACTTAACACAATATGAACAAAAATGCAATATACAAGCATATGCAATTATGACTTTTACAACTGTAACTATCTACTGGTAAAAATCGTATTTGTGTTAAATTTATAGTGGTACAGTCCACATACCTCTGTCAAACTTCTTGCCATCTGGATCAATGTCTTTCACATCAAAAATATCTTCAAACAAAATCCCAGCCATCTTTATCCCGTAGTTTCTGTTAAACCTAAAACAGATTCATCATAAAACAAAATTAAAAGTGAAAGTTAGTAAGTCACAGAGGAAAGTATTTTAATAAGTCAATCAACCATAGCACTAAAAACAGTGAATTTCCTATGAATGTAATTAGTTAAAAACAAGCTAAAAAGAAAAGAAATAGATCAAAACAAATGTAAATCACAAAGCTCTCCCACCGTGTCAAAGAGGGAGAGCAAAAGTTGTCACAACTTTTGACAACTTCAACAAAACTGTTCACTTTACGCGCTAACTGTTAGCTGTAGCATCATGATGTTGTCCACACAAACACAATACTTACCCCCAAGTTGTGTTCTTGTATTGTTGGGTAAATAGTATGCGCTGGGATGTCGTGGATTCGTGTAAAAACGATAACAGTATAAACTCTCAACGTCAGATATTTGATTTAGATAGATTTTCATTCATTATTAAGCGAAATAGTCGGTACCGCGTAGAACCAGCGTGTTCGACCTTTGACATAACAAGAACTTCCGGTTAGTTTTTAACTTTACTTTTTACTTAACTGAATATAATACAACTTTTAGAAAGCCAAAAAGGCGTTGCGATGGTGTAATGTAGAAAAAAATTATCACTAAAATAACAGGAATTTGCCTGCCGTCATATTTGAAGGCTCACAAATAGGTCAAAGACGGGGGGAAAAAGGAATAATATTTTGGCTTTAAATTTTACGTAGCAAATAAAAAAATGATTTTTATAAAAGTATTTGTTTTCTCTCAATTATTTAACTGATCATTCAAGTTACCAAAAATTGAACTAATTTTACGACAGTTTTCACTAACTTCCGTCTGTCGTCATCTTGTTGCTAGGTGCGTTTAGCGTCCTCTGTTTGGACGGTTGCTAGTTAATGTTAAGGCTGTTGTTTTTTCCTTCATTATATCGAAAAAATAATTACCAATATAAATTTTAAGCAAAAATAAAATATTTGATGAAACTTCTAATGCGGATTCTTACCAAGAAAAGATGGCCAAACGAGGTAAGGAAGATGCTCGTGTCAACAAACCTGAAACAATTGACTAGCTTCCTGCAGTTCGTCAAATCTCTGCCTTTAAGTTAACGTGTTTTCCGCCATAAAATGCATTCAAAGATGAACATAAACATGTTTTAATCATATAGTTAGTAACTACAGGAGGGTCTTAGGCCGGTCAGGGATGTCCAATTTAGTTTCGTCTGTTAGTTTAGCAATCAGCTATTGAAATCTATGGCTTTTTGTTCATATGATTCATGTTTATTACTCAATTACCGCAATGAAGCCCATCGAAATGACTATTGTTGTAAATATTGGGCTATATAAATAAAATTTAATTGAATTGAACTACAGTAACCTGTTGAAACAAACAAATATAATAATTCCGAAAGAAAACTGAAACCGTAATACAGGTTATATGTTAATTATTTGCTTTTGTTCTAATAAGCAAGGCTGGTCATCTTTACATTAAAAGGTGAAATTGTTGAAGCATTTTTTTTTCTTTCTTTTTTGCCTGTCTGTGCTATTCTGTCTGTTGAGACTGTTGCCTGTTTTTGAAAGTGCAAAGGAATTTCAAACTGAGCTAAAGTCCCAAATGACGGCTGGTATTTTGACAGCTGTGGTCCACGCATGAGTTCAACGGAGACGGCCAAGATGGGAGACATCTTGGCAACTGAAGCCGATCTCCTTGGGATGATTAAAGAGGTAAAGCATGGTGGGGATGGAAAAAAAGAAAACTGCAATTAAAATCCATAATCTGTTTATTCTGACAGTTGATCTAAGATCTCAATGTATTTCACTGTGATGATGGCATAATTAATACACTTTATGTTTGTTCTCTTTAGTACCTGAAGTTTGGGGAATTTGAAGAAACTGTTCAGATTTTTGACAAAGAATGTAAAAGCAAAGGCAAACTTGTCTCCAAGCCTCAAGGAAATGCTCTCAGAGACTTAAAGACTCGTGTCATTCAGGTAAATTATACATCTCATAAGATATGTTAGTCCTTGATAGTAATCAGGGGTGTAACGATTCATTTGAATAACAATTCGATTCATATCATAATTTGTAGTAGCTGATACGATTTATAGTCAAAATTGGTTCATTTTGAACAATCCGATTCACTGACTTAAAATCGATCCAGAACATCTGTAGCCAAAACTTCAACCAGTGTGACTCAGAGATAAATACCTGGGTTCTAATCAGTGCAGGTTAAATGTGTGTACAAACAAACAAGTAAATAAGAATTCATGGCAAATCCATTCCCATTTTAGTTTCATGAAGTTCAACCCACTGCTGTTTTTCCACACAAAAATACAAATAAACATTATTAGAACATTCTACCACACTGTATGGTCACATGTTTGCTAAATTCAAAGTAATGATGGACTGATCAGTTTTATGCTGCCATCACATGTGTTTTGTCTGCTGTGATGCACTTAGTAGTTTTACCATTATAGTAAAATAAACCTACCTCAATAAACCTACCTAACGTATCTCAATCCAAATGGTATTTTCCAATATTGATTATAATAGATTTATTTCATTTTGAAAGGATTTTATAACAGTATAGGTCGACTTATTTCTATAAACAGCTTACTTCAGACAGATTGATCTGGTTGGATCATAGGAATATAAATCTAATATTCAATTAAGTTGATTAATTATCATCCCCCTGATAGTAATAGATAATATGTGTATAAAAAGCATTGAAACCATGCACACTTTAAGAATGTTAGTTAAAGTGATTGGAGCTTTCTATATATGTATTTTCATGATTGTTTTAATTATGTGTTAAACTGTAAGTAGTGTATATTTAAAAAATAGAGAACAGAAAGAATAATCTTTAGAAGACTTGTGGGGATCCCTGAAACAAACAAACAAACCTGAACAGGATATTTGGAGACACAAAATGATTGCACATATACAAGTCATATCATTATAAAAAACGGCCTTTCTATATTTTTTTCATCTGGTCTAGCCTATTAAAAATATTTAACCAGATTGCAGATTATTTTGCAAATGTTTCTGTTAGTGATTTTCTCTTCAAGTTTTTTGTTTGTTACGTTCTGAAGGAAGACCTTCTTAGGTCTTTTGATGATGGAGACCACAAAGTTTTCTTTGAGCTGTGGAGCGAGAGAATTCCTTCTGAGGTGAAAGATTTAGATGCTGAGGCCCAGGGCTTGGAGTTCTACCTTCATGTCCACTTCACCATTTTCCCACTGAGGAGCCATCCAGTTAGACAAGTAAGTGAATCTAATTGTTCTTTGTTCTCATAAAAACGAAAACAGTAGACTTGTGATTTGGCGTTTTTAATGCTGTCCACTAGGTTGTGCTACAAGCTTAGCATGTTTTTTATTCAATAAAGCTGGAGTTATATGGCTAGATATGAGTTTAAAGGTACCATTTTTTTTATTTGGGTTCATTTTTGATCTAACTTCCAGGACCGGACGGAATTTGAAGAGAGGATTTCCCACTTCAAACAATATCTTGAAACTCGGGGAGCAGAGTTGAGCCAAAACGCAGAGTTTGTGCCCTACTATGCTTTGCCTTTTGTTCCCTTCCCTGCTGTTCACCCCTCCTTCAAAGATCTCTTTAAGGTGATGAAAAGGAAACTTTCTTTGACTTTAACTTTCATTCATTGTTTATTACTAGGCACCACATATTTCAACAGGGTTTGACATTACTGTCAAACAATGTATTTCTGCCTTTAGGATACCTGGATTCAGCAGTTGAAGGGAAGACTGGACAAATTCCTGACAATGACACTAAAACCCTCCAAGACTCCAAGGCTGATGACTTTATATGTATCCTTTTCACTGGTCTGGTCTTTTGGTGGGAAAACTGTCAGGCAAAACAGAGGTGTAGCAGCTGTTTCCTGTTACATATTAGGAACAATATGGCAGTATATAATCTCTTTTCATAGAAATTTAATATTGTAGAATTTTAATTTTATAAAGTAAGAATCAATAACAAAAGAAGGAAAAACTCCTCCCACTGTTTATTTGCATCTCGTATCTTTTTTTTCCCCACACACAAAACCTCATAGACCAATGAGTGTCTGGTAAGTGTGGTGATCACAGACACACACCTTGTACATGGTCCAATGTTCTGAAACCAGGAATTGATACTTTTGACAGCATGGAGAGGGGCAGTTGTGAAAACTGAAAAAAATCATGTGTGCTTAAAACCTCTTAGTAGATACCTATTGTACTATTTAATCCACAATAAGAAGCTAAACCAACACCAGAAAATGAAAGCAGCTTCCCTGACCACCACTGATTGATGAAACGTCTCTTGACACGTCACTTTTCAAAACATTTAAACTTTGTGAAACACAGATTTAGTGTATTTATTGGGTGAAATGTAATCATTTAAACCAAATAAACAAACTAAACAAAATGATTTTTTTTAGTTTGGGTTGAGTGCCAGTTTAAAATTGAATTACAGTATTCTTCCTAAGCTTAGCGGAAAAAATTAAAAAGTAAATATTTTTTAACCATATAGTCATTGTTCATTTATTATAAGCTTTGTATGGAAGCATTTTTGTAGCATAATTAAAAATAAAAGTCAATAACAGAAATTTCAAAATGAAGCTGCATTTTTTGACTCAAAATTCAAATGAAAAAGCAATCCTTCAAAATGCTTTTTCATTTTCTTCTTCAACACTGCTTATTCTGTCACTTAATCAAAATAATAAAGAAAATGGTATTTGACATTTTATTTTCAAAAAGTTCTTTGGTAAATGTGTAGCAAAATTCATTTAGAAATGTCTAATTTGACAATTAAACTGGATTAACAGAAATGCTTTTTCATTTTATAAAATCTAACTGCATCAAATGACTCAAAATTCAAATGAAAAAGCAATCCTTCAAAATGCTTTTTCATTTTCTACTCAAAAACCGCTTATTCTGTGTCATTATTAAAATGAAAATGCAAAGAGGGAATTGCATTTTATATTTTCACATCCACTCTGCAAAAACTGTCGCATATTTTAATTTGATTTAGGATTTCCATATGGGAGGCGGGGCGATGACATCATTGCTATCTCCCTCTGTCCGGCTGCTAAGAGACACAGTGCGGCCAGGCTTGTAGCCTTGTGTTAGCGGCAGAGGAGAGGGCTTTGTGACGTTTGTGCACTCCTGATGATTGTACACAGCTTCTCTGGACTACGTAGCAGCATTTCCACCTTATGCGGTCCGTAGTTTGGGACCACAACCTCCTTCGGACTAGCTTTGTCCTCGAACGAAACTAAACCCGACCCGCCAGCCTGGAGACAAAGCTAGTCCGGGTGAGCTTCAAAGGAAGTAATACTGCTACGCAGACCTGAGAAACTCTAAACCAGTGTTTTTCAACCTTTTCTGAGCCACGGCACACTTTAACCTTAAAAAAAATCCCGCGGCACACCAAGATCCAAAAATTAAAAAAAAAAAAAAAAAAAAAAAAACAACGGAGAAACTCAGTCTGTATTGATCTACAGCCCCTCCACAATCTCACATGCATTTTTGAGATAATTGTTGCAGAAAAAGCTGGAAACTGCAGCTGTTTTTTTCTAAAAGATGCAATAAAAGTTAAGTTGGAAGATTTAAAAACAGTTTGATGTGTGTTCGTTGGTTTCGAGACATTTAACAACAGATCTCCTTGTGCGCTGTCACGCTCACAACCCAATGCATCATGGGAGATGTAGTGCATTAAACGGCCGGCGGAGATCGCGTCTCTGAGCTTCATTGTTTTGTTCACTTGTTCCACGGTCTGGATACCGGATTCTGTGGAAAGCTCAACAACAACCGCCTAAAGACGAGCTTTAGTTGGTATTTTTGTTAGAACTGAGCGACTTTACGAGCTAAATCGGGACAAGGAAGTGAAGACTTTAACCACTTTAACCACTGCTCTAAACCATCATATGAATTTGTGTTCCCAGTGGTGTCCAGAACAAAATAAATAAATAAATTAATAAATAATTAAAATTTACAAGCCACTCATGACTTTACATTATGATAAATGTTATACACAATAAAACTTTTTACAAACCGAACTATGTAATTCCCACACATTTACATTCAAGATGCACATTGCGGCATTGCCCGCACAGAGTTTTAAGTCCCTCCACGGCTAATGTTTTTAGTACATATTAGCCTAATGCTAACTCTTCTTTGCGGTCCTTGCAGCCAAGACAAAAGCTCTGACCGCACGGATTAAAAAAATTATGAGCGAGCAGGCCCTTAATAATAATCATAACAGTATTAACATTACATTTAGAAGATAGTCTACTGCAGCTTGGCGCTGATTTTGCTGTTCGAAGACAGCTGGAGCCCCATCAGCAGCTCTAGGAGATGTTGCCATGCTAAACGTTTGCTGGTTGGACCAACACGTATCTTCTAAATGTGCTTTTATTACTGTTATGATTATTATCATGGGTCTGCTCGCCAATATTTTTTTTAATCCTCTCCCCTGCCGCTAACACAAGGCTACAAGCCTGGCCGCACAGCTCCTAATAAAAGTCTATTAACAGCCGGACAGAGGGAGATAGCGATGACGTCATCGCCCTGCCTCCCCTCTGGATATGCTAAGTCGAATTAATATATGCGACAGTTTTCGCAGAGTAGATGTAAAAAACAAAAATGCAATTCCCTCTTTGCATTTTTGTTTTAGTTATGACACAGAATAAGCGCTTTTTAAGTAGAAAATGAAAAAGCATTTTGGAGGATTGATTTTTCTTTTAAATTTCATTCATTTGTCATTTGATGCAGTTACATTTTGAAAATAAAAAAGCATTTCTGTTATTGACTTTTATTTTTAATTATGCTACACAAATGCTTTTATAGCTTTGAAATGTGACAAATACAAATAGTAATAGGCATAAAAGTCAAAATAGTATTTTTAAGATATATATTCTTTAGGTTTTATGAGCTGATAGCAAGATTTTATTTTTATAAAGCTTTACAAACGTTTATAAAAAAAATATATATATTTTGTTGTTTTTATGTCTATTTTGAAGCATCTACTGGTAGTTACTATGTAATGCCATTTCATTCACATGGAAGACCAGTTATCCAGTAAACTTATTTTCAGTTTATTGGCACTTTAATGTAAAAAAAAAAAAGAAAAAATTGAAATTGTAAAGAGGCGACTTCATTATTTGTTTGAAATGATTAATGAAGGGAGACAATGGGTGTTGTAATAAAAATATCTTTAACCCCTTTTCACAGTATGGCGCTAATTCACAATGCACCATGTAATCCAGATCAGTTTGAAAAAAATCCCCACAAAAGAATATTTTATGATATAACTGGAAATAAAGTCAGGCATGAAGGGGTTAACAGTTATTAGTAGTCCTAGTTTCACGTGGAAAAATGCCCAAACAAAAGGTGTGGCTTTTATTCCAAACACAGACACAAGACTTAAGAAAAATGTATACCTCATGATAAGTTGGAATGACATGCCTGTGGAAATGTTCATACAACACACCTTACTTTAGCCACTGACGAGGTGTAAGACTTTTATTTTACTTTTGTTTTTTCTAACTCCTCTCCATGAGCCCTTCTACTGTTTTGATACTTTGGAATTGTAAAATATTGGATTAAAAAAAGAGTTACAAATTTATTCTAAAAAAGAAATGAGTCAGGCTTTGCCTAAAAGGTTTTCAGAAAACAAAGCCATCAAGGCAGTGAAAGATGTGCATGTGTGTAAACTCACAGGTCATTGCATAAGTGCTTCTGAAAATATTAGATGACAGGTGTGTTTGCTGCACAAGGGTGTTGGTTTGTAGAAAGCATAATAGTTAATGAAAGTAAGTAAATATTGAATAAGTACTTGCGTGTTCTCATACAATAGGACATATAATTTTGATTCCAAAATAAATGGATTTTCAAACAGGATGTTCAACACTAAGCATGTTTGTACTGTCCGTTGTGAAGCTGTATGAAGATCCTGTATATGGCTGTCTCTCTCACTCCCTTCTTTCTTTACATGTGCCTCTAGCTAAATCCTACAGAACATTCATGTTAAAAAAAAATAACAAATAATGTATGCATTCTTAACAGACATCCTTCAGAAAGAGGGTGGCAAAGTTACTAAAGGTAAGTAATTTTCAGAATGATGGTACAGAATAACATGCAACTGTTACAATAGGTTGATTTGTTGTGTAAATTAAGTTAAAATATGTTTTAAATAAGTGAATTCCACTTTGTTAAAATGTTAAATTATGTTAACTTATAAAACCCTCCCAATTTCATATTTATTTCCTTTCTCAAGAAATGTTTTAACTAATTTACATTGAACACCCTTTAATATTACTCACTGGATTATGACGCTAAAGGATTTAGGGTCAAAGACCACACCTGTTAAATAAACACCTGATTAAGATTTACCGTACATGTATGCTTTGGGCAGTTTTTGATAAACAGTTGGCCAAAGCTTAGGCATGGATGAAAGTTTTGTCAATACTTCAGTGTCTGAAGAGGAAAGGTAATAATTTACGTATAAAAGTAGTTTATATATATTTCTGTTAAATGTTAAAGAAATAGTAAAGTTAATGGAAAAGCAGAATGATGCTAATCAACACTAAAAAATGAAACAGCCGATTTAAAGGGTAAATAATTAATCATCAAATAAATGTAATTTATTACTGAAAATATACCAATTTAAAGGTAAAGAATTCCAAAAGGCTTATATTATTTACTAAAACCTGAGATGTAAGTGCTAGACACTAATTTGGCTAATCCAAAACAGTTTGAAAAAAAGCTGAATATCTCCACAATGATCAAATAAATGTACCTGCAGAATAATTACTCCGTTGAAATACTTTAAATAATCTATTTCTTCCTTTAAAACACTTTTAATATTGTTTAAAAAAATCTTTATACTTGGCACTGAATTGAACTTTAGTGATCACACCGAGGAGAAATTCAAGATTGCTGTTAATGCTAGCACTTCAGCCAAAAGAAATAAACGGAACTATAGTGGTGTTATAACATCTCTAAACAAAATTTGAGTAATTACAAAACACTTCTTTATATCAATTTACAATCAACATAACATGTGTTTTGTAAAATAAAGTAAAGTTGTAAAAGTCCAAGCAAGAATTTCCTGAAAGAGCTCAACCTTTTCAATATCAGCATTGTTGAATATAATAACTTTGCCAGAAGTAATAAAATGGAAGAATAAAAATGGACCTTAGTTGTCTGAATCATGTCTTTATGCGCTCTTGTTACTTTTCAGACATCATACAGCAGCTACAGCTTCAGCTTGCTGAGTCGGACCGCCGCCTTTCCAGCTACTTACGAAAGTTTAACAAGATGCAGGCGGACTACCACAATCTGATCGGAATCACTGCCGAGCTGGTTGATTCTTTGGAAGCCACAATCAGTGGGAAAATGGTAAGCCGCTTCAGAAACCCAGGTCGCCATATAGTGGGTGCACTCACAGACTTATGCTTGTGAGTTTAGTGTGCACTAGGCAAATGAAAAAACTTTCAAATATAGTCCCATGTGGACATGACAAAAAAATGGCTGTCATTTGATAGGTTATTAAAGCTCATGTGATGTTTTTTTTTTTTTTTTTGTAGATCTCGCCTGAGTATCTCCAGAGTGTCTATGCTCGCCTTTTCAATAATCAGATGAGGCAGAGTAGTGATTTCACAAGGCCTGGCACAGTAAGTACACAACGTGTGTTTTTCCGAGCCCATTGCATAACTTGGCATAATCCAGATAGTAATAGTAGTAGTATTTGTTCCCAGAACAAGAGCTGAGATCCTTTTTCTTTGGTGGTGCAATTTTTTGGAAAGTGATGTGATCATAAAATAGATACCTCACCTTAGGAAGTGATATAACAGTGTCTTCCAGTAAATTACCGTAAGCAAGAAACAAGGACAAGCTTTACAATGAAAAATCCATATGGTTCACTGTTAAAGAAAAAATGTCGTTGTTAACTTGCTTGGTATTTTTCTGCAATAGTTCATACCATCCTTGTTCTTGACCAGCGCTTGTGTAGAATTTGGTTTTACCTCTGGATTTCATCCCGTTTTTTCACTTTCAGGAAGTTCTTAATTCTATAACTGACCTTTTTTTTTTGCTTCTTCTGTAATTCTCTAAATGGCAAGAGTCTAATGAAGAGTTAGATTTTCCTTAACACACCATATCAGCTGCTAAACTGTAGTTTTTTTTTCCTTCTAAATACCTGCAGTTATTTTATTCGTATAGTTCAAAGAACTCATTAGCTTTACACTGTTTATTTGACTACCGGTAAATATGTAGGGCACTTCACTTTGCTACATGACCTGGCCTAAAGAAAAACTCTTTTCATTTAGAACGAAAGCTAATTTGGCGTGTTGTTTAACGCCCACACACACATACACACACTGAGCTGATATGCAATATTATCTGTAAGAACAAGAGTTACAGACTAAACTGAGGTCGCATGATATAAAGGAAACAAAAGGAAGGCTGTGTTATTGTTCAGTGTTGCAACATAAGATAATATAACCAGCAAACGCCCTTCTATTTGAATTTATCTTACCTTTGGTAGTATTTATGGGTTTTTTGTGTGTTTTTTTTTTTTAGCAAACTTTTCTCTATGTAGGGATTAAAAAAACAGAATATAAAACACTTTACAATGCTTTAAAAGGATCCAGTCTGTCCTCACTAGGTAATTACTGTAAAACTGAGCTTTGCCATGTTAACTTCAGTTTCTCTTGTGTTTCAAACTAAAAATATATGTGTCTGTTTTTTTGCGTGTGTGGTGCTTTTGTCCACAAAGGGATATTACTCTATGAGTCCATATGATGATGGCTATGTAAGTTGGATGCTTTCATCTTCTCTTCCTGTCATTGTTCGCGTCACCCGGTCTCGTCTTGCTTATGCCTCGTTTTGTGTTCTTCCCCTCACATTTCCCATCTCCCTGCCGGCCCCCTTCCAGGAAAATGTATAATTTTTTGTTCATTATTTATACCCAATCTGTTATCTGACAGTTGTCTGCATCATACTAGAATGTTTTAGTTTTAGTTTTAGTCAGAAGAGCAAGTTTGTCTTCATTCAGCTCTGAAGATAAACAGGAGCTTGCTGTAGAGGTGATCTCACCACCAACCCTTATTCCCCAAAACCCTAGTATCGTTGGTCCCTTCCCTGATATTTTCTGCTTTCTTCTCTTGTTCTTTGGATTTGGATTAGGAAAGGATTTGTTACAAGCAATCAAATAGTATTAATGTACAAAAATACAATCAACAGAGTTTTAATCCATACAAAGGCATATCAGACATTGGATAATTAGCCATCACATCATAGATTGCTTGAAAGGGAGTGGAATCCCACCCCTGTTCTACCTTACCATTTTCTTTACTAGAATTATCATTATCAGGTTCATAGCTTTACCAACACAGATTCAGGTCACGTATCAATAAATCACATGATAAAGATAAAGTACATAATACTTGTGTAAAATTGACATAACACTGTTTCAGAACTCATCATAACAAATACAAGTCAAGTATAAAAAATATGTGCAGATTATTTTTCATTTGAAAATTCACGAATCACTTTTTGGGAAACCAAGTGAAGTGATATGATTAGAGATCACTCACTTCACTTAACCCTCTTCAATAATGAAGTCATTGTGTTTTATAATAATTATAAGGTAATGCTGTGAAATAAAATGGTCCATATTCTGTCCCTAGTCCAAGATTGGAATTCCTTCTGCTGCCTGATTGACAGCCGTCATTCTGGATTTAACAGAGTTTCTAAAGTCCTTTTTGCTGTAATGTCTGCAGACATAGTTTGTTGAGGTCCTTGTCCTTCTGCAGCTGATATTAGTGCAACTGAGTAGGTTGAGGTTAGCGCCCATGATTTTCTTGTCTTCTCTTTTATTTATTTGTTTAACGAAGATCCTGCAGTCTTTTACCCAAGTGTTAGGACTGCTTGGGCTTTCAGATTTTTCCTTTGCCTCATCAGAGCAAAAAAAAAAAAATTTTTAAATTACACAAGGTGTTTTGTATAAACCAAGCAAAACATGTTTCCTTAGTTTCCACTGTATGGTGAGAAGGATAGAAGTGTTAGATGGACAGAGTATCTGGATTTAAAAATGGTTAAATAAGAACCCAAGGAACGACAGTAATAATTGATGTTCCTTCTGATTTAGGTTGTAAATCTGAAAAAAAACATTGTCCAATTGAGCTTCTTTTATTTTTAATATGAATAGATTATTTATAGTTATTTAAACCAAATCTGTGTTACTTTGTACAAATTTAGATTTGTTTCTGCTTTGATTTCTCTATTCCTCAGCCAGGTCCACAGGGCAATTTCAATCTGTTTGCTTCAAATGCAAGAAAAGATAACATATCATATAACATTTCATATTGATTTTTTGCTTTGTATCAACCATTTATATAACTCTGAAGTGAAATAAGAGCAAACCAAGTGATGTCTTTGATGATGTGAAAAGACATCCAATATATCGACCTTTCAGTATGAAAGTTCAGCTTTTAAGGCCTCATAACTAATTTAAGAGTTAATTTCTTTTTATTGAAAAAAACAACAAAAAGAAAACAATACAAGATATATATATATATATATATATATATATTAATTTCATTCATTTTCCACAACCAACTTAAAGATATGCTTCTTTTCTTTTAATCTCTTCTAGAGTGGGGTACAGTATTTAGTTTTCACGGCTGCTCGGATACTAACTTTGGATTTGTCACGATTCATTCTCTGCATGAAAAAAGCAATAATCCAGACTAGCCTTCAGCATGTAACCCAAGCATGACATATGCATGTTTAAAAGAAAGATATCACACACTTACTTTGCAGATGTTAACTTGAATGTCTTTGGTGGACTAAACTAACATTTGAAAGGGATGCCAAGTAGAAAAAAAGACATCTGCATGGGTCATGTTTTGTATAATAGTAAAGATGACTTCCCAAATAATCAAAATGTTAAATTCACCTGTTTTTTGTTTCAGGCCTCTTCTATGCTACGGGCATCCATTGCAGCTCCGTAAGTTTTATAACCCAAGTTTCTCCGATCTCATTACTTTGGTTTTTGTGTACCACTAAAACATGGCTGACATTTTAAATATCCAGGAGACCAAAGGACGTGCCAATGTTGCCTTCTTTAGACTACGAGAAGCTAAAGAAAGACCTGATTGAAGGTTCAGACAGACTGAAGTCTCTTTTGCTTCAAGCACTGCGATGGGTAATGACGTTTAATTCTGTCTCTTTTTAGAATGATGGAATAATGGAATATTCTGTTGTACCTAAATGTGTGGGTGTATAAAGTAAACTAACCTTTTATTAAAATTTTGTTCAACATTTGTATCAAAAATGCTATTTTTTAAATCTGTTTCCATACTTTTGAAGCCATCATTGTTACGTTATTTTGTTATTTTGTTTGTCAGCGACTGACTCGCTCTCTGCCTGGTGAGCAAAGAGAAACGGTGTTGCAGGCCTACATCGGCAATGACCTGCTGGGATGCTACAGTACGCAGCAGGTGAGGCACCCAGGTTAGGGCCCTTCAATAGCATGAACTTTATTTAGAAGCACTGATTCACAACAGTAATGACTGCAGGACATTAATATTATTTTTTTCAATAAACTTTATTGCACATTTTTCAACTTACAGCAATTCACATTCAGTTGCACAAGAAAAAAACAATTGTTAATATCAAAAACACACATAAGATCAAACAACAATAATAGTGATAAGCCCTGTGTGTGTCTTTTATTTGTTTTTTTTTTTTTAAATGCGCATTTACAAACCAAGTTAGGGTGAACAAATGTTATAAATGCGCATATAGAAAAAAACAAAACAAATTTCAAAAAAAGCCAAAGGCAAGGCAAAAAACAATTCAAAATAACAATACTTTTGATATATTTTAATAAATTACTGTAGTTTTCTTGTTTTTGTTTGGAATGGATTTAAGACATTTATAATAATCAAAAATAATTCAAAAAAATACTAAACAAAGGGCATGTATTTTTCCATTTACATAAATGAATGAAATGTTTGCATAAAATAATAAAAACATTGATGACATCAGAAATTCCCGGGTCCAGATTTTCCACAAAGAAAAGAACATCAGGTAAAGAAAAAAAGGGAATATTTAAAACTTGACAACCAATTGAGAATATCGGTCCAAAATACTTTTATCTGGTTGCAACTGTAAAAGAGATGTTCTAACGTTTCAGTCAAATGCACAGAATATGCATGGTTCCGATTGAAATTTGAATCTTTTATGTAAAAAATCTCCAACGATAAATTTTAAATATTATATTAAAATGCGTTTCTTTCATTTTAGGTGGAAGTGGGTACTTTGTGTATAAAGAAAAAGATTTGTCCATTAGGGTGAGTTCTAGGTCGCGTCAATTGTTTATAGACTGCAGGACAAAGTTAAAGTAGTAAACATTCCTGCACCATTTCTAAAGAAAGATGTCACAATTAGACGGGCCATACAAAGTTTCCTTGCTTATCCATTTGCAAAATTGTCATCATCGCACAAACCTTTCAAGACTATTGCTCTGACATTTATTAGTGCGGTGTAATCTGAAGTCTTTCCTTTATTAAATTCGAAACTTGATTTAAAACACCAAACATTTTGATATATATAAATATAATTATATATTTGTCCTTAGCAAATTGAGATTTGTATTCACATCTTTATACCTTGTAAAAAGTTTCTTTTTACTCTTAAACTATATTTGTGCTCCCTCTTTTATTTTCTTACTTGGATTCTCTTTTTATAGACACTTTGTCTTTTAGGAAAGTACATAGTCCTGACTCCATCACTGCAAAAAAATGGATGTAAAGTACAGCTTTGGGTAGCTGTTAGGGTGGGTTGTACCTGAATTTTAAAAGTGCTTGTCAAAAAAATTGTTGCAGAAATTGAAACCAATATTAACATTATGAATTGAAAAATAATTTTTAAGTGTGATGTTTGTTAGTGTTGCACCTTAGTTTTGATCTAGGAATAGTCTCCAGCAGACAACAGTAATGTTATAACCTTAAAACAAAGGTACTTCTTTTTTTACTGTTATTTTTTAAAGAAAAATACATCTACTATTCTAAACAAGCAGCTGAAAGGGTGACTTATAATAAAAAAACAGTGCACAAGCTAAGGAAAAGCACATCAGAAAACAAAGAATTGATCAGAGTTTTACTATTGACTTAACCTAATTGGCAGCTTTTTTTACTGCAAACTGTTTTGTCTGATGTATTGTCTTTTATATAAATGTTACCCTTTATTAAAGTGATGTTAATGTAAGTAATGGTAAACAAAATTGTTACCAACTTTTTGTTATCTTTTTTGTTTCCCAGAAAACTGTACTTCTTTTATTGAGATCACCAAATGAGATTGTCCGTCAGTACATGGCTCGACTCATCAACGCATTCGCTTCCCTTGTAGAGGGTAAGTTCTTAGTCTAATGTGTTATTGTGAAAACATAGAGTTAAAAACCTCAATAGCTTTTTGCACAAGTTGGAGGTCATTAATGAAGCTTAAAAGCTGCATGGCTGTAACCGCTTTGGGCAGTTTGGAAAGAGAAAAAAAATGATGATTCATTTATTCTGATAGACAAAAGTTTTAAGTGGTGGTATTTCAAATATCATCATGTCATTTAATGCAAGCTATGGGGGTGTGGCTGCTGACCATACATTAAGTCACTATTTCTATCTGCAGCTAAAGTCATTCTTCTTAGATAAATATTTGCAAGCGTTGTGCTTAAACTTTACTGCAGATGTCTTCCTTTATTAAAATGATCATAAAATAGATAATTTTATTTTCATTTTGAGAGGAAACGAGGATTATTTTTTAAAGTTGTGAATGTCATCCTGATGATTGCTTAATGTGATGATTACCGTGTTTGTTTAGGGCGCATTTACCTCTCCCACATCCCAGTTCTACTGAAAATTCTGATGGAAACTCTAAGGAAGGAGGAAAAAGATTCCCTAACTTGGGAAAATGTGCTGGTGTGCCTTCAGAAACTTAGCCTCAGGTAAATCCTTTTAAGGTCATTTTAATATTATTAGTCAGTATATTTCTACCAGAAAAACCACAAATGGCCATAAATAAAGACTTTCTGTAATAAAAGCATAAAAAGAAAACCTTTCTGGCACCCTGAAAATGTTTACTTATATTTGATAAATAATGTTCTTTTGTATTTTTAAAATGAAGAATATATTTCAAGCTAACTATTATAGCTTATTTTTCCTTTGGATTGATATAAATAGAGTATTGCAGTGTTTTTATGCCTTTTTTTCCTTTGCTAGACGAAGCCAGCAGACAATCATGATAGCAGAGGATCTGATTGGCTGGCTTACAGATGAGCTGCAGGACTCAGACTGCCTCAGCGACTACACCCTGGTCTACTCTGCAGCCCTGATGATGAACTTGTGTCTGCGAACAAAAGGTGACCATGTCAATAATATTCAACACAAAGGGAAGCCCAAACATTCCTAAACAACTTAACTTTTCCACTCTTATTTTTTTAAAGACTGAACAAAAATGTAACTAAAGGAAATATTAACATTAAAAATAAAGCATCTTACAGATAAATGTTCCCTGTATATTATTCACAGCATAAATGACAAAACAAAGCCAACACTTTCTTTTAATCAATAGAACAGGGAGTCTTTAATGTTCAACAATGCAGGAATCAATTCCACCGGATCTAAAAAGTTATGTAATTAAATATTTTGAATTTGTTCACATTATATAAACTATAATTCAGCACTGTTATCCATACATATTATTTATTTAATTACATATTATTATTAACTATCAACAAACCATAAAACATGTCTTATTAGAGAAAAGTATGGACTAATAACCTAAAGTGATAAAAATATTTTTAAGGTTCAGTTTAATATTACTGGTAACTAAAATATAAAGACACATTTTATTTGATTGGTTTATTTCTTGTCAAATGTACTATTTTCTATGTGAGGTCTTTTTTATTTTTATTTTCAAAGCATGATTGTGGTTTTCATTCGATTCAAGACATTAGCTTTTCTATTTGCCTCTCAGCCCAGTAAATATTAGTGCGGTTTAGAAGATCTAAAGAAGAAGGAGTGGTTTAAACACTAAAAAAAAACACTTTGGAAGAAAGTGTTTCCAAAGTTTATAAGTCTGACTCAACATATTAGAAAATGAAGGTCATTGTTCAACTCCAGAATGTTTCTTTAATTGTTGGTTTAAAGAGGGTGTGAGAGATGGAATGTGTTTCAAATGTGTGTGTTTATGGTGTTATTTTTGCAGGAAAAAAGAAGTGTGCAGAAAACGCAAAACTTGTGCTAAAAGTTCTGACAGATCTCCTCGGACATGAGAACCACGAGGTGATCCACTCACACATAGACACAGCTGTAGTGTAGCTTACTAACACAACATGTATGTATAACACGTGTCACCTACTAGTGCTCACAAACCCAGCGCTGGTATTGGTAGTGTCAGCAGCTTTTGTTTGTGGTTTCCATGTCATGTATACTGCATTTTTGGCTGTATATTATATTTCCTCCATGCCTGCTTTATTTTGTTGTTCTAAAACTCCTACAATGGAGATCGATTTTGTTGATACTGCTTTTGTTGTCCTCAGATTCGACCATATGTAAACGGAGCCCTGTACAGCATCTTATCTATTCCCTCTGTGCGACAGGAAGCCAAAGAGATGGTGAGATAGCTAAAAACCGCTTCAAATGATGTGCCTTCCACCATTTTATGTCTCTCCTTTTAAGTCCAGCCAAATGTTTCAATCTTTTTTTAATGTTACCTTTCAATTGCAGAGCGTTGAAGAGATCCTTCATTGCTACAACAAAGAGAAGAACCAAGACTTTAACAGGCAAATAGAGTTCATCATTAAACAGCTGAACTCAGGTTGGTAAACGGCTCCATCTTAGAGAAATAGTTCACTGTGAAGTAAAAGATTCAAGCGTGTGAACAGTTTAAAGTTTTACCTTTTTTTTTTTATTTTTTATTATTATCTAGCTGAGGAAGAGGGGCCAGAGTCAGACGATGAAGATGAAGAGGATGACAATGACGTAAGACATCTTATACTCTGTGAAACAAAAATATATAGACTATAGGACAGAAGCAGAACAACAGTTTAATAAAAGTGTGGCACAAATATGCAAGAAGAAACAAAAAAACCAAACCAAACTAACCTGTTTTTTTAATATTCCTGACACATGAGCTGCAGACGGGTATGGAAGCTGTCATAGATACTGGAAGTCCCACAAGTTTGCGAGTAGTTTGTGTTGAGAAAGATCTGCAACAGTCACATCATAACAGTCACACAGAGTTGACCCCATCCTGTGGTTTCATAATGAAACCTGTTTAACTTTAGTTTTGGGTTTTATCTTCATTCAAGTCATTTTACTGATATACTTCTTTTTTTCCCTTCCTGAAAAAAAAAAATGAATAAAATTAACCAATGTAATTTTTTTTTAATTTTATCTGGTATCTTGAAAAAACAGGTCACTATTCTCCATTAGTTGGCATTAGTTTGGAATGCTGGTTTGACTCCAGGTGTGTGAGTGGTGGGTGGGTTAACTGGCAATGTCATATTTGAATGTTAAGAATTCAAATCACCCCAAGCAAGTTCTGTCTTTGCTGTCACTTAAAATCAAAAAGATCTAAAGATCAGCAGGTTTATCTGGATTCTGCCTCTGTGTGTTTTTAGCATGCTTAAACCTCTTCATGCTTTCATGCATTCACTCAAAATAACTTTACCTAAGCAAGTCATTCCAATGTCAAAGTGTACTTGTCTGTGAGATTCCTGTTTGCACTTTTGTTATTGATATGTTTAAGGTTTTATGAAATATTAGGCCAAAAAGTTGTATTTTTGGTGGTGCTTTGGCATTTGAACAAGTTACACATGATTAGTAGTTAGATCAATTTAAATGTTGCTCCTTTTCATTTATCGCTTCTATAATACAGTACATAATTTTGGCTATTACTGTTTGACCTTACTTATTGTTCAGCAACATTCCCCTTTTTTTCCTTTTTTCATACATTTATTTTAACTAATGTTTTTATTTTACAGCTAATTTTTGGGTCATAAAGTTTTGTTTGAAAGTATTTCTGGCATTTACTTCTGGTATTTCAGATATTTTAACCAGTTGCTGCAGAAATTTAGTTTTAGCTCCTTCAGTTCTTGAGTCATTTAAAACATTTTTTGAAAGAATGATGGGGAACTTTTCGAGAAGTACATATGTCAATGTCAGTGCTGTTCATTTTTTTCACAAAATCACAATTTTTATGAGACATTTTTACCATTTATTTCAGATTTTAAAACACTTTCATCAGTTTATGCAAGATTTCTGTTTTCACTTTTGTGGAACTATAAAAACTTCAAGCTTTTAAATAGCTATTTTAGAGAAGAGAGAAGTGTACAGACACATTAATTAGCATTTTGATCAATTTTGTGGCAAATCATTACCAGAAAATGTAAAAACTATTTTACCAGTTATCTGGTTTCCACCTAGTGAGATCCTAATGTTTAAACGCTAATTACAGATACATATATACTGTGTAATGGTTGAATTAATTATTAATTCAACACACTTAACGTTTGTAGCACAACTTTTCACATCCCATGTATTTAGTCATCTTGAAAAAGCTAACATACAGCCATACATTTGAAGCTGTGCATTTATCCTAACATGTATAATAACTCTTGTTGTTTTTGTTTCTTTTCCCAGGAAGATTTACTGGAGACAGATCTTTATAGGGAGGAACTCCTTCAACCAGAGCACGGAGAACTGTCTGGAGAGAGTTTGTTGACCACGGAGTACCTGGGAGTAAGGCCAAAACAGATTTTTGGTTCAATTTTTAACCAAATGTTTGGCAGGATATGGCACATGTTTTTCTTTTAGTCTAATTTAGGACCAAAAATTGTCTTTTAAATGTTGTTATTTCATTGTCTAGGTACAGAAAGAATATTGATTGCCCTTTCGAAAACCCAATAATACCGTGGTTTCGAAGAGCCTGTTTGTTTATGTATTCTAATTTGTTCCCTACCTCCTGCAAATTAGCTGGATCATATAGTTCCTGGTTGTTCTACTTATCTACTGTTGTGTATTTGGCAGATTATGACTAACATGGCAAAAGCAAAAAGGCGATCAACGCCTTTACCACAGTCTAAGTGTGATGGGCCTCTTCAGCGCCCTGTGACACCAAGTTCTCACCGTGATCTAACCACAGGGTAAGTTAAACACACAAAGGTATATCACAAAAAAAAAAGAGTGGAACCATATGATGACACGTTTTAAAGGTGAGAATATGTCATAGAGCTATAAGGAACTGCTATGAAGAAATGTTTACCGTACTTTGTTAAACAGTAAGGAACCGTTGCAGTTCAGTCTGTAAATAACACTCCTGTTTGTTTTTGGGAAGTGACTTTCGAGCCATCAGTCAAGGAGCTGATCTTATCCAGGAATTTCCCCAGAAGAGCGTGGAGAGGACCCTACCTCTATCCCAATACAGTTCACGCCCTCCAACTCGCTCTGGCAGGCGCCCAAGCACTGACAACATCTTACGTCACAGCATCGGTGAGAAGCTTTAACAGTCAAATTCAGTTCATCTAGCGTGTTTTGTTGGGTAGAGCCATTTGACAGTGTTTGAACTTTGTCTCAGCTGATCATCAGACGTTTACACTTAAATCGTTTATGCATTTTGCCGTTCTGGGGGGTCACAATCAACTCTCAGTTATAATCATCTGTTTTTACTGTTGACATAGCAAAGTTTGTTGTGACATCGGGGGAAAGGAGGAAAGGGACGCGGAGTCAAAAGCACCTTGAGTTACTGCTAACAACCTTTTTTTTTTTTTTGAACTGGTGTTTTTTTATTTGCTCAATGCTGTATCTTTTCAAGTCACTCAGCGTCAACATGGAGCTTGGTCCACTTTTGGACTTGGAAAATATAGCAACTTTTTTGAAAACATAAACAATCAAAAGTCAGTTTTTGGCTTTCTGTAAAACATCAAGTTGCACTCCTAACTGAAATGTGGTTTAACATTAATCTGCATTTTTTTGTCATTTGTCATCCTTCAGTTTATAGATAGACCCATTCCAATCATCTTTTGAGCTATTTTAAAAGCGTTCCTAGGTGTCTTTTTCATTATTAAACCTACTTCGTTTTTTTTGGACATAGTTTCTGCAGATCAGCAGTAGCTCATTACAAATACGACTCTGAATTGTGGGCTGAACTGTAGGCGGGAAGTAACCCCGCCAGCCTTCCCCTACCCGCTGCGGCTCATCCAGTGCATTTTTTTACATCACAAAAAAAGCTCTTTTTCAAATTGCATTTTTACGTCTGCTTGAATTCCAAAATTGTAAATAAAGAAATAGGCAGAAATTGACCTTAAGTTTCTTAATGTCATCCTTCATCAGAAAAATGGCACAAGAAGTTAAAAACACAATTTTCATCAGAGTGGGTCTTTAAAGGGTATATATTGAAAATAAAATGATGATATATTTTTCTTTTAAATCTCTGTCACACCTTTACTCAGATTTAGAGAGCGGACAATTCTTCCAAGATACAGAGGGAGATGGGAGTCATGAACACCGAGTCGTGAAAACATATTCCCATGCAGAACACAATGGACACGGAAGGTAAAGTGGTACCATCGGACACACCCACAAACCTATATGTAGTATATTCATGCACATGTATTTAACTTCCTTTTTTATCAATTGACAAAGCAAAGTAACACCTTTAAAAAGACAACAACTATAAGCTTTAGATGTATCTAATTAACTGATTTTGCCACGTCAGCACTTCCTATTATTTTATTTTTCTAATATTAATATTTTTTTAGTTCAATTCAGTTTTATTTATGTAGCCCAATATTACAACAATAGTCGTCACAACAGACCAGTAATTGTATAAGAACCTTAAATCAGTTGTAAAATTCAATAGGTAATGGCTAAACTAAACTAAATAGACTAAGCTAAACTGGGCATCCCTAAGGTTAGACCCTCCTTCTCTGTAAGGAAAAACTCCTAAAAAAAAAAAAAGATCCCAGAAGGAAAAAAAAGAAACCTCAGGGATGCTCACATGAAGGAGTGATCCTCTCCCAGGATGGACAGGCGATGTACCAGAACTCTGAGAGAAAAATTTGCTTATCTAACTCCACAACTACATGTTTGAAAAGTGTAGCAAATGGACTTCATCCAGATGGAATTGGGGAGCGGTTGGGAGCGCGAGGCGAGTCAGAGGTGAGGTCCACAGCCAAATACAGGGGCACAGACAAACCAACTGGAATCTGGAATCAGTCCTCCTCCCCCAATTCTATAAAGAATTAGCTTGCGCAAAGAAATGCTTAGTCTGCAAAAAGGTGATGAGAGCATGCTTAAAATTTGATGAGGGAGCACTTAGAGGCTGCAAATGCACAGGTCAGCTTCATCAGCAAGACAGTAGACTAATAAGTGTCCACTAAAAACTGCTACCTGGACAACCTTTATTCAAGCGACCTTCTCGTGACAGTTTTTCCTTAACTCAATCAGGTATAAACAGTAAGTGAGTCGACACCAGCCGGACCTTTAAGTTAGAGCACAACGTGGCATTGGAAGAAAGATGCCATCCGTACTCTGTCCTCTGCCTCCACAGTCCTAGTTGAGCATCGTCTTTTGGTCAGCTGAAAGGTTAACACTCCCTTCTGTACTTCTGAAAGTACTTCATTCACTTTAATGTTTGATACATTAGAACTTACTTGCTAAATATTGTTTTAATTCTCTTTTAGCAACAACTATTTTTTTGTTGTATTTTTTACCAAAAAAACCCACAATCAGGGCTGCTTGGTATTATTATTGTTAAAGAAAAAAGTATTTTAAAGTGTTAATAAATACCTGATTCAGCAGTCATGTGTTTTCACGCACTTTTCATGGTGCGCACACGCTTTATGAGAGCGTCAGCTGTAGGAGGATTTGATCTCCATAATAGCCGTTACGTAGATAGTCTGGAAGTGGTTTGTTTATTCAGACTAGGCAAGCCTCTATATAAATAAACGAATGAAGGAAAATTGTTACAGCTAGATTAGTTTATTTGCTGGAAGAAAACAGAAAGAATGACAGAAGGAAGTGCAAGACAAATACAGTCAATGAAATTGCTGTACAGGTTTTTAATGATTGGTAAGTGATATTAAAGCAAAGAAGATAACTTAATACGATTTTTAATTTAAGAGTTAATGTACAAATGAATAAATTAGACTCCAAACTGCTTGTAGTTTTAAAAGGCATTTGAAAAGATTAATTGCACAATTCAGTATTAAAGATTGTTGTTTGAAAATATAATTTTTTACATTTTTATTAGCTTTGTCTAAAAAATAGGCAAGTGAAATTTTTGGGTTCAACTTTTTCCAGCACATTTCTCTTAGATGTCGGTGAATTGAGTTGGCGAGAGTGTTGTTGGACTTCTCTAAGTGACTCAGCAGCACTGAGTTTTTCTGTGAGACTGCGACATGTGTTTGCACAAGGAGTGATCACAAAGAGACTCATTCAATCTGTCCTCCTATGCTTTTTCCCTCGTTTAAATCCTGGAGGAACCAAATCCTGCCTGTAATGAGTCCCAGGAAACTGCCAGAACTATGCCTCCTGCTATTCATCTGGAGTGTAAAACACGTCCAACCTGGACTTCACTGAACAGCTACTTTTCATATCGGTCTGGATAACAGAAGCGAGAGCTATAACATGTGAAAGGAGCATGTTCTGTGAACAGATAACCTAATTTGTTTTTTTTGTTTTTTAATTATTTTTGGATAAACTAAACAGTCAGGCTGATCTCCAACTGATCTAAAAATGGCAAAGCAGGACAGATCAGGCTGTACTTTACTTTGAAGCCCCGCTTCTTAAACATTCGCTACAAAATGTTGCACATTTTAGGTTAATTCTTGGTGTGGAGTGCTGGGTTCTGTTTTGATAGCATCACAGATTCCAAAAAAAGCAGTATGAACTTAAAAAGAAAGCTTTTTTATACTGTGGTTGTGTCTGAAACATCTGCAGCTGAATTTAAAAAAAGAAGAATGTTAGACAATCAACCTATATAGTAAATATTTGTTTGCGTCATTTTGATACATTTTTATTAAATAAATAAAATATTAAAGTAAAGTTTTGTCAAAAACCGGATTTAAAGAGAATAATTTGTGCTTATCTATCAAAAATGTCATGTTAATGTCTGAGCCTTGGCTGAAGCTATAAATTCAAATTAAAAAATTTACATAGATAAATTAAATGCATGCTTTGCTTAGTATGAAAAGTATCATACTGCAATCCCTATATAGATTCAATGGGCTTTTATCAGATTTAGGGCTTTATCTCCAGGAAATAAGCCCATTGTCTGAAACAGATACTGTTTATTGGCAGTGGGAGGAGCCATGAGAGCAGCTGGTTTTCTGCAACGAGTTGCAACATGATTTGTGCTGAAGACTCCATATAAATGTAGCTAATTTAACCTATTATTAGCTGCAGTATTGCTTAACGGAAGAACTTGCAGAAGTAAAGCAATTATTTAGCTGACTAAACCTGTTGCTATCTCAAAAATAATAACTTAGTTTTTCAAGTTACTGTTTGATGTTGAGTTTCTCTTATTTTTGTCTGACTGTAAAAAAAGGGGTGTGTCATTTTGATGTTGTTCATATGTGGAATCTTCATTAATGTTATTGTCTAAAGTAAAATGCAAAAATAGAGGAATGCAATGACATTTTTCTTGTTCTCTGATAAGGTTTTTCACAAAGATCACAAATATTTCTTTGGTTTTAAACCAGTCTTTTACCAATTTAGCGGAATGTTCCAGATTGAAATAATAGAAAATCAATACAATTTACTTCCTGTACGGGAGAAACTATGATTTATCGTTAACAGACTTTTCAAAAGGAAACAAAAAAAGAAAGAGTTTGTAATCAAAGTATAATATATCACCTTCCAAATGTCTGGAGGCATGTATAATTAATCTGCATTCCTTTCCTTTTTCTTGTTCCATTTGTCATCAGTGGTGGTTACACGACTGCATTCACAAGCAAGCCCAAAATTCCACGTACACCTGACACCCTGATCAGCCCGAGCAGTGCTCCGCATGATCGGCGTCTGGCCCTTCAACCCAAGTTTTCACAATCAGAACCCCAGCAGAGCAACAGACCCAGCTCTACCAGTTTTCCTGGTAGAGGGGGAAACTGAGGTAAGCGGATAGTTAGGGTGAGAAACTGATACTAACCGGTGTGACAAACCATGTTTCTCACTGGACTACTGGTATTTGATCTTTTGTCATGAAGCCAGACTTTGTGTTTGCAGGAAATATCAAGTTTTAATAAAGCATCTTTTAGCATTAGCTATTTTTGAAGTATATCAATATTTTGAACAAAATATTTCTTTATTATTTAAAGAAAAAAATGATAACTTAATTCACTGAAGTACACTTAACAACCGCTAGTATGTTTCACAAAACACCAAAATACATGTACAAGAGGTTTTGAAATGAGTCAAGATGTCAATCTTGGATATTTTAGAGATATGCAACTGCTTAGTCTCTCTCAAACAGCGTTTTTGCGATTCAGGAGTCAAGTAGTTCAACTGGTTTAACTCCCAGCACGTGATCAATGTATGAACGCTTGATTTACGTTACGGTACTTTAAAATGATTTTAGAGCAAAACATGTATTGAAATATATATTTTTTTAATATGGTACAGTAAATTGCCAAATGTATTTTCAAAATGAATGGTCATATTGCATATTGAATTGTTAGATGCATTATTTGAATCATTACATGAAAACTCATGACAATTTAAAATGAAATTGATTTTGTTTTTATTTAATATTTTATTTTTTGTAAATTGTCAAATTAAATTGCATATTTTAATATTAAATTCTAAATAGCAAAATGTATTTTCATATTCCAAGTCTGAATTGCATATTGAATGGTCAATGGAAAAATGTATTTTCTAATTGCATAATCAAATTGCTAATTGAATTGTCAATTAAGAATATTAAGCATATTACTTTGAATTATGACTCAAAAAATACTTCCAAAATAGTGAAATCTTCTACTGTCATGCTGTTGTGATAAACTATGGAATAAGAAGTGTCACCATGATATTAATAAGCAGCAGAAGTCAGCGCTCAGAGCCACTCGTGCCACATATCCGTGTATTTTATCAACAAAACTCACGTTAATGAGAGCTACGGGTTAATATTATGGGACAAATTGAACTCACCATGTCAAAAGGCCCTCCAACGCTCAATTTGTGGCATAATATTTTACTGAAGCTTTGTTGAGCCGGTGTAAGTGCCGGCTCACGCGGGTCACAGCTCATAACTGTGAGTCTCAACTCAAGTCTTGAGATTTGAGTAGTGGCCACTGGAAGTAGGTCGGAGCTGTTTGCTGTCTCTCCTTAATTGAGGTGGCCAGTGAATCTTTGAGATCATAACCGTAGATATATGAGACTTTCACTTTTTATGAAACGGTAGAAAGACTTAAAATGTATTTATCAGACACTCTTGAACATGGTGTACTGTTCTTGGTAATGTGTACTGTTGAGTGTTAGTCTCCTTTCAGTCTACCTAAAAGCATTCAGTTTGCCATCTCAGCCACATCTTGATGGAGTTGTTCCCACATTTGCCTCACATATTATTACATCTGATTTTTTTCTTTGTGTAAATTGTATTCAATACCTCTAAAATGTTGCATACGTGACAAATATATCATTAACTGTAAGTTGACACATCCTCTCCAGTTTCTCTGCATTTTCTGGGATCCTTTTCCAAACAATAACAAACAAAAACACAAAGATGCTGCTATAAAAGCTTTGGATAACCGTGTCAACACACCTGCAGGGGTTTAGCAGGTGGCAGGTCATTCATTATAAATGTAGGTGAAACATATCGAATATCACCTACACATAAACAGTTTATTCAAATCCGTTTTTATTAGACAGGTCATAAGAAAAGCATTTTTAGCAAAAATTCATTAAAGCTATTGGGAGACATTAAAAAAGAAAATCAAAAAGAATTTCTTTTCTAAATTTTGGATTTTTTCAAATAAAACGTGTAACAATATGATCAGTTTTTGAAGATGCCACATTATGCACCAAAGCGTTGAGTCATTGCAGAAAATATCTGGTGCTTTTAGCACAACGATAGCATCAGTTCATGCTCTCATGCATCTTAACTGCATTCTGTTAGCGATAACCTCAGGCTCTTCCGTCCGGTGCTTTTACCAAACGTTCACAGTGGTAGCTAATGATCACTCAAGGACACCTCAAAACCACCACATCCTGGTTTGAGTGTACTGCGCTTTGTACAATCATATGAGGATACCACTTTCCAAAATCACAAGTGAAGGATTGGATAATGGAGTGCTTACCCAAAGATTGGTTGATCATCGACGAGTAGAGGAAAAAAAACATTGTATTATTTTTTTTTCTTTTACAAGATTTAAGACTCATTTTATGAGCCCGTGAGCAATTACTTTGATACCTTTTACTTTGAAAAAAAAATGTATTATGTTACAAAAATTACGCAGCTGTCATAAATACAGGGCACATCCCGGTCTCCTTGTTTCAACTCAACAGAGACGGTTTAAACAAAAAAAATGGTCCAAATTAGATGTAGATCAAGTTTATCAGATAGGAGTTGTTGCTGTTTGTTCTGATCCAAAGTAAGAAAACAATTGGAGGCATAAGACAGCAAGAAAGAGTCAAACAAATGTTGTTTTTTTTGTTTTGTTTTTTGCCAATCTTGAGACCCCATCAATGTTTTACACAAAAACAATTCACCCCTGTCATGCTTGAAAAATGTGACATTTTTTCTAAACAAAGGTCAAATTCTGAGAGCAGCTTTTATTAGCTTCCATTCCAAATTGAACTTGTCGGTGCAGAGAACATCTGAGGCTTTTAGCTTTATAATTGCATTAGTCCATGCTGTCATGCATCTTAACTGCATTTCAGAAGTGATATCTTCCAGCTCCCGGCCTGCTGCACTTTCCAAAAGCTTGTTATAGCAGTAAGTGGTCATGCTAAAACTTCATGACTGCTGTCCTTGTAAGGTCTGCCCAGTGTCCGACATGTCCTTTGAGGCAAAAAAGTATTAGATGAGAGAGGTCTGGAATGTTCATCATAGATACACTTCCACTGTGAGAGACAGAATGTAAACCAAGAATCAAGAAAATCACACTGTATGATTTTTAAACAATGTATTTGCACAATGTTGCAGAAAAAGTTAGGTCAGTAACAAGAGCTCACCGTATCACTTTGTAATGTAACCCTGCAATGACAGAGGTCAGTTCTTTCCTGTAGGTCTTCACTAGTAGATGCTATTTTGGCCCATTCTTCCATGCAGATCTTTTCAAGGGCTATGATGTTTTGGAGCTGTTGCTGGGCAGCACAGACTTGCAACTCCCTCCACAGATTTTCCATTGGATTGAGGACCAGAGACTTGTTACACCACTCTAGAACCGGGAAATGCTTTTCAAGTAGCCTCTCCTTTTGTTTCCCAGGCGGTTTGGATCAGTGTCATGCTGGGAGATCCAGCTATGTTTCATCCTCAATTCTCTTACTGGTAGAAGGAGGTTTTTGCCCATACATGGCCCCATCCATTCATTCCTTAATACAGATAATCGACTCCTTTGCAGGAAGCCAGCCCCAGAGCATGATGTTTCCACCTCCATGCTTCACAGTGGATATGGTGTTCTTGGGATGCAACTCAGCACTCTTCCCCTCCAAACACAGCTAGTGTTGTTTATTCCAAAGAGTTTCATTTTGGTCTCATACGACCACATGACCTCCCAATCCTCTTCTGGATTATTCATATGGTCTCTGTAGAACTTTAGACGGCCTGGACATGTGCTGTCTTAAGCAGGGGGGCCTTTGGAGCTATGCAGAATTTGAATCCATGACAACATACTGGTTACTATAGCTTTCTTCAAGTCATTGACCAGTTTCGGTTTCCCTGTTGTGTCAAGATCATTTGTGCATGGAGATTGTCAGTGATCTTGGTTTTCTTCCATTTTAAAATAATTGCTCTAACAGTCTCTAGCAGTCCTCAACAGGCTGCTTGCTTATTGTAGATTGGTTTATCCCAGTCTTGTTTGGGTGAACAATCTTGTCCCTGGTCTCCTTAGCTCTTTGGTCTTGGTCATGGTGGAGAGGTTAGACTCTGATTGGGCGTGGACAGTTGTCTTTTTTATAGAGATAATCAGATTAAACAGGAACTATGGATATAAGTAATAAGTGAAGAATAGAAGGGCTTCTCAAAGACCCAATCCAATCATCTTCTGATGATTTTAAAAACATTCCCAGTGGTCTTTTAATTATGGCTTTGCTGTTTTTAAGAGAAAAAAAAACCCTCTCTCATTTTCTAGGACATAGTTTCTGCAGAGCAGCAGGACTTCATTAGAAATTTGCCTCTGAGTTGTGGCCGAGACTATTGGAGCAGAGTAGGGCTGCCTTCATTTCCCATCAACGCTTTGTTTACACTATCACGCTAGCTTACAGCCCCTCACAACCCTAAGGCAACATTAGCGGTGCAACAAAAATATCAGAGCTATCCAGCTGTGCAATTTTGAGCCAGATGCCAGCTCGGAAGAGGGAAACAAAGACGTACATGGATCAATTTGTCTACTAGTCAACGATTGAATAAAGAAGTAATCAGAAATGGAGTTTTAGTCTTAATTTTCTTTATATGTCATCCATCATAAGAAGCATGCTACAAGTTAAAAACGCAAAAAACACTTTTTTATTGGAGTGGGTCTTTAAAGAAGTAACAATTCTTGCTTGTCTGAGCTTAAGGCTTATTTTACACACCATTATGTAAAAAATATGCAAAAGGATTTTATGGATTTTTATGGATTTTTTCATTCTGTCTCTTACAGTTATCTATGATGAACATAATAGACCTCTGTCTTCTCTTTAAGCGGAACAACTTGCAGAATCAGTAACTGACAAATAATGCTTTTTTGCCACACTGTTTAATAAAGCCTCATAGGTCACTCAAATCAAAGCTCAGCTTTTTATGTTATGACAAGCACCTTCCACTATTATTATTTAGGTTTACAATGTGACAACACAGCGAGAAAAGATTGGCTTTAGGAACACCTTTGATATACAGAAGAGCTTTGGCTGACAAACATGCTCCACCTTTTTTAGACGGGAGTGAGAGGGCCACCCACACAGCCTGTGCAAACAAGGAGAGGACCCATCATATCTCCATGCCATGATGCTGGGATGGAAAAAAAAAGGAACTGTAGTCAATACAGGTCAGGCAGGTTTTCGAAACGTGATGACAGGTTCCTCTTATGTTGGCAAGCAACCAGAGAAGGCAAAGGATGTGAGGCAGGATTTCTTATCACTACTCTCCATTCTCTTGGTAGCAGTGTTACTAAAAACAATTCATTAGCCAGTTTAGAAAGGAGTCTGTCATGTATGCCAAAGTCAACTGCTGGCATAATAAAAGTAACAATTTGATTAAAAGATTTCTAATACCTTTGCTTATCTAGATGTCAAATTTTAGCTGTCACTGAATTAAATGTGTTCATTTGAACAACCCTGCCCATTTCTTTACCTCTACACTCTCCATCTTCAGACAGGAGACGGAAAGGGAGCTGTCACCATGGGGTTGCACTATCTCCCCAGGATCACCGGGCTTCCTGTAACATCATCCCCCAGGTTATGATCAGGGTCAAGGCTGCAGATTGTTAATGATCAGCAGTGGCAGCAAGAGGAGGACGAGGACTGGGTCGAACAATGTGTAGGATTGTGGGTCTGCATTTTTCCCTCTTTGGCCTCAACGCGGTCTACTTTGTAACATAATAGGAAGGCAGGTAATAATCGCCACCCCCAGTCAGGCAGACTTGTGCATCTCGAAGCATTTAAATTTTCCCATAAGGTGGTACAGGAAACACTTACATTTTACAAAATGTATGTCCAACAAAATAAAAGTTGTGTTACAACTAAACTGAAGGAAAATGATATAATTTATTGCCATGTAAGAGAAGTTTGCATTGATGAAGCTTTTCATGTTTTCTTAAGCTTGCATAAAATATGTGTACAGATCTGCTTCTCTTTGTAACTACATTTGAACTCAGCCAGTATGAGTTTAAAAGGTAAATATGGTTTAATGTAAACATATAGCATTATTATTTATTGAACAGTTTAGATTAAATGACATTTTGACAAAAAACAAGTCACATTTCTATCATTACCATCCAAAAAAAAAGGGTTATATTTTCATTTGTTTCATTTTGAAATGTTTGTTCATTTGTTTTTTGTGGGAAATGTCTGTTTGTGATGATAAATAATTATACCAGTTCTAAAGTAATGCTTTTTTTTTACCTGACACAGCTTATATGAGAGGTAGTTGATAAAAAGATGTTCTGGGAAGGTAAAGGTTATGGTTGAAAGTTTCAGATAAGAGATTTTAAATAGTTTCACTACGAAAGGAAAAAAAAAGGAAATATTGTTAATTTAACTTTTTGCATTGTTCAGTTGCACAGTTTCCTGATGTGGTGATTTGCATTTCTGTTGTGCTGCGTTTTTATTGTAGTTCATTTGAAATGTAACATTTTGATATATGACGCTTTCCGAGTGTCTTTTAAATAAACGTGTGATATTTGCTGTACGTCTCCCGGGTGAGATTTCATATCAGCAGTTAACGCTATAGCCTCAGCCCATGAGGACCAGCACAATGTGAGGAAACAGGCCACACATGACAGGCTGACGCACGTGGCCAGGTGGCCGTGTAACCCTGAGCTTGAGCCATGCTGGAACTGTCCAGCTGTAACAGCGAGAGAAAGGAAGCAGCTGCTTTTTCTCAAAACAAAAGTGCAAAAGACCAAAAGGAAAAAGGGGCGGGGGGCAACTGAACTTTAAAGTTTACAAGCATTAGTAACTGAATTATCTTTTCATTTTCAGCCTTTGGGAAATGCGATTCTTTTATTGCAATGAGTGCCCAAAACTACAACAACGCACATCTTTGGTCAGAGTGATAACTATGGCTGAGACCGTTTAACAGTCACCAACAGCACCAGGTTCAGCTGTGTTTATCAGTAGACAGCCATGCACATGTCTAATTCAAAGGCAACGGCAGCCAAAAAAGAAAAAAAACACAGCTTTTGCAGCGTCTCCTAAACCTCCTGCGTCTTTTTGTTCAGACCTTTTGGACAGTCGGCGCTCACAGCTGCACTTTGTCATAAACACTTGTCTTCGCTTTCAGACTGTGCTTGGTTGTTTTGGTTAAGAGCACTGAAGGAGACAGAAAAGGACACCCTGCCTTTTAAAATGCATAATGTGAAAGGACCAGGAGGCCTCTCCACAAACACATTCAAATGCAAAGCCATTTTGGAGTTCAGCTTTTATATTTTTGACCTTCTCAGGAATGCCCACAAAACAGCCAGTAACCTTTAGAAGGGAAACCCACTTGCACTTGTAACGTGTGCACTAGACCAAAGTTTCAGGTTGTGGTTACACACATTTGCAGTTAAAGAAATAAAGTCTAAAAAGACACATCCCTACAAAAATATACAACAACAGTAGAGGAAGCTCTGCCATTATATGACACAGTAGGACATCCCAGTGCTAACACAGAGATGTGTTACTGATAGAGGAAACTCATTTGCTTGTTCTGCAGCTTTGACAGAGCTTGCGCCATTTTGATTTCAAAGCTCCAACAAGGGCCATTTTAGCATTGACTATGAAACGATGACTCACTCTTTTCTGGGGGGCATGACACCTAAACCAACAGCATGCTGGATGCACCCTCTGGCTTAAACAGTTAGGCAGTCATGGCCATGCTAAAACAATGCTAAAAAAAAAAAAGAAAAGAAATCCTACATTCAGAACAAGAACTGCTGGAAATGATGTGCATAAATGCATCCAAAATGTCCTAGTCTTTCTAAAAAAAAAAAAAAAAGAATATTTTTGTTTGGCTTTACAAATGTAACAAAACTAAATACACAGACGTGTATTTAATTATCTTTAAACACGTTGTTTAGCAAAGATGGGATTTTGCAAAACCCTTTAACGGAGAAAGGAGGCCAGTGTTTACCTTTGGTTCAAAGGGCAATTATCGCACCCTCTTATCAGACCTCCTTTGTCTTTTTAGGCAGCAATCCCCCAAACCTGAAGACTTCTCAAAGTTCTCAGTTTCAGTCTTTTGAATTCAAAAGTAAGCCTTTGTCAGAAGCTTTTCTAATCTCACTTGGAGCATCACTTATGTCCTCAAAATGCTCCTTCTTGCAGTTTTACATCTTATCAATGCCTCACCTTGAACTACCAAGCCTTTTTGCTATACGCCTTTTTTTTAAACCTACAACCAGAATAAAGGTGGAGTGATGATTAGGTGTCTGTGGTAGGTAATTCTACCAACTAAGGTCAAAGATTCCATGGTTAATTTTCTATTTCTACACAACGGGTATAATTCATTTCTTATGTGACTTAAATGTAATGTAAATGGTAAAACGGTAAATGGCGTTGAAAAAATGTGGCTTTTGTTGGTAGCTGACATCTCTTTCATTTTTTTTTTAAACTTGTTCTGTCCAACAACTGAGCAAACAGATTAGAGCTGAAGGCCTTTTTTGTTGGACAGGTTTTACTATTACAAAAAGAAGTTATATAACTTTGGAAAACCACAGTGTAAATTTGTATAAACCCCTTTTTGTTTTTTATTATTTTTTATTTATTTGTAACATCCAGTGTGTGTGAGAAGGGAGAGGGGAAAGTGTATGGGGGGGTGGGGGATGGAAGAGAATAAAAGGAAGAGAGGTGGAGAAAGGAGGGGGATACAAGCACTGATTTGAATAAGTTATTATATTTAGCTGTAACAATTATACCAGATCTGCTGGAAAGACGAATATTACTACCCAAGGTGTAATTCTGACACGAAGATGAGCGGAAAATATCTGTCCATCAATACACTGCGGGATAGGAGGAGGGATGAAGCAGACAGGGAGCAGTGTGCAGTGTGCATGTGCACGTGGGGGTGGAGATACATGCATGCTGCCGAAGTGAACCGTGTGTTCATAAGGGGAACCAGATCCTACCCGTCTTCCTACCCAGACCCCAGGCCAGGAGCACCCCCCGGACACCGAGACGCAGGCCAAGGACAAAGCCAGGGCCCAGAGGACCCGTGAGCCACCCACCACCCAGCTGGCGCCCCGTCTCCGCAAGCCAACCCCGGCACCCGACCCAAGCAGCCCAGGGATCACCGCGCAAACACAGCTCCCCCCCCCCCCCCACACACACACACTACTCTACCCTCTACAACCCTCCTCACCCGCCATGTTCTCCGACCCCTCCTCCCATACCCCCCCTAATGCCCTCCCCACTCTGCAATGGGAGGGGAGAACCCCAGAGGATCCCGGTGAGCCAGCCCCCAGGTCTGTCCCACCCATGCACTCTCGCACACACACTCACAATCTTCTGGCTGCCCCCCAACCCCAGGCGCCACGCAGTAACCAATCGACCCCCCAGCGCCGCTCACCCGACCACCACTGCAGCTGACAGGATACACACAAGCCCGGCCGCCCCGAGAGGACCAGGCGGGTGAAGACCGGCCGCCCCTCCCCGACCCCACCAATGTATGGGTGGTGTGGGTGTACTGTGTGTGTGCTGCAGGTAAAATAGGACGTCTCCAGTGTGGCGGGCCCCACCGCTGCCAAGCCGCAGAGCCCCCCCCCACTCCGGGGTCCCTCTGTGTGTGGTGTGTGTTTGCTGTGTGTGTGCTGCTAACATCCAGTGTGTGTGTGTCCTAAAGTGGAAGTTAAAATTGTGGGGCGGACCAGTGAAAGATGACCATGGATGTTTCACCGTACCCCCCTCCACCAGACCATCCCCACTGATGAATCAAGGTGTCTAATATGTGATTAAAGTGGAATGGAGAAATGCCCCCAGTGAGTCCCGCCAGCATGTCCCACCCATCCAGTTCCCGGAGCCCTATGTGCCTGTGTGAAACATTTCAAATTCAAATTCAAATTAATTTTATTTATATAGCACCTTTCATGACAGCAAAGACAGCTCAAGATGCTGTACATAAAAACAAAATCAAATGCAATAAAATACAATCAGATACATTAAATTAGCCCCACACAATAAAATATACAAAGACAAACACTAGTGGAAAATACATAAATAAACAAATAAATAAAGATAAACCAGAGAAACCAGAAGGCGCCGTCTGCCCTGTCATTCTATTGGCAGGGGTGTCAGTATAAAACCCAAACACCCCAGCCAAGGGTGAGAAAACACCCCTAAACAGTCTAATAAAATAAATATGTGTTAAAATATCATAAAAAGTATACAAGTAAAATTCTATAAAATTCTATAAATTCTATAAAATGTCATAAAATACAAGAATAAAAATTCTAGATTAAGCAAATAAAATGATAAAATGATGTGGTGAAACATCATAAAACATAAAAAGATTGAAGAATATATATATATATATATATATATATATATACATATATATATATATATATATATATATATATATATATATATATATATATATATATATATATATATATATATATACATACATATATAGATTAAACAAGTAAAATGCTAAAATTATGTAGTAAAACATCATAAAACATAAAAAGACATAAAATCTAATTGAAAGCTAATTTAAACAGGTGTGTCTTTAATTTCTTTTTAAAAACCTCCACATTGGATGAGGCCCTCACATCCTCAGGTAGGCTGTTCCACAGACGAGGCCCATAGTATCTAAACGAGGCCTCGCCGTGGTTGTTTGTCCTGACCCTGGGGACCTTCAGCAGGCCTGCACCTGAGGACCTAAGGACTCAAGGAGGTTCATACAATAAAAGTCTGATATAAATGAAGGACTAAGACCATGGACACCCTTAAAAACTATTAAAAGAATTTTAAAATCAAGCCTGAAGCTGACAGGGAGCCAGTGCAGAGATTTTAAGATTGGTGTAATGTGCTCCCTCTTCCTAGTTCTTGTTAAAAGGCAGTACAGCAGACTTCTGGACCAGCTGCACGCGGTTGATAGTGGTTTTCATTTGTTTGGGGGGGGCTTCTTCAGATTTTTAGGTTTGGAAAACAAATAGATGAACCAGGAACTATAATTGTTGTACTGTCAAAACACTGAGTTTAAAAAATGTGGCTTTTGTTGGTAGCTGACATCTCATCTTTCAGACGCGACTGACTTTGTTTTATCAGACGAGGAAGGATTACTCGCTGTCCATCACCACCTAGCTTCTTTGCTGTTCTTCCAGAGAACAAACCAGGGGGAGAGGGGGGGGGGGGGAGTAAAGGAAAAAACAGCATCAGCAAGCAACAGGATGCATACGGGCCTGAGAAGGATGGCTGGCTAGAACCAGGAAATGGAGAGAGGGAAGGAGAGGAAGGAGAGATTTGGAATCACAGGCTGAGTCCAGTTTAAAAGATTCCTGTTTTGAACCACAGAAACATTGTGTTGCTCTTTCATTGAAACATAAAGCTGTTCAGAGTTTAGACACAATTTAAGGAGTGACAAGAGAGCTAAAAGTTTATTCTTTTAATCTTCCCAGCATTAAGATAAACTTGTTTGAAAAAAAAAAACAATGTCAATCCTTTTCCTGCTGTACTTTGTGAATCATTATGAAAGAATGTGAAGCTTACCTTCAGCGATGTCGAGATGCGGTATCATTTAGTCACACAAGCATTCATGAGATGCCAGGTAAATCACATGGAGACTTTAAAAGGCTGAGAAGCTGAAGAAACCTGTGACAGCTCATCATCTCAGGGGTATGTTGCCATTGCAAGCAACTTGGAAAATTAAAAAAGCCATTAAACAAGTCTCGACACAAAGACTTAAAACTGGTGTGTTGTGTGATGTCACAGGTAAACACCCACTCCAGTAGGTATCACGTTGTGGTATTTTTAACATGTTTGATGAGACATAGTTCTCATAAGGTAGGACACTTCTAAAGAAAATTAATCTTCAAATTGCATTCTTAAGTATTTAATTATTTAAATTGTGGGGAATCAGTAGCCACAAATAGCCACACTAACGTCTTCATTTACCTCGTCTGAGGTGGCGTCTGGCTCAAAAGTGCACTGCTGGATAGCTCCAAATTGCCTGCATTTTTGTTGCACCAGTAATGTTAGGTTGGGGTTGTGAGGGCTGTAAGCCGGCAGGAGAATGAGTATCAAAGGGATGATGAGACATTTGGGCAGGCTTACGCAGTCTCAACAACAACTTGGAGGGGAATTCAGAACTACTGCTGCTCTGCAGATACTATGCCCTAGAAAACAACAGTTTTTTTTATTTTTTATTTAGGCTAATACGACATAATCATAATAAAAAGACGACTGGGAACACTTTTACACGAGATCAGAAGATGATTGGAGTGAGACTTTAGGTACATGCAAATATCGACATGCAACCTCCACTTAGTATCATCTTGCAAGCAAATATTTTCTCTAACATGAAAACTCTCGTAAGACATTTTGACAATTCAATTTAAAAGATGATAGCATTTCCACACAAATTTAACCTTTGTTTAATTGTAGCTATATCATAATGTTTTCAACTTCTAATGTTTAAATCTTAACATTTTTTGGCATCACTTGAAAATTAACAGATATTCAAATTAGATGGGACTGCTTGTTTATGCTTTTATCACCTCAGAGGCTCATGTTGGTTGTATATGATGCTGGTCTTGATGATAAATTTTGATTCTTGATAAAACGGCAAAACCCTTAAACTGTGTTCTCTCTGACGAACAACACAATCTGTTCCAACATGTGAGATAAACTTATTCATCTAGAAAACATTTAGACTTCACAGTTAAAGGTCACTTCTGACATACATTTAAAATGTCAGAGCAGGAATTGTATATATTTCAGGAGAAAAATATATAAATGAAATTAAAATTTTTAGGCCAAAATCATTTGTGTATAACCTCTTAAGACCAGAGCTAATGTTTGAGCTAACCCTCTATGCCAGTTGTCCCCAAACTTTTCCCAGCGAAGGCCACTTGACCTTTCCATTCTCTGAACGCGGGGCCGGGGGTCAGTTTGAAACAGTGAAAGTGTGACAGTCGCAGGGATGCCAAAATGTAAACTGAAAGCCACACATAATCAAATATTAATAACCCAATCTGATATCAAATACTGCTCTCTGGGTTCTTCACCAAAAAAAAAAGTTATAATAATCAGCAAATATATAATAACACTCTTTATGAAATTAGTAAAACGCAAATAACCATCTCTGGGTTCTTTACATAAAAAGTCAGTAACAGTATTTTAGATTATAGAAAATCAATAATAACCAAATAAATATCTGTGGGTTGTTCACATAAATAAATTCTCTGTTGTCCATGCACAATCTTAGGTAACTGTTCAACTTCAGCTGTAAGAGCAGAATCTCTTAACCTATGTGCTATTGTAGGCACCTTAACATTGGGAGTGAGGTCATCTAGAACCCCCCTTTTTTCTTCAATGATTTGTGATCGTCACTGATGTCCATGGATTACATGAAATCCTCTCCACCTTTATCCACCTTTGTCATGGTAGGTATAACGCGTCAATGTAAGGGTGGGGTCATCTAAGATAGCACAAGGGATAAATGACTCATATGAGCAGTCTCTTAAGGTTTTTGTGTTCTTTGCTTAGAATCCAGTTTTGGAGGTTTTCAGGAACCTAGCCTAGTAGACACCACTGTTTGCTCTCTCTGATCAACTTCCGAGGTTAAATACCCTGCATTCTGAATCAATGTTTCTAACCTTTTTGTCATTTTTCTGTTTTGATGGGGGAGGGGGTCACATTCAAGTTCTATGACTGAGGCAAAGTGAGGTTGCCGTAGCAACATTTTTAGCTACGCTCACATTTCAATTCAAATAAGCTTTATTGATGTGAGTAAAATAAACCAGGGATTCCATTTTCTATGCTTTCGTGAATCTCGATCACGTGGCCAGGCTAAAAAAAATAATTGTGCAAAATAAAAAAGGGTCTCTCTCTGGTATTGTTCAGGGGGCCGGGCCGTAGTTTCGGGACCCCTGCTTTACGCACATTGTCACAGGGCCCATTTTAGCTGAATTAACTACTGTGATAATATAACCCATAATGTGATGTCCATGCATGTGGACTCCAGGTCTTTAGAGGTTAACGTCTGTGTTAAGACTGATATCAAGAGTAACTTAAAGCTAGTTTGAGACTAAGGAAATTCATTGCCAATGTTACATAATGCAAAAAAGACTTAAAAAAAAGCTTTTTTCTTAATTTCTTAAATTAAATGATTTAAAAGACTGTCACTGGCGTATACAGTACAGACCAAAAGTTTGGGCACACCTTCTCATTCAAATGAATGGGAAGGTGTGTCCAAACTTTTGGTCTATGCTGTAAATCCTGGAACTCTTGAGACACTTTCACAGCTTAATGCTTAGGCTAAAATAGAGAGTTTCTGTACACATTTAATCTTTGGTTAATGGCTGTTTTCTTCCTGTACCAAAATGTTCTCAACATGTGTTTTAAAGCATACTTTTTTTCAAGTGATTTTGAATATCAAGAGATATTCAGCAAGTTAGATTAGACGTTCATATTTGCTTTTATTACATCAGAAGGCCCATGCTGGTCTTGATGGTTTGTTTCTCTACTTGTGAAAAGGACAAAAAAAAAAAAAAACCTTGAACCTTGTTCTCTTCGACAAACAGCACAATCTGTGAGACATGTCAAACACATTCATCTGGAAAAAATCGCTTAATTGTTAAAGATATTTTCTGACATTGTCAGAGCACGAACTTCAGATTTTTGAGGGAAAAGGAAAGAATTAATTTTTATTAACAAAAAAAGTATATGTGTATGTGCTTAAATATTGAATTATGCCTGTGTTGAGATTGTTAACTGAAGTAGTTTTAGCCATTTTGACTTTGGGACAAAACCAAGTAAAGAAATCTTTAGAAAATATACAGTCAGTATTGTAAGTATTGCTCAAAATAATTAAAAAACCCATCTGACCTCAAATTTAAAAAAAACTTTAAAAATATCTTGAAACAAAATGTTAAAAACCTTTAGGCAGACTTATTTCTAAAGTGATATTTTCTGTTTTATGCAAGACTTCAGCCTCTGAAAGAACATATTTCCTACCCAGGGCTTTACTAACTTTAGACTGCGTGGACTCAAGTTACCATGAGAAAAAATGAACTTCAGAAAATCTTAGACGAGGATGGAAAGAACATGTCGTTTGCTTAATCGTTAAAGATATTAACCAAAGGAACCGTCTGTTTGCTTTGTCTTGAAGGGATTTTGCAGTCTTGCGTCCATCTCTCCTCCACATCCTGTTACGCACGTTACGCGCACGCGTAGTGGAGCCTTTAAAAGCTGCGCGTAACGTGCGCCACTCCGGTGCAGATTCCGAGCGAACATCCTCCCTCCAGGAGCTAGAGGACACCAGCACTTGTTTCATTAAAGGATACATCTTATATTTTATTTACCAACCGAAGAAAAGTAAACCGTTTTGGTTCCGTTTCTCGTATTGGTGAAGCATTACGGAGAAAGTAAGTTTCCTTTCTTTGATCCTTTTTTCCTATTAATCTGTAACCACCAGCAAGTTTGTTTAAACACTCATATAAGGAAGTAGTCTATTTATTCATGTTGCGAGATGACAGTTAGAAACTATTAAACTATGAAGATGCAGGGATTTCGTTTATTTATTTTTTTACTTTTTTATTTTTTTTCTCTTCAAAATAAGACATACAACCACATTTAGAACTCGTTCATGGTTTGTTTTAAGATTTTTTCCCTATTTATGTTATGTACATTTTGTAGGTTGCATACAAAATACGTTTGTTTTCCTTTTTCCATTGTAATATGTAGCTGGCTGGATGGACTCTACATCCTTTTTTTATTTAAATAGTCTCCCAACTTTTTCCCTGAACTAGCCACAGTTGTGGATGGGGGGTTGGGGGTACACAGGAATGTCTCTGTGAGTGATAGGGGCCAGCATGCCATGTTGAAAATGTGAGAACCTCTTTTAGATTTCAGGCATTCTTTAGTATAATACTTGGTCATACTGATTTTAAGTAGACCTTTTTTGTTATCAAATTGAGGTTGTAAAAATCGATTTGTCTTTCATTTGCTTTTGTGACATAACATTTATACATTTTTGTAATGGAAATGTGTTTATATGATTATTACCTAAAAGTCACGGGTGTTTTTTCCCAGCTGATAATTTTTGAAAAGGGAGTGTAAAACAAAAACTGTATTTTGGAATGCTGATTTGAATATAAACTCCAGGAAAATGTGTCTGATCCTGTTTCCTTCTGTTTTTTTTTTTTTTTTTTTTCTAGAATGAATAATCGTGAACGCTGGAGATTTTGCAAGAGAGCAACTGTCATGTTCTTCTTGGCTGCTGTGGCTCTGACTGTCGTCCACAGAGGGAGTATCGATATGAAGTCTCACTTCGAGCTGGAGAGGCAGGTTCGCATGCATGCTTCTGATGGAGTGGAGCCAAATGCGGTCCTAAAAGAGGAACATATCTTTTCGGTTCGTGTAAAAGATTTCTGGGACATCGCAGAGCAGAAGCAGAAGCAGAAGCAGCAGCCAGAGCTGATAGTTACAGCTCCCTCTGAAGAGCTGCCTACCACTGAGGGCCTCAGCCCCACCTCTTGGGACGTGACCACCTTGAACTGTAGTCCCAACCTCAACCTCTCACAACAGTCGTGGTTCCGAGACTTGGGGAGCAACTTCCAGCAGTTCCTGCTTTATCGCCACTGTCGCTTATTTCCAATGGTCTTTAACCACCCAGAGAAGTGTTCAGGGGAGATATTTTTGCTCATTGTCATAAAATCCGTGGCAACGCAGCACGACCGTCGAGAGGTCATTCGAAAAACCTGGGGCAGAGAACAAGTGTTAGATGGTAAGAGGGTAAAGACTCTCTTCCTCCTTGGCAAACCTTCCAATGAAGCAGAACGAGAAAACCATCAGAAACTAGTGGAATATGAAGACAAAATCTATGGGGACATCCTCCAGTGGGACTTCTTAGATAGTTTCTTCAATTTGACACTTAAAGAGACTCACTTTCTCAAATGGTTCCACACCTACTGCCCCAATGTGCGTTACGTCTTCAAGGGAGATGATGACGTCTTCGTCAGCGTGGAGAACATTTTTGAGTATCTGGAAAGCATCAAAAACGAAAAGAACATGTTTGTAGGGGACGTTCTTGTAAAAGCTAAGCCCATTCGCAAAAAGGAAAACAAATATTACATCCCAGAGGCTTTGTACAATGAAACTTACTACCCTCCATATGCAGGCGGAGGGGGTTTCCTCATGGATGGGCCTCTGGCCAGGAGACTTGATAGGGCTGCAAATACACTGGAGCTTTTTCCAATTGATGATGTCTTCCTGGGCATGTGTCTGGAGGTGCTCCACGTGACCCCGACGAAACACAATGCCTTTAAGACGTTTGGATTAGTGAAGAATAGAAAGAGCAGGCTGAACAGAGAGCCTTGTTTCTTTAAAAACATGATTGTGGTGCACAAACTGCTTCCACCAGAGCTTATGCACATGTGGCATCTGGTCAACAGTGACCTGGTCTGCTCACAGAAAGTTGAACTTCTATAGCCGATAGAAAAGAAAACGGAGCTTCACTTCAGTGAATGCAAAAAAATAAATGAAGTAAATTTCAGTACAGGTGTGCCAAACTTCCCAAGTCCCTCTCTTTTATGTGGAGAGAGACCAGGGGAATCTTGGAATTTGCTGATTCTGCACACCAACGCCCGTCCTGGAGGAATTTACTCAAACCTTGAGTAAATTGGGACTTGCTGTTAGAGGGTTTTTATTTTTTTATTTTTCTAATTTGGAAGAACTCATAAGATCAGCTTTAAAATGCAGATACAGCAAATGGAACTACTGGACAAACCAAAGAGGACATTGTTTTTTTTTATGTCTTTAACTTATGATATAATATTTAGCAAGGCCCATCCGTTTATTACAAATGAAATACTTCTGTTTCATCCTTATTCCATACTTTGTGGTCAGAAGAGTTTTTTGTTCTTTCTTGTATCGTGGGGATTTGTTGAATTTGACACTAGCATCATGGTCACCTGTCACTCTGAAACTGAGCCCATTACTGGGACAACACTAAATTTTGTTTTAGGAGGTAACATGTTAAATATAACTATGTGTTTAGTTGTTTTATTATATGCATGCAAAAATATCACAAAGAAGGAATCAGGTAAGGTTAACTTGAAGGCTAAAACAGGGGTTAAAATCAATAATCTACTTTCTTTTCTTTTAGGTGCTGTACTCTTTAGCTATAAGGTATGTGACAATGATTTCACTTTAGATGAAGGCACAACTCTCTACCTCACTTAAGTCTAACTAAAACATACCCTTATCATTGGCTTCTCTCAGTGGTATCGTATGGTTGAATTCCCCTTTGGAATTTCAGATACTTTTGTACTCCCGGTATGGAACAGGGGCAATTGGATGTGAGTGACTCCTGCTTTGAAACTACTGCAAACTATAACCAGTATATTTATCATGTTTCAACCCAGCTGTCTGTGGATTTGAATGTGCTGTACTTGATATGAATTTTTCCACAAAGCATACAAGACACTGTGAAGTAAATGTTTGCTGGTACGAGCTTATTTTATCATTTAAATTGTTTCCCCAGTTGAAAGGGATGCACGGGGTTCTTACATTTAATTTAATGCAACAAGAACACAAATGTTTTTGAAGTTCTACATGATAATCTACGCCTTTACTGAAGTATGTGATGATGTCTAAATTATGTGAATGTGTGTAAAAATTGCATAGGATGTAATTTGTGAATAAAAATGTTCAAAATAGTTTTCTTTTATTCATATGGAGCCTAGCAGAATCCCACATCTCTGTAAAACACCATGACCCAAATATTTCCATAGTTTTATTATGCAACTAACTAGATTTGGTTAAGTTATTTAAAAAATAGAATAAATAAATACACTACCTATCAAAAGCACAGCTGAGAAATAGCCTCTAAGGTATTTTATAAACAACTAGCATTTCCAAGTACAAGTTTCTTAAACTATAAAATTATTGAATAAGTAAATTATTGACATTCATATATTTCATTTAAGAAAAGTTCAAACTAAATTGTACAATACAGCTTTGTTTAATTACTCTGTCTGTGTGAGTGTTTAGAACACAATAAACCTTCAGGTTCCATATGTACATTTCAACAGAAAAACATTTTAAATTCTTTTAATATTCTTCTGTTATGTGAATATTTTTTGCCATGCCTTTGTGTATTTAAAACAGACAATATGAGCATGTGCCGGAATCCTTAAATGCCATCTATCTGTCCCCTTTAGCTCCAATATTACTGTCTGAGGGACTCACCATCAACCAAGTCACCCAGCAACTTGCTTACTGCATGATTTTTCAAATGACTCAAAAAGGCAGAGACATTTTTTTTTTTATTCTGATTTACAACTTTGCCTGTTTGTTTATCTTAGTTCACCTACTTGATTTAGTCACATTTCTGAGATACTCAGTCAGTATTTTGAGACACATGTTTGATTTAGTTTCTTTACATTATGACCTAGGTCAGAGGTCTGCAACCTGAGGCTCCGGAGCCACATGTGGCTCTCTAGTTAAAGAAAAATAAAATGGTTTTAATTTGAAAAAATGATGTATTTTTCTGACTAAACAGCAAAACAAAACAGTCTGACAAGTCAAACTTTACTCAGCTCATTCCCAAAAAAGCTGAAGCACAGTTTGGATCCATCCAACAAGCAGAGCAGCTTCATATTTTACCAAAGTCAAACTTTTAGACAGACTTTTTAACACTGTGTAGCACAAAAATCCATTTGAGGTCAGTAAACACAGCCAAAATTTATACTTAAAGCGCACTGGATTGTGAATTAGACTGTCAATTATTGAACAAAATCCAAGTATTTTAAGTGCAGCACAAGTCAAACAGAGTCTTTTGTTTTGAATAGAAGTCATGTAAACCTCTTTCAAAAGTTGTAAAGTATTTTATATATAAAAAAAATTCCCTTTTGGTTTATTTATTTTGGTTTATTTACATTTAATAAAATAGTAATTCTAACAGAAAGGAAAATCAGTGTCTTATTTTTCTAAAGGGTTAGGGTTATGACTAAAGGGTTATGACTGTGTTGGTCCTACTGGGTTGTGGTCTGTGAAAGTTGCAGACCCCTGACTTACTTGTGTGATAGGTCATAATTTTAAGATACTAAATCAAAATGTTGATATTGTAAGGTAATGATTTTGACGTAGCGTGGTGGAGACAGGCATCTGTCAAAACATTTCATTAAGGTTGCAGTGTAAACAGACCATTTCAACCCTGACTGCAGACGGATTGCTTTGTCCCCTGCCCTGTTTCGTAATCCAGTTGCTACCAAGCTTAATATGGTCTCACATTTCCCTCTACAATATCTGGTTTTAACAAGAGTTCATTGTCAATTCAATGACTGCAAGGTGTTTCAGTCATGTGACTGCAAGGAAGAATTTCTACCCTTAGTTACCAACTGTTGAATTTGCTTCCTGGATGGAAGCTTGATTTACCAGAAACACAGAGATTAATGTATTTTTTATGCATCCTGGGTGTGGCCTTAAAGACTAGATTATCTTATTTTTTCTGAAAACATTACTGATGGTTTTTGAACTACACATTACTTTCTTTGCGTCTGTTCATTTATTTCTGACTTGGTGTGACATTTCGTACTGTTTGGGTTCTACCTACCAAATAATTGGATCATTTCATCGTTTACAGTAAAACTGCAAAGGTGGATACTGCTAGTATGTAAACATGATATGCAGCATAAGTTGACCTTCTTAAAAAGTGGGTTAGAAGTACATTTCTTTTTTACAATCAGACAGAGAAAAGGAGAAGAAACAAAGAAAAACTTGACCTCCTCATATTAGCTTTCATGAGAATAGTGTCGAAAAAAACAAGCGCGGTTTTAGGTTTTTCTATTTCAATTCTGCCTTTGTTCTGAACAATGGTGAAACAATCTGATGTCAAACCTCGGAGTGAAATGACGCTCAAGGTTGTTTAGCTGAGTCATTCATCAGTGAGGGTCATCAAGTTCATCCTAAGAAGACTTTATCTTTAATTTGTTGTTTATTTATTCAGAGTTATCTCAGTATTGCCATTTAACAAAGTGCAATAACAAACCAGGATTGGTGGAAAAGTGCGCCATTGAAGCTCTGTCAAAAGCTACTCCCGACTTGCCCAGTTGAAGGCTGAATGAAGTCACCAGAGTTCAGGGAGTTTCACAAGAAACAGAATGTATTTTTCTTCCTTGATTGAAGACAGATTTATGTAGATGTACATCTTCATTCCCTGGCAGTTCAGAAGTCATCTGTCAGTGAGTAATGTGGTTTAAGCTGAAACAATTTCCTAAAAATAATTAAGCAGGTATGGCAGCTTTTACAAAGTATGAAGAAACAAGCATTTGCGTTACAGGGAAGTGAACATGCAGATTTATCTTAAAAGGATTCAACACATTTTGATCATTTCATAACTCATAATTAGCAAATTTAGGAATTTCATTTAAGTTTAACAAATTTCACCAGAAGTTGGAAATCTGTGCAGAAAAGCAAATAAACACTTGCTTTAAGCCCAACAAGTAAGAGGAACATTTACAAACATGACAGATTCCTTAAAAGGGATTGTTTGTTTATGCTATAACCACACTGCCGTGTCTTTATTTATGTCCATCCAGATTCAGCAGAACCCGTCCTTCTGGAAGTCTGCAAATAAAAAAGGAAATGAATCCCATTAATAAAATATTAACATGCTGCATTACAGAGTACCGTATGAAAACAGGATAAAAATCTTTGGGTTTTTTTTGTCAGTTTCCAGAGAACATGTGTCACTGTGGTGATGATTGTCAGCTTTGAAGAAGAACACAGCCATCGTTCTCCTCTGTACGCTACCAGGATCTTTATATTTACTGACACTAATTGGAGAAAGTTTTTAATGATCAGTGGACTAGATTGAGATGTAGACTTTAACAGAAGGACTCAACTTTCTTCAAAGGCCTCCAAGAGCACCACCACCTTCATGGTCTTAAACAGAAATGCAGTACATGTATTACCTCAGCGCACAGCTGATTTCTCTGAATGCTTAGTGTTGCAATTTAAATTTGAAACACAAAATTTGCCTTGAGATAGTTAGGAGAAGTGCAACAAATTACTGAAAAGCAACAAAATAAAGAGAACATTTTGCAACTTAGTGCATCCATGTCAAGTGTGCATTGCAATTATCTATGACAGATTATGTTATGGCTAACATGTCTAACATAGATGGCTCTCAGAAGTCAAAATGGGCAGAGGCTACTGAAACACTATGTACTGCATAACAGCATCCAAAGATTCAGAGAAACTGAGGAAAGTTCTCTGACCTAAATAGCTTACAGCTCCTCATACACCCAACATTAGATTACCGCTGCAACGCTCATCTAATCAAAGATTACCGGTAATCAATGGTAATCTTATGTTGAATGAAGATGGCGGCAGTCAGTCAGGATGACCTCAGTATGAAACCAACCACAGGGTGGTGGCAGCCAGACCCCGGCAGGCAGCAGCTCTTATTGGACGATGTTTAGATGTCTTCGGAGAGCGTCCGTCCATATCAAGTGCCACCGGCCAACAGCCACCCGATAGCCTGTGGTGCTATTCTGCACCACTGATCTTTCGCAACTCAGATTTTGAGCACACATTTTAATCTTGTCAATTTACACATTCTTAGACAACATGTCTCCCAAGAAAGCACAATGTTCTGTCTTCTTCGTGTTCTTCTCAGCATCAACCGCAATTTGTCAAGACGCAGACCTCTGAGTAGCTGTGGTGCTATCAACGTCATGATGAGTTTTGTGCAGCATCAGTGCTGTCTTACTATTTGAACCCACAGTGGCAAGGATCACCAGACTGACTTTTGGTCATCGCTGGGCCCCTGGTCCATTTGAACAGCCTTTGTTGACTGCCCGTACTCCTACCATTCGATTTCTGACAATTGGACAGTGGCAGTGGGGCGACAGCACAGGGGCAGGGGGGTGGCTGCAGGGTGGCAGTCTGAAATCGGCCGATCATCAGACGATTTTAGGGATCTTGGAGACCCTCCTATCACTCAAGTATCGCGCTGCTGCCTTCCTGCCACCCGCCTGCTGCTGGACTGCCACCACAAGTTCAAAAATCGTCCGGCCACCATTTCATTTGAACTTTTTCTTAAGACCTCATCGGTCGCTGTGCAGCATGTAAAAATTCAATAGCCGCCTCCTGATTACAAATGACACCGAACTGTGACATTTTGGCATATGTGACAATAGTCTTGCTGAAGTTCCAAGCAGAATCATAAAAAAAATGCAAATAAATCATGTCAGTCAACTATTTATAAAGTTTACATGACTAAAGAAGTTATTCTTGTGGTAGAGCAGGTTGGGTGAGGTTGCATGCCAGTAAACGAACTGTGAAGAGTGTCAGTGTTGGAAAAACAAACGAGGATATTACAAAAGTAAATGTTTTAATAGGTCACTGCGTTAATCTGATAAGTACATGTCAATCCAAGTTCATTTGCCTAGAGCAATTTTCCCTTGAGAATTAAAGATTCACTTGCATGTTTCTGAACATTGAATTAAACTGCACTTCTTAGCAGACGTAAAAAAAAAAGTGAGTTTTGATTATTTTATAGTATATCTTGGCAGTAATATTAAGTATGGCTGTTTGCATTTTTATTTATGTTTGCTTGAGTAAATAACTCAAGAAAACATACATGTGCGTATAAACAAGACAGTGACAATATTGAGGGAAAACAACTGATGATAGAGCCTCACAGAGCACTGAGGTCATTCTAGATGGCAGACGCCACATAGAAAATGTAGCCGGAGGTCTGACAGTGTTCGAGCATTGAGTTCAGTGGTTCCATCATCACAGCCTCCTCCCAGCCACCTTCAGCAACAAAGATTTTGTTCAGAAGCCTGGTGCTGGATGACAGCCTACCACTGTCCCTCATGTGGGGGTGTCACTGACAAGAAAAAGCTGCCAAAGCTCAGGGTCATTGTTGAGCAGAGGAAACCCAGTCACCAGCTACTGTCAGTTAAACTGAATCAACTTAGCATTTTTAGTATGGATGTTTTTGTCCTAGCTGGGACCTTACTTTGTAAATATGCATTCTGGGGGTTTTTCCAGGCACTCCAGCTTCCTCCCACAGTCCAAAAACATGTTTCATAGTTAATTAATGACTCTAAATTTGCCCCTAGGTATGCATGTCAGTGTGTGTTTGTGGTCCTATGGCTCTGCAACAGACTGGTGACCTCTTCAGGGTAAAAGGTAAATGACATGAACAAAATAGCACGTTACTACCTTCCTTGAAGGCCCAAAGTGCTTTATGGTCCCATTCACAATCGGATGGCGGCTCTGCTCCCAAACACTGGCGCCATCCTATAACCACCAGGAGCAATGTGGGGTTCAGTGTCTTGCCAAAAAAACACTACGACTCATGGTTGGGCATGGCTGGAACTAAACCAGTGATATTACAATCAGAGATCTACCGCTCTAGCTCTCCACCACAGTCACAGAAGCAGGAGGTGCAGTGTGATAAAGAGTGTATCCCCACCCCACCCCACCCTCCGCCTCCTGCCCAAAAGTAGTTGGGTTGCTCCAGGTTGACCCCAGATGGGATACAGTGGGTTTTGAGGATGGATGTTTTGGTAAAATGTATTGCTTTATATGTGAATTTTCACAGACGTGTGCTTGATAGCTGACCAAATGAAGATGCTGGAGCAGCTCCTTCTTGGTCTCCTTAGACCCACAAGTGCAATATGTCCATGACCCCTGCAATTTGCGAACCCGGTGTGTTGGTGTGGAGGATGCAACTCTCTACCAGATACACAGAGTCCACTCCCATCTGGCTGAGAGGCCTAGAACAGTGAAAATCCTCTTCCTGAACCATTCCAGACTCCTGCTAGGTGGACTGTATGCCTCACTGACAGGCCAAGGTGCATCGGAGGGAAGGGCACTGTGGTCTGCAGCACTGGAACCCCACAGGGTTCAGGGTTACTGTTCTTTTTACCCTGTACATCGTTAACTTCTGCTACAGCTCAGAACTGTATACTGTCAACACAACCATTGTTGGATGCATTAAGGGTGACAGTAAGGAGTAAAAGACTTTGCTGCCTGTTACAACACCAACCACCTACATTTTAACTCTTCGAAGATGAAGGAGCTGGTCAATGGTTTTGGGAGATCTAGACCAAGACCTTGCATGCTGCTGCTTGAGAGAGAGCTAAGATGAAGGCTGCAGAAAAGTACAAATACCTCAGCTGGATAACAAACTGGACTGAATATTTAACACCAACCAGCTGTACAGGAAGACACAGAGCAGGATGTACTTCCTGTGAAGACTGCAGTATTTAACATTTGTAGCAAACTGCTGAGGATGTTTTACCATTCTGTAATGTTCTTCTTTACACTGTGCTGTGCTGAGGCGCCTGCACATTCAATGACACATGGAGTTGGACAAGTTAGTCAATCAGGAAGGCTGGGTCTGGTGTTAGCATGAAACTGGACTCTGATGACTATGGCAGAAAGGACATGATATAGGGCAAACTGCTGGACATTCTGGACGCGACAGCAACCCCGTGCACACCATCATCACCAAATAGAGGATTCTGCTCAGCGAGACATTGCTCCTCCCGAGGTGTAGGACAGACAAAAGAACATCTTTTGTTCCCCATGCCATCAAACTTTACATCTTTCCACTTACAAAGAGAAAGAGAATAATGTATGAAGTACTTTATTGCATATATGTGCAATCTCTGCTTTCTGTATTTAGGCTGCTGGAAATCAAAATTCCCTGAAGGAGTCGCTCAAAAGAGATCAAAGGAAAGTCTAATGTTGTGTCCGATTTCCCTCACTATCCTCTGTATCCCCTAAAAGACTATATGGTGCGGGACTATCGAGTGCCCTGGATGTTAATGCAATTTAGACACACACTCAACTTTTTTTGTTATAAATGCCACCCATTTGCCAAAGTTAAAACCTAATAAATATGAACATTTTACAAAGACTATTTGTGAATCCGGTGTGTTCTGATGAAAAAAACTTGGGTGATTAATTTAAAAAGAAAGGTAGAAAATTCAATGATTTGTCATTTGCACTGCACTGTGGATTGTATTCATTATTCTAGTGAGCATCAATGCACACTAGTTTTTGTATTGGCTTCTGGGAAAATTCTAGGTCACTCAATTTTGGAATTGTATGTTATGCCCGAATCCTGAACTACTAAAAACCATGCTCAGTGCTTGTTTTTTTTAATGGCGATTATGACATCATCGATTTTACGAAGTGAAAATCTAATTGAAATGAGCGTTTTATGACAACTATTTATGAATGCACCCTGTTCTGATGATGAAAATGTTTTGTTAAAAAATTATAGTAAAAATGTTCTTTGCAAAAATTGTTCAGTACATTGTGGTCTTTATTCGCCAATCTTGTGAGCATAGATGCACGTTGGGTTTTTTCACAGAGACTTCTGGGAAGTTTTTAGGGCACTCCACTTTGGAATTGTAGATTTGGAAAGCACTGCAAAATGGCAAACGCACTAAATAGCGAGTAGTAAAGGAATTCGGATATAGCCATAGATTTAGACTTCAAAACAGTGGCAAATGCCTTAAATAGTGCTCAAAGTAGTAGTGTGGGACTCTGGACAGAACCCAAGTCTCAACATTTATGCAGATAGTTATATGTGCTTCATTGTTTCCAGTGAATGTTTACTGAAATTCTTTATTCATATTGACTGAATTCAGACGAATGTCCTAGATTTGTCATTGTTTAGGATTTAAGTGAAAGATTTCCCATGAGGATACTGTAGTTTACCAGCACAAAGTCACTGAAGGAAATATTTGTCCCACTTCCCTATCAAGCAAGTAATCAAACTATTTGACAGCTTAATATTTGATGGATTCCGTGTCTATATTTGTTCAAATGCAAATAAGTCTATTAATTCAAATTATAATGGTATTTACACACATAAATGGATGTATTACATACACGTTAATATCTTTTTTTCCACTTTCCAGTCAGTTCATATCTTCAGTTTGACATTTGACTTTTTTTTTCCAACCGATTGATTGAAATAAACCATTACTAGTATATTATCTTAAATCAAATATGAATTTGTGTGGATTAGGAAGATAGCTGTATGTGCCCCATAAAAGCAATAATTCTATAGAGTTCAATTTAAATTTGCACAAGATTTAATCTTACTTTTGAGTCTGCAACATTCAATTACCTTATTTCAATACTAAATTTGTCGGCTGAATCTTACACAGAAACACAAATCCTGAAATATGACAAGTCTGCCCCCTAGTGAGACGTTTGAAAACAGGACATTTTTTAGTTTGGTTCGGCTAACATTTTAAGTCCAAATTAACAGAACTGCAAGTTTTACTTAAATTTAATGAAATGTAAAAAAAAAAAAAAAACATTTAAAAATCACAACTTATGAGGTTTATTTTTATCGTGAAAATCTTGAGGAAAAAAATACTCAATGTTCTACAAACATTTGTTACATAGATTAGATTTGTATCCATGACTCAGTCACAGCCTCGTTTAACAACCATAACAAACATCCAATAACTTCTGAGCATGGACTAAGAAAACAACAGTAAAACTTAACATCTAAAGAAAGCATGACAAAAATAAAAACAAAAATGCATGGATAAATGAGTTAATTTGTTTTTTGTACAAAAAAAAGGTAAAATTAAATCATACAAACTGCTTAAATTTACACCATATATCTGACTGGACAAGCATCTTTCCTTTTTTTTTTTTTCCACAAACTTTCCTGCCAGACGCCAATCCATTTCAATCCTTCAGCAAAAGACGTAGAAGGAAACGAGTGCAGGCTTGCTTCTGGGACATTCAGTCCTCACACTTCACACTGAAAAGCTCAAAAAGGTCCAAAGTATGCTTCTGGCACAGGGTACAGTAGGTGTGAGGGGTCAATGCAAACGGGCGAAAAACAAAAAAGCCCATTTACTGTTAAATTATCAATGACACTTCCTGGAATGTCCAAAAGTTCAGAAGATGGTGAAACAGAGTCCATTCAAATGTAAAACACAGATTTTAATCGTCAAACTTGATTTTCTTCCCCTGAGGTTTTGCTCCAAATCCACCACCTCTTCCACCTAAATAGAAGGAAAAGAAACGGTTATTGAACGCCACACTGATCGCTAAAACCTTTTGGTTGATACAGATGTCTTTTTCTCTCCGTACCTCCAAAACCACCACGTCCACCACCACGGCTGAAACCCCTTCCTCCTCCTCCTCTGCCTCCTCCACGGCCTCCCCTGAAGCCGCCGCGGCCCCCAAAGCCGCCACCTCGGCCCCCAAAGCCGCCACCGCCGCCTCTTCCTCCGCGGAAGCCGCCTTCACCCTTGGGCTTGGCGTAGTCCAACGTCACCTTGCTGCCATCGATCTCTCCATCCTCCATGGCCTCCTTGGCTGCTTTGCAGTCATTCTCATTGTCAAAATCCACGAAGCCAAAGCTGGAGAAGAAACACACCTTAGAGCTTACAGTCTTAGAATCTTCCCATGTATTCAGATGATCCAACTGAACTTCATGTGAGCCAAACTGCTCCTTCTTAGGTTTTTATTGGAAATTAAAGGAACATCATTGAATCTTCCCAACTTACCCTTTGGATGACCCCGTCTCTCTGTCTGTGACTATTCTGGCTCCAACAGCTCCATCAAAGGAGTCCCTAAGCGTCTGATCTGTGGTGTCCTCTGACAGCCCTTTGACAAACAGGGTTTTTGTTGGACCTGATAGAGAGGATCAAATCAAAATCTGTTAGAATAATCAACCAAACAATTTGAGCCACTTTGAAGATCTAACATGGACCAGATCAGGACTTGACTATCTTTTGATTCTTCACAGAGTTTCAAGAGATCAGAATTGTCATCATATCAGGTAAAATCTTTCCGGATTACATCCAAAGACTAAGCTCTTACCTGAGTTTCCTCTGCCTCCATCTCTCCCTCCACCACTCTGGCTGTACTCCAGGCGGATTGATCGGCCTTCAATCTCTGTGTTGTTAAAGTTTTCCAACGCTTCCTTGGCATCCTCTGCGTTCTCGAACTCTATAAAAGCAAAACTAGAGCAAAGAAAACTAACATTATTACCAGGCAACACAGAACACAGTACTGACATCATACAACAGGCTAAAATTGATCACAATTAGTATTCAGCTACTGACAATACTGAACACCAGAAAGATTTTTCATTGAAAACAATAATTTACACAGGTACAATTTTATTACAACTGTTTAAACAGATTTCTTAAATTCTCATTTTATCAGATATTCATCAAATCAAAATATTTGTTGCACAGCAGACATGGGCAACACCCATAAGCATGTCGGGCGAGCCTGTTTTGAACTGTGCACTGGCTCTGCTTCTCGTGCGAATCCGTACAGAATCATGGATGCGATTGAGAGGAGCTCATGAGAAGGTGCTCTAGAATTGGAAACAACAGTCTTCTCCAGCACTTACCCTTTGGGTCTGCCGTCCCTTTGAGGAATCCTTATGGAAGATGCTTTTTCAAACGTAGACTGTAGAACATCTTCTGTGGCACTGAAGGCCAGATTATTTACAACCAAGGTTTTGTTGACTCCTCCTGATGCTAAACAACAACAAAAAAAGGGTAGAAATAGTTCAATCCCCAATTAACTTTCAGCACACCTAAGCAAATGTTAAGGTTTTAGCATTTGAACCAGTTACTGAGTAGTAAGTACATCTACTTTTAGGATTTTCCCCAACACTTCTGGGTAGTTACATATCATAAATACAGGAATAATTTTAAATTGTTTCCAGTACCTGACATTCTGCCACCCTTTTGGCTCTTATCTCCAACAAAGTCTAAAATTATGGACCTCCCCTGCACATCGGCTCCCTGGGCCTCCTCCATCATCTTCTCTGCGACAGCTTCAGATTTGAATTCAATGTAGGCAATGCTGCATAAAAGAAACAGAAAAGCTGGTATGAGGACAAGGTAAGAGAAAACTAGAGACAATGGGGCATAAGGCACCAGTAAGTTATTTTAATGATTTCAAACTGTAAAAGTGACTTCTGTAATTGAATTTAACAGCAGTGAGTGAGATCAAGGATACAGGTTTGTTCTTACCCTCTATTTGAACCGTTTTGTCCCTGAGGTAACCGGACATCAACCGCATCTTCAAACAATTCCTTCAGGTCATCAACCGTAGCAGAAAATGGAAGATTTTTAACAAAAAGGGTCCGCGCATCTCTCTCTGCAGAACAAATATCAATTTTAGAAAAACACTGATGATACAGACTTCAAATATTTAGCAGACAAACTTTGCAACGGTGCATGTTTACCTTTCTTTCCTTCCTGTGAGTTATCTTTCTGACGGGCCTTGTCCAGCTTTAGTTCTTGACCCATAACTTTCTTGCCGTTCAGCTCCAGCGCCTTGTTCATGTCTTCCTCTGAGGCAAAGTCCACGTAGCCAAATTTCCTTTTAAAGCAAGATGCAAAATTAGACAATCAGACTTAAAATTAAACCTACCTTGAATGAACATCAAAGGTTTTAGGCTGAACTCATGAATTTCTTTATTTAAGATCACAAAAACACTTGAGTTGTCTGAATTCAGTCCCTCTTCTCTAACCCCTAAAAACGAGTTATTGCAGGATGGCTTTATCACACATTGTGAATCAAATGATTTTTAAGAACAAATATTTTGAACAACACTCTTTAAGCTTAAACTTGTGGAGCAATGCAATTGAAACTTGGGTAATGGGTTTACCATACATTTATTTAAGCTGACCAGGAAGACCTTAAAAAGGACAAAAGTTCCTAAATAACTGTGGAAAAACACCCCTACAGCTCAGGTTTTAACACACATTCTTGTCCAGGCAAGACGTGTGTGTGTTTATTTTAAACTTACTTGGAACCTCCTAACCGGACATCAACAATCTCCAGGCTGTTTTTGGAGAAGAATTTTCTGAGGGAGCCTTTGATTTCGTCAAAGTCTTTGTTGGAGTTGAGATTTCCAACAAACAAACAAAAGCCTAAAAAACACAAAACAACAAATTTTTACAATCCAAATGTAGGTGAAAGCAATAAAATGAAGAATAAGGCCAAACATATTCAGAATAATTCAAGGTGACATCACACATCAGTATTAAGTCCCTTGTTGATCATCATGAGAAATAAACCTCAGAATGATAAACCAACATGTCTGTACTTGCCTTCCCCGTCAGACTTTGCTTTCTTAGCAGGAACTGGTTCTTTCTTTCCATCTGCCTTTCTTTTTGCAGGTTTAGCTGGAGCTTCTGTTCAGACAGAAAAATGACTTTGTACACAGTTGCATACAGGGTATGTTTCATTTTTTTCTCATGCAAAGTTGAGACCAAAAATATTTGTTACTTATATCTATGATGTTCCATCTTAGCAATAGTTCAAATGTGAGTTTATGCTTTAAAACTATGCAACATTTAACACTCACCTTCCCCCTCTTCCTCGTCATCATCCTCTTCAGACTCATCCTCATCTTCCTCCTCTGATTCTTCTTTGGCCTTTACCATTCCTGCTTTCTTTCCCTTTGTAGCAGCTGCTGCGGGAGTGGTGTCCATCTCTTCTTCAGAGTCTGAAAAGTAAAAGAAGGCAGATGCATTTTCCGTCCTGAACAAACCCCTGAGAGCTCCACAGCCCACGTCTGTCAGATGTTTTTAATGGTGACATCATACATGATCAGTATTAAGTCCCTGTTTGATCATCATATCTGTTAAAGAAGTTAATTGACACTTGTTTTTGCTGACATACCATCATCATCATCTTCATCATCATCAGATTCCTCTTTAGCTGGGGCTGCTTTAGCTGCTGCCTTGGCTTTGGGGGCTGGTTTTGCAGGAGTAGCCTTTTTGGGGGGAGGAGCTTCTTCTTCTGAATCGTCCTCCTCGTCATCATCATCATCGTCATCTTCATCATCCTCTTTTTTAGCGGGCTGTGCTTTAGCGGCTGGCTTGGCTGCTGTTGCTTTGGCAGCTGCTTTGGCAGGAGTAGCCTTCTTTGGAGGTGGAGCTTCTTCTTCTGAGTCGTCGTCCTCATCGTCATCATCATCATCTTCTTCCTCTGAGGACTCCTTCGCAGGCTTAGCTTTTACGGGGGGCTTGGCAGCAGGCTTTGCAGCAGGCTTGCCGGCTTTTTTGGGGGGTGGGGCCTCCTCTTCAGACTCATCTTGGAATTGAAAAAAAAAAAAAAATCATAAAACTATTGAGCGAAAATGGCAAACTTCTGCAGCATTAACATTAATATTCTCCTCCAACAAAACCAATGTGACAGCGTTTGAGGATAGAACCGGATGATTCAAATACACACCGGCACCGAAGACATAGCGCTGCCTTTGATTTTCCTCCGTACATAACACACATGAGTACTAAACAACCACATGTATGCCAAGAAATGGAGGAGATGAAACAACCTTTCTAAAACATTACTCAAAAGTAGTAGTAGCTTCTACATACCATCCTCCTCCTCCTCCTCATCAGACTCTTGTGCTTTAACAGGGGCAGCCTTGGCGGGGGCTTTTGCCTTTGCAGGTGCCTTCTTTGGGGGTGGAGCCTCTTCTTCAGAAGACTCTTCCTCTGTGGAGGAATTTGAGTCATTATGAGAAATGTCTACAAACTACACGTGTGCATGAAGCTGCATAACAATACAGAGCAAATTCCAAAGCTTGACAGAATGGTAAACTACCTTATTGATTTATGCATATAAAATATATGCCATTTCAAATCTACCCCATGAATCAATAAAAAAAAACTAACACTAAAAGATGAAGTTGTAAAATAATATGAACTTAAAATAACCTGCATGTCTAAAATAAAATTTACAGAACTTGCTTACCTGAATCATCCTCATCACTTTCTGCTTTTTTAGCCTGGCTTCCATTTTTTACAGCTGGTGTGGCTTTAGCCGGGGTGGCTTTCTTTACAACTTTAGGTGGTGGACTCTTAAAGAAAAAGTGAGAAAAAGGTAAGTGTGTGTTGGTAAAATTATTCCAAAATTTGTAATAAAGAAGGAAAATGGTTTACCTCTTCTTCCTCCTCACTAGCTGTCTTCATCACTAGGTTCCTCTTCTACCTGTTTAGGGGGTGGAGGGGCCTTTTTCTTCTGAACTTGCTGCTTTGCAGGCTGGAAGATTAAAAATGGTTTTAATAATAAGAAAAAAAATTGCCATGACATGTTAAAGTGAAGGCTGTAGGAACACGTGACAATCATGGCATCCAGGATACCACGCTCACCCATGATGGTCCACATGCTCCATGCTAACTGACACGAGGCGGAAAAGTAGTTTGACAGTCCTTACTGTAGCATTCAAAAACGCAAACAAAATGAAAGAGTCCTTTTCGGCTGATTCACACATACCAAGACTAAAGGTTTTCACTGCACATCGAAAATACTTCTGGGTTTTCGTTGTTGGCCTTGTACATCAGTCAGAAGTGCTCGTGCGACCCACGTGGGCCACGGGAGGCCGGGCAGAGTAGCACGCTAGCTTTTTTTATTTTTTATTATTTACACCGCTAGTGCTAACTAACGCGGATTTAAAACGTTTTTGCTCAACTACCATAACATAAAATAGAAAATTATGTTATAGAATTTGGAACCATCAACCAAGACTAAACATATGCATTTATGTTGGGAATGGCGTCACAAAATATACCCTAAATACGACATTTAAGTTGACTTAATCTCATCGTTCAATACTGTATTGATTTAACACAAACGATCTTCTAATTATTTTATTCGTCAAAAATCGTTAGACGGGGAAGTCTTTTCTTCAAGTTGAAATCGAGAGCGAGCATGAAAGCCATCTTGAGTAGTGGGCTAGCGTTAGCAGGCCCAGCTCGGCCTGCGATCCAGAGCAAGGCACCAACATGGCTGCTGTCGACAGAAAAGCGACGTCTAAAAACGAGGGAAGCCACGTTTCTCCTAAAATAGCTCATTTCTTTACAAAAATAACAATTCGAACCTCGTATGAAACCACTACATTAGACATTTCGCACGTATAGCAGTTTTATTATTAGCAAACGCATCAACTTTATAATTTAGGCCTCGTGCGTAAACACACACACACACTGCTAAATATCTAATACTTGCGTCAACACAGAATAACAGCACAATTTGCAATTTAGAATCTTACCTTAGCTAACTTCACCATGGTTGTTTCTGAAGAGTGTTTCAAAGAAACACTAGAATCTGGATTTCTGAATACAACTTGTAAAACTGCTTGTATGTGCACGTGGCCCTGCCTACTCAGTGGGACATTAAACGAGAAAGACAGAGGATCCGCAACAGCACTTTGGTCAGGTCTGCCCTCCAACGAGGCTCCGCCCACAAGACAGCGGTTAACCAATCAAAAGTTGGTAATTTTGCATCGTGCCCGCGCGCTGAAAAAAAAAAATAAACGTCACGGATTGCTGTATAAAGTGTAAATGTCATTTGTAAAAGAATAAACATTCTCTCTTTAGTTATTATTGATATTATTATTCATTTTAGATGTTTGATAACTATATCAAATCAAACTTTATTTATTTAGCACTTTTACAACTCAGGTCGCTCAAAGTGCTTTGCATAAAAATATAATCAAATAAAAAAAGGACAAGACAAACTAATGTTTTGTCTAAAACCCGCACGATGCCGACACCCCCCCCCCCGCCCACCCCCCCACTCACACTCACCCACACACAAACAGACACCATGATATAAAGAGTGATCAAAATGATGCAATGTACCTGGCTTTGTACTGAAGTGGGGCAATGATATTTTGCAAAATAAATTGCAAATTGTGCTGTTATGTGTTGACGCATGTATTAGATATTGAGCTGTGTTTACGCACAAGGCCTAAATTCTAAATTCTAAGATGATATAAAAGGTCTTTTGTATCCCATGTGCGCAGATGGTTTGTACCACATGGTTTATGCCACCTGTCTTCTCCCAACACTTGGCTATATGGGAACCTACTCTTTTAGTTCTTCATTTGCTTTTCTGTTTTTCCTAAAGTTGTATTCATTTGTTTCAAAACAGTTCTTGCAAGCATAGATATATTTTGTTAAAAAAAAAAAAGTTTAACCTTCGGATTAGACTAAACTTAATCATTTCAGCACTAACGCACAAGTACAAGTGCTAGTCACCACATTGAAAATCCTGTAATGTACTGATTAGTTATACTGGCCGTCATCTAGATCAGTGTTTTTCAACCAGTGTGCCACGGCACACTAGTGTGCCGTGGGAGATGGTCAAGTGTGCCGTGGGAAATTGTCCTCATTAATTGATCTAACAACATTTCCCAGCTCCAGGATTTCAGCTCTGTGTTCATCAAAACAGGCCCTGATAAAACACCGAGTAGTTAGGAATATGAAAGATCATAAAATACTTTTTTCTTTGTGTTTATTTGATTCTATTAAAGACATTTTGATCAGAATCACAGTACCATGATTTGGCTGCAGCTATACCGGTTTGCGGAAAAGTCCCGCCCCTTTAACTGTCTCCACCAATCATTCTTGAAGGCTGAATCACATGTCATCAGTCTGACCAATCAGAAGTTGTTAAAGTCTTCACTTCCTTGTTTAGATTTAGCTCAAAAAGTCTCTCAGTTCTAACAAAAGTACCAGCTAAAGCTCGTGTTTAGCGGTGTAGCTTTCCACAGAATCTGGTGTCAGACCGTGGAACAAGAGAACAAAACCATGAAGCTCAGAGAAGCTGGTCTTTCTGCAGTCGGCGGATTTACGTCACTACATCTCCCATGATGCATTGGGTTAGAATGACTGTTTTAGCGCACAATGAGCCTCTCCTCTTAACGTCTTTAAACAAGGAACACACATCAAACTGTTTTTGAATCTTTTCACTTAACTTTTAATACAACTTTTAGAAAAAAATAACTGCAGCTTGCAGCTTTTTCTGCCACAATTATCATGAAAATGCCTGTGAGATTCCGGGGTCGGCTGCCGATCAAAACAGACTGAGATTTTGCTTTTTTTTTTTTGGATGCTGGTCTACCCTAAATTGAATGATATCTTGACTAAACTGGAATAATTGTCATATTTAATACATTTCAATGTTGATGGGGTTTTTGTTTGTTTTTGTGCACCCCCCGACCCCACCCCCTGGGGACAACTATGGTGTCGGACTGCCACTTATAAATAAACCTACATGTTTATTTTCTTCCTTTAAATTATATTCTTATTTGCCTATTGACAATTGCTGCAATGACTACTTATATAAAATTTTATTGACTCTTTTACTCTTTTACTTTACTCTATGTGTTTTTAATTCAAGTCATCACTTTCACCATCTGATTCTTACTTCTTAGGAGTCCTCTTAGTTTTTGCAAAGTTTCACTATTGGAAAACGTTGAGATCACAAACATGTCTGTAAAATGTTACAGCCCTGGTGGGGTGAAGCTCTCATCCAGTTGTTGTTTGCATTGAACATAACCCACTTGTGTTTCTCTTGCACATGTGTAATCACAAACAGTGTCTCATGCACTGGGCTCAACCTTGTTTTTTAACATAGTAAAGGCTCAGAAAACCTGGTAGATGATGCTCTGTCCAGATTCCTGTAACTCTACCTGAGGTTATGCCCCATCGGCTAACATGAGTACCCACACATTTGTTTGGTTTGTTGGCTTGCAAAAATCAAAACCAGGAAATAAAAATGGTTTTTGCTTTGTATCTTCAAGAGGGGGATTTTAGGGGATTTTTGCATCCTCAAAGGGTGTGTCTGTCACTCTTTGTGTGTGTCTATGAAAGTTTGGATTGCTGGGGTAAATGAGTCATGGACCTGCCTCCTACACCTGATGCTCACGATGGCATCCAATCACACCAACAACAACGGATCAACAGCCACATAAAAGAACTGTCATTGCCCTGCAAAGGCAGGGACTCTTGTTTCAACCTTTCTGGTTATTAGCCAGTCCACTGTGTGTGTGTGAACCCCAAGCCTCTTTAAGTAACATCTTCTTTTACAATCTGCTAGGTCAGGAACGTAACGAGCATTTACGGGAAATGCAAGTATAAATATTAAGGAAGGGGAGTTGACAAACAACAGTCATAATAGCTCATAAATAAAACAAAATGCTTTCACTCTCAGCACAACACTACACAGAAACCTAAGAAAGACAAGGCAAAAATTGCTCCAGAAGAAAAGAAAAGCTTCTCTGTGTTTCTTTTTGCTGCGAGTTACAAAAACCTTTCTTTGCGACAGATGAAAACGTTTTTAAGTCACCGAAGAATATTCAAATGATGTACTCATGAGTTTTTTATGAGTAATTTATTTACAGCCAGGAGGACTTAAGCAGCACATCTGAGTAATTAACCTTCAACACCACAAAGAGGCAGCATTGCGTTTTACATCTGCATCTCACCACAGCGCTTCAGTGTTAAACTCTGTCTAGTGTTGTAGAAAGAGGATATTTTTCCTAATGTGTTCAAAGTACTGTGATGTCATGTGTTGCAACATGTTTTAAAAAATATGTATTGTCATGTTTAATGCATAAAAAAAACAACATCAAACAATTGTATTTATTTATTTTTGTTGAAACCATTATTTGAACATTTGTAAAGAACCATATATTTAGTAGTAGTATGGAATCAAACTCATTTTTAAAGCATCTACACAGGTTTTGCACGTTGAAATGTTTAATTTGTCAAAGGGTAAACAAACATTTCTGTTTTAAAAGAGTTTATCAATTTTGCGTGATCCTTGAAATATGGTTTTAGATTTGGTGTTTCTCACAATGCTGTAGCACAGAAATGCTATACTTTGAACGGTCAAAAGTTCTTAACAATGCTGCATATTTACTCTAAGGCCAATTTGGAACCACAATTTTAATCTATAATGCAGGCTTATGGAAATCCTGAAAACCCATAAGGAGCATGAAATTAACCAGGAGCTTTTGTATACTGACTACACTTATGGTGCATTTAATTTTTTGAGACACTTGTTTTAAATGTTCTTATTTCAAATTTGAGCAAAGTAAGCAACACATTTATTGTGAAGTTTTTATAGACTCTGTACTATGGGCACATGCTATGTGTTAAGATAGATTATATTTTAAGACAAATTATTCTTGTTAATCACAACACTAAAAGCTGGGTTTGTTACATTATCTGTGTGAAGAAGACATCAACAATCATTTTGTTAGTTTTGTTTTGCTCTAAAGACTGTTGAATATAATGGTCCACACAATTCTTATACATAGAAGCAGTCAAGAATGGTCTGACACCTTGTAAATTATCCATGATCAAAAAGGATCATGATTCTTCCATTACCTTTTGTAATAGAGCAACATTCAAGTCTATGAAACAACCTTTCTCAAAGACTCATGGTTAATTTATTATCACAGTTTTCTCATAAAAGACATTTTATAGATTTGCTTTTGTCATTTCTTTTCCATTTCGAACACCTAGCACATTGATTTGAATGTTTTTCTTTCATGCTGTAGCCCTGGAAACTGTTTTTAACAGGCACCACACATCTTCATATTTGCAAAGAACAACTATCAATAAACAAATCTTAAATTATGGCATCAAAATCTTAATCTTGATCCAAGTCCTAAATGTTATTGTAACAAAACTTTTAAAATTAGAGCTTAATCTTTACTGTTTTACATCTTCATTGTTTTACATGTGGCTGAATTTTTGGTCAAATTCCTGTATGTATCTGTTGTATGGGACTCGAAGGTTAAATGAGCTGCTCCTGTCATAATTTCTGTGTTTTTTTAATGTATCTAATTTAATGAAATTCAGGATCCTCTAAAATGTTGTGTTATGCCATGTTGGATAGTAAAAACTAGCATGTGCATGATGTGTAACACACATTTTGAACAGCTAACTGCTAACATCCGGGGATGTTTTTTTGCAAAAAGTGATAAAAAAAGACAAGCACGGAAGGGGTTATGGTTCAAAGTCATTATTGGTCACAATTCTACCCATTTTACATTAACTTCTATAGCAAATTTTGTCCTAAATCCTATTTGTTAAAAGTTCATCAAAGACAATGACCCGAGCACTTCTTTTTTTTTTTACAACCAAAAATTACTGTGTTGAAGAAGGTAAAATGATATTCTACTACTTTTTAGTATCACAAGTACTGAGACTAATTCCAGAAAAAACTATTTATAGCCCAAAATATGCCATTGTGAAGGAAACAGACAGACCAAGAGATGACATAAGAGTGCATGTGAATTTATGGTTTTATCATTTTTTGAAACATTCACAACTTTTTGAGACAGAAAATGTAACAAACAGAATTGGCCTGCAGTTTGCATCAATTTTACAATTGTTACATAAATTAAAACACATTTATAAATATATTTTTTATAAACATATAAATATTATTTAAACATAAATACATTTATGCAGGGGGAGATGAAGTACTTGAATGTACAGCAGCAGCAATAATATACAGCCTTGTAGTTGTAACAGCATTGCTCACAATGTTGTATGACTTCTCTGTGTTCGTATTTGTTGAACATTTTGTGTGGCAAACATGTATGTCTATATATACATGTGTATGTCATATTTATGGTATATATGTATAAACGGATATGAAGACTTTGTTTGATCCCAGTCTCTGTTTATGCTGGTCAGGCTTGCTTTCGTACCAAATATACCTTTTCCTCCTTTATCCTCAGGTGAGAACAAATTCCATTTTTGTTCTCCAAACCCATCGTCCAGAGATCTAGAAAAACAGGAAACAGGAAAAAAAAGAGTTTTAGAAACAACTTAGTTAAAACATTCATAAATCAGTTTTATTTTTGTGTTATTTATCAACTGTTCATATGAGTATATGCATATATGTATATATATAAAGAAAAATATGTCACTTGGACTGATCCTCAGTTTACACCAGACGTTTACATTTGCTTCAACTGATGAGCAACAGTTAGTCACAAAACTGTACACCCTTCTAACAAGATTTCACACCTCACCACAACCACAAAGGGGCCCCAACCCTGAGGACTAATTGTGTGTCACCTATTTCCTTTTTACTTACAGACAATCCCTTGTTGTATTTGGCCAAAACACTTTTGAAAAAGAGGAATTCCCACAAAGATGCTCACTGAATCATTGTTTTTGAGATGGAGCGGATGGCTTTACTCATAATGCTGTATAAATTTGTGACTAGGTTCGGATTTACATCAACTAAGAGGTCAAGCGGACACCCAAAGTAACTAAATCAAAATCAGACAAATTCAATAGGTTGAAAGCGGAACATGTTACTAGTCAAAATCAATGTCTCCTGCAATATGTACTTCATTTGTTGCAATACATGTATTCATTGTTTACCTTTACTTGCTACAAGAGTGGGGAAAAAAACTTAATAATATGATTTATTGACATGTTCTTGCCTTTTTTTCTTTTTTCACTTAGCCTTTTTAAGCAAACATCTGTAGTGATTGAGACAAACTGCAAAGATGCTTTAAAGAAAAAAGATACACTGTTGTTTTCTACGTTTTTAATCTGATTTTTTCTTTGAATTAGTTTAACTTGTTAGCAAAAATAAACCTAATTCAGAATTTCCTTACTTTAATTCATTCATTCACCAATTTCCCCCTTCTTCAGTTCATTCTCATTCACCATTTTACTCCTTTCAAAATCCAGCTTTATTCCGCGGAAGACAGTTAATGGAAATCACACTCACCTTCACGGCGTTGCTCCAACCCTAGCAGCCCATGCCACTGATGGTCCCTATCCGGTCCATCTTGTGTCCGAAGCAGCCACTCCGTGTTGTGGAGCCCCCTTTTTTGGTTCCCGATTTGTGTCTTCTGGAGGCAGGTTGGTCGTTAAGGAGACGAGCCCACATCCCTCTGGCTCGGGTATCCACGCGTAAATCTCGCAGTAACCGCATCCGGGAGCGCACGGCGTCCAGTCGCCTTTCGTTCTCTCCAGACTCCAGAAACTCTGCCAGCTCCTCACCAAGCAAACTTCTAAGAGACTGGAAGGTCAACATAACCAGATAAGCAGTGTAAGCTGATGCATAGTGCAAAGGAAATGTAGAAAAAACAAAAACAAAGACAAAACGAAACGTTTGCTAAATTATATGCGCAAATGGTCGGTCTGTTACTTTTGGTAAACGTATTTAATCAAGAAGCAAAGAAGCTTTTATTATCATATGTACAGCTTTTACACTGACATACCAAATTACATTCCAGTAACCCGAACAAGACCAGACATCCAACAAAAATACATACATACAGTTCAAAGTTGACAGAGGCCTGAGGCGCAACAGTGATGCGCACCTTAAGTTGTGAAAAAGAAGGGAAGTTATAAGGTAACACCGAAAGATTTTAGAGTCTACAGTGAAATCGAGCAAAATGAAATAACAAACAAACCAATAAATCAAAGAATTGAAGATTTAAATTAAATTCTGAGTGCGCGTCTCCAGGGACAGTTTAGCGGTTATTTTGCACTGCGGAACAGGTGCCTGTCCGCACTCCTACTCTAAAACGAATCAGAAAACTTTAAAAGATAATGATTTAAAAAAAGAAAATTAGGAAAATAAAGAGCTTTTACTGCTACATGTCTCATCATAAGTCCATCTGTCCTTTGAGCGAAATGCAAAAAATGACAAATAACTGTCATAAAAGTCAGTAATACAATATGTGCTCTTCTACACAGAAGAGATGTTTTAAAGTTTACTTGCGATAGAATTATGAAATAAAAGTAAAATGTGATGCGTCAAATTTTTATTTTTATTTCTTTATTTCCTCAGAATATCTCTTTTCAAGAAAAAAGTATACAAAGAGCAATATATATTTTCTTCTCTAGTCAGCTGGATCCTAGTGATTTGTCTTACCTTCTGCTGCGCTGGAGTTAAAGGTTGTGCATCCATCTTATCTGAAAGCAAGGTGACTAAAAGTCCACATGCAACTAAATATGACAAGTTCATTTTGATAAAGACGTCTTTGCTGGGATTCCTCTTGGCGCACAGAAAGAAGGACAACAGCCTCAGTTGGTTGTTCAGTGTAAGATTGAAGGCGCACTTAACTCCAAAGCTTCTTCTCTTCTGACTCCGAGAATTCGTTCTCCCAGCTTTATAGGCAGCCCATGATGATGTCATGACAACCTGACTAATGGCCCTCCCTTTGACTTTTTTTTCTTACCTGCCCCTGAGCACGGATTCATTAAATAATTGCGGTCATGGGAGGTTTAAGAGGAAATGATATCGACCAAGAGCTATCTTAAAAGGAAAGACCTAACTTTTGGGACTTTTGACTATGACGCAGCAGCTGGTAAAATGCTGCGTCCTCGGAACGGAAGAAATTTGGAACAAGAACCCGTTATCTGTTTTTCAACAAGTTACGTGGGGGATCATTACAGTTAACATGACATTTATGCCACTCAGACGGTGCTGTTACAGAAAAATCATTATAATTTTAATAGGAAAAATGTAATTTAGTGCTCAATTAGGCTATTGCGCATAAACGCATGCGCATAAACCTTCAATACGTCAGCCGGACGCTCAGTGAAATTAATTGAATGGGTGGATTGGTTTACCTAAAATGTAGGCGAAGTCTTTGCGCAAAAAAACATATATTTTTTCTATTTTGTGAACAGGTTAATTCAACTTTTATAAAGGCACTTTAATTCTTTTATATTTATTTATTTATTTATTTATTTAACAAAACACAAAACCGAATTAAAATGTCTGCACAAATGATATTCAACCAAATCAATTGAGTAAATATTTCTCTAATGAAAACGTTTTGGTTAGGCAGACAGGAAGCAAAGAGTTTATGAGGATTTTGACTCACAAACTCTTGGCATTAAGCCCTCAAAACAGTTCAGCTCTGGAAGGATGCCAAATCTTGACCTAGCATGTTAGTGAGGAAATGCGACATGAAACCAAGTATGAAAGGTTAATCGATTAAAACAGCAAACTGTTTTGGAGGAATTCTGGAGCAGTCATTGTCACATTGGTTGCAGTTACAAATCAGCAACATCTTCCTAGGAACACACAGTGGCAGTATTTCCTGTACCAGAAAGAGTTTTTCTAGTTTATCTTTAATCAGTACCATGTTGTAAACTCACTGTTCAGCAGATTGATGTCAAATTATGCTCTACATTGGGGATAATACATGTGATCCAATAATATTGTCATTTTTATTGTTTTAGGAAAAAATATATATGTTGCATTTTTCAGTTTATATCAGAAGTTTGCTAAATCCTGTGGCAAGAATGATGTCTAGTCGGTGATAGAAATGAGATCATTTGGAGAAACCACAATGCAAGATACACTGCTCTCCTCAAAGTCTTACACCGAAATGAACCATATTTTAATGCATAGACCAATTAGTTCTGATGCTTTTTTATCCAAAGCCAAATGTTCAATTTATCAACTAATAATTTCGCTGATGGAAATCTAAATATGTTCTAAATAGCTCTTAGCAGTGACACTTAATTTCCTAAGTAATACATTATTAGTATTTATTTTGTACACTCTCTTGATCTTGCTTGGTGACTCACCTCTTTGCACTCACTCCCACAACCCATTCATGCTTTGAAATTACTCTCATTCATATTTTTGAATGGCTGCAGGAAATCAATGCATATACTACACCATTCAGAAAAACACATAGGAAAGGTTTTCGGAAAAATTACAGCAAACATAGTTTTGAGACAACGGTCTTCACCAACACATTCATGCCACCATCCAACACCCACCCAGTTCACAAAAGCTTTGATAAGTAAAAAAATGCTTGAACTGAGAATAACCCCTTCACGTCCTATGTCGCTAATTCACATACCATACAATTCAGGACTCCGCTCATTTTAAGAAAACCTTAGATGTAAATAAATAAATATATATATCAGAAAGGGATTGATACTGCAAACATAAACTCAAATTTATCTTTGTAAAAAGGTCAAATACAAGAATGTTAAATGTCTAGTGTTTACTGAAAGGTTTTCTGTTTGCTTGCTACACCCGGGGAACAGTGGAGCTCGCTATGCTGTTGACCTGGCGGCTGACTAGAGTAGCGAGCCGACTCCCTGAGTGCCCACCTGAGTGCCAGTGTGGGCAAACCCATTCGGGGTCCACATTTTCTGCCCCCTTTCAAACCATATGGGGCCCACTTGGCCTTGCTGGCTGGGTAAAGTTCCACATCATCTTTTGATCTTTTTGAAAAACATTCCCAGTGTTTTTTTTAAAATATATTAATGCTGTTTTTAGTCAAAGAAGAAAACAAAACAAAAACTGTCATTAGAACATAGTTTCTGCAGAGCTGCAGTAGCTCATTAGAAATTCACCTCTGAGTTGTGAGCTGGACTGTTGGCGTGGAGTAAGCCCGTCTCTGCTTCCCTCACACCCCCAACCTAATTTACACTGGGCTTGTGTTGCACATTCAAGAAGGAGTGGTTTCATGAACGCGTATTCAGCCCATGGTGTTCACACTGGACAAGCAGCCAGTGGCAGGGAAACTTAATCTTTTTTTTTTTCTTTGTACATTTTACCAGCTCACATCCACCACCTACAGTTGAAAGAGGCTTGATGAGAAATGTCAAAGCGGTGCAAATCTTGTGAATCTTGCTATAGGCTATTTCTTTCATAGTTCTGTTCCAATAAATGAAAGACCTGGTGTCATATAATATAAACTTCAGTTATTTATTTCTCTTCCTTTGATCATGTTTACAATGGTTGGTACTTCCATGTTTTGAAAAGGATGCAACCCACATGTCACTACCAATTCTGAGTCCCTGACTGGTTAAAGTTTAAGAGTTTGATGTTCAGTCATTTTAAAGTTCAGCTGGTTGAGCTTTTAGCCAGGGTTCAGTGAATGTCTGGTTTACATAGAACCTGAGAACGAACCTAAAAACTTGCAGTGACTGGTGGATGCAAGGGTTTTGAATCCAATTGTCCAAAACCAGGGTTTACGGGTGTTTACGTAGACTTCTTCTTAGAAATGGTTATTTAAACGCAAGTAGCTTCACATTAGGGGTACAAGTTAAATAGTGAGCAATATTGGTGCTATCCAGCTGTACAGTTTTGAGCCAGATACCAGCTCAGATGAGGAAAAACAAAGACATACATCTAGTTAGCTACAATTGTATACATCAGAACAGAGCAGAGCAGATTGTTGCACCTACGTCACTCCTACAAGAGTTTTTCAACAGCATTTTTTTGTTTATTCCTGATTAACAACAATTTGAGTAAAGAAATATTAAGAAATGCAGTTTTAATTTAAATTTTCTTTACATCTATCGTCCTTCATAAGAATAATGCAACAAGAGCATGTTAAAGAAACACACAAAAAAAACAATTTTTATTGGAGTGGTTCTTGAAGTAAAAATACAACCTCACGTGTTTTACTATTTAGAGTACCACTCACCAATAGTATTATTTTCGCTTATCAACTGTCCATCTTCCATTCATCTCAATATGACTGAAAAAATAGAGACTTGTTAGACAGTTTTGATGCAGTGCACAGCCAGAAATGTTTTGATTATTGGGAAATCTTTGTGTGACCAAAAAAAAAATAAAAAAAAAATCTCTAGCTGTTTGTTGAAAGAAAGCCAGACATGCATCAATATAGAAATGCTGTGCTTTTTGAATTGAACAAATAAAATGTTAGAATGATTGTGACAAAAAAAAACATTAATCTTCCAGCAGTACACAGGTTTTTTTGGGGTTTCTGTAATAAATTAAAGACACAACTTAAAAGAAGAAAAGTATTCAAGCATTATAAATCTCAGCTTGCATTGATTTGTCCTCTCTGACACAAATCAATAGCATGAAAACAGTTTTGACAAATAGATAAAGCTTTGTTCTTTATCTTTTGGTATGTGTTGTCGAGTAAAGTCGAAGTATAATATGGCATCTTCAGGTAATACATAAGATAATACTGTGTTAAAATAATGGATATAATCTTTTTTATTACCGTTTGGGAAGTATTAAAGTAAGTTTGAATTAAATTAAATTTCATCAACAGAACTCCCAGCTTAAGGCCACTTTTGATTATGTTCTCTCATTCTTGCCATGCTTCACACCATATTATTACAAGAAATGATGTGCATCTGTTTTATTTGCAAAGACACTTAAGACGAAGATCAGACAAGCCGACTTCTTCCCCTGAGCCACTTTGAGGTTTAAATCTTTCAGCAACTATAAGTTGCAGCAACTGCAGCCAAAATGTCTTGAGGGAGCCAGTGTGTATTTTGTTGGTCCACAGTCAACTTTGTTATACAACAACACTGAGTACCTGAACTCTACTGAACCTCAGCTCAAGACCCCTCTGGATTTTGCAAGACACTTTACTGTGATTGTCAAATCTGTTATTTAAAATTTTTACAAGGGAGTGACACATTCTTTCTTAATGCCATAGCTGTTGTCTCCCTAATTTTCTTTTTTTGAACATCTTAACAATCCTTTTCCCCTATGACATCACATTACGCATCATGGGCACCTCATTTAAGCATTTCTGTTTTTCTCTTTTCCTGTGGCTGATTGAAAATGAGCAACTTAATTTTCTGTTTTGTTTCAAAAACAATCCAAAGCAGTTTCGTGAACATGTGCTGCTGTAGATTTAGGAAGAGACTGAGTCTCTCAATGCCTCCTCTGGGGTTTGTGTTAGACAAACTACAAGCCTGTTACGGTCCTATAAATAATGGTTTTATTGCATGTGGAATTTGAATTCTTTTTACACAAGCTCTGTAATGTGTTTTTCATCTGCAGTCACATGCTGTTTTTCATTGGTGAAGAATTGATAGCTAAGTGTTGTGTGCATGAACTCTGAAATTCCGCTTTACTATGGTTAAAAACATGAAAATATCATTTCACTATTTAACTCGAGACATATAGAACAGTTTATCAAAATTAGACAAACATGGGATTTGAAGCAAAAGACACAATAGGAAAATCAATAAAAACAAAAATTCACTTGCATTTTATCTCACATTCTTGTTATAGCTTACATATGAGGCACCAGCTTTCTATTTTGGTCAGCAACAATACTCAGCAACGATGCTCAATTGGTACTAAGGGGCCCAAAGTATGCAAAGAAAATATCTCCCACACCATTACACCCCCACCAACTGCCTAAACCGTTTAAAAAAGGCAGGATGGATCCATGCTTTAATGTTGTTGATGCAATTATAACCCAACCATCCCAATGTCGCAGCTGAAATCAAGACTTCATCAAATCAGGCAAAGTTTTTCCAATCTTCTATTGTCTAATTTGGTAAAGTCTGTGTGAACTGTAGCATTTCCAGTTTCCTGTTCTTAGCAGGAGTGTGACTTAGTGTGGTCTTTTGCTGCTGTAGCCCATCTGCCTGGATGCTCAAAATGATGTGTGTTCGGAGATGTTCTTCTGCAGACCTTAGTTGTAAACAGTGGTTATTTGAGTTACTGTTGCCTTTCTATCAGCTTAGATTAGCAGTTTCTGAAAAACTCAAAACAGTCTGTCTGACACCAACAACCATGTCCCATTCAAAGACACTTCAGTCACCTTTATTTTCCTTTCTGAAGCTCGGTTTGAACTGCAGCAGATAGTCTTGACCATGTTGTCAGGGTTTTGACTTTTTCCTTAATAAAGAGAAGAATCACACAGGAGATGAGAACTTTTGCTAGACTTCTGCAGAAGGAGAAATCGGTCTGTGACAATTCTGCCATCCTATTGCATGGAGCCTTCTTTTATTGAAAACTGAAGGTTGCAGACATGAATGTGGGTCATTTAATCGGAAACAATAGGAACATCATATTCTTGTATAATCAGAAATTTTCAGGTAATTGTTTTCTTACTGAAAGATAGAAATGACTAACATCTCATGGTGATAATAGCGTGTAAGTAAATGATAATTACATAACCTAACATCCCTCCGTTTTTATCATTTCAAACACGTCATAAGTAAACACAGATAAAATGCAAGGTACAAACGTGAAACATGGTTTTTAATCATAAGAACAGGGCATCACAACATCATTTCACCACTTGCTTTTGCACTTTCAGTGAGAGATTCATACAATGCCCCTGGAGTAGGAGCATTCACGTGGGGAGGGGTCCTCTTCAGCTTGTTTAATCAGCTGGTAACGAATGAAAGTCTGCGTAGTGGCCTTTGTTATCATGGACATGACACAAGACAGAGCACATGTTGTAAAAAGACAAAACAGGCACGAAACAATGAGCATAGGGGTCAATAATTTCAGCAGGAGGTGCCACCATGGGCCTGATGTAAGCCAAGACCAGATGTCACTGGTGGGACTGGCGCCAGGAGTCGCAGACTTAACGTAGGCTTGCAACTCCATTAAGTCGTGCAGTGCAGTAGAAATGTCCTGTCCATCACTAGTGCCGTCCGGGATGAAAGTGCAGCAGGTGTCTCCAACCATTTTGCACACTCCTCCTGTTGATCTCGATGTGGTCCCTTACTTCTGCCACTCCGATCCATGGAAAGAGTGATTGTCCAAATTTTGCTCCTCCACCCCAGATGCGGAACTCCCATGGGACAGTATTGGTAGTCATTTGTAGGGTGTTCATGTGGAACTCCGGTGCAGCGCATTTCCGTTGTGCGGGGTGGGGTTTAGGGACAGTTCTGATCAAGAATAATCCACAGCTTCCTCTGATCCTGTTGGAATTCTGCACACAAGCTGAGTAGTTAGATCGAACTGTAAGATTGTAGTCACAGAAGTTCAAGGTGATGTTACACAGATGCCAGGGCACCATGCCCACTTTCACTGTGCCATTGTTGTATACACAACGTCCAAGTGAGCCAGGCTTCATGCTCACCAAAGATATTACCTCTGGGAGCTTAATGGGGTCTTGTGGTAGTGACAACAGGTCTCTCATTGGGCCACACGGTCCACGGGTGTTATTGGGAGGAACCCAAAACTGCTCTGAGTAATTCCTTTTGCTCCAGGAGTTAAATGTCATCCTGTCAGTTCAGTTGTAGCCAGGTTGTGTGCTGAGTTCATTCAGATCCCATGACCGTGAGGGCTAGGTTGGTACCGCCTTCTTCTGGTTTCTCCATTGCTAGGACAGTCAGTGCAACAAGAAGACATGCTACAGTCACAGCGCAGCTCCGCACCCACCTGCTGCGGTCTCCCAGCAGTGGGCCTTCCATGCTGCTAGGTTGCAGAGTCACTTCAAAGATCCAAGATTTAATGGATGTTGGGTTCAGCTGGTTTCTTCACTGACAATTGAGACAAACCGCCACTAAAAGACGGAACCCCTTTGTAGTCGACTTCACCACAACAGCCTTCTTTAGGCCTCTGGTGCACGCTGCAACGTACAGTGACTGAGATGTATCCAGCTGGGGCGTTCATCTATTTTTACTGCCGTGGGTGTTGTTAGGAGGTATGGTCCTTCCCACCGTGGGCTGGCCCAGTTCTTTCTTTTTAGGACCTTGATGAACACCCAGTCGCCTGGTTTCACTGGTGTGCTTTTCTGTGGAGATAAAGAGTCAGATGGCAGTAAATTTGCACTGGACACCTCCTTCTGGTTTATCATTCTTCTGATAAAATCTGTTATTGTTTGTTCTTCATTTGCTTTTTGTAAGTCTGTGGCTACTATAGGTAACCTATTGAGCCTTCCATAGACTATTTCAAAGGGTGTTAGGCAATCTGATGTAGGTGTGATTCTCATGTATAGTTTTACTAGATCCAAACACTCTGGCCATGGTCTTCCAGTTGTTTCCATGCATTTTTTGAGTCTGCTTTTTACTGTTCAATTTGTGCGTTCCACAAGTCCTGCACATGGCTAAATGAATGGAGTTGCTGCCATGGGATTGGCTGTTGAAATATTTGACTTAAGGCCCGTACACACCGGGACGAATATTCGCCAGGCGTTATTCGCCAGCGTTTTTCGCCACGTCTTTTGTGTTCACACCCAGGCGATTTTCGCTGACGATGAGCCGACTGAACATGCAATTTCATTCCCTGACATTAGATGGCGCTGTACACAAGGTAGTCGCTTGTCACTCAGAAGAAGAGAGCCACTATTTACGCGCTTGTCAGAAGAACATGGTGAGTTTTATCGACTGGTACAAGAGCTGAAAATGTTTAATGAGCGTTTTCGGGGATATTTTAGAATGTCCGTCATTATTTCTTTGCGGCAGTGTAGCCGCTACTTGGCGTGTATCTTCTTTGTTGGTATGTGTGCTCAGAAAGGCAGTGTTGTGTTTGAGCGCCCCCAAGTTGTGTTTTACTGTAACTTCAGAAGCTCCAGACACGTGAGCAAAAGCGCCATTCTCATTGGTTGAATAGATTTCGACGCGAGGCGTCAAAAAAAAAAACGAACCCGAGGCGTTTTTTTTTTTTGACGCTTTGACGCGTGGCGTTTTTTCGCGTCGGTGTGCACACTCTCATTGGTGCCCTTTGTTTAGTCACGAGGCGAATTTCGCCGACGAAAATCGCCGGCGAAATTCGTCCCGGTGTGTACGGGCCTTTAAAGAGCAGTTGGACTGCTGTACCCAATAAAGTTGCCAGTACATGTGTGTTAACATGTATTTGTCAGATGTCTTTGAAGACTCTCATTCATCCAGGTTGGCTCCATTGTAGTAGGTTTAGGGGATGTCATCTGGACTTGGTTTTTAAAGTTAGAAGACGTTTCGCCTCTTATCCAAGAGGCTTTGTCAATCTGAATTAGCTGGTCTAAGAGCTGGTATATATGCGCTCATGGGGGAGGAGTCAGACCTGAAACTGGAGGTATTGTCCACTTAGCCTACATGGTTTCGGGTCGTTAATAGTCCTTTGTCCTCAGCTGGGGGTTGGGGAGCCAGTGACTCACTCTCCAAATTGGTTATCTCTTTAAGCGGTTAACAACTCAGGTGGAGCTGGTTTGGTTTGTTTAGGTTTCAAAACACTGCCGTAGATGGATGGAAGAATAAACCTGAGACCACCATTTTTATTAAGAGAAGGTTTATCCTTCTTGACAAAGATGGCTTCTTTCACTCCTCGCTCAAACCATCCTTTCTCTCTGGCTAGAATTTGGACTTCACTGTCCTCGAAAGAGTGGTTTGTGGCCTTCAGGTGGAGATGCACTGCAGACTCAGGTCCACTTGGGTTGGCTCTGCGATGTTGGTTAAGCCGCTTGTGTAGAGGTTGTTTGGTTTCTCCTATATACTGTTCATTGCAGTTCTCTTTGCAGTGGATAGAGTACACAACATTACTCTGTTTGTAGCCAGTGAAAAAGGAAAAAAAAGTTGAAAGGAGACCTGCATCAACTCTTAATATAAGGGGTTAAGTGTGTAGGCTTATCATTGTATCCAAATTGTTCTTCCCAAATGAGGAGCCTCATTCTCTGTCACTCTGATTTTTGTTCTAGCAGTTTTCATTAAAATGATCTGAATTTTTTACGTCAAAAATTTGCAAAGGAAAATTCTAATTTTTTCATACATATTTGCATTTTATTCAAAAAAAATTGAATACTGCTCACTGCATAGAAATACACTTAATTTTCTATTCTATTAAAATTCCTCTATAAAACTATTCTGACCAGTTTAAGTGCAAGCAATTTACCTCAAAAGAACACTTTTATGCAAATGTTTTATGTAATAAATATTGCCTTTTAAGATTTTAATTCATTAAATGACACATTAGTTTTATTGGAATGATGTCCTCGACTACTTTACACTGGTGACACATTTCCAAGTTCATTTCCAAAGATGCTGCACAAACTGATGTAATTCTTTGGTCACATGTCATAGTGTCTTAGTCAAAACAAGATTCCAATCTGGAAGAAAAAGACAGCTCTTACATCAACAACTATTCTTATGCATACATTGTTTTGTGGACCACAACAGATGATGTCTGGCTCTCTGTTTATTGGTTTTTTTTGTTTTTTTTTTTACAGCTGTAGATGTAGTTCCAAAAATCACCAATAAACTTGGAACTTTGCTGAGGAAAATGGGAGTCTTCAAGCCCTGATGTAAAAGAAGAAAAATATAGTTATTGTAATGTTGACTGTGATTTTGATAAACTTGGGTAATTAATTTTCTTTTGTACATAATGTTGCTTTCCCAGTAAAAAACAAACATTAAATTAAATTAGAAAAATGGAAAGAAACTTTAACAACGTTAAAAGCAGCTCCAAAACAACCGATGATTAATGGGTTTTATAACTTCTATTCTTTTTGTCCACATGGAGATTTGGGGAAAATTCAACAAAAGACGGAACACAAGAGGTTTAGACTAAACATAAGCAAATATTTTAACCTATATTTAAAGTTTTTTTTTCTGAAGTGAAAAATATGTTATTTCTGATGTTTTGTTAACAAACACTTTGTAAATTATCTATAAAATTGTTCAATTTACTGTAAATTTTACATATTTACTTGCCAATATTTTTTTCATTGTTTACTAAAAAGAAGAGATAAATATATATCAATAAATATATATTTTCAACCTTTTCACTCTTAAGCCTATTAAAGTCCTCGGATTCCATTCCAAATTTGAAGCCAATTTGAAGTACCAAACGTTGCAGATCCTTAAATGATCAAATGGTTTCAGAAGGGATTATTCCCTTTTTACATTTAAAAGTGGAACTGTTTCTCAAACATTTTTTCTGTTTTAATTTCTATGTTAATTGTTTATTTTCTGCTCATCACAAGTGTATGTGTGTGCTGGGCTGGAATGGACTTTTTAAAAGTTGTTCTATTTCTGTTTCTATTTCAGAAGAGCTCAAGCTGAGTGAGTGTTTTGATTGGCAGTTGGGTGGACACGACAAAGCAAATTAGTACCTATGCATGCAAAATTATCAACATTGGGGGGCTTTTGTTATTGTGTTGTCCTTTTGCTTGCATAGACTGTTCTCAAATCCTAAACATGTTAAACAAGAACTAGTCACACTTTCAGCATTGTTTGCGTTTTTATTTTTTACATTCTTTTTGAGTCCTGTTATGTTTTCAGGTTTTATTTTGTCACAGGTCAGTCACAGCCTCACCTGGTTTCATTTGTCAATCATCCACAGTTGCCTGTCTGGTTTTTAGTTCATCTTTGCTAGGTCAAGTGTTTGTAATCCCCACCCTCTTTTTTTAGGCCATTTCCTAATGGTTTTGTCATGTTTAAGTTTATTTTTTAATTTTTTATTCTACCAGTAAGCCCAGTTTTTTTGTGCATTTTGGGTTAGAAATTAGGAAATCATAGTGTAGTTTATGTGGCCATCCTACAGGTGTCCTACGGCACTTCTGTGTCACCTGCCAGTTGTATGCAAGCAGCATTTGCACATGGTCAGTAAAGAGTCAGTGGACGCACCTTACTGCAGCTGAAATGCTGCTGATAGGGCACTGTACCACAGCATCCCCCATACCTCACTGTTCACCTTTTGGCACATCCCTTCATAGGTCACCAGGGCAAATCAGCTTTTACAAAGTTACACAGGTGGTTTGATGGAGAATTTTATGCCAGATGTCCTTCCTGAGATAACCCTGTATTTTATCTGGGCTGGTAACCGGCACAGGGGGACCCAGACCCAGGCCCCCCTTGTGGCTACATAGTTAGGCCTTAACGCGAAGGTTCTTGCCCAAGGACCCACACTGGATAAAGCTCATCGCTCCCCCTGGGAAATAATGGTTTCCAATGTGCCAGTCCTCCACACAGACTACTGAGCCATCCAACCACCTCCCCATACGTCATAAGAGTGTGTAACTTACATTATTCTTACAAATACTTAGGTTACATGTACAACAATTGTACGTTCAATTTTCATGAGGTGACCCCACGAGCCTCAAGGGAACTCCAAGACTCACCTACACTTCTCTTAAGATGCAAACCCTCCTCTCTAAAACCCTCTTTGGGCCCAGTTAGCCCAAAAACCTGCATCAGCCGAACGGGTCAACCACTGTATGGGTGCATATGACTAAGGCATTATTAGGTTCTATTCAAATGTTTAAGTAGCAGTAGCTGGGACAAACCTACAGATATATCATATGTGGACTCGAGATTTCTCCTACCAACTCTTAGTAATATATTTCCATAGACATATTCCATCCTCGCAAACAAGGGGTTAAGCATGTAGACTTGGGATTTATGCAATTAGGTCAGTGTAGTAAATGTATTTTTTTTCTTTATATTTTCCAAAACTACATTGCTTTACAAAGTGATAAATTGATCTTGGTGACTGTAAATTGTGGCCTTTTTGCCTCTACTTTTTTAGCATACACAAGAACAACTTTAAAGCTGACAGCATGTTCAGTTGGTAAAATGTGATGATGTGAGGTCCAGCTCAAATATGCCTAACCAAGATGGCCAGGCAGAGGGGTTTTATTACCTTCACCTCCATGTGCATTCTATTTTGTGGGAAATCTCTGACGTCAAGATGGACAGACCTACGCAAAAGCCACAGCGATCTTCAACAAGCAATACAATCTGTAACAAAATCACATTTTTATATTTACAGTGTATTTGTGATTTGCATATAATGTTATGCTGTCTTCTCTGTCCAGGTAAGGGTTTGTGTAAATGAAAGCAAACCGTTTAGTGGTCTCAAACTCTGTTTAGAACTAATTTGGCATCAGAACTCATTTCGTATGCATGCATTCAATTAAGTATGAAGCTGCATATGCTAAACTGTTTGAGCAAGTCTAATTAAATTTGAGTTGTATGATTTTGTGTGAGATTGTTTTATTTATCTTGACGATGTGTCTATTTGACACAGCACAAGTCTGCGATCCATACATCAAGAGAAAGCTACTGGCCTCAGACTTAGGGAGAAAAAAAATTCAAAGGCTTTTGGCAATTATCTTCTCAGAAAGGAGTAAATAAAGGTATTTTTTTTCACCTGGCACACTATACCTGGACCTTCAATTAAAGGGGATAGAAGACAGTTACCCTGCATGAGCCTTATTTCTTAAAGACCCACTCAAATAAAAATCTTGTTCTAGATCCATGAATGTCTTCATTTTCCTCGTCCAAGCTGGCATCTGGCTCAAACCTGTTCGGCTGGATAGCTCTGACATTGCTTGCCATTTCTGTTGCACCAGTAATGTTAGGTTGGGGGTGTGAGGGGCTGTAAGCTAGCAGTTAGGAGTGAAAACAGAAGGATGTCGGGAAGCAGCTGCATTAACACCAAACACAATGCATCTGCTGCCTCTGTTTGGAAGATCGGCGAATTTGCTGCTCGACTCTTGTCCAAAAATTTGTTCATAAATCTGATGCCCCAGACCCGTGTAGAGGGAGCTACAAGGTGTTTAACCTGATCGCTACATAGAGCAGTATCTGTGTATATCTTATTCACAATACATGGACGACATGGAAAATATTGCGAGATCACAATGATTTATTTTGAAGAGCTCTACAAAAGCATTAGTATTAACATTTTCATGTCTGGGTTTATGAGACCATTCAGAGACTCTTCCAGTACCGTGAGGTTTACCATCTACTAAAGGGCTGCATCGGAATTACAGCCACAGTCTGAGGAGGGAAAAAATAAAATAAAATAATTAAATCGCACCACAAAACCTCAGATCGCCTCAGTACATTGACTTAACATTGAAACTGGACGCCTCTGCCATTTGAATCACGTTCGGTGTGAATGCAGCATTAATCCGTGCCAACGGTCACACCCACAACAATATCTAATAAAATCCTGCTGAAACTAAACTAAAAACTTTGTCCTAGAAAACAACACAGTTTTTTTTTCCCAATTTAGGGTAAAAATGAAGTAATCACAATTAAAAGTAATAATTTTAAATGTTATCCAGTGTTGAGCAGTCCTCACAAAGTGGCCAATAAGCAACAAGCATATTGAAAAGTTTTTGAGGACATAAGTAAGAGGTCTAATTTTACTTAGGTTTTAAAAATTCTTTTCTTGTTTTTATTTGATAAGGACCTTCTATGCTTATTTCTACATTCATGGGCAAGAGAGTGCAGACAGGAAAATAAATTCAACCTATGGCTCAGCGTCATCAATGTATATTATGCTAGGAGTTATTCTTTTATTCTATGCTTATATAATTGGGACATAAATAAGTGGCATCACTATGTAGAAGTGTTGTTTGTACCTGAAATACAAAAACAATTACCAGCACATAAGAGCTTAATCAATCACCTATCTGCACCTTGTGTCTGGTTCCCTGTAATTCTTACATGGCCTGGTGTGCGGGCAAATATACACTGAACTATTGTCTGCTTAACATTTCAATTAATAAATGGTTCCAACAACCAATTCTGAAATGTTTCCAGAATTCATTCTTTTCAGTTTTTTTTCTACTTCGTTCTTCCTTCTCAGCAATAACCCTAGGCTTTGAAATTATAACGTGGCATTTTGCTGGCACACTGACAACACACAGATATCAATCTCACATTTCTAAAAATTAAATTAACTGGCTTTTGATGTGTAATATCAGCACAGAACTGATTACTTTGTTGCTTAACAGCTGTCAATTTTACATATTCCAACTTGTAGAAGTGAAAACAATACGAGATTTTATTCCTGTAAATGTTGATTCTGTTAAGTCATCGTGTATGCCATGACATGCCTGATTGAGAGTTTAACTTTTAGATTTTCTTAAATACACAACAGTAGTACTGTTATTTACATGAGTCTTTTTCCTATTTGATTTAAAGTTTAATTAAATGTGTAAAGGTTCCCTATAATATCAATGAATGAAGAGAAGCACTATTTTCATTGGTTTAATATTTATAATCTCAAAAAGTAACAAAGATAGCCCCAAATAATAAAAATGGACTATGTCAATAAAGCCTTGTTTCCACTGAGCGGTACGGTCAGTTCAGTCTAGCCTGGTCCAGTTTAGAATGGTCCAGGCAATTCAGGTGAGCGTTTCCACTCAAAGTTGGATCATCACTAAGCTTGCGGGGTAAAGCTACAAACAATAACAATGGAGGTCATCTAGCTGCTCTTTTTTTCCCGCTTCGCTTCTGGTACTTTGCATTTACAAAGCATTTAATGTTGTTTGAGAGAAGATTGCAGGGGGTGAAGAGGAATACAGATGTCCCAGATGTGCTCTATAGGGTTCAGGCCTGGGGACATTGCTGGCCATACTTTATGAAGCACTACCACTTCCTGAAGTCAAGCTGTCACAATGCTGGCTGAAGTGGTGAAGCACTATCATCCATGAATCCATAATCATCCAGTTGGGGATGTTCTGGTGAAATTAGGGGATGATGATAGGTTTTATGATGTCTCTGAGGTAAGAAAGTGCAGTGACTTGGTCATCTACAATAACCAAATCAGTTTTGCACTGACTGATCAGACAGTTGCACAGCCTCCACCAAGGTGAACCCTGGGAACCATCAGCGTATCCAGCAACACTGATGACCATCATTTCTGTGCTTGATGACCCGACACTCATCAGTGAACATGACGGATAGACCATTGCTGCATTTTCCAGATCACATGGTCTTGTGTCCACTGCAAACGTTCATGGCAGTGTCTTGGTGTTAATGGATTCACTTGCAACAGTCGTCTGGCATTCAAGTCAAAGCAGTGGAGTTGGTTTCAAATGGTTCGTCTCAGTATCCTAGTACCCTTCAAATCTCATAAACAGGCATGCAGTTTTGTGGCATTTGCAAAATGATGTCTGGGTGCATGGGTCCTTAGGTACTGGTCACTGGTGTGGTCTGTTACTAGTGGGGCCCCACTCGTGAGTCTGTCGCAAACTGTTTTAGTTGATACAAGTCTGCTGATGATACTTTGAGACTCTCCAAGTTCACCTGTGACATCTGACTGCCTACTACCAACCCGAAGGCGTGCTGTGGCCACACGGCATAGCTTGTCAGTTAAGCAACGTCGTGTGGTCATGGCTGTTTAAATGAGGAACTTGGACTGATTTAATTGGCTAAATCCGCTTATACCCACAGAATGTTGATATTGATGCCACATTGAAAAAGTTTTTCTTTTAGAATTTTGGGATTTTGGCCCCGATAAGTAAAGCACACTGTAGACAGTGAGACCATTATGTGGAAAACACTAAATATGGTGTGTCTATCACCTCAATGCAATTGCCTCCCTATTTTTCTTCTTTCTTCAAACTCAAACAGGCCTGTGTGTTGTTCTTCTTGTGCACTTCACGATGTTCAACTTTGTAAATAATTGAGTCAGATGTACTCAGTGTTTTTTTTTTAGCAAATTTGATAAAATGTTCAATGTTTTGCTGTTTCTGTAAATCTAAACATTTCTTTATTTGAACTCTACACTTAAAAAAAGCTCCACGAAATTTCAAAAGTCTTTAAAACTGTTAACAACTTACATCCAGAGTCACATTCCATTTTCATGAATGGCCTGCAGCATGGACAGCTGTTACTGCAATTGAACCCATGTCCTTTAATAAGAGGGACATTTTAACCACCTTGTGACCCTAGCACCTAATTCATTATTAGCCCATTAAGTCATCAAAATACAGGCCTTTTATATCCATTAAACAAAGAGGGAACATCACACCAGTGTACGTTTCTCTGAAATAAAGTAATAATATACAAGAATTGAATTGTTTTGCAATACCTGCTTCCTTCATTTCTCTGTTTCTGAGTCACCACAGTTCTATTATTTCATCTGAACATTTCTATGATATCTTCTCCAAATAATTTGGTCAATTGAGTGTAAAAATGTGATACACAAAAGAAAGAAAACAGAAACTGTCCTGAGAGTCATGTAGCCCGTTTGACCATTTGAGTAGGGTTGTTAATTTGCACTAAATAAAGGGCTTAAAACCTAATAGTGAGGCTTGAGTAGAAAGACGCCCCCAAAAGGCACCTAACTAGTGCAGACTGAGATGAAATAAAAGGGTTGCTCTCATTAAAAGCAATCCCATTAGTTTGGATAATGTATTTCTTGACTGCTATGCATAAATAGGAGCCTGAAGGGTGTCATTAGAGAAGCAATGATCACTGCAGGAAATAAATGAATGCCACCACACACAGAGAGGTCAAGGAGTATGCTGCCATCACTCTCAAAGAATCCCCATCAAAATACTCTTTCTGTCACAGGAATTTCCACTGAGCAATCTGTATGAGGATACAGATTATAAACTGTTAAAAAAAACATTACTGTCATGTCACAATATGAACAAAGCACAAAGACTGGAAGTAGATTTTTTTTTTACCCTAACTAAAACAAAATATGTCATCAACAACACTCATTATTGGATACTTGTACAGACAGATTCTTACGCGACATTAACTCACCTGTAATATGTATGATGGTGGCGCACAAAGGAGAGTAATGCTCCTCATATGATGCTACAACAAATCTTTCAATGACTGTGGCATAAATTGTTTTTCCTAAATATGTCCCCTAGTTACTTCTCTTTTTTCCATCTGCTTCACAAGTCAATATACTTTAAGACACCAGAATCGTATGTATAAATTCATTTGCAGTCTGGACGCTTCTCACATAAAAATCACACAACTCTTGTGTAGCATCAGATTTTGCCAGGATTTTCACTCCTAAACACTTCTTTGCTCCTTCTGGCTTCCAGACTGTATGCATGTGCCTCACCTACGTCCTACACTAGCAAACCAAGACCTTGGATGTGCAATGTGACAGTTATTCACAGGTGAGTGTAAAGTGGCTGCAGTGAGATGTAAGAGCTTCAAGTTGGAAGCTGTGGTTCTTGATCAAAAAAGGTGTTTTTCCCTTTACGGGTAGGTGGACAGCCCCGACCAAGTGGAAGAGCTTAAGTGAAAGTTTGAAGGAATTTAAATAGAAAGCCCACCTCTACCCCGTTTACCTCCTGGCTCTTAGCTTCGGAGTGGTCTGTCCTTAACCACCATCAGCGCCTATGTCTGGGGTCTCTTCACATGAACTGAGATCATTCCACGCGTACAAGATGTCTCTGGCCCATAGCCTTACTGACAAAGACTACAGACTATTTCATGCATTGCTGTTTCACTATTAAATCTTTTAATCACACTTTCAACCTCTTATTGAAGCATCTTTGGGTCTTGTTCTTGAGTGTGTGAAGGTTGGAGTAAGCAATTGACGAGCGGATAGTAATGCAGTTGCTGTATAGTCATAAAGAAAAGCTGAGCCAAAAGCCAAAGCTATTGATTTACTGATCAACCAATGTTCCTAACCTCACCTAAGGTCATGACCTTTAGGTCATGTCCAAAAGGATAAGATCCTGGATACAAGTAGCCAAAATAAGTTTGCAGAGAGATTGGGTGCTCCTCTAAAGAAATGATAAAAATCCTAAAATAATTAAGATAAATAGTAAACAATGTATTAAAAAAACATAAAACCAAAAGGTGTTCCAAACATTCATGTATTTTGGAGAATTTTGGACTCTACTCTACACAGCTATCATAACATTGACAACATGCAAGCATTTAATTTAATTTAAGTTAATTTCTTTTTTTCCCCACAGGTGAACCTGCAAAAGGCAATTCTAAAATAGCAAGAAATAGCTATAGTAGCTCTTTAAAAATAGAGGGATTAAACCCTCTATGGATAAAGTAACTTCTGGAGAGAGTTAATATTGTATCTCTTGCAATCATCACATTTTTGAACCACTGTACAATCAGACGAGTCTGCCAGTTAGCACCACTTTCCTTGACTCAATGGCTGATGCAAAGAAATCAAACACTCAGGTTCCACCCTGTTTGGTGAACCACAATTTTAAACAGGAATTAGGACAGCAGGAAAAAGCTCATCAAAATGCTCTCAACATATTTGGAAACTGTTACTCAGACAGATATTAAAACATGCACTGTTCCCCTGCACATAACTCCACAGCTAACCAAAAGGTTTTGATCCTTGTACTATGTCAGGTTCAAATCATCTGCTCCAGCACTAACCATACATGGCATGAGAGTTTCAGTCATACTGGTGTAAGTACAACAAGGTTTAGCCACAAGAGGCTTCCTCGACTGGTATGGCCTTAAATGTTACCATATGCTTAAAATGCTAATGCTTCTACCAAGAGCATGTGCCTAAAAGAGTATTGATATCAAAACACTTGCCTTTGGTTATGTATTTTTGTGTTGATTCAGTTTAGAAAACATTAAAGATTGTATAGCAGTGTCCAGAGTGTAAGAAAGCACTATCTTCAGAAGATTCAGGCAGTCAAAGAACATCCCTTATATCATACCATTTTCTTACCAGGCACATGAGATTTAAAGGCAAGGCAGCAAATAGGAAAATAAAATACATGGCAAAAAAAAGAAATCAGTAGTGGTGAACTGCAAATAAAATGTAAAGGCTTGCTGTTTGCAAAAATAAAATAAATGAGCCTTTTCTGAAGACCAGCATAAGACACCAAACCCCACCATCCCTATGGTGGCTTAGAGGTGCCAATGTGTGTTAGTGAATGTGACTATGACTATAAAGTACTTTGGGGAAGGTAGAAAAGGGGTATACAAGTATACATATATTTGTGCCTGATCTCATCTGTAACTTTAATAAAAGAACTATGTTAAGCAGTGTTTATGGGGTAAAATATAATTTAATTTTTACTGTAATCAACAAACACAGGTTTTAAACATCATTTGATTTTGGTTCACAAACTAAAAGAAATTCAATGCATAGATATAATAATCAATATTGGCTAATTGAGATGAACATGTATTCAGTGTGAATGATCATTTTTTAAAATGAAAAAAAAAACAACCTGTTTTTGCTATAAATCTCGTGGAACAATACCCCACAAAAAATGACCAATTACTGTCAGAAAGCTGACTCTTACAAAATAAAAGTCTTCTTCTTTGAATGCCTTGGATTGATAATTAAACTATAACAGGTTGCATCTATCTCTAAGTCTGTCTATTTTAAAGAGTCAAAGTGTGAAAACAAAGAAAACTTTTTGCCTTGCAATATGATGCAGCATCAAGAAAAACATAGCAACACTGTTGTATTCTGAATTACGAATAACATTTATTTTCTCTGTATTTTGAAGATGCACTTAAAATGTGTCCATCAGTGCAAAAAATGACACCCACCCTCCCACCTCTCACCTTTCCTTGTTATTTTGGTTAGATGTTTCTGTTTTGCATCAACGTGGTTTTCCATGTAACCGTTTTTTTTTTTTCATGTGAGCCACTGAACTGCCCTCCGTGAGATCTAGAACACAGTGGTCTCCTTGTTAATGTGCTTCAGAGAGCTCTGCTCTTTTCCAGTTATGCGCACATTCAACCCTTCAACATCTACCCATACAAATATAATATTGCGGTCAAGACATGTTGCGGTGCAGTGGGTGGTATGGAAGGTGTAAGAAAATCTAAGTTTGGAGTTGCCCAAACACATTTCTTTGTAGTTATCTGGAACAGAATAAGGCCTTGGAACTGTTGTCATCATCCTTACGCATGAAACAAAGCAAGTTGATAAACTATTAACAGACTTTTATTTTTAACTCCAGAAGGCCTCCTGTATAAAAAAGGTTTTTTTTTTGTTTTCCTTAAATTTTTTTGAACTAGAACCATCAATATTTTACTTGTTTACTTGATTTTAAGACACTAATTCTTTGCCCTATGAGTGTTAGGAAAAACAATTGGCAGAATTTTTTAAATTTCTCTACATCTTCTAATTTCTTTATCTGACTTAAAGGAGGTCTGAAACTGACATTTTAATTCTCACTTATTTTCTCCAGCTTTTGGGTTCAAGTAACTTTTAATTTATGTTGCTTCTTACCGGAGATAATGAAATGTTAACTGAATTAAGCTTTATTTAACTTTTTTGAGGTGGATAAAATATGTAATTGTCCTTAGACCAACTGTGACCTATACCAGGGATGAAGTAGTAAAAGGAAATATAAGGTTAGATGCTAAAGCATTTTAAGAATAAACCATCACCTGTCAAAAATACATAATATAATGAACAAAGTATGAAATAAATAGGCTACAGAAGTCATTTAAAATCCATAGGCAGCGTTTTTAAACAGAGTAATAGTAGTGAGATTCTAAGAACAAAGAACATGAAATATGTTCCTGTAATACATACATGATGTATGAATGGATGATGAGATGAAAGCTGCTGTCTGCAGCAAAATATGCAACCAAATTTACTCTACACAAGGGTTTATTGTTTTGTTAGAGAAGTCGGTTGTGAAGAAGGTATAAAGACGTATAACTATGACAGCCATCTTCTATAATCAAAGTTCTTAGATTGAAGTTTAAAGGTATGAAAAGTTGAAACTTCCAAGAAATGGTTACATAATAGTAAATCCTCTTTGTAAGCTTGCACCCCGAAAAATGGATGAAGCTGGCAAAAATGTTAGTAATTGGAGACACAAAGTGTTGGAAAAGTTACAAAAAGTTACAAAGTTACAAAGTTACATAAATAGGGAGAACAAGGCAACGATCTTGTGGATTTAACAGACAGATGCTCCTAAAAAGAAGGTTCATTATGATTTCCATTTATATTTAGTATTTATAAATAACCATTCTAAAAATGAAGTGGTACACAAAGACATTTATGGTTTTGTCTGGTAATCTTAAAGGCAAGGTCTTCTATTTTTGGGACAGTTTTTAAGTGTGCTTTGACCTTCCAGTTAGGAGGCCTTTGATTGCATCCTGAGTAATGTCTGAGTAACAGAAAATCAGCATGACTTTCCCGTTAGAGGATATAAAATTCAGGAAAACTCCACCTATTACTTATAAATCATAAATCTTGAGAATGTTGAGTTGTGAGAAACAAAGTGGTCCGTGATAACCTTCACCCTCAACAGTCCTTCTCCTATCATGTACCATTTTGTTTACATGGCTTCCTCCACAGCAGGTTTATGCCTTGTGTTTATGAATATCTTTTTAATATAAAAGGTATAAAATATATATATATATATATATAAATATTTATTTATCTTTTTTTGGTTAGCAGGTATGTCTGGTTTTTTTTTACTAAAGCAAAAGAAAATACTGAGAAATGCTATGATTAAAAGAAACAAACAAACAAACCCAAGCCTTGTTTGTGGTGACTCTCTTCACTGTCTTTTAGCTGCTTCCTTTAGAGGTCACTGCAGTAAATCATTTGTCTTTATCTATTCCCATTCTCTGCATCCTCCTCACTCTGACCAAACACCCTTATATCCTCCACTACATCCATTAACATTTTTTTGATCATCGTCTGTGCCTCTTTCCTGGCAGCTCCAACCTCAGCATTTTTTTTTACCAACATGATCACTGATAAACCCTGTTCCTCTGATGGATCTGTTATGGATTCTGTCCATCCTATTCACTCCCAAAGAGAACCTCAACATCTTCAGCTCTGCTCCCTCCATCTCTGCCTCCTGACTCCAGACCAACAACATGGCTGCCATCACCACAGTCTTCCATGTATTTCCTTTCATTTTTACTGACACGTCTTAACCTTTTTCCACTCTCCAATTGCTGTGGACTGTTGACCTTAAGTGCTTCAACAATCTTTACTGCCACTTCTACTAAACACCTCCATACCTCCACAGGTATACCTTTCCACTCTTCATCTTCTTTAATACCTTCCTCACTTAATTTTTGATCATAGCTGTTTAGTCCTGCTCTGCCAACTTTTCTGGTCTGTGCTATCTAACCTTTTATTTAATCAATTCCTAAATCATTACAATAAAAAAATATTGTTCACATATATTGTTGAATTATTCATAGTGTTTAACATATTCTATTTGTTGGAAACAGATAATTTCCCCTTTGGGGATCAATAAAGTTTTATTCTATTTTATTGAAATCAATAGGAAACTGCTTTTTCCCCCCTACCTCTTAGCTTTGTCTGTTTACATGTTAAACCATCAAAAAATAATGCAAAAACATAAAAAGTAATGAGTAAATCCGTAACAACTCTTTCTCTACAACATATTTTGTTGGGAAAATGTGTAATAACAAGGTACATTAGGATTTTATATGCTTTAAAATACATCCAAACCATAAAAAAACTACTTATTATTTTTGACAATAGCCTGCTCTAATTTCAATAAAATCTAAATGGCTATTTGATTGAATTCTGAGTCAGAAATGAATGTGTAGGGTTTTTTGTAACAAGTGACTGAATATGGAAATATTTTCATGCATCAGATAGAATCTCTATGTGAGATGAGATAATGGATTCAGAGAGTGATGGATTTATTTTAGCGTTTGGTATTTTTCTCTTCCTATGATTAGACAGGGAGATGAAATGTTTTCAAACCACCTTAATGTCATTCCTGCCAGATGATACTAAAGCCCAAGCAAGAACATTTGCCTCACTCTGACATTTCTGCACGCATAAAGCACCAGTAGACCGACTGTTAACTATGCCTAGCCAAGACTGAGCTTTTAGATTTTAAACCCAACAAGTTTATCAACTTTACACCTTCAATACTCACACTGGCTCTGTCATTGGGACTTCCTCCATGATACAATTTTCTTGACTACATTTTGTTAAAGGAATTCATCAGGGGACTGCACAAAATCTTTGGTTTGAATCCCAATAGGGATCTTTGTGAGCGGAGTTTGCATGTTCTCCCCGTCCATACGTGGGTTTTCTCGGGCCACACTCCAAAGACATGCTTCAGACATTGATTGCTTACTCTAAATTGTCCCTAGGTGTGACTGTGAGTATTACTGAGTGTGTATGGGTGTTTGATTGTGTGGCCCTGCGACAAGCTGATGACCTGTCCAGGGTGCACCCCGCCCTTGGCAGGTTAAGCTTTGGCAGTCTCGTGACATCAAACGGAATACAGCAGGTTAAGGAAATGGATGAATGGAAATAATCAGGACACTTTATCCACACAGGCACTCATATCAGAGTGAGTAATACAATAGAATAGTAAGATTGGGGAATTTAATTAAACTTTATGAATGCTCCCTCTCCAACTTGCATAAAGCATTAAGTTTCAATTTTTTTCCACAATTTACTTGTTAAGTCTATACTTTTGTCTGGCATCTGTCAAAAACACAAATGGCTAAAAAAAATGAAAGGTGCACTAATTTAAGAAACATTTGTTACTTTGACTTAGACATATGTAGCAAACCAGCTAATAATACATGTTCCATTAGACAAAACACCTGAGAAACAGACTTCACTTTAATAGCACTGAACTATCTTCCTTCTCTTCAAATATCAAAGGAAGTTACGATCCTGGTTGGAGTGCCAGCAATCACTGATTGATTACCAGAACCTGCTGTCATCTACAAAGCGCTGGATGAATGTTATTATCTAACAGAACTTCTAAATCTACCTGAAATCTTTAAAAGCCCCCACAGTAAAAATTTTAAAAGCTAAAGAAAAATAAAAAAATGCAAAGCATTTTGCTTCTAATTGAAGTCTGAAGAGTACTTATTGTAGTTTTCTTGATTTCTTCAATTTTTTAGAGTGCCTGCGCCACCACTTTTAAGTGTCAAGAGTTCAGTCGAAATTACAACCCTGAAAAAAAAAAAAACAGATCTCAAAGAAAAGGCTCATCTGATAAATATTTTTAGTAGATTATGCTAACAAGAACTCCTGCTTTTGAGCTTGCAAACCCCTTTAGATTGAAGAATGATTGCTGGCAAAATTGCACACAAATAAAGATAAAGCTGAAGACCTGTTCTGTTGGAGAGTTGGCAGCAATTCCAGTTTTGTTTTTCTTGTGCTGTACTTTGATGTCTTTGGAAGTGTGAGAGACTTCTTCAGGTCTGTATAGAGACTGACTTTATTTTGTGTTGCTACTGACTATGCACTTTTCGGGCAATTGGTGTTCAATGGAGGAGAGACTATCAGGGGGCTTTCTTTTAACAGCATGCATAGATTTCGTAGAGCTTCTAACAGGGGACCACCATCGAAGAACACAGTTTAAAACAAGACCAATGCTGGCTCTGCCTCACCAGCTCAGTTGTTTTTATCAGCTCTTATCTATTAAACCACATTGAGTGCCAGGTGGAAGTAATAACTTAGGTTTGACAGATTTCTTGATGGAATAAAGTATTCCAAGATTTTGTTTTTCTTTTCTTACATTTTTTTTGACATGGTAACCCCAAAGTTTGCTTGCTCAGACAGAGACCTGTTTGAATACCAGAGCAGACAACATGCATGATAAGGTTTGTTATGAAAAAAAAAAAAAACTGCAGAGAATATTAGTAAAAGGTTGTCATGCAAGACCACGCCGCAGAAAATAGCTGTTTGCTTGAACAAGGTAAAAAAATCATATACTCTGGATCTGTAGATCAACAGTGTAGGAAGATAGAAACAGGACGTGGCAAGTTAACAGTAAAGATAACAAAATGTCCAAGATTTGTGTGTCAGTTTCATCCTTTAAAGACCCATTCAGGTGAAAATCAGATTTTTGGTGTTTTTAACATGTTGTTGTAGCAATTTCTCGTGATGGAGGATGGACATAAAAAGAATTTAAGATTAGAACTGCATTTCTGAGTATTTCTTTATTCAAATCGAGATGGAGCAGTGAAAACCTTCCATTTGAAGAAGCTCTCAGTTGTGACGCAACAACTGAGCTGGCATTTGGGTTAAATAAGTAAGACTGTATAGCTCGTCATTTTTGTTGCACCACCAACGTTAGTTTGCGATTGTGAGGCTGTAAGATAGTGGGAGAGAGTTTAAACAAAGGTGTAATGGGATATCAGGAGAGGGTTACTTCCACAGCCACAGTTCCGCCTACAACTCCAAGGAGAATTTCTGATGAACTCCTGCTGCTCTGCAGAAAATATGTTTTAAAAAAAAATGACACAGCTTTTTAGACTTTGGCTTAATCCTGCTTAAAAGACAATTTTACAATAGATAAAAATATAGTTGGAGTGGGACTTAAATATTTTTTTAACTATAGTCATACATTCCATAATCTTCTTCGAGAGAGGTGGTCGTGGCGCAGAGGCAGTGCGTCCACCCCTTATTGGAAAGTCACAGGTTCAGTTCCCAGTCTATGCATCAAAGTGTCTATAGGTAAGACACTGAACTCCACACTGCTGGGGGTCCAGTTGGTGCCTTGGATGGCAGCTCTGCCACCATTTTAAATTGTGTGCATCAACTTGGGAAAAGTGATTTATAAATATTTGCCATAAAGGGCCTAATTAGGACCAATATTTTATTTCTGATTAAAAGCAAAAAATGTATTTGAATATTTTGACCTCATAATAAATATTTTTTTCACATTTGATCTTGGAATGAATAAAAAAGCCTTACCTGTGAAAACTATGAGTAGAACCTTCACAGAACAGCTGGGACGTTCTTTTCTTGGCCTTAACACTGAAGCTGGAGGCTTTTTTAAGCAGCTCATTTAGGACTCCAACTATATCCCCCAAAGGGTGTTTGTGGGTAATATAATTACTCTAAAGGACAGCAGGTAATTGGATACAATGTGGTAAATTGCCTCAATTACCTGATGAGAAAAACGATTGTCTCCGAAGGGAAATGCCACTCTCTAGTTTTGGATCCAGACACAGCTGTTGGTTGACTGTAGAATTAGAGATGGACCTAATTACAGACCAATTTGTGTGTATTACTGTCAGTCCTATGAAACTGAAACTTTAATAAGAAAGAACATTTTGGAATTTAGAACAATGTACAGAACAATGTTCAAGAAAAACTGTTGATACAGAGAAACGAGAGAACTGTCTACTTATTGGTCTCACCTAGCGTGATTCTGTGTATCATAACCACGTGGATTGACATTTTCTGAAAACTGACAAAGGTATTCCCTTAGATTTGTGTGTTTCTGGCTGTTGATCACAATTTCTAACTAAGTATTTCAATTTTCTTCATCTGTCTTGTGTTACTGTTACTCATTGTATTATTTTTAAAATTGCTTTAAAGATTGGGGCACATTTTCAATTACATATACTTTTTCTTTACATTATAAATGTTTAATGTATTTGTTACGCAAAACACCACCAGGATTGCTTAGTACAAAACACAGTGCCCTTTTCTGTATCATGATGGCAGCTTGGCCCTTGGCAAAATGAGATCAAGTCATTTAGGCTCAGAGGGGTGAAGGGCTGCCTTTAATTCCTTAAAGGATGTGACCTCAGACACCAAAGTATTGGAGACATGTAGGGTCATTTTCATGCTGGGAACTTCAGGCTCCCCTGTAGGAGAATAAACACAGGTTTTTGTGTTAATGGAAAAATGTGCGCTGATAACAAAAGAGGTTGCTCACTAAAACAAATGGCACAATGAATGATTTTGAAGCATACCCCTTTTGTTTGTCGTCATATGTTAACGTAAGTTGGCATAATGTTTAACATGGTCTGATTATGTGTTTCGTTACCAAGGGGGACAGTGATGGGTGGAGACTGTTCGGTCTTCTCTGCGCCATCTAAAACCCAACAGAGCAAAAATATGTCTGGTATCTCAGGCTGTCACATGTCTCAATAATTTGTTCCATATGATTTTTGATAAAGACAATTTTTCATTAGGCTTCTAATGTACTTAAATTCAATTTGCAGTTGGTGTTTTTTGGAATTAGTGACCACTTTTACTTAAGCATCATATGGCAGATTTGTGCATGTCTTTTTTTTATATTGTCACCCAATTCAACTTATTTTTATTTTATTATGCATTTGTTTCAGCAGGTCTGATTAAAATTACATTTCTCGGAAACTGTCTGCTTAGGCAGAAGTAATACTACCAAAAAAAGCATAAAAAATATGTTAAAATTGTATGTGATTAATCATTTAATCCTACTCAGTTAATCTTAAATTAAACTAACCTTCGAAATGTGTTAGCAATTGTACTTGACAGAATGATTTCAAAATGTATATACAATGAATTCAAATATTTGTGTTTTAATACCAGCACTGGAGACGGGTGGCATTGTGGGTAATGTGGTTATAAACTAGCTGTTTTGGGAAATAGGATGCAGCTGAGGAATGTGTTCAGGGAGAGCTGCTTTAATTACTCATAATCATCCATTAAAAGTGTCCAGATGGGCTTACGAGTGGCATTATCTTAGGCTTTTTTCACTCTTTTCAGCATCTCTGAAGTATAAAAATAAACACTGTTATAAATGTAGTCTAGGATAAATATAAATTATGTTTTTTTATCCTAATAGAAAAGATATAAATCAAGAAAGACACAACAAGTAGGTAATACACTCCTTTTTGTTATTAAAAAACAAAAACATGGAACTACCATGGAAAACAAGTTTACTCGGGCCTGTGTTTGACGCCATGATGGTCATTTCTTATTATTCGATCCCAGGAAACCGTAGGTGTCTCTCTCAAATGTTTTGTCCTTTTCATCCACTATTTCTTATCACTATTTAAAATTCTGGTCATAAACAACTGAGGCATAAAGAAATGATTAGAGTAGACAGAAACATAAACATCTTGAGTAGCAGCTTTCACACATGCAGACTAACCAGAGAAATTACTAGAAATTGCAAAATGTCTTAAAAATGTATATAACGATAATACAAGAATTCTTCACACATAAAATATGCCTATTTTATATTCTCTACCTAATCCCTTCCAGATATTAGATCTATTTTGGTGCTTCTTTACAGCAAACCTAATCTATTTTGCTGTAAATACCTTTTGTTACATTCACATCTCTAGGATAAAAAAAATACTGCCAAGGTGACAGAGCTGAGATGGTGACAGAAGAGATTAAATCATGTCAATTGCCTATGATTTGAACATGAAAATCTCGGTAATTTTCTAAAATCATTATTTTATAATCTACCTTTCTTTTTTTTTTTTTTTACTTCAAAACCTTTTTTTTTTTTTTACCTTTATACAGTATATGTGGTTATAACATGTGTGAAAAGCAGAGCCCTCATTTCTAAACCTGTTTTAGAATCCTTCCAGTAGATTTCTGAGAAGGCGTCTCTTTATGTTAACTGGCAGCTATATTGATCTCTGCCTTCAGTTATCCGTCTCCTAGTAGCCTTGTAATATAAATAATAAAAAAAAAAATTGAAAGGATTTTTTTAAATCGCATTTTATATTTCCTTAACTAGTGCAGGTTTAACATGAACTTTGTTTTTTTTAATCATATTTTTCTGGATTTTGAACACATTACTTAGCTCCTCATCGTCTGGAAGAGTTTTTCTGAGAGAAAGGGGAAAATTCAGAAACTACTGTACTTTTTACTTTCAGTGCAGTGTTTTGCCTTATACTATTTATTTATTGTTGAGTGTGTAGTGCTGTTTATTTGAGATTGGTTTGGGTTTTTCTCCTGGAAATGCATTACTCTTGGTTTGCACTTTGGAAAGTAATTAAATCTAAAGAATGGCTCTAAAGATTTGCTTGTGCTCTGAACTGGTATGAAAATCAAATTTCTCAACATGCCGGTACTTTATTTTGCTCATGTCTACTAGAAAATACCAAACAGTAATATGTGTGATAACAGGAGCGAGTAGAGCCTAGCAACTGTATCCTGAACTCACCCATGCAAGAACAAGTTGCATTGATGTAGGCTTTTTTTCTACGTTTTAGTGTCAGCAGTAAATAATGTAATGTGAACAAAATTTACAGACTAATGTTTGATCTCTCAGCTCAGTTCTACAGGAAATGCTGTGTGACGGGCTGCTCTCAGACACCAGGCTCTTGGCTGCCATGCTGGTTTTATCTGTTTGCTGGCTGCCAGCTGTGGAGACCTCTTTGTCTCAATGTCTGTCTTTAATAGACCACAGTGGCACTGAGGAAATAATGAATCATGCTTTTAAGTGATGTTTTTTTTATGGAAGACTTCAGAAATGCTACTTTATTAGCTGGCTTTTGCACACTAAAATATCCTGCTGCTGTCTGTGTGGGTAAATTTGTATTCAAGTATTAAGCATTGTTTCTTGTATTATTTCTTGCTTTAGAAGGATGCCGTCATCTTTTTTTTTAGCTTTGATTCCGAAATACAGTATTCAAACAAAACAAAGAAAATATTACAAGTTCCTTGCAGGTCTTTTGCTTCATCAAAGCGCGTTCCGTATGGTGTAAAGTCTGTAGCGCTCCATAATTGATGCCAGCACTTTCTTTTTTAATAACCCTTTTGAGATTAGACAGAACCTCAATGGAATTAGTCTTTGACTTCCAAAGGAAAGAATTTCTTGGGTTGAAATCTGGTTTTGATATGGGAAGACAAATAATCAGATCATTAAGAGCAACCATAAAGTGTGTCGGAAATTTAAGGAAAGAAATGGAAAAACTTGACTGTTGTGAGACTGACAGTAATTGCTCACCAAAAAAAAAAAAAAAAAAAAAAAAGAAGAAAATCCCCAAATAAATGAAGCTGCTATATATAGTGAAATACTGAGAAAAAAAGACATTATTGCAAGTGGCGTTCCAAAATGTACCAAAAATAAAAAATAAAGTCTTGCTGCTTATCATATTTTTACTATGACCTGACTTTTTCTAACTGCTCAATTGGAAGAGAACACAATAGGAGTTAGCAAGAAAACACATCTTTTGTTGATGTTTAAACAGGTGTAATTTCATATAAGTCAATTATTTTGTTATAGCACCCAGATTTCATGCTTCATACTTCCGTCCTGCCTGAGTTAGTTTTATTAGCATTTTGCATATGTTTTTTGTGTAACTAACTGAATCTAGGAAATCATGAGAAAATGATGCTAATAAATTGATCTAACCTTAATCTCCTTGCACAGATTTGGTCAACACAATAAGCCACAGACTAGAAAGATAGAAAGATGCAGCAGGATTGTTATCTGCTAGACATGTGACACATGATGCCTTTAATTGAGAAGCTCTAGCATCAAAACAAAACAGATTTTCCTTTGAAAATCTGTTGCATCTTGGGAAAAAGATACAGCTGCTGTATCATTGAAATCATTGTCTATGTACTGTGCTAATCAGAAAAGTATACACTGGTCAAATGTACAGGACTCATGCAAGCAGAAAACCCCCAATAAAGTCTTAGGTACCTGCAAAAACACAGAACAGGGTGTGCTTCCAACAGCATTTGCCTTTTTGAAAAGCATCATAAATTTTATGGAAGTTATTTGGAGGCTGAAAATACACTATATCTTCTTTAGTATACAGGCATATCATGTTTTTACAAACCACTAATAAATTGTCTTGGTAAAAACCTCCTTTGCAGTAAAGAGAGCATTTGGGGAATTTTTTACTGATGCATTTAAAATGTATTTGTTTATTTCTTTTGCTGGAAAACTTATCAAAAGTTTCCAAAAAGTAAACTTAGAGTGTATTTGAATGTAACTGAATGTAACCAGGTGTAACTGAATTACTCCTTGTAGGTTCCAAATCCACCCTTTCCAAAGTTTCCAGTTTTACACTTTCCATCGATTCCTCTCCAGTATTTCCTTCCCCTTAGGTAAAGAGTCTGGGTGTCATCCTTGACAGTACATTTTCCTTTCAGTCTCACATCAATAGCATTACTCGTTGTGCCTACTGTCATTTACGCAACATTAATCGTCTCCGCCCCGCCCTTACCGTCCACTCTGCTTCCATTTTAGTTCATAGTCTGGTCACTTCTCGCCTCAACCATTGCAATGCACTTCTCTCTAGTCTCCCCAATGAAACTTGAAATAAACTTCAACTGGTCCAGAGTTCAGCTGCCCGCATCATCACCAGAACTCCTTCCTTCCATCACATCACTCCCGTTCTCCAGCAGCTGCACTGGCTTCCAGTAGCTTTCAGGATTAAATTCAAACTTCTTCTCACACTCTCACACTTTCAAAGCCCTCCATAACCTGGCTCCCTCTTATCTTTCTAATCTCCTCCATAATAATACTCCCTCTCGCTCTCTCCGGTCTTCTTCTTCCCTTCAGCTGTCCGTCCCTCCAGCCCGTATGGTCACCAACTCTGGAACGTTCTCCCCCCAGACCTCTATAACATTGACTCCTTTTCAATTTTTAAAAATCCAGACTCAAAACCTATCTGTTGAAGTTTGCTTTTCCAGATCACAATTTTCATCTTCTGCTATCTGATTTTATTAATGATTTTAACTTATTTATTGTTTTTAACATTTTGTGTTTTCATTTTGTTTTACTTTTGAATCTGAACAGTGTCCTTGAGTGTTTTGAAAGGTGCTTTAAAAAAATTCATTATTATTATTATTATTATTATTATTATTATTATTATTATTATTATTATTATTATTATTATTATTATTATTATTATTAGTATTATTCAGACTGCACACATTTGTATCACTTTAAAGTTAACCAGAGTTCGTTTTCCCAGATAATCCAAAACTCATTTTCAGTCTGAATACACCCAAGAGAACCCTGAACTGGGACCAGGAACTGTTCTCTGACTCATCTTTCAAGGTGGTCTCAGTTCATTTCCAATCGAACTGAGGTTTGGTTTGCTCTAAGATTCCTTAGTCTGAATACAATCCGTTCTCGGAGCGTAGCAACTGAACCAAAACGGCCACCGTGGCTGACGTAAATAGTAGAAATGTAGCAACAAATGAGCCGCGGACAAATATGCAGCAATGATTGTCATTTTATCAAACCAGAAAAAGGTTCCAACTGTTTATTTGTCAGGAGTTTTTTATTTTTTTTTTTACCACAACTGAAAATGCTTCTTACATGCTTTTCTGTGTCTCGTTACGCGGCATGCGCCCAACAGGCGTTGCTGTGCCGTCATCCTAAAACCTACCTTGTAGTTCCTTACGCATTCTCTTAAAATAACACCATAACACCACAACAATGAGACACAGTGACTCATTGAAATGTGATCTGATGAATTTAAATTCATTAAAACAACTTTTAACATGATACAAATTGCTTCTCACTATTTTCCCGACAACCTATATGTCATAAACTCTTATCAGTGTACCAGAGCTGTCTTCTTGCCATGAACCGCCCTGCAGCATGGCTCCACTGCACTGACAAAGTAAGTAAAAAATGTTGAGCCTGATGTTGAGAAGACGTTCAAAATTGGTGAGCGAAAAATGAAGGACTTCCATAATTTCTGCCTCTAGTTGCTTTGCCCCACCCTCGTAATTCCTGACCAATGAGTGAAGAGGTCTTTAGTCACATGGTTTTGTTTACAAGCTTTAGTCCGGAACAGGAAAGTCCCCTTGACGACAGTCTGAAAACAGACCAAACAAGGTTCAGGACTCAATCCGGATCAAATTAAGCAGACTGGGTCTAGACTAAACGGTTTTCCCAGTCTGAATACACCCTTAGATACACAAATCCCGAAATTACCCCCTTAAGTCTTGTTAAAATTAATTTACCAAAACAATTGAATCTGATCAAGCTTAATTTCCTGTACAGAAACAGTTATGTGGCTTTTGCTACTCTGAACTGCTTGGTGCTTAATGCAAAAAAAAAAAAAAAAAAAGAACAAAGATGAATAAATAGGGGGTCCTGGGCAGGTTTTCAAGCAGTAACGGTGCATTTCCATTCAAAATTCCAATAACAGCTGTTTATGGTGGTGTTTCCCAGTGAGGCTGCAGTGTTGCAGAAGCTCTGGTTTCATTTTGTTTTTTTGCTCTGAATATTGGAAAGAATGTGTTTACTAACGAGGAAGGGTCATTCCAAAAACCCCTTGATGATGCCTCATCCTACAAAACCACTCCCAGATGCTTAAGAAAGTTTTATGAATACACTTTGCCTCATTATTTGGGGATTTACTCACTTGGAATAACATTGCTGATGATTATCAAAAGAACTGAAAGTGGTTACAGTGTGTGGGAAAGTGTGAGTGATTAATATCACGGCAGGCCGCTTAAAATGTCAGAAGAACTTTGCCAATAAAGAAAAGTTTATATCTGCCAGAGGTCTTGCTCTTTTGTGCTCTGGTAACTCATAGAGGTAAATTACAATAACCAAATTTAAATTATTATAAATGTAAATATTTACAATTATTATTATGACAGATTATTTAAAATAATACTTTTAAGTTAAACATGACACATTTTAGAAGGAACTGATCACAGAAAAATAGAAGAATCCCACAAACGCCTTTAACCTACTCATCCTATTTTTTCGTTTTAATGATGCTGTTTGTCAGTATTGTTGATCTTGTGCACAATGCTGAATTTGTGTTATTTTCAATTAATTCTCTCAGGGTCATATTCACATCAGGATTTTCACATTAACTCTGTTGCACACATTATTTATTTACAATTTACAAAACTTTAATTAAAGATTTTTTTTTAAAGGGGAAAAAATAATATAACAAAGCTTTTAAACTGCACTTTGTTTTGTGTTTCTTTAATGATGTAACCTTTTTTTATTGTGTGTACTACTTTAGCCAAGCGGGAAATCCAGCCCAAATACCTGTGGGTTACGGAGTAAAAGGAGAAGTGTTTCTTTGCATGCAGTATTAATTGACACTATCAAACACACTGCTATAATTTGACTTCTCAAAATAGATTCTCAGTGTGAAAAAACTGTGGGAAATTGTGTGGGGCTATAAATGTAAAATTGCTTTGCCTATTTTTTTCTTGCATTTATGAAGTAATTTCAGCTGTGTGTAAATATACAGTATATGTATATCTCTCTCTCTCTCTCTCTCTCTCTCTCTCTCTCTCTCTCTCTATATATATATATATATATATATATATGAATATATATATATGTGTACATATGTTTGTGTGCGTGTGTAGGTGTGTGTGTGTGTGTGTGTGTGTGTGTGTGTGTGTGTGTAATGGTTCTTAAACCATGAAGGATTTTATTATTTTATGACAACCCACCCACAAAGAAGACCAAGATTAACAAAAAACAAACAATTTTCCATTTATGTTTTGAACTACATTACTTGAAGGTGAAAAATCAACTGCGAAAGTGTGCAAGTGACAGCTCTTGATTTTTAACTTAGACATAAAGACGAATGTACTGTACATCTCTTTGGTTTCTGCCACTTAGAGGCAGAAATGATCACATCCACTGTGTGATCATTTGGTCAAGTTGAAGTCGGTTCAGCTCCGTCAGGCCCAGATCATTAAGCTGTTTGATCTCACCCCAAAACACAGGGGCACAGTGTCTCCTGACATATCCTGGGAACAGGGAATTTCACAAGAAGCAGGTGATAAGCATCAGAGGGGAAACAAATGGTGGACCTGATTCAGAACTTGTACTGTAGCCTTGCAGCGAAGATTACTGGCAGGTGAGGCCAATTGGCAAACAATGGTGTGGTCACGAGCTTGAAGGGCAGACGATTGCTAACAGATGGGGGCCTTCGAGTCTAAGAAGAAAGCGTTGAGGTGGAAGAGGATGTGGGGGGTCAGCTGGACAGAGGGCAACTCTACGGTTGCTACCACGCAGATGAAAGGGCGGCATGATGTCAGCCTGACTCAGCGTAAACAACCACACTTACCTTGGCCTTGAGCAAGGCTGATGTAATGCCTTCCTCCAATTGTGGCATAAGTTTATGTGTCGCCCCAAGGTTGGAAAGGTCACAAGAAGCAGCTGAGCTACTACTACTACCAAACAACTGCAGTTGGCAGCTTTGAAGGCTGCACATGGTATTACGTGAAGCTTTTCTTTTGCTTCCACAACATGGGTCTAATTGGCTTCTTGTTTTACCTTCCTTTCATTGCTAATTGAGCTTCTAACATAATAATTACTCCTTTCTCTGTAAACTGAGATAATGAAAACCGTTTAATATATATGACTACTTCTGTAAGCATTTATAAATGAGGCACAACGTTGAACATTGAGGCCTCAATACAGACCATTACTGTTCTTGTTGTCTTATTGTATTTAGACAGCAGCGTAAATGCAAATGCTACCAGATATTCACAATGGTAAAGACAAACACACCAAATAGCTTGACCTTTTGCCCTAAACATCATCCAGCACTGCGATGGTGTCATAGTGAAGTATCTGCTAAACTTTGAGCACTATTGAGATTTAGTGTGCTTTTACTTTTTACCTCAAACTCTGAATCTTTAAGATCACCAAACTAAGAAAGCTAGAAAGACCTTTTTTGGTGACTTTTGCAGTCACATAAACATAGCTATCATGTTTTACTAAATCTTTATAATGGATGCTGATAGAAATATCTCATCACATCAAACTAATGACTTAATGAGGTTTAAGAAGTACTGTTGCCTTTCACCCGTAAACTGGAAGATTGTCTCCTTACTGGAAAACCCTCTGGTCTTTGGTTGTGAATCTACATTAATCAAGATCTCAAGGAAGTACAGGTTTTTCTTAGGTTTGTTATCTTTTTGTGTTTGTGTTTTTTGAAGCTTTATTTTTTTCTCTCAAAACTTTCATTTCAAAGTTTCATATTTCATAAAAAGTATATATTAAATGTACCGTTGTAAAATAAAGCAAAAAAAAAGATTAATTAATGAATTTAAAAAGAACAGAAATTAATTTAAAAAATCCTAAGTGTCATCTTTGAGCAATTTAATTGCTGTTTTTTTTTTTTTTTTTTTTTTTTTTTTTTTTTTTTTTTTTTGAGTTCTTAGCGCACAGCTTTGCATTATGTTTGGGGTCATTGAGTTTGTTTACTTTACCACATAGATTGGAGTTATCTGATACACCCCAACTGACTTTGAGTATGCAATCACAATCAAATTTGGGTCCATATGGTAGTCCATTATGTACATTTTTTATTTCAGAAAATGTACATAATGAAGTAAATGACTTAAAATGACTTTCACATTTCAAGTCTTTCAAAATGTAGGCAGATTTGTTCTTGGCAAACATCGTGGTGATTATAGTTCAGTGTGGGATTACACTGCAGATCCTTCAATGTAATCTGCAGATCTCTTAGACTACCATCCTACAATTAGGACAACCCCTCTTAATGAAATTTTCTGGAGTGAATATGACTTAAACAATGGTAATTTAAAGATCTTGATGTCAATGTATTTGTAATTTGCTTTTTTGTGTATTATGTTGAACTAGCGTTTTATAAATAACAGATACAATGTCAGGTACCGGGGTCAGGGCGGTTAGGTTTGCCTTCACTTCCGGTTTGGGGCTTTTATTTTGTTAAGTTCCTGTTCGGTGTTCCATTATGCTTTTGTTAACCTGACTTCATTCATCACCAGCACGTGTTTACTCACCTGTTTTCAATCGCTGTTGTGTATTTAAACCTTGTGTGCCTCCTCACTTGTCACCGGATCGTTCTCTTTGTGACTTTCACTAGTTTACGAGTCTCAGAGCCTTCATCTGGATTAAAATCCTTGTTTCCACGAGCTTCTGCCGTCCTGCATCTTGTGTCCACGTATTCATTCCTTGACATACAAATGTTTTCTGATCATTAATGTATTTTATCTCAAATAATTTCAGATCAATTTAGATAAAAAAAAACTCAACACGAATACAACAAAAACTACAACGGGCTTCACGGTTTAAAGGGAACCATAAAACTAAAATTGTAAGTATAAATTGAGAAAGATGTAATCAACCAGGATAGGCCAGCTCAGTATTGGATCATTAGCTACAAAGTCAGATTATATTATTTAAATATTGCATAAACCTTTTTTGAAACAGACATGTTTGACATTATGTAATATTTATGTTTAAAAAAAAGGCAAAAAAAGATAGCTAAAAAAAATTATAAATTCCATGGGATTTATTAAACTTTAGATGGTTCTCAAATTAAGAATATTTAAAATACACTAAGATTAAACAGTTCAAGATCACTATTCTTAGAACTATTTAGAATACAAAAACATTAAACAAATCAATGGTACGTAAATTTTAAAACTGTAGATGATAAGATCTTACCTGCAGCTGTACAGAAACAGACCAGAATATATTAAGTGAGACACAGAGAGTAAAAAAAAAAAAGCTGGATTATGGCAGAGAAACAATGAAGGGAAAAAAAGGAAAATAGAGCAAAACAATATAAATTAACAGAGAATGACTAACCTGTCAAACACAAATGATGATAGGATGGTAGTGAAAGAGCAAATGTTTTCATATATAATTATAAATAAATTTGTGACTCGACAAATGTATTTGTCCACATCTCTTTGCACTAGTTGCTGTAGTTGACTCCGAAGTTACAATTTTGTGTTGGTTATTATGCTGCTACTTTACAATTTTATTTTAGACTAATAAAATTGCCTTACTAAACCACAGTATAAATGGGGACTTTAGATATAAATTTTGTAAGATGCTTCATGTGGTACAGGTCAAATAAAGTACAGGTTAATGTACTGTATATCACACATGATTTTGTTGTGGCAGCAGCCAAAGACTGAACGACCTTTTTTTAAACACAGGCACATAAACTGCAGCTGCGCTCACATGTCGTAGTTGTGGGGTATGCTTTTGGAAGAAACAATAAAAATATAAAATATTAACTCTATCATGCACATCATCCAGAAAGAATATGAGTAATATATGGGTGCAAACAGAAGAACTGTAGAAGAAGAGATAATTATTACAGATAATATCCAAACCACAAGCAACAAACATGGATTTCTAATCAAAAAACCTGCCCAATCATTTTCCCCTGAAGTGACCCTGTCGTTTTACCTAATAAAGTTTTCCAACATGGTTTCCTTGGCAAAAAGACAAAACCAAAACTGTATCTGAGGTAGTGTAACAATGAGGTTGCTACACAAAAATAGTTAGCCTGAGTGAAATATCATTCACTTCCTACCACCACTTCCTACAGCCCGACCACTTTCATTTGTCAAAAAACCAAAACGTGTCTAGCAGCAAAACTATCCGAGATTCACATAAATCTATATAAAGAACCTTAATATGGAAGCTAATACACATTTTCCAACTAGCAAGGAAGTCTGCACAACAATAAAAGGGTCTGCATATCAGCAAAATTATTTCAGTTTTTTTTTTTTTGTGTTCAGCAAGACTAATCAGTACTGTAGCTGAGCAACATGCAAACACACAAAGTTTTATTTGCAAAGCAGATGGATCAGTTATGTGATACCCTTCCATCTAAACCATTGTCTGGGTTTCTAATTTTCTTAACCTTTTTCCAAAAGGGCTAAAATAAAACGCTTAAACTAAATTACGTCACATTACCAAAATGATTCCTTCTTTTGGAAACTTTTTTTTTGTTTCAGAATTAACAATAAAAACAGCATATGATGACAAAGCTGAATAATCTTCAAATTTCAATTAGAATGTCCATGCATGCTGAGGCTGCACATTCCACAAATGTCTTAAACAGTGGAAAAAAGGAATCTGGCATTTTACAGTAGAATCAGAAATTTGTTTTAACACTTATTCCAGTGAGTGTTAAAGTCTTAAAGAAAATATTCTTTAAAAATAAAAAAAGATTGTTCTGTTATTTGTTTAATAAAGTTTTTCACCTAAACGAGTTTCGCTTTAAAAAATGTTGCAGTCTAATGATCAAATGCAAGCAAACTAGACAAATATTGTGACATAAAATACATTGTCAATAATAAAAGGCAACATTATTGTTCTCAGTTATTTAAGAACTTAAGAGGACAACCAACAAAAACAAGAGGGTTCTCATGAGTTCTCACGAGCGAATTCTCATAAGCTGACTTAGAACAGCCCCTTCCAGGAAGAGTCTACACTGCCAGCACTGCCCCCAGGATACACATGGATGAGGTGTACCATAAAAGGCTTTAGAATACCATGGTATAGGCCCTTTAGTAATATGCTTTTGGGTTGTGGGCAGGACCATTAGCGAGGTGCAACCCCACCCCCCTTCCCCTCCGCATTGCTGTGCAGACCGGGGAGCTTGTGGCCTGCCCAGCATATTTTCTATGTCACAAATAAGCTCGTTTTCAAACAGTATTATCTCGCCTGCTCCTGATTCACAATGATTTGGATTAGAAAAAAAACAGCAACTCACAATTGCAACTTTGAGCTTAATTTTCTTAATTTATGTCCTCCCTTATCAGAAATATTTCACAAGAATGTGTTAAAAATCAGAGTCTTTAATTAAAGAAAATACTTGCATCTGTTTACCCAAATGTTTATGATCAAATGTGTTTTCCTTTAGAGTACAGAAAAAAAAAAAAACTTTGTAAAATATTTGTAACAACTAAGACTAATAAAAATGCATTTCAAGTTTAGGAAAAACTTGGATTAAAAACATTGCAAAAATCTATTAAACTGTTTTTCACAGTTAATCTAATCAAAGCTGAAGATAGTTAAGCAAATTACATGGTTGTGTAATTATTCTAGACATGTGTGAAAATAACTTATTGTACTTTGTTCAAATCAGATAAGGATTAACTAATTGTCATTGCTTGCCATGTTGAGGTAGCTGCTGTTGCATTCACTACTGCACTTACTGTAAGCTTAATAAGTTTCATGTAAAATGTTGTAGTTATTCAAATGTTATTACAAGAGTACACCCAATGCATGCTTGAGTATTTGTCTGTGCACATTAAGGCCATGAAGTCAAAGCAGTGTTTGATCTTTTCCAAAAAAGAAAACAGTTGGATCAGTCATTCAGCTCAAAAATAATTTAAAAAAATACAGCTTTTGGTCAGATGTTTACATTTGGTTTAAAAAGGTGAAGAAAAGTGGATGAGAGATTGTGGTTGAAAAGAATACAGGAAGGAGACTCAAATGAGCTAATATTTCAGTGAATGTAAAGTCAGCTGAGTTTATTTTAAATTACCCCACTATTTTTATAGTAATTCTTACTGCTTATTTCATAATGTTAGTCTTGGCCCAGGCTTGCTGAAAGTGCAGAACTGCGTTATATTAGCCATCTGCACAGTGTAAACACAGACCAACTCTGTTAGGAAAAGTAGAGCAGCCATGAGATAACGCTATTTTGCATTTGAGAGCAACCGCATTAGTTACAGCATCCATCCATCTGAGAGAGGGAACAGGTTCTGTTATATGAATACGCACCAAGGGAGGGCGCTACACATCTCTATCTTGGATTGTCTACAGCAAAATACCACATTTTGATAAGGCGGATTTTGGTGGATTTCTCTTGGTGGATTTTTCCACCAAAAAGAATTAGCAATTACAGTGTTACCTCATTTGAAGTTACGTTTTAAAAATAACTTTTAAGGCTGTAAAACCACTCACTATACACTTTATACACATTTATCTGACAGAAGTTAACATTTTCACACTTTTCTCTCTTGTTTAAACTCTCAAAGTGCAAACCTTTGTAGGAAGAATAAGTCCAGTATTATAGAAAAAAACAAAGATCTTCTTGTAATTGAACATTTGTGTAAATCTCGCAACCTGCATGCATTCTGTATTAGAGACACCACAGAGGAGTTTGATTGACAAGGTCAACAACCAATCAGGATACAGAACTCAGTGTACTGTAGAAAAAAAGCACTGAATAATAATCAGGAAAAAAACAGTGAGACTGCGAAAGGTGAACATCAAAATAGCGGGAAAACACTGTATGCCGAAAGACTGTTTTATACTTTACCAGGGACATGTACTACTTAGGTTTTTACTGTGGAGCGACTGAAAAAGCTTTTTGCTCCAAAAATTCACAAACTTCCACAGAGCACACTGAGAAGTCAGGTAACGTGTTTTTGGCTGCTGGCGAGTTTGGATTCACGGAGGATGTATTTTTCAAGAACAACTGCTTGAACATTTTGCTAAATTAAGCAAACACAACAGGCTGTTGCTAAAACTGGGGTTAATTCTATCTATTCTTTAATTCTATTTCTTTGGCTTTGCAAAGTGAAGCCGGACTATTTAATGCCCATGCACTTTGTAACAGCGCTAATTCTCTTCTATTTGCATCTGGTGGTGTTTCACTGAGAGCCATATAATGGTACTCTCAAACTCTGGCAAAAGAAGAAAATGGCGCATATGGCTCAACGTACTACAAAACATGTCTCTTTCTACCATTGTGGATCCATCAACCACCTTGCTAATATGCCATCATGTTCGGCAGCTGGAGCAATACAATATTGAAAAGTGGAGCATTTTTCAAAAATGTCTAGTCTGGTCAAAGAGAGGTTCATGTAAATGAACTGACTGAGCTTTAAATAAATGATGCTGTATAAAATACTGGATACTGTTCATGTCAAAGCTGATGAACATTCTGATGACTTCAGCTTATTGTGAATCCTATCTTAGTTTTTTTATTTTTTCGGCGAACAAAAGCTGTGAACTTTTCTGGGCCTACAGAGACCCTTCGCACATGCTCAAGGGGAAAAAAAATTTATGTAGTTAAGACTACATGCCAAGGTGACTTCAGAGATATTTAGCTGCATGCTTGTTTATGGTAGTTCAGCCAGGTGTTGCTTTATTTTGCCAAAATCTTAGTACTGCCTATCGTATACATTTTGGGGCAAAGAAAGTAAAGACTGCAAAGAATCACTGAGGCTCCCTTGCTTCTCTGCCTTCAACCCTCACAATAAAAGGGAGCTGCCAAACACACTAAATTCTCCACAGGTTCAGGTACAAGAAGTTAAATGTGCACAAGGATTTTTGCACAACAATAAAATGAAACCACATGCATTTGCAGTGCAATAGACGCCGAAGAGGCTTACATTCATTGTAAGATAGGCTGTCACTGAAGAGCTTCTAGACATGCAAGAGAGGCATTATCAAATGCATTGATGGTTCTTAATAGGTTTCTCCCATCATTGTCACTCAGAGGAGAGGTGGAGAGAAGCTCTGCATTTGTGAGGACCTGAAGGAGCCGAACAAACCTGTGGTCTGTGATTGTCATACCTTAATGCACATCTAATAACCTGATATTGCCTTTTCACAATTTACGTTGCTTGTGCATATCACTAGATGTTCCTGCATCCAAATAACAGTGGTCATGACATCACTGCATGTATTACTCATGACTGCCTTTTGTTTCTGCAGAGTTTCATTTGGCATTGCTGTAACCCACCAGAATTTTACCAAACAAGATGTCCACCATCCTGGCTAGTCTCCCAGACGTATAAGCCTTACTTGGGTATATCACATTTTATTAGGTATCGCTCAGCAAGACCCTAATCCCAACCTCTGCAAGTTGTTTAATAACTTGAATGAAAAGTCTTAAACTGAGCACGAGAAAATTGTAAGTTCAGATGGGCATCTTGGTTAACTTTAAGCAAAACAAATGTGTCCAGTCTGAATACACCCTAATATTAGAAAGCCCTGCTTTGCCACTATGCACTCTACAACACTTGCTCAAGTCCACTACTGATGCCCATGTGGCCTAGGAGTAGTGCTCGCTCAGACCTCTTCCATCCAGGACACCTCCTGCTGAAGGTATGTTCTCTACTTTTGAATGACAAGTAAACCTATCTATCCGGATGGTCCTTCATGCTGCATACTGATCATTAGGCACCAACATTCTTTATGACAAATGAGACCTGTCATGCCAACCTGAGAATTCCCAGCTTGTTGGCAAGTTGCTGTAGTTTACATATGATGTAACTTAATTTTTAATTTTAATTTTTAATTTTTAACTTAATTGCACTACACACCAAGTCAAATTCCTCGTTCTGTAAAGTGCGCTCTACTGAACCTGGCAGTAAAACTTTTTCTGATTCTGATTCTGAACTTACTGCAGAGAAAAAAAATGTAACAGTTAATTGTCTATCCAGACTGCTACAGTACACCACAGGAGATCGTTCTGAGGTTCCAAATATTGTTGCTGCTGTCTTTCTGGGATCGGTTTGTGCTGTGCCTTGGACAGAACCGTGCTGCTCACGACATAGGTCCTAAGATGACATTCCCTCGGCACCCGATTTAGAAAAGATGGCAAATATCTAGAACCTGAACTTGTTTCATACTTCCATATTAGAGGAAAACTGGCTGTGGATGACTCACATCTCAATAGAGGCACAGACTGTTGCTTCTTTCTCTTATGCCTAGATCCAGAGTGGTAGATTTGGCACATAAAAGACAGAAAGTATTGGTACTGTACGCACAAAACAGAAACTTTGTGAACTTTTCTAGTGGACAAAAATGAACATCTCAAAACAAAATATAATAGCTTTCTGTGTGTTGTACTGAAATAATGACAAAACTGCACATGCAGCACTTACACCTGTAGACTTTATGGTGGTTCGTGGGAAAAAAGTGGCCACTGACATTATAGATACTTTTTAAAATGTCACATGATGCTGTATTTTATACATTGGCTACCTGATGTACTCTAGTTTCTGACCACTGTGTTTATTTAAGAAGCAAATCCTTCCTCCTTAGACTCAGACAACAGATGTTGGTTCACTTTCCAAACTGTAGCACCTTTGTCACCGGGAGCTACCAATTGATGTGAATAAACGGCTAAATGGATAATGGGCTAGGGATCAGATGATTCTAGTTCTCGCCTCAAGGAGGGAGGGGCAGGAGACTGGAATTGTTTATGGAGTAGCACCTTTAATAATTTGTGCAGATGATTTACAGTGACAAATAGTGAATAGTGAAACACAGAATGGCCATTCACACACACACACACACACACACACACACACATATATATACACAAAAGCACTTCAGGGAATGAGTACATCAGATTGACTAATACTCTTGTTGAGGTAGGCTTTGTCAGAGAGGAGTCCAGTTTATCTTTAACTGCATCACAGGACAAGACTCGCCCACCGTTCAGAAAATGTCCGTCGTGGCTCACGGAACCCGATGCCTCGGGGAGAGTTAGATGAAGGTCTGTTGGCCCGTTCAGGGGAACAGCAGAAATAGCGTTTAGATTATGAGGGAGAAAAGAAGAAAACAAATCCCTCTACCAGCCCGGAGGAAGGACGAGGCTCTTCTTAGCCTTCAGGTTCCAGGGTCTAGCTCACCACCCGTACATGGCCAGATTCCGCCAACCACATGTTACCAACGCTTCCTGTATGGTAGAACTGTGAACTGGATAGAGGGCTCCGCTCATGTAGCTTCCCCGCCGCGTCTTACACCATTGATTCCCTGCACCCTAATAAGGGTACGCGACTGGTCGCCCCATGTCATGTGATGCCCTGACGATGCGAGAAGCAAGGCCGTGATTGGCCAACCAGCCCACGTGATAGAGTGACGTCGCGGGAAACAAAAGGTGACCAGAAATGCACAGAAAGGAAAATAACAGACAGCTAAGGCAAAACAAAGTAAGGTAAAACCACCTGGGCTACAAAACCTTTTCCACCCTTCTGCGAGGGAGAGAGATCAAGATAAAACAATTGCATTGAAGTGTATACTGTGGACTGCACAATGGCACAGTGGTTAGTGCTCTCGCCTAACAGCAAGAAGGCCCTGTTTCTAATAGAGGCTGGATCCTTTCTGTGTGAAATTAGCATGTTCTTCTGGTGCATGTGTGGGGTTTCTCTGAGCACTCAGGCTTCCTCCAAATGTCTAAAAACATGCTTCATAAATTAACTGGTGACTCTAAAATTGTCCTTAGGCGTACATGTGGTTGTGTGTGAGACCCTGCAACAGACTGGCAACTTGTTTGGGGTGTACCCCACCAACAGTTGACCCCAGCAGCCCTGTGAACCCTAAAAGGGATTCAGCGGGTTCTGAAAAAGGATGGATGAAGTGTATACTTGTCACAAGAATAGGCAGACGGCTGGTTCCAAAGTGTACTGTGAGTGATTGCAAATGAGAGTCAGGTGTGTGGCATCCAGAAACTGTGCGCTAGGTGTCAGGGTTATGACTTTTCCCTAACAAAGAGAAGAACCACACAGGAGATGAGAATTACTACTACTGCAGAAGGAGAAGGCCATCCTGCAGTGCAAAGCTGTCACAGAGGAGTTCTGCCTTCCCAGTGTATCCAGTCTGGTTTTATTGGTGGTTGCGGTTGATAACATAAAAGTGGGTCATTCAGTCAGGAACATCATAGCTTGTATAGTCAGCACTTTTCACGTCAGTGTTTTCTTACTGAAAGACAGAACTGAGACAATCATATTATGGTGATAATAGCGTATAAGCAAATGATAATTAAGTAACCCTATCACTAGGGTTGCTGGGAGATGAAGTGCACTTAGGACTCTAGAGACGGTTCCTGCTGGTGACCAGAGGGGAGGACAGAGCTCTGACTTCTGACAATACCGCTCTAACACTAACAGAGTCAAAGAAAGGTTGAACCCGGTGCTGATGATAGAACGCACAAACCATGGAAACAATGTGTTTGTTTCACACTGAATGGAAGTCACGCATTAGGGGTGTTCAGTTTTAATCCTGAGAGAATGTACAAACACAAAAAGAGGACCCACTGCACGATTTGAGCAGATGGTGCAACACAATTTGCAAACTGTCTGTTTCACACAAGATAAAGACGGTAAAACAAGGAGAGAAAAGAAAACAGATACAAGAAAAAAGGAGAGTACACAGACAAAAACGGTGGTGCAAAGGGTGGCTACTCAAGTTAATAACCCTATATGTCCGTAGCATTGTCTAGCTCACAAACCTCCCAACTCATTCTCCAATACAATTTCATTTTCCTCCACAGATACACAATGTAACATCAACAAGTATCAAAAGGTTTTTCTGCGGAGCGTCTCCAGGTGGTTTATACCTGGTCTTTCAGAGGATGTTTGTTTGAGAGTTTAAATCAAAAATCTAATCAAATCACACACACACATACGCACACCATGATAAAAATAAATAAACAAACAAACACATAAATAAAAATAAATAAATAAATAAATAAATAAATAAAAATGATCAAATGATCGAATGTAGAGACCTGGCTTTGTCCTGAAGTGGGGAAACAATATTTTGGGGACATGTCCACATCGGCAACCCCCCAACCCAAGTTCACAGAGAACACTACCATAGAACTCCCTAGATCCGATCAAAAGAGTCAGTCCCGGGAGATCCCATTGCAGTGACCCCGCTCACTGAGAAATATATATGCCTGCACATCATTCACTATCTGATTACTCCAGCTTCAATTCAGTTACTTCCTTTGTAAAGGGAACTGAAAGAAAAATGCAGGTGAAAAACAAAATGGATGAAAAAGCAAAAAACATTTTGACCATAACGGAACTAATCAGAGTGATCTAGTTTGACCAACCATAGTGAATCACTCATAGTGAAAGATTTTGCTTTAGAGTTAGCATTAATGACATTGATGGAATGGCTGAGAAAAGTGAGTGGCAAGTGTGACTACTGAAAGGAATAGATAACCAAATTTGTTCAATATTGATGTTAGTAACATCCATAGTCAAAAAGGAGTCATAAAACTGCATACAGGACAAGGAAACCTCAGACAGTTTCTTAATTTTTCCATTTCCTCTTCCAGTGACACTTGAGATACTTTGAAGTCTTAGATTATCTTGCTGACACATAATTTCCAGACAGGAAAGGGTGGGGTTTATTGTTTTTAGGTGATATTCCAATTCTAGTGTCTGATGTAGGATTTTTATTTTTCTACCAAATACATTTTTCAATCAGGCAGTAAAAGTCATTTTCTTCTGTGAGGTTACAGAGAGTGTGGTTTTTGCAAAAAAACAAATCTGGGACAGACAGTGTCAACAAGGATATAACCTACAAATTGTGAGGATTCTGTGCTTTCATTTGGTTTTGCAGTTGTGTTCTTGGTTTTGGTCATGTTTTGAATTGTTTCCCCCATCAGTCCACGCCAGGTTCATGTTGATTATCTGCAGCTGCTTTAATTTCTGTCAATTACCTTTAATCTATTTAAGCGTCTGGTTTAGAGTTCATTCTTGTCAGGTCATCTGTTCTGCTCTGCTTTGCTTTACCATCTTTTTGTTTCTCTGTGATTTTTTTTTGTCATGTTTACCTTTGTTTTTTTTTTTTGTTTTTCAATGTTTTAAGTTTCTGTCATCAAGCCTGGTCTCTTGCAATTTGGGTCTTTTACCTCCAGTTTCTGAAATAAGTTTTATCTTTTTAAACAAGTGGCTTCAGTGATAAAAAAACCCACTTCAATGAAAATTGTGCTTTTAGTGTTTTAACATGGTCATGTGGCAATTTTCCTTACAATGGAGGACATATATACAAAGAAATTTGAGCTTGAAATTGCATTTTTTAGTATTTCTTCATCCAAACCACGGAATCAGAAGCAAACAAAAATAAGCTGTTGGAAAAAGCTTGTAGGTTTAACTTAGACGCTAATATCACAAGCCAAGATGTTTTTAACTCCACTCTATTCTGATGCATTCACTTGGAGACAAATAGATCCATGTTTGTCTTTGTTTTCCTCGTCCGAGCTGACATCTGGGTTAAAACTGTGCTGCTGGATAGCTCCAACATTGCTCGCCATTTTTGTTGCACCGCTAATTTTAGGTTGGGGTGGTGGTGGGGGTGGGGGTGGGGGGGCTGCAAGCTAGTGGGAGAGCGTGTAAACGGGGAAGGGGCAGCCTCAGTCCGCGGCACCAGTCTAACCCACAACTCAGGGGTGAATTTCTAATGAACTATTACCGCCCTGCAAAAACGATGTCCTAGAAAACAATGATCGGATGGGATTTTAAACTTTGGATAACCTGCTGATTTGAGTTTAACAGCCTTTTGATTCTGTGATTTCTTTGATTTCTTGCATAAACTGGTCCAGCCATAAAACACTAGTGCAGTTTTGGACATCATAAACCTTTACATTTTTTTCTTAAAAAGGTATCCAAACAATTTTTTGGTAAAACTCCTCAGCAATGGATAGTTGCCGATGACCTATATACAAAAAAAAAAAAAAAAGGAAAGTTAATAAGCCCTACAAAACCAATATAAGATAAGATAAGATAAGATATTCCTTTATTAGTCCCACGATGGGGAAATTTCCTTGTTGCAGCAGCAGTACAGGAACAGAGAGCGATATATAAAGAAAAAAAAAAGAAAAACTATGGAGTCAATATACACACATATATTCACATACATTTCCAAAAAATTGCACAGGATGACCATACATCAGTTATTGCACAGGGTAAAAGAAATATGACAGAATCGATGATGTTGGTTAACGTGGTTCACTGGGAGCAGCTAAGGTTGTTCTATTATATAATATTTCCAAATAGCTTTGTTATTTTTGTTTTTAGTGTGATCTTTTTCTTTTATTGCCTGTAGATGTCCGAGAAATGTCTCAGAAACACGTATAGCACATGTGTCAAACTCAAGGCCCACGGGCTAAATGTGGCCCGCCATGTCATTTTATGTGGGCCGCGAAAGCATACAAGTTTTTAATCTCTTAAAGTAAGAAAAAATAAAAAATTGATGTGTATTTATTCACATCTACGGGGAATTGGACTTGAAATATCAGATTGGGCAACTATACAATAGAACTTAAACACTGTCCATATAACCTAACCTGACAGAATCAAATGTAAAAGGATTTATGTTAGAGTAACAAGCAAACGTATGCTTTCTGTGTAACTGTAATTTTCTCTTTAAAAAGTTATAGTAAATAAATAAATGAGTTATTTAACATTAAGAAGTAGTTACATTTATGTGTCATTACATTTAGTTACATGTATAAGTTATATCTGGCCCTTTGAGGACAGCCACTATGCTGATGTGACCCTCGGTGAAAATGAGTTTGACACCCCTGACGTGTAGCAATAGCTATTTTTAACTACTCATTTTTTTTTTCCAAGACTGCCTTTATACTATCTATGTTTTTTTTAAACTATCCTTTAACATATTGATTTCTTCTTGCAAACTCACTCTATATGTTTTGATTTCATTTTGGGTCTTTCATGCAGCTTTGATTTATGAAGTTCAGACATTAGCATTAAGTAACTTGACCCTAAGATCCAAGTTTAAGGCCTTAGTGGCAGTAATATCCATGCTTTAACACATACATTTTGCAGCTCTTAAGTTTGCCAGTACTGTGTTTTTTTTCTGTATCGACAGATGCAGTCAGATAAATAAAAAATAAGCAATTCCTTGGGGACTAGAAATAATGATCCTTTGTAGAAGCCAAGCACAGCATCTAAACCCTTAATTAAAGCTCATGCCAGTGGGATATCAAGCTCAATAATAGCAATAAACATACACTGACCAAAAATATAAACGCAACACTTTTGTTATTGCTCCCATTTTTTATGGTATGAACTGAAAGATGTGAAACATAGTCCAAATACACAAAATAACCAGTCTCGTGAAATATTGTTCACCAATCTGTGTAAAATCTGTGATAGTGAGCACTTCTCCTTTGCCAAGACCAATCCCATCCCACCTCACAGGTGTTCCATATCAGCTGTGATTGAACAGCATGATTATTGCACGTGTGGCCTTAGACTGGCCCACAACGGAAACGGCACTCTGGAAATCTTCATTGATACACAGCACATGCCCTGATGTCGCAGTTTGAGGAGCGTGCAGCACAATGTCTACCAGACTTTGCTAGGAATTGATGCCTTTCGCCACAAGCTCAAGGCTTTGAATTGGCAGACGCCATCACACCGCAACCATTAACCCACGCATGCCCAACTCCGATCCAGCATGTCCACCTCCAAGATCGTCTAAAACCAGCACCGACAAGTGAACATCGTTGCTAACCACATGTTGCACAATGTCGAAACCATCAGGGAGCCTCTCCATGCTCTCGTCTCCGAGGTCTCGACCCTCCATAAGCGCTCTCCAAGCGTTTACGAGATATGCGTGTGTCAGCGCGTCGTGTGGGTGAGCGGTTTTCTGATGTCAATGTTGTGGATCGAGTAGCCCATGGTGGTGGTGGGGTTATGGTATGGGCAGGCATATGTTATGGGCGAAGAACACAGGTGCATTTCATTGATGGCATTTTGAATGCACAGAGATACTGTGACGAGATCCTGGGGCCCATTGTTGTGCCGTACATCCAACAACATCACCTCATGTTAAAGCATGATAATGCACGGCCCCAGGATCTGTACACAATTCTTGGAAGCTGAAAACATCACAGTTCTTGCATGGCCAGCATACTCACCGGACATGTCACCCATTGAGCATGTTTGGGATGCTCTGGATCGGCGTATACGACAGCGTGTTCCAGTTCCTGCCAATATCCAGCAACTTCGCACAGCCATTGAAGAAGAGTGGACCAAAATGTTTTACATCTTTGAGTTCATACCATAAAAATTGGGAGCAATAACAAAAGTGTTGCATTTATATTTTTGGTCAGTGTAGTATGCATTGCCCTGTCGAATGGAATAGTTTACATTTACGGGGGTATTTGATGTGAACAGTTAAAATCTTGGATTTTGCTTTTGATTTCTAGTCAAAGGATCTTATTTTTCTTAAAAAAAGGTAAAAACTTAATGAGTTACATTTTGCAAAGACAGACTGACTTAAATTTAAGGTCCCATTAGCTGTCACGCACCTAGGTATGTGAAATTTGTTCTACACTACAAACCTTCAGCTGTCAACATGAAAACAAGAGAGCACTTTTTTCACAAACTTCAGAGAGTTTTATCTGATCAATGTATGCAGGTCAAACAATCTGATGATGTGAGATGTATTTGCCAACTCATGCAAAACCTTAGGTGTGCACACTGAGATCTGTTACGCACCACCCATGAACCCCAGATGCACAAACACAGAAACAGTAATGTGATCCACCATCGTTTCCCCTCTAGGCAGATTTATTCACATCAATCATTTCCTATGCTGTGTTTTGGGGATTTATAGCAATAATAGGCCATTTCTGCCATTCCCATCCTGTTCCCTCAGTGCAGTCTCTGGGAAAAACCTTCATGGGTCTTAACTTTTGGTCACATCAGGGTTTCAGTTGCAGCATCACCTTTCCCTAACCCCGAAAGCAGACCTAATCATGTGTTTCCATGGAGTTACCTGGCCAATCTTAGCTCTGAAGGCTATGAAGCAGAGGTAAGTCAGAGTGTTATAATGTTTTGGAACAGGCACACATGAACCCTTTTTGGTGTTTGATCATGTTGATTTTAAAGGGAGGGTCCACTGGTAAAACATGGAGGCCGCCTGTACAATAATACCGCCACTGTCACGTCTAATACACGTCTTGATTGTGTGTCATCTGCAGCTGTGAAGGTAATCATTGTTTTGTCTTGTTTTGGATAGGTGTGTGTGGGACAGCATATGCTTCTGCTCACATCATAGGCAAAATATTATTGCACAAGGGCTATGATGCAGAGTGGTCCCATGAACTACACCTGATTTTAAAATGATGACGTGCCAGAATATTGTAAGGTTAACTGAAAAACAAATCATCGCGATTTGCAAATGTTGGAATTCTGCCACTGTTTTGCTACAGAACCTTTTTGCTGTGCAAAATGCAGTCTAATCCAACTAATCCAGCTTGTTCCTAGATAAATAAATAAATGTTAAAAAAAAAACTTGAAGTAGCAAATGTAGAAAAATAAACTAGCTAGCACAACAAAAAAAATGGTGCGCACAAGAAACAAGCTGCTGCGCACAAGAAACTAATTGGTAGTTTGCAGAAGTGGAATTACTCAAACACTACACAGTTAAATTAGTTGATACTTTGTGTGTTAGTACTGTGTGAAGTACCAAGTAGTACTATGAAAAAATAATGATCAACTAATCTGAGGAAGGTTTTTTATAGCCAAATTCTGCTAACTTATGTCAATGTTACACCCATTATGATATTTCAAAAATTGTTTACTCACACACTATGTAGTAAAATTAGTTGACACTTACTGGTGTTAATACTCTATGAAGCACTAAGTAGTATTATGAAGGAGTTGCAATCTACCAATTTGAGAAGCATGTTTTTGAAGTCAAAATTTGAAAAACAGGGTTATTCACATTTTTTAATAATCATGTGTTTATTATTTAAGATTTTCGAACATAGAAAGTAAGTATTACCTTATCATTTGGATTAATAGTAACTTAATCATTTCTCTTGAAGCTCCACACTCTCTAGCGTTCGCAGCCCTACTGTAAATTTTGCACACTTAAAATTTCCGCACTTAAAATCCAATGACAGCTGATTTGACCATGGACATGCGAATGGCGGCTTATACTAGACTGCAGTTTTGTTCTGGCGCAGCTTCTTGATGACATTGTCAGAAGTATTACTTGTTTTCAGAAAGTTAATAAGGTCTATGTCCTCTGCTGCAATCTGGTGTGCTTCACATGAGTTTCTTTCTTGTGTGCTTGACTTACTTTCTGTGGTGCTCCAGAGTTTCTCGTGCACACGAGAAACACGTTTTTTTTATTTTTTTTATCTTCTATGGCTCTAAAATGCGTGAAGCATATTAAACATACGTTTTGCTATAGCTTGTGATGTGTAAAGATTTTTTAAAGTGTTTTTTGAAGTATTGATGAACATGGTATAAAAACAGACAGCAAACATGAGCTCAAGGCAACGGGCCAGCTTTCTATCCTCAAATGGGAAAGTGATAAATGTGACAGGTATAGTAATCAGGAATAACATCATTTTTCTTTCCAAAAAGCCTTTTACACTTCACTGGTGTTTATGAGCATTATACTGGCTTGCTATGAAGTATCTTTATAAAAACACTTTTTTTAATTGCATAGAAACGTTTTTATTTTTACGAGTTTAGGTGATTCTATCTTGAAATCCTCAGCAAAAAAAAGAATGAAAGAAAAAACTGTTTAAATCATTTCCTGCCGCTGGATTGCTTTGATGCTGGTGCTGAAACCAGTCACAAACTCAGCTCCCAAACCCTGAAATCTGGGCAACACCTTTATCTGTCAAAAGTCAGATAACTGTTGTTTTCATAACGACAGGGCTCTAGAAAGGAAAAGCCGTTGACGCAGTAAGGCCAAAGGTACAGCACAACATCTGAATGCTTTTCCTTTTCTTTATCTGCTTCCTTTACCTCTTCACCTTTTATTTTAAATGGTAGGATGTGGAATATACATGGAAGGGTCTAGTCTAAAGCAGCAAATCCACTAAAATTTGAGCTATAAATCTATCTTTTTAATCTATAGTACTTTTTATTATATATATATAGTGATTCATCATGAATGATGATTAAGCCAACCATGGCTTAAACCCCAGTCATTGGGTCCAACTCCTTTTACAATTGTTATTGTTTAGTAACACTGATAAAAAGAATCAACCCCTAATTTACATTTAAATGTGAAGACTACCTTTAAAATGTTTTATAGGTTAGAAAACTGTTGATACTGCATTGATAGCTCAACTGTTTTGCTTTATTTTTGTGCAGGTAAAATCTTACCAAATGTTGATCAAAATGTTATGTCATTTGTCTTAATAATATTAGTATGAAAAAGACATATCTGCTATTGTGTATTAAGTTCAGTGAAATGTTAACCACTGTAATAATAAATACACTAAACATTTTAACTCTATTTAGTTTTTATAGCTTCCAACCTTTCCTAATAAACAAGTGAATAAAAAAGCGTCATTTAAGCAATTTTAAGCAATAAACTGAGAATGAATGACATTATAGATGATCAGATTGCAACGAACACAGCTGTGTCCTTCTGAAGGGAAAAGCCATCACTAGAGTGGTTGAAGAGATATTTTGGTGCGGCCAGTGAATGACGTCATTGAAAAAAAATAGCAAAAGGGAGGAAGAGCAATTAGCAGCTGCAATTAACCTTTAAAAGCCTGCCTATCTTGAATGAGCAAGGATGAATAATTGTCCGGTTACTTGAATAAATCTAAGGCACTGCCATCCAGAGAACCTCCCGTGAGATTGCTGAGGTAAATGGCTGCGAGCGCAACTCTCAGGTCTGAGGGAGGTGTAAGTAAGAGACCTTCTAAACTTGTGCACTGTCACCAAATGTAAATATATTTCTGTCAACTTTGAAATGCTAAAAAATTGTAAATGCATATACATTTTTATGACACCAAGTATTTAATAATAAACAAGAAGTCTGTCTAACACGTAGACTAAAATAGTCCTCTCCTTCAACTGACAAAACGAAATAGGCCCCCATTTTCATAAAATGTGAACATTAAAATGCGTCACAGCAGATTCTTACAACAGAAGCTGAGATCTTGTTTAAAAAAGTGGGCTGCGGTTTCAATGACGTCTAAGGTTTTTGTGGGACACCCCCCCATGCGTGTATGTGTAGGTGTGATAAGGGTCATTGTGTGTTTGGGATCATTACTTTACTGCTGATAAGCTTTTTTTCCCCTGCCATGCTAGTGGAAATATGTGAACGATGTGGCTTCACTTTTAGAGGAGAAGAAATGCTGCTTTTATGGTCTTCAACATTTGTATTTAAAAGAAAAACATCTTTGGAGACATAATATTTTGGTAGATCAATAGTTTCCTATTGTTTAGGAAATTTTTGGTGAGAAGGCAGCCAGCTGATAAAATTGCTTTGGTATTTTCATTTTTTGCTGAAAATTTAAGACACAGTGATGGTGGTCTTTAAAACATTTTATTGTGTAAAATCAGGTTTAAAAAATGGCAATACTTAGAAAAGTCTGTTACATTTGCATTTTTTTAATTCTTTTTGCACATCCTGTTGCTCCTCACCTAAGGATTAAAAAAAGAAAAACATTCCTGTAATTCTGTCCACAATTATCAGACCATTGCTACATTTCATTAACAGTGCTGCTGCACGCCATCTACACAAAAGGAAAGAACAATGATTCTAATTACCCTCACTAATTGTTTCTGCATGCAATTCTTACTCTCTTTTTTTTTCTTTTTCAGCAGGCCAGCAACAGAAAAGATCTATTTTTAGCTAAGGAGAAATGCAAACCATCCATACTGAGGAGCTTCCATTTAACAAGCTACTTTCCCTGGCACCTTCTAGAAGTTTCACATGAATCACATCTTAATATGCTGCTACTCTAAGTTTTATGGTGTGTTGAGTGAAATCTAGAGTGTGTCCTCAGATGTCAACCTGGACTGTATTTTATTTGGGGAAGGCAATAAAAGTTTACCTTAAGAAAGTGTAATTTGTAGCATTTGTGGCATTGGCACCTTAATCATGGCTTCTGCTGCATGTTGATTAAAACATCTTTGTGCCCCGAGCATGGTTTAAGATGCTGAAGTACCTTCATCCCAGATTTGATTAGTTACTGCTTATCCTTGTAAATATAGTAAATAAGAAATAAGGAAGTCTTTAACCATAAGTTATTCCCTATATTTTTGTTATATTATGTCTTAAATATAACTGTACAAGCAGTGTATTTGTGTGTGACTTGTGTGGGATAATTTCCTTCTTCCTAATCAATCCTAAGCACTCCATTTCAAAGCTGTTTTCAGTTTTGCCAGTGCAACCAGGAAAATGCAGGATAATGCCGGTCTTATCAAAAGCTGCACTGAAATACCCTAATAATCTCAGCAGTCTTAAAGCACGAATTACAGACAGTATCAAAGTGGTTTGATTTTCTGCCAGTTTGTATGAAATCATGGCTGAGAAAAGTGAAAGCCCACAAAAACAAAAAGGACGATGGGAATCACAGCAGAGGCCAGTGACCACACACAAGAGTGTGTGCGTGCACATATCAAGTATTCAAAAGTACTTCACAAATAATTCACAACTCTTCTGGACCGTCTGAGTCCTACTTAAAGTTGCAGAGACTGGAGCTTTTACCAGCTGTGAACAAATGAGATGCAGATTTTGAGCCACACAAACACATTCAGTGAATGTGTCTCAGTTTTCCTTCAAATCATCAGCCTTTGACCCTTAACAATGGAACAAGCTAAGTGTGTGAGCCTCCTTTTTGTGATTACCTTCTGTCAGAACTAAATGTATGCAAAACTAACAATATCATTAGCTGAGGACATTCAGTACTTAAAAAAAGAAAATCTTTTTTTTTACTTCTAGTTCTTTAGTTTTTAACAAAATTGCTTTCAACAAAATAACCCGGGCATATGGTTAGGTTGATGGCACTGGCCTTTTATCAGTTTTCAGGGTTACAAAAAGCTAATGTGAAGTGTTGCTCGTCTCTAGAAAAACTCTGGAGAACCTGACAGCCACAGAGACTTAAATAATTTTAAAAGAAGACTCTATACTTACCTTTTTTACTTGTATTTTAGTTTTACTTTTTTTGTACTTTTTAATGATATATCTGTCTATTTTTGACTCTCTTTCAATAATATCTAATGATATTCTTTTAACTTTCCTCCCTGTTAATATTATTTTCATATTTTATTTATTTTCTAGATTTTAATGTCTCCAGTGTGTCCTTATTCAGAGCCGTTTGCATTTGGTAAGTCTTTGGATGTGGGATTGTCAGTAGGGCTGGTGCTGGTTCTGGTTCTGGCTATAGGCCTGTTCATAGGACAGGTGTCAGCAGCTGCTTTCATATGCAGACTGCTCTCTGGGGGTGAGGGGGGCTTTTTTTTATAGCAGTCCTGTGCCCAACCTGTGTTGGGATCAGGTTTGTGTGGGCGCTGGACACCTAGCATGTTTTAAAATATTTTAGGATTTTGATCTTTATCAGTTTGTGAATAATTTTTAATTCGCAAAAAGTGCTCTAAAGGTTTGATTGATTGACTGACATTTCTGTGACACAGGTACAGGCTGTGCAGTGAGGCTATGCAGTCTTTCTAGTCATGATTATTACTTAAACAGTATTATGAAATAATTTGACAGCCTAGATCAGAGGTGTGCAACCCTAAGCTCGAGAGCCACATGTCTCCCCTCTTTTATCCCTCCTCTGAGGGAAAAGAAAAATGCTAACCATTTGAAGAAATAATGGGTTTGTAGTTTTGGTTTGTTTGTTTTAGTTAATTAGTTTTGTAATTTATGTCTACATTTTTAACATACTGTTAATTTAGTAAAACATTTATTTCTCCAGTCAAAGGGGTTTATCGTTAGACTCAAGAATATCAAGAACATATTCTGATCTTCTGCTAAATTATAGTGTTGTTGCTGTTTAGAGACAAAATTAATCTTAAAATAGAATACATGACTGCATTTACATTTTTAGTTTAAAAAAGAAAAGAAAAACCCAATTGGATTCTACACCTGTGTTGTCATGTTTATATTATTTAACATTAATAGTCTATGCATAACATTAATATTATTATTACATTGATGATAACAAAGACGAAAAAAGGTTGAAGGACCAAAGTCATAGAAAATCTCATGGTATACTTGGTTTTCTTGCAGCAGGAAGATCTATTTTGACACAGCATGTATTTTATTTTGAAAGGGATTTGTTGAGTGCTGCTGTCAAAAGTAACAGAAGGCACACTTATAATTCTATTGAAAATATTTAAAATCTAAAGTCTTATAAATACGTGGCTTAATAGCCCCAAAAACACATGTAAACATGTTCTCACTGGGTTTTGGTCTGTAAGAAACTGGTCTAAATGGCTCTTTTAGCGGTTGTAGGTTGTAAAGGTTGTAGCCCCCATGACCTAGATAGTCCTGAGTAGTTAAATAAGTGCATCTTAACTACACTTAATCCAAATTCTTGACTACATTACAAAACAAAGACATTGAGGAAAGCACTTTAAATTTCTGCTTTTGCTTTGTACAATAAAAAACAATATATAAATATATTCATAAGGACTTAAGTTCCATGCTTTAACGTTGTTGTAACAACAAGACTCAGAACAAACTGTACATATAGGTATCTTTTAGGAGTTTATACTTATTAATACTTCAAGGTTTGGGCTTCATTTAGTTGGGTCCTTTATGTAAAAGTCCAAGTTAAAATGCACCTATATATTTATATATTTATTTATGGCATCCATTTGTATAATGCATTTGTTGCCAGGGTTGACATATTTTAGCACCAATTCCTAATTAGGTTGTGGTCATGAGCACTTCCATTTATGGCAGCAAAAAGAAGACAAACAACAAAAAAAGTCTTTTTGGATTATTTTCAAAAACAGTCATGAAACAGTTTTTTCAGGGAAAATGCTTTTAGCTCTATAGTGATGAAATACAATGAGCTTATTGTGAAAAATACATCAGATGGTGCTACAAAAAAGAAATCCACTCTCGGCCAATCACACTACCAAATGTATTACTCTAAACAGCTGTGCCAGTCACAGATCAGTGCAGGCAACAGCTCTACACATTACAAACAAGCTTTTCCAGGAACCTGTAATATTGTCTGAATTATGTAGAGCAGTCTGACTTGAACACACAACAGAGCCAAAGGGTGTGTTCTTTTTTTATTTTCCGTTTTTTCAAAGACAAATACATGAATAACAGACTTGTGAATATGATCAGGTATGGGCACAAATAAATAAAAGTACATTTTTAACTGCTTATTCAGGACCTCCAGTTCTATGCTTCCAAGGTGCCCACTCCAATCATCTTTCGTTCTATTGTAAACTTGCTCCCAGAGGTCTTTTAATTATGATTGTGTTGTTTTTAGCCACAATCCAAAAACCTGAACATGAACCTTAAAGGTTTGTGGGACTTTGCCCATCCAAGCCAATGCAATGTCCTTTGTGGATTTGGATAAAGCATTTGATCTTTGATCACTTGTGGTGTTCTGTGGGAGATGTTCTGAGAATATGGGGTCAAGAGCTTCCTACTAAGGGACATCCAATCTCCATAGAACCACAGCAGGAGTTTGGTTTGCATTTCCGACAGTAAGCTGAACCTGTTCCTAATGAATGTTGGCAAGGATGGTTCTTCATCACTGGCTCTGTACACTCTCTTAATCTGACACAAGGGCTGATAAGAATTTCTGTTAAGATAAAAAAAATGTTTTATTCTTTTCCATTTTTGGAAGAAAAAAAAACTGGAAGTAATTTTAGTCTATTTTTTTATTTTTTATTTTAACAAAGAAACTGAAGTTTCAGTTAGACCAAAGAGCACCTTCCAATGTTTGTTTCACTTTGGTGATAATTGTGTTTTCTTATATGCAAATGAGAGAGAAAAAAAAACTGTGGGAATATGGCATGCACATCAGGATACAGTTGCATCAATAATATTTAGATTTCTTTCATAAAACAGCTTAAATATATAAATCTGGCCCCTGGTGCCTCCAATGTCAAATAAATAGACATGTTTTAAAGTGACTTTGAAGTGTAAATCATGCTCAAAAAATAACTAACTTTATAAGGTGTATGCTGTTTTAAACATTTTCAATTACATTTTTTAAAGAGCAACCAGTGATCGATGATGAAACGGTTCATTCCAGCAATAGAGGAAGAGTACATCGGACGTCCTTGGCTGAGCTTTCTCACAACTTACACCAACGGAAATGTAGAAGGGTGGAGGAGCACTCACAAAAAGTGAAGTAACACTGAAGTAGGAAAAAGAATGAGAGAGAGCAACACGTCAAGGAAAGGAGAAACCGAGGGGAAGGGTGGAAGCAGGGAGAGGAAGGGAGAGCGAACAGGAAAGATTAGGGATTCAAGTGACCAGTAACAACACATGACTCAAGCAGTTATCTGTGAACTGCCCAGTTCAAGACATCAACAGAATGAGGACAGTTTTCTGACATAATGATCACAAAAGAAGTTCGTCTGCATATCTGGCTAACCAGTCTCATTTTCCAGGGCTTAGTTTACTTTTCCTTGACACATTTTGACTGAATCCTTTTACAAAGTCCACCTTCAGTCATCTCTTTATCTATTGTAAAAGCGTTCCCAGTGGTCTTTTGATCATGATTGTGCAATTTCTTAGGAAAAATTAAAAGAGTTGTGTTGTTTTCTAGGACTTAGTTAAGTAGTTTCTCAGAAATTCGCCTCTGAGTTGTGGGCGGGACTAATGGCACCTAGTAAACCTGTCCAGACTTCCCATCTTCCATCTGTTTACACGCTCTACTGTGAGCTTACAGCTCCTCACACCCCAACCTAACATTACCAGTGCAACAAAAGTGGTGAGCAATATCAGAGCTATCCAACTGTAACAGTTTTGAGCCAGATGGCAGCTTCGTCGAGGAAATAAACAGATGTACATGAATCTATGTTTCTATAAGTAAATGCATTGGAAGGAAGCTGATCAGGAAGCTTGTGGCCCGCCGGCTGTTGCATTAATGTCACAGCTACAAACTTTTTCAAATGCCAAATTTTTGTCTTCTCCTGATTAACAATTATTTGAATGAAGAATAACTCAGAAATGTAGTTTTAAGCTTAATTTTCTTTATTCGTGTCATTGTTCATGCAAAGATATTGCACAGGAACATGTTAAAAACACACAAAAAAACACATTTCAATGGAGTGGGTCTTTAACAAGAAATAGGAAGTTTTAGACTGTGGCCTACTATGACATTTTTCTAACCTCTTTATAGCAAATCCAGCAATTATTTTTCTCACAAACCTTTTGGTAAAATTTTGCTAATGTCTTAAACAAGTATTGCACAGTTTGTTAACTTTAATAAGATTAATACAATTTTTATACATTTTTTCTGTGAGTTGCACTTTAACCATAAATAAATTATGTAACTTCCAAATTAGCATATGATTCATTAGGGTCTGTCTACAGACGGTTCAGACAAAAACATCGCTTTTGTTGGAGCAGTGTTCCCACACCCAGAGTGTCCCATCAGCAATAAGTGACACAAGTCAGTGTTTCTCAAGCCAGAGGGGTAACTATGTTCTCTTCACATTAAGAAAGTTTTTAAAGACTAGAATCTAATCAACTTCACACTCTGTATCCAATATTAAATATAATTGTTCTTATAAAAATAAAGGTATGGAAAAAAGACCAATCCTTGTATTAGCTGACTCATCCCAGTGTGATGAACACCTGTTCATTATTTTTGGATTCTATTTTGTACATGTCTTTAGAACCAATGAAAATACCACAATGATTTAGTACAGACCGCTCTAGAGTTCTCATTTGGACTTTTTGTAAGGGAAAGTGAAGTTGCCTTCACTAAGGTTTGTTTGTATCCCCCAAAAGAAGGCTTTTTAAGTGTGAAAAGAAAGAAATGGAGAAAGAAGGAAAGGGGCCATTGAATCAGTGATCGATGAGGTGGCATTATTTGACTTCAAAGACTCGAGAGTGACCCAGCCGTAGCTTTGGCCCTCTCTTTACCCTTTGAGGAGGTAAAGCGAGGCCTGTGACGTCCCCAAACTCTCACTGGAAGCCTACCCCTGCTGTTGCAAACAAAAACATAACAACAATGCTACTTTCTCTCAGTCTAGAACAACACGTCAAAGGCTATTTTTCTCCACTCCCCACATTTTCCGCCTTTTTCTGTTCTTTTTTTGGCATTTGTTTTATTGGTTGGCTTGAATTGTGCCCAGAGCGCTGAAGTCTTCAAGAAAAAGAAGCCAGGATTCTTTCCCTCACTTTCTTTTGTGAGGCAGTGCGTGCAGGGAATCTCTATGGCTGCTCATATCAGAGGTCACACAAACCCAGCTTTACAACCTTGAAGTTTTGGCATTTTCCTTTGTGGTGACTCTGAGGCATGTGAAACACTGTGGCTTAATCATGTAGCGGCTAATTTCATCAGAAAAGTTCTTCCACTTTTCATCTGCAAATGATTTGTAAATCTGCAACGGTGCGTGAAACCCAATAAAAACTTCATTAACTTAAAGGCTGTGTTATTTAGATTTAGAAATATTTCTTAGATTGTTTCTGACTTCCGGAAGCACTTTAATTAGACTTACAACTAAAGTCAGTGGCGGCTGTGGAATGTGTGAAAACCCGTAACAATAAAAAGCTTAAACCTACCTCTGACGTACAAAATCTTCTCCAAAATAAATACCCTTTTAAATAGTTTATTGCTTTGGAAATTTAAAGACCTTTAAAAAAAGGTTATGTTGAACTAAACATAAAATGCTTCAATTGTACATTTTTGAAAGGGTACAAAGTATATTAAACAAGAAACAACTTTGATTATTTTTGCATAGTGTAAATTGAGGTACAGTTTGACAGTATAAACAAGTTATTTACAGATGTTTCTAATTGTTGTTATTGGTTGACAATAAAGTAAAACTCAAGTGTGAGAGTAAACAACAATCACGTATTTAGCATTGGTCTGTTGTTATAGAAAAAAATTTGTAAAGACAGTTTTCCAAAATGACGATTCATAATCGTATTTCGGGCAGATGACTCGTAGCAGGGTTTCTTAGCTAATACCCTAGGGCGGTTCAGTCAATTAATGCACCTGCTCAGCGTCCTATTTAAGCCAGGTGCGCAGGCGCTCATTCTCTTTCTTACCTTCAGCGCTCATTCTTCGCCGTTCCCCGTGCTCGCGGATCCGGCGGATCTCCTTTTCTTTGACGTCTTGCTGTATTTCCCCCCGTCTTTTGGATGGATGATCCCCGTTTCTGATGTGGGTTTTCCGTTTTCGCCGCGTTTGCTCCTTTTTGCGGATCTCGCCGGGCAGCTAGCGGCGCTCGCCGTGCGGCTAACGGCGCCCAGCGCGTTCGTTTCGCCGCGGTCGCGTGCATCTGCGGGGGGTGCGCTTTCCGCGGTGTTCGGGTTGTCCGTGGGCCCGGATCTGGAGCTGTCCGGGTCTATCGTCTGCCGTGGTCGGACGGTCTTCTAAGGTGAGCGGCGGCGGATTTTCCTGTGTAGTTTTCTGGGCTGAGTCTTGTTTTGTTTACTTCCGTGTATGGTGACGTCGCGCCCCTAAGGACCCTGGGAATTGTAGTTTTTGTGACTCGTGGTCTGTTCATGTGGCATTTCTGATTTTTTTTTCTGCTGTTATTCTGCGTCGTCCGATTATTGTTTCAGGAGTTGTGGGGTTTTTTCTGTGGTTGTGACGGCTGGCGGTCCTCGTCTGGCCTGGTTCCTCATGCTGGTTGAATTATTTGTGGTTTTTGCATTTTCTTTGTTGCTGTTTTGTTCTTTAGGTGCTGAAGGTGATTCTTGACTATCTTTGATTAGAGGCTGGCTTTATTATTATTATGGCGGTTCTTCTGTTTATTTTCTTCGTTGTTGTAGCTGCTGGTTAGTCTGAATTTGACTTGGTCTCTTTGGACCTGTCTCTCTGTGGACAAATTCCTTATGCTTGGTCTCTTTATGCAGCGTCTTTGGCTCATTTTGATCACTCATTCGTTGCCCCCGCACGTTCTGCATCTGATTCTGCTTCGCCTGTTTTTTCCCCGCTCTGTGTAACCAGTGGGTCCTGCCCTGGCTCGGGGACTTGCGTCGGTCGCATTAGTGGGTGTGTCAGCCCAGGCTGTCTCCGCGATTTTCTTCCGAGCACAATATATGGCTGTGGATGTCTTATCGCTGAGGTTCTCCCTGTTCTGCCTATATGCCTCTCTGCGTTTTTTTTGGCATTCAGTTGGCGCTTGACACGTTTGCCGGTTTTCTTTTCAGCTGCCATGGCAGTCCTCATACTTTCCAATTTCTTAGCAGAAGCTCTGTAATGTTTATTTGTAGGCGATGGGTCCCCCTCATTTTGCGTGTTATTGATGGTTTCTCAGTGGCCGAATTTCCTCTGTATCCCTGGTCTTTTGGATATCTGTGGGGGGGGGGGGGGGGTTCTTTTCAAATCTGGGTTCCACGTTGTCTATACTGTATGGTCCTCCACCCTTCCGGATTTATTTTTCTTCTATGGATCGGATGGTTCATTGCTGCTTGTCTCTCCCCATTATGTCATCTTTGGCTTTTGTGCAGCGTGCTGTTTATTCATTGTTTGGTTTGAATGTGATTTGTCGATTGGGCCACCTGACATTTGCTGTGGCTTTGGTCCTATGGTCATCCGTTCATCTTGTGTTCTTGTTCTGGGTAGTTCCGTCCTGGGCCCTGTGTTCCTGTTCTGGATTTCGTGTCTTGCGTTTGTTCCTTCCCTCTCTATGCTTGACATAGTTATGTTATGATGCCTGTCGTGCTTCAGGCTCCCTCCACTTGTTCTGAGGCTGTGCCTTCTGGTTTGGGGGAAAGGATTTTAAGAGTGGTTTGTGTTTGTCCGGCCGCCAGAATCTACAGCTCTGATTTATAAGGTGTCGTCCGGTTATTTCATCCTTGGAGATTGTATTAAGGCGTTTTCAATAGTGAATGATAGTATTGTGTCATCGGTTGACTTGGTTAATGTTTAAATACCACCTTGAGCAATTTCTACCCTGACCGTAGGAGTATATCACTTGTGCTCTCAAGCTTGGTTCAAGAGTTAAATCTTGTGTTCACAAGTCAGTCTTCTATCTGCCTTGCTTAAGCAGATGACAGTCTGCTAGATGTTCCCCATTGTTGGCTTGTTATACTCCGCCTCTTCATGCTTAAGGTTCAGTCTAGTAAAAAATACTATCAAAACCTATGATCCCTCATGGCTCTCAAGTTTTCTTTTTCAGTATCCAGACGCCCTTGGCTAATTACAATTTCAGTAGTCTGTACTTTGTTGTCCACCAATTTGAGAACCACTAATATCCGATGCAAAGCATCGAATCCAGCCGGGCTGCAATCCTTTGCTACGTGGGATGTTGACCTTCCTCATCTACAAATCTCTTTGGCTACTCTTCCCATCACCTACTCCTCGATGGCCTCCTGAAGGTGCGTCCCTCTGAAACTGTCAAAGGTTACTTTTCTTATCTTTGGAATGTTAAAAAATTGGTGTTAAGATTTTGTGCAGGTTATATATTTCACTATCATTTCACTGTTAGAATTTGTAATCATGATGGTTTCTAGGGTGCAATAAATCCACAATGGGTCTTTACTTTAACTGTCTACTAAATTTCACTTTCTCAGATTTGTTCTTTGAAAAGCACTGTTATTTCATTTATCTCAAGCATTTTGAAACTGCTCAGTTTCTGAAATTTTATATATTCTTGTCAAGACTAATACTGCTTTGTTTTATCTATGCACCACATCCTGAGCCTGAGTACCCCTACGCCCCGATCGGCTTCTCCGTTTCCAGGAAGTGATGTCACCCCTGCATTCCTTGATCTGATGCTGCAACGATGACTGCTCGACGCACCTATTGCTGCACTGAAAGTGACGGGGCGGTGGACCTCCTCTGCATTCCAATGACACTTCTGACTGAATTAATCAATCAATGTCAACAGCAGAATGAATGTAAATTCTTCGATTATAGATGTTAAAAGAAAATTATAGCCGGGTGGAAGCCTCAAAATTAGGATGTACTAAGTTGTATCATAGTATGCGCTGGAGCTCGAATTTGGTTCTTAAGCCAATTTTGTAGTATGCCAATGAAGCATAGTAATTATGGGCGTTGAACTCGTTCTTAATATTTGGTTGGGGTCTCAATTAAATGATGTTCCTTGAGCGTTTATGTTATGCCGAATGGAGAAAATTATGGCTACTAGGCTCGTTCGTTGTACTGTCGTTGGGAGCTTCGAAATTATGGATGTACTTCAGCTCGTGTATTTATAGTTGCCACAATGGCAGAAGTTATGGCCATCAAGCTGTTCTTGGTTAATAGAAGTTCAATAATGGCTGTCAGCATGCCTAATACGCCATCAAAGCTTTGGATTGGATGTTAAGTTATTGTATCATACGGGTTGTTAGGCGGTACAAATTAGTTTCGCACAGCGTTTTTGGGGAAGTGAGTTACGTTCTATGATCAGGTATGAGTAATTTTATGTTGGCTCCTCTTTTATTTCTTTCCCTCTCTCTTTCAGATAGTATGTTCCTCTAGTGGTTTCCACGAACGGGAGCGACCCTACGGTCAATGGTGCCGGGTCACACATAGCAGATCCACTAGATAGCATGTTCCCTTTGAGGCGCTGTACTCGAACGGGGGCGGCCCAAACGGTCAATGGTGCCGGGTCACACATAGCAGATCCACTAGTTAGCATGTTCCCTTCGTGGCGCTGTACTCGAACGGGGGCGGCCCAACGGTCAATGGTGCCGGGTCACACATAGCAAATCCACTAGATAGCATGTTCCCTTCGTGGCGCTGTACTCGAACGGGGGCGGCCCAAACGGTCAATGGTGCCGGGTCACACATAGCAGATCCACTAGATAGCATGTTCCCTTCGTGGCGCTGTACTCGAACGGGGGCGGCCCAAACGGTCAATGGTGCCGGGTCACACATAGCAGATCCACTAGATAGCATGTTCCCTTCGTGGCGCTGTACTCGAACGGGGGCGGCCCAAACGGTCAATGGTGCCGGGTCACACATAGCAGTCATACTGGGAAATGAAATGGAATGCTGCCGAAAACACACCCCATTTTATTACACACTGATTATACATACACATTTTTTCTTCTTCTGGATAATTAAGTGTTGGGGGTTTTTGTTACCCGAAAGTTTTATGGAAATCTCTCATGGAATTGAACGGAGCCTTATGCCAAACCAAAAGATGTGAATGCCAACTAAAGTATGTGGAAAATGTCAAATAAATATTTCTTACTGCAAGAGTTGTCTGACTGAAATGACGATTCATAATCGTATTTCGGGCAGATGACTCGTAGCAGGGTTTCTTAGCTAATACCCTAGGGCGGTTCAGTCAATTAATGCACCTGCTCAGCGTCCTATTTAAGCCAGGTGCGCAGGCGCTCATTCTCTTTCTTACCTTCAGCGCTCATTCTTCGCCCCACCCTCCTCCCCGGCTTCCACCTGTGGGCTCCGTAAGGGGGGTTTTTGTTACCCGAAAGTTTTATGGAAATCTCTCATGGAATTGAACGGAGCCTTATGCCAAACCAAAAGATGTGAATGCCAACTAAAGTATGTGGAAAATGTCAAATAAATATTTCTTACTGCAAGAGTTGTCTGACTGAAATTTGCCATTTCAGAGCCTCTTTTGAAACTATTTATAAAGTAAGCTTAAATTCATTTGTTTTTTATTTTTAAAAGGGAGATGACATGAAAAAAACAAACAGTGCTACGATTAAAAATGCCAGTCACTTTGTACCCAAGCCCCTATTTTTGTACAACGTCAAAAACCAGAGCAGTTTTGGGCAAAAGCCATAAACAATGCGATAGAAGTGAATTGCATGATGTGTAGATAAATATATTTAGTAACCATTTTACTTAAATAGTGTTTAATAACAATAAAAAAAAACTAATGATGTTTCTCAGTATGCCTGAAACAAACTTCTTTTGAGGCAGCCAGTTCTGCTTCCTACTCCAGTGTATACTTGACAATGTTCAGGCCCGTATACACCGGGCCGCAGTTTGGGGACTCCTGGTTTAGAGCACATCTAAAATTATTGCTGTGTTTTTTAAATTTATTGTATTGCAATATGTTATGTTATTGTTTGCGGAAAAGGTGAATGTAATATCTAACATTTAGTGATGCTTTTAACATTCAGAACATGGACAATTTGGATAGAAGCATTAATGCTGTAACACTATACACATATTAACAAGATATTATTTCTAGCAAGAGTGGGATTTGAACCCACATGAGCATACGCTCATTGGATTGGCCATCCTGGTTGTGAAAACTTTGACTTTAAGACTTTTGTGCAGCCAATATTACAATACAATATAATAAAAAAACACCTGGATAATTTTGGAAACTTTTGGACCAACAAAATGACACACAAAAAACACTTTCTTCGGGATTTCTGTATTGGTATCTATATGACGTGAACTATTTAGAGCATGTTAGCAACATTGCATCATTAGTCAGGCATGATGGTGGTAGTGTGATGGTTCAGAGTATTGCTAAATGTTTAAGAAATTAACAATTTGACATTCTTGATGGAAGCATTAACACTGCAACACAACAACGAAAATGTGGGACAACAACAAGTAGGTGGTGAGAACTGCCCAAATATTGGTAAAGAGCATTTAATGTCTTACACGACAACGTCTGAGCCTAAATGTAGGACACAATCACTTATTGTCAAAAGGTTATCGCTACCAGGAGCGGGATTTGATCCCACGTGAGCATACACTCATTGAATCTTAAATCCAACGGCTAAACCACTCGGCCATTCTGGCTTGAAAAGCTTGGAATGTGCAACTTTTCTGCAACCAATATTGCAATAAAATGAAATAAAACAACACCTGGATAATTTTTAAGAATTTTGGACCGACAAAAATGACACACAAAAAACTGTTTCTTTCAAATGTCTGCATTGGTATCTACATGGGGGTGAAATATTTAGAGCATATTAGCAATATTGTATCATTAGTCAGGCATGATGGGGGTAGTATGATGATTTGGGGCATTGCTAAATTTTTTAAGAAATTTGACATTCTGTAGGTGAACCTTTTTTTAAGGATTCCTCACAAAAGGGTCCATCCTCAGGGGACGACTCACCTCAGGAAGAATCCTTTACAAGCACATCAGTCAACGGTTCATCAGAGGGGAAACAAGAAATTCAGGACCCATCACAAGTGTAAAGCTATAGTGAGGATTCACTGGAAGATGAGAGGTCTATAGGCAGTTCAGATGATGTCTCTGATTTAAAAACTGAATCAGAAGACATACAAGACAGTGAGAAATATGACAGCTCGTAGCAGGAAGAACAAGAGGAAAGCTGGGAAACTTACAGTGAAGACTCACAGGAACCATCGGGTGATCATAATTGCTGGGATTAGAGTTCAAGTGACAACTCAAATCAAATCAGCCCAGCTAAACAAAAAACCGGCATCAAAACTGATGTTTTACCAAGGAGCTTCCACAAGGGTGTCAAGGAGACCTTTGGGATGCAAAACAAAGGTTCACCTCAAGAGTTATCGCCTAAAGACGAAAAAAGGAAAACTGTGTTAGCCAACATTTCACATCAAAAGCGACCATCCACACCACAGAAGGGTGTCAAGGAAAACAACTCAGTGGGGCAAAACAAAGCTTTATCTCGAAAGGGTAAAAATTTTACAAGTTTATTACATGCTATGAACGAGCTTCTTTTAGATTTGGATGGACCTCCCACACGACATGAATACACCAAAAAGACTGCAAAGCCAAAGATATTGCAAAGCCAACCACAAAATGTAATGGTGCAAAGGAAGACTGGGGCTCCAAAGACTGCCGCCCATATGTAACCTCTAAGGAAAACTCAAAACAAGTCAAACACCCAAACAACACATCCGATGACTTAAATAGATGTGATAACCTTAGGGATACCAACTAGAAGACCTCTATGAATCATAACAAAAGTTTAGCTCAAGACCGAGTACCTCAAGTGGATGAAAGGCAAAACTTTTGGGATATGATTTCAACTCAGAAGGTACTGTCCACATAAAAAGAAAATGGAGCCTCAAACAAAATTCAAATGATATCATGGCAACAGGTTAACATGAAGTGGTCAAGAGCTTCCTTAAGTTTACCAACGAGAAGACCTCTATGAGCCATAGCAAAGGTTTAGCTCATAACGTTAAAAATGAGGACGTTTTGGTAGATTCTCTCGACGAGCTGCTTGTAGATTTGAATGGACCTCCCACTCAGAACAAGACCTCTATGAGTCACAACAAAAGTTTAGCTCAAGACCGAGTACCTCAAGTGAAGAAAGCATTAACCTTTTCGGACATGAGTTCAACTGAGAAGGTACTGTCCACATCAAAGAAAATGGAGCCTCTTAAACAAAATTCAAACGATATCATGGCAACAGGTATTAAACATGAAGTGATCAAGATGATGTTTTGGTGGATTCTCTCGACGGGCTGCTTGTAGATTGAATGGACCTCTCACACAAAGCAAGACCTCTATGAGTCATAACATAGGTTTAGCTCAAGATGGAGTAGCTCAAGTGTATAAAACACAAACCTTTTGGGGCATGATTTCAAAACGTCTCAAAAAGGAATTGTGCTCCAACCACTAAAGCTCATGTATCCAACAGGATACCAAAGAGAATAATATTGAAGTCATACCAAGGTTTGGTTGATTCTGCCAATGACATTCCTTAGAATGAGAATAGATGCACACAGAAAAAAGACACCAAAGAAAATGCAACAACTGCAAGGCAGACCAAAAAAAGGAAACGTCTGAAAAGAGATATTTTCAGTGCAAGTGAATGCTGGGGCTACAACTCATCCTCAGGATAGGCCATCAGAGTTTGCAGGCCTATTTTGTCTTTTAAATAGACAGGTTCTTACTGTGTTTTTATTTACTTGTTATGGTCAGGGTCAAGGCTTAGATGAAGGTTTTATAGATTATGTTTAGCTTAATGTAAAGCACTTTGTTTAAAATTTTTATTGTGTTTTATGTTTTTTACCTTCAAGTTTTTACTATTTTTTCATTCACTTGTTATGATAGGGGTTAGCTTTAGATTTTTTTTTAAATTAATTTCTTTTGGTACTTACAAATAGTCAATTAATCTGAAAAAAACACATGTACATAAATCTGGAAGCCCCAATTAGGTAACCAGGAGTCTTAAAGAAAAATATGTTCATTCCCTTTTTGCAAATAAAGAACTTATAGTCTAATTTTAAAATGGAAATAAAAAGATTTAGTTTATAAAAAATATATTCTTGCCCCGTTCACCCTTCCGTGGGTGGTTTCTCACTCAAGCTTGGGTCCTCTACCAGAGGCCTGGGAGCTTGAGGGTTCTGCGCAGTATCTTAGCTGTTCCTAGCACTGCGCTTTTCTGGATTGAGATGTCTGAGATCTTTCCAGGTATCTGTTGTAGCCACTCCTTCAGCTTGGGGGTTACTGCCCCGAGTGCTCCAATTACCACAGGCACCACTGTCACCTTCACTTTCCAGGCTTTCTCCAGTTCTTCTCTGAGTCCCTGGTATTTCTTCAGTTTCTCATGTTCCTTCTTCCTGATGTTCCCATCACTTGGCACTGCCACATCCACCACAACGGCTTTCCTCTGTTCTTTGTCCACCACTACAATGTCTGGTTTGTTTGCCATTACCATCCTATCAGTCTGGATCTGGAAGTCCCACAGGATCTTTGCCCTTTCATTCTCTACCACCTTCGAGGGTGTTTCCCATTTTGACCTTGGGGTTTCCAGTCCATATTCTGCACACATGTTCCTGTATATTATTCCAGCCACTTGATTGTGGCGCTCCATGTATGCTTTACCTGCCAGCATCTTACACCCTGCAGTTATGTGCTGGATTGTTTCAGGCGCCTCTTTGCACAGCCTACACCTTGGGTCTTGTCTGGTGTAGTAGATCTGAGCCTCTATTGCTCTGGTGCTCAGGGCTTGTTCCTGAGCTTGTTCCACTCATCCTTGTTCCTGAGGATGAGTGTTTCAGTGCTGTCCTGTAGGCCAGCCCTTTCTAGCCATTGGTAGGACTTCTTGATATCAGACACTTCAGTTATGGTCCGGTGGTACATCCCATGCAGGGGTTTGTCCTCCCATGAGGATCTGTCCTCCAGCACTGTATCCTCTGTTCTCCATAGCCTGAGACATTCACTGAGCACACTGTCAGTTGGGGCCTTGAGCTTGATGTACTCATGCATCTTGGATGTTTCATCCTGAATAGTGGCTTCTACGCTCACTAGTCCTCGGCCTCCTTCCTTGCGGCTAGCATACAGTCTCAGGGTGCTGGATTTGGGATGGAACCCTCCATGCATGGTGAGGAGCTTTCGTGTCTTAACATCCAAGGTCTGTACCTCTTCCTTTGGCCATCTTATTATTCCTGCAGGGTATCTGATAACTGGCAGTGCATAGCTGTTTATTGCCCGGGTCTTATTTTTGCCATTGAGCTGGCTTCTCAAGACTTGCCTTACCCGTTGGAGGTGTTTAGCTGTTGCAGCTTTCCTTGTTGCCTGCTCCAGGTTGCCATTTGCCTGTGAAATTCAGAGGTACTTGTAATTGTCCTCAATGTCTGCTATTGTTCCTTCTGGGAGTGAGATCCCTCCTGTGTTGACTACTTTGCCTCTCTTTGTCACCATCCGGCTGCATTTCTCAAGCCTGAATGACATCCCAATGTCAGTACTGTAGATCCTGGTGGTGTGGATCAGGGAGTCAATGTCACGTTCGCTCTTAGCATATAGCTTGATGTCATTCATGTAGAGGAGGTGACTAATGTTGGCCCCATTTCTGAGTCGGTATCCATAACCAGTCTTGCTGATTATTTGGCTGAGGGGGTTAAGACCTATGCAGAACAGCAGTGGGGACAGATTATCACCTTGGTATAGCCCACATTTGATGGACACTTGTGCAAGTGGCTTACCATTGGCTTCAAGGGTGGTTTTCCACAGCTTCATTGAGTTTCCTATGAAGGCTCTTAGAGTCCTGTTGATGTTGTACAGCTCCAAGCATTCAGTTATCCACGTGTGTGGCATTGAGTCATAGGCTTTCTTGTAATCAATCCAGGCTGTGCACAGGTTGGTGTGTCGTGACTTGCAATCTTGAGCGACTATTCTGTCAACCAGGAGTTGGTGTTTGGCTCCTCTGGAGTCTCTGCCAATGCCCTTCTGTGTGTTGCTTATGTATTTATCCATGTACCCATTTATCTTGGTTGCAATGATGCCTGACATGAGCTTCCATGTTGTGGACAGACAGGTTATTGGTCGGTAGTTGGATGGGACTGCACCCTTTGAGGGATCCTTCTGGATGTCTGCCACTGTGATGGTTACTGGATTCTGTTCAGGGAGGTTGCTATGTTCTTCTCTCAGAGAGACCAGCCACTGGGCATTGCTGTTATGTGCTGCCTCTTTCTCCCATATACTTTTCCAGTACTGTTCAGTTTCTGGCCTTGGTGGGTCTGCTCGGCTGTTTTGACCCTGCCACTGAGCGTACACTTTTGGCAATACCACCGGAGAGCCAGAACAACAGGGTGGGATTGTAGTATAGCCTCCTCTCTGACCTGAGATTGGGTACACAGCCCCAACAACCACAGTTACGCTAAGTGAGGCAGCAACTGACCTGAAAGACAAGATCATGTCTAGAATGAACACTTTGCAACCCCGACACCAGCTACAACGGTTAAGTGATGTACCGCTTGAAAGTCTACTGGAAACTGTGAATGAAGCATTGAGGGCAATTCCTACCACAACCATCACAGAAGCCACCTTACCGTGGAGGAGGGGTTTGAGGTTTCAAGTTCTCCTAGTAGCTAAGCTGTCATGGGCTAATACCCCTGGTGGGGTCTCCCATGGTAGACAGACCCTAGGAGAACTAATAGTGGTTCAAAACTTCATCAGGGGTTTGCTACATCAAAGATCAGTTGTATCATTGACAGTATGGGTCATAGTGTTGCAGCAATAATGCATCTATCCAGAATGTCAAATTGTCCATATACTAAACATTTAGAAATGCCCCAAACCATCACACTCCCACCATCATGCCTCACTAATCACTGAATTTTGCTAACTTGCTGTAAATATTTCACCCCATATAGATACCAATATACAAATCCAAAGAAAGTTATTTAGTGTCATAGCACTGTGTCCAAATGTTTTCATAAAAGATGAACTTTTTCAAGTTTTCTAACCATGATGGCCGACTGGTTAAGGCAGGGGTCGGCAACCCTTTTTACTCAAAGAGCCTTTTGGGACAGCCCCTAATAAAAAAGAAAGCACCCGGAGCCACAACCCGTTTTGACATCATTATGTATATTATGCATGTATATATTATTCAAGGGTGCTCATTACGTCGATCGCGATCGACCGGTCGATCTTAAGGACTAGAGTGTGACCAGAAAAGATTACAAAAAAAAAGTTCTTCTTAAAAGTCCACCAGCCAATCAAAATCCTCACTGAGAAATACGGGACTTGATTGACATGTAGATTGGCCAATCGGACATCCTCTGAAACATACATCACTGCAAATGGACATTGTGGTCCTTAAAGGATGATACTGCGGCTGCTTGTGGGCGGAGCTACCAGCTGAAGTTATGATCTGATCGCTGCATGGAGCGATGTGTTTGTCAATGCATGGTAGACACTGAGAATGTGGAGAGATCAAGTTTATTAGTTTGGAGAGTTCTACTTGGTAATCATGTTTCCATGTTAGAGTTCATAAAATCTTCCCAGGGAAAGTCTCTGCTTCAACTCCCGCAGTGAAAGCTGCATCTAAATCTGACGCCCGTGTTTCCATCCCTCTGACAGAGTTTGAAGCCAAAGCCCGTCCTCCGCCTCTGTACCTGCTTTTCCTCTCTACCTGTTCACCTGTTCACATCCTCTGCAGCTGAGTGTTGTTTCCCCCGCGCTCCTCAGTGTGTCCTACACAGAGAGCGCTAAATACGGTCATCATAGCAGCAGGTTGACACGATAGTCGAGGCGCTCCAGCGCAGCACAAGGATGAAAGAGCCAGACGCAGGTTATAGCGGGGATAGAGCGGGTTAAGCAAATGAATGGAAGAAGGCGGCCCGCTGAAGAAATATTCAATAGTGTACACATTTTATTATTAGTCTGAACTATCTTTTATTTAGAAAATCTTTTATTTTGCTAAATCAGTCCAGTACGAAAAAAAACATCAACAAAAGCTGTGTTGGGCGGTTTTTGGCTGGGTCTGGCGGTTTTCAGATGACTCTTGGGCTGGAAAACTGTGTCTCTATCTGGCAACACTGGCGCAAATTTATTGAAGCCGCCCTGCGTTTCTTCTCCTGCTATCAGCTCTGCAGTTCTCGCCCGATAAATACCAGCTCATTAAGGAAGCTGTTTTTTACGTGGCATGCGCTTCGTACGGAGCCAGCAGCACCTTTGAAATGCCATGAAAAATGAACAAACTGAAATAAAATGTAATTTTTATAAAATAGTCATTATTTTCCAAAGTCACAGGGAGCCACAATAGAAGGATAAAAGAGCCACATGTGGCTCCGGAGCCATGGGTTGCCGAACCCTGGGTTAAGGTGTTGTACTCAAGATCCAATGAGTGTATGCTCACGTTGGTTCAAATCCCACTCCTGGTAGAAGTAGCATCTTGTTGATATGTGTTTGTTCTTTACCTTTAGTCTCAGATGTTGTCTTGTAAGAACTGAACTGCTCTTTACCAATATTTGGGCAGATCTCAGCACCTAATTGTTGTCCCGCATTTTCCTTGTTGTGTTGCAGTGTTAATGCTGCCATCAAGAATGTCAAATTGTCTATTTCATAAACATTTAGAAAATGCTCTAAACCATCACACAACCACTATCATGCCTGACTAATGATACAATATTGCTAACATGCTCTAAAGATTTCAGGTCATATAGATTTATCCAACAGTTTCTACAGTTATAGACTTGTTTTTTTTAGTTTTATTTCATTACAATATTGATTGCTGAAAAGTTACGTATTCCAAGATTTCAAAACCAGGATGGCTGAGTGGTTAAGGCGTTGGACTCAAGATCCAATGAGCATGTGCCCACGTGGGTTCAAATCCCACTCCTGGTAGAGAAAATGTCTTGTTGATATGTGTACAGTGTTTCAGCACTTATGCATCTGTCCACAATTTCTAATTGGCTATTTCATAAAAATTTAGAAATGCCCCAAACCATCAGACTTCTGTCTTCATGCCTGACTAAATGATACAGAATTGCAAACATACTCTAACTATTTTACATCATATAGATACCAATATAGAAAGTCAAAATAAAACAACCCAAAAATAATAATCAGTGATTAATTAGCGATTAATTATAATACTTTCTGTTTTGATTGAAAGTCCAACTTTAACATTTCTAAAGATATTACATCCACCATTGTTACAGTCAGAAAAAAAAACATGAAATAGTGAACTCCTATTGAACTTTACTAACAACCACTGATGTTTTTTCTCAAATATTAAAAACAAAATGGAAAGTGAAAAAAGTACTTTACATAGCAAAAAACATTCGTAAAACAAAGGATGTATGATTCTTATATTAATCTTACACAAAGCACAGTTGTTTTTCCGCTTCAATCTGTTTTTACAGCTCAGCATCATGTTAGTCCGAACACTAAATAAATGAAAGACAAACGTAAAATACATGACCCATCAAATTGAAAGGGAGGACATGGAATAAAAATGTCTAGAATGTAAAGAAATAATAATATGCTTTACATTATTAGGATATGCAAAGTGAACTTAAGGGACAATCAACTTGACTTCACGCAGCATAGCGTAATCTCCCCATCTGCAGAGCTTGCAGCCTCAGACCCAGCGCTGGCATCTTTCACAAAAATACCTTTTTTGTTATTGTGCTGTTTTCACTTTATTTATGGTCAACTTTGATCATTCATTTTTTTATTTTTTGCCAATTATTACTCTTTAAGTTTTTATTTTGATTCAGTAATATAGCATTCAACCCTGCATTTTCTTCTGGAAATGCAGCTCCTTCAAATTATTATTATTATTATTATTATTATTATTATTATTATTATTATTAGTAGTAGTAGTAGTAGTAGTAGTAGTAGTAGTAGTAGTAGTAGTAGTAGTAGTAGTAGTAGTATGGTGAGAGCAGGGAGCAGGTGGAGAAAAAATCTTAAGAGGTGAAGGTTTGCTCTGGAAAGATTAAGAAGACAGAGGGACAGAGGGTCTGTGTGTAGATGAGAGGAACTCAAATAGATTGGTGAGGAGCAGATGTGAAGAAGGTGGAGGATTTTAAGAACTGAAGGTCAACAGTCAAGAGCGGTCCAGTTTTCCTGTGAAAGACTCTGGGATAAAAGTAACAAATAAAAAGGTGTTTAGTTCTATTTTGAAGTTTTAAGGTTGGATAGGATAAGGAATTGAAATATTAGAGGAAACAATCCTGTCGGTTTTTTTGTAGATAAACCAACCAAGTTGGTAAAAAGGATTCTGACCTTGGAGATGCTAGAAAAGATGCCTTGAAAAACACTGAAGAGGAGATTATTGTAGCGGGCAAAAGAAGATGTGAATGTGGTTGGTGGGAGAGAGGAGGATGCAGAAAACACAGTTAGATAGAGGTGAATGACTCCTAAAACTGAACAACTTGATAGGTCAAAAAGACTGTATAGCAATATCGTCTGGGGTCTACAGAAGGTCAAAGAAAGGTTGGTGGCAGTGAACAGCAGAACAGTTGTCTCACTGAGGTTTACAGTCTTCTAAATTCTTTTTCTGCTACGCCCTGTAAACACAACTCCATCTCTCACGTATTAACCAAATAGCTCTGTGTTGCTCTTGACATAATATTGAAACAATATTCAGGCTGCTGCTAAATTATAATAAACATAATTTTCATGGTTTGGAGTTCCCACAAAATAATTTCTTGCTTAAGTTAAAAATGAAAGATTTGATCTCCTCCCTTATGAAAGTCTTTCTGTGTTGTCTACCTTTTTAATTATTCTATCAGTCATTCCTGAACAAGTACCCATTCTCCTGATTTCTCTTTTCTTTAGGTGGTGGGTAGGTGAGGGACTTCATACATTGAGAATTTTGTGAAAACTCAACTCTACTACAATTTATTTAACCATATCATTTCCAGGTATTTTGTAATCCTGAAACTGCAACCGCTCTACCACCAAATAATGATAAAAACAAATTATGGCATACATTTCTGGTCCATATTTGTGCCAGCTAAATTACAAAATCTCAATAATGTTTCAAAGACCCACATCAATCATCTTTCGATCTATTTTAAAAGTGTTACCAGTGGTCTTTAAAGCATGATTATGCCCATATAGTTTCTGCAGAGCGGCTAGTAGTATTAGACATGTGTCTCTGAGTTGAGGGCGGGACTAGAGTAACCCCACCCCCAATTTCCATCACCAATCTGTTCTCACTGTTTCCTGCTAGCTTACAGCCTCTCACATCCCCAACCTAGCATTAGTGGTGCAACAAAAATGGCAAGCAATGTTGGAGCTATCCAGCTGTGCAGTATTGAGCCAGATGCCGGCTCAGAGATGGAAAACCAAAATGCTAATTGATCTAGTTGTTCCAAGCGGATCCATTGCAATGGAACAGAGTGGGGAGCTTGAGTATTTTCTACGTCACTAATACAAGCTTTTTCAAAAAATTTTTTTGTTTGCACCAGATTAAAAATGATTTCAATAAAGAAATACTCAAAATGCAGTTATTAACTTTAATTTTCTTTATAAATGTCCTCCATCATGAGAAAAATGTCATGAACATGTTTAAAATACCACAAACACGACTTTCACTGAAGTGGGCCTTTACAGTGCAATACTTGCGTTTGATTGTCAGTTAAACGGTATATCATTGCTTATTTTATTTACAAGCATATTTTGTATTTTTTGCACAAAAGGTATCTGTAGCACTGTGAGTTGCTGTTTTATTTAGTGATAGACAAATGTATGATCATATAAATCCTTGAGGAAAAATCTGCACAAAGCTTAATTCTTACTTATGTACAGTGCCAAGATGTAATTGATGTTAAGTGGTCTATTTATCTCATGGTAGAAGACATCAGTGGCATTTTTTCCAGACCTCTTTGTCTCATTTACTGTTACACTACACAGGTAAAAACATGCCTGACAGATTTCAATGTCTAAAGTAAACTATCATGGCAGTAAATCCTGGCAGCACCTGTTTATTATATTAATTACTGTATCTTTCATCAAAATCAGAGTGAGCTTGAAACAGTTTGTAAAAAAAAGGCTAATCATTCCTTTATTTTCACATTCCTATATGCAACACGTAAGAAAAATAGTAAATAGTAAGAAATTATGCAACAAAAAAGGAACTATTCAGTAAGGTAAATAATTAAAACGAACATGTAAATATTTTCTCTGAAAAAAAGAAATTAAACACAATTCTGTCTACAATTTAACAGTGTAAACATGCCAGTTGCGTCAGCTTTGTCCTGCTTCAGGCCCTCAGCAAAACATTGGCATCAAGCTTTTCTGCAGAACTTTACAGAAGTTACTATACAGTATGAGTTTCCAGAGCTTGAGTGGAAAATGAGGGCTTTATCCCGAGAAGAGACCACACAAGAGCCGCTTAGGTATTAAACTTTCCCACTAAAGGTTTATTGAGTTATTTTTGTTGAAAAATAGTAATATGCAACCCAGTTTGCACAAAAAAAGAGAAGAAAAGAGAGTGAATCTAGCACAATTGCTTCTCACATTAAAAACCAGTGCCCCGAAGCATCAGCGTGCTGGGCTGGTAAATGCTAGCAGGGAATCCTCGGGACTGTGTGAAGGGCTTTCCCATAGTTCGGGACGCTCACGAGCAGATGCAATGCAGGTTTGCATATGTCCTCATGCTACTGACTTTCCATTCTCCCCTTTGCTGCATTAAGCCTGATGTTTGCCGGCAACAGCTTTGAGAGTTTTAACTGACATATATATTTCTTTTCTCCTCTTTTCATGTTGAGTCAGTCCATGTCCGACTGAAATGCCATCTTGTGATTTACCGGAGAGCTGGGGAGGCTGAAAACTGAATGAGACTTGTGGTAAATCTGCAAGCTTAAACAGTGGGGTGCTGTTTGGCCCATGGAGGAATGGCCTGCCTTTTCTTATTAAACTTTGATCCTTTAGAGTGTGATTTATGCTTTTTGAAGAGCAATCAGGCAAATGCTGGATAGCATGTAGGACTCACTTATCACTACTGGGTGACATTTATGGTACTACACTATTATAATTAGTAAAAAAGCCTTAATGAGCGGGATTGTGTTCAACCATATATGTCAGGCCGAGTAGTCATTGTGACGTTGCAAGTAATGTCACTGCCTATTGAGTTTTAACAGAGGCTTGGAATAAATCTATTCGGCACGTTACAAATCCAATGTTTTCAGCAGCATTCATTCATTTATGGGTTAAAAAAAGATTCATTCTGAGAGTAAAAGACTGGAACACAAAATACAACATAGTCTTCAGTGAATAGACTTTCCATGATACCAATATTCAGAGGAAATTGGGAAATCTAATATCTGTATACATGTACAAATAAAAAAGCATATAAATAGCACTGAAGGACTAGTTCTCACAATCGTTTGCAACATTAATGTTTATAATTGTTCACTTTCCCAGGGCAGAAATGGAAAAGCCTTTCTTCTTTGGCAGTAAAAGTGGAAAGCTGGACAGATATGGACTCCATGAACACAGAGGCCTCAGGTTAATGAGATAAGTGCTGGGAGGTGTACGCCGTGGCAAAACACCCACAGTATGGAAAAGACAGAGCAATACTTTTCTGACTGAAACGATGAAAAACAACTTTCCAAAACATCATAGTTTATCGCAGGTAATTGTTAAGGAACACTTAAGCATTATTGATCAGAGGATTTACTTTCAGAGGACTAATTGATAAACTATGATTCTTTTTGCGAGAAAGGGCAATTCATGAATCCCAGTTTTGCAGTAATATATTTTTTTATGAATACCGAGCAGCAAGGAAAGCAAATTGGAGAGCAGAACTGTTTAGTTTTCAACTATTAGAGATTTTTTAAGAACTCATAACAGGGTGGAAAAGGAAGGCCCCTTCTCCTTGGATTCTATCCTAGGAACTTACGAAAAAACTTTTATCCAACTGAAGTAGTGCTATTTTAGCCACGTTATAGTTTTGTTTCAGCATCTTATCTGGGTAACATACAGTAGGTATTTCATGTCTTGACATAAAGAGTAATCCATTCAAGAATCCATATTGCAGAACAGATTTGTTGTACCCGGTGTGAAATCTTTTGCAATTCCTTAGATTATTTGAAAAAGAAAATTATGCTGATATTCCCTTGCATGTTTTGTACTTTTCATGAGGTAAACAACGACATGGAAAAATCTGGTTTCAAGGTTAATGGCCAGAGTGGAGTTATTCCTCAGCACCACATGCCTTTCTAAAGGAGAAATGCAAATGTAAATTTATGAAAATATGTTGCCAATTTTATTTTCATATTTATACATTTTGGTGTATGCATTGACTATTAAAACAAAATCAACGTTTGCCACTTTCCATGGGTTTATGTGAGAATGAAAATATGTTAACAAAATTCTGCACATCATTTGAAAAAGACCAAAGCCAGCAATACATTTTTATAAAATTAAATTAATTATTTTCCCCCTCATCTAAAAAGGTGAAAAAAACTATTCCAACTGTTACAGCGTGATGAAAATGGCAGCTCTGGGAACTCCTCTCACCAGAGTTCATTCAAAGTGTAGCAAAAGCAAAAACTTTGATACGCTGCTTTCTCATGATTCTTATTATGTTTTCTTTCATAAAAAGGCTAATTTCAGTTGATTCATACCTTGACATTTGCTCAATGTCACAGAGCAGTATTGCACCGCCTCCTCCCTCTAATGAAATCATTGTTTGGGGTTCCTGTCCATGTTTGACTTTAAAGTAATATCGTCTCCTTCCATATTTTTGAGTGTTGCAATTTCCTCAGATACAAGTGAGTCAGCACTTGGTATTGAAAAGGGCAGACAAAAATCCACGGTATAAAAGAGTTTGCCTTAAATTTCTGCTAATGCTACAGTTACTGTTGGGAAGATCCTTTTTTTTTTAAGTTCGATATCTTTTTGCCTCATCATTGAGCAGCCACTGTAAACAGTTTGTTCCATTGTGTACATTATTTTCTCAAACGAATCACTGGATGCAAATCTCTTAGACTACCAGCTGAATTTAAATAAGAAACACTGCCAAAAACAAGTAATTTAGGTCTTTGTTTTGTTCATTTTGGCCAAAGGAAAATGACTCCTCAACCAACCACTTTGAAATCTTTTTCAATTTCTTTAGAAAAAAGTTCAAAGGCAAAAGGCATCTCTCAAGTTCCTCTTACTGAATACAAATTGCTTGAAAGTATAAGTTAGCAAAATGACCCTCTCAGATCAAACAGCTGCTGTTGTCAAAATATTGACATCATCCATTTAAAATTGTTTAAAGTAAATTCTGGGAGGATCGTAATAAGGACGAAAACTTCTGACTTTCTTATAATTATTTTCATTTACCGTGACCCCTTTAGAAAGCTCTGACGTCTAAGAAAATGAGTTGACGTTATATTTTGTTCTTGGATCAACTCAAACCCAAAATTCAATTTTCTTAATGTGTCATTGGTGCATTGGATTTGTCATCCAGTGTGGCATAAAGGTCAAACGTCAGGATGGAATGGAGTCTGTGTGAGTTTGCCTCCAGAGCCACGAGAATAAAAGAAGATGAAAACAACAGTTTGCCCTCTGAATATTGAAAAGGAAATAAAATTGCTGCATTTTGCAATAAATGTTTACATTTGAAAAAGAGCAGAAATGCTAATACAACGGATAATAAAAAATGTATCAGTCCATTTATTCATTCATCTACTGTATCAAAACGTCTCATTCCTCCAGCTGAGTCTTCTCTTTTGCAGAAGAAAACTGAATCCTATCTGTCTGTCAATCTGAATTTAGTCTAAAAAGATTTATAATACTAAATTAGAATTTTTGGTGAACATTAAAATAATTTTAGAAAATACTCATAATTCTACCTTTACTATTAAATGTCATCCAAAGCTATTGGGCATTATTCTGTGCTTATAAATAGAAGACAACAGCTTTGTAAAAATACTATATATATATTATTATTCCTTCGATTTTGTATATTGTGTCTGTTTATATTTGTTTGGAGATACCCTTTGCCCCTTTTTATGGCTTAAGGGTACCAGCCCATATGAGGATGCCAAAAGCTTCTACAAGGATACTAAGGTATACCGAGATATCTTATCTCTCCAGTGTGCTTGGCATCTGGCACCGGGCCTGCTTCCAGTTGGAGTTGCCTGTGATGCCTCATTAGGAAGGCATCCAGGTGGCATTCTTGCCACATGTCCAAACCACTGCAACTAGTTCTTCTCAGTAGCATGCTGTTGCAGCTTCAGTTTCATCCCGGATCCCCGAGCTTTGCACCACTTCTCTAAGAAAGCCATGCTACTGTACATTGGAAGCTTCTTTTCATCACTTGTATTTGTTATCTGATCAAATTTCCTCACACCAAACATCTGACAGATGAGGGAAGGAAATGTAATTGACCTGAAAATCCACAAAAGACCAATACAAAGTCCACAGAACTGCAGATGCTGCCCCCATCTGTTGGTCAACTTCACTCTCCACTCGTTCATGGCTTGTGAACAGAAAGCCAAAATGCAAAAACCCCCAGGGGAGTGACTCTTCCTTAAAAACGCAATCCAAGGAAAATTGTGTTTTTAATATGTTCTTGTGCCATTTTTCTCATGATGGAGGACACATTTAAACCATATTAAGCTTAAAATTGTGTTTCTGAGTATTATATTTATTTAAATCATTGCAAATTTGTGGCAGATGAAAAAATGCTGTTGGACCTGTAGAAGTGATGTAAGTACAACAGTCAGTGGGCCACAAGCTCCCTGGGGGGTATTCCAGGAAGCATGTTTAAACTACCCTGACTTTAATCCTGAACTCTGGCTGAAATCCGCCTGAACTTGCTTACTCTGCGTAAGTCGGTTCCAAAAGACCGGATATGAGTTAGCGTAATTATGCTCGACTTGGTAACCCTGGGTTATGCACGTGCACGTCATGTACTGTAAGACATTCTCAATGGATCGGCGATTTCCGGAGTCACCATGGAAACGCATGGTAAAAAAAAGTGAGCGAAACACTTCAGTGAGACGGAGTCGGAGATTAATGACGGCGTATGAAGATTATAAGGCCATCAAAAGAGTAATGCGGCTGAATTAGCAAAAGAAAGCGTTTCTGCTTGGAGAAAAATAACGGACAGAGTAAACGCACGAGTTTCTGATCTTATTTCCATTTTCCTTGTGATGCGTATATATAACTTATCACATTTTGCCAACTTAAATGAATTACTTCAATTGGTAACAAGTAATTTAGTTAAATGTATTTAACCTAATTTCTTACGCCTATAAAACTTAATAATTGTTTATACAACTCAAATTTACATATTTATTTAACTAAATGTCAAATTACTCCAATTCAATTAATATTTTTTCCATCTTAATTTTTTATAATTTTTGAACTCTCACATGTCTAAGTTTGAGATGGCAGATATACTCATTTTTATTATAATAAGAAGCACGCATCAATATGCATACTAGACATACAGACATTTTGGAATTTTCCGACATCACCATTACTGTCATGAGTTGTAGGGGTGCTATATAAATTCATCATCCTCTCCCTCCCTCTCACTCATGGTGCAGAGACTTAAGCATAGTAGGACAAAATAACTTGGCAAAACACAGTAAAACAGCTAAACAACTAAACACATTTGGTCAAAAACCCACACTTAAACCCAAATCCGTCCAGACAGGCAAAGGGAATGGTATCCCACAATCCCTTGCGGTGCCGATCTAACAGCAGCACCAAAGTTACACCTACTTAATTGAATTAATTTGAATAAAAGTAAAATAACTGTCTGATAACTACGTGTTATTTTTAAACTGACTTAACAAAAAAAAAGATTTTTAAGGATTTTAACTGAAGCAAATAATTAAGTTAGATCAACAATGTAAAAAGTTAATTTTTCCAACATCCATATGTGGTCTTGTCACCCTCTCACGGTGAAAAAAGTATTATCTGAGCTTCTTCGTCCGCTAAATCATCTTCAAATGGACACACCATGCTGCTTCACCTCTCTGAAAACAAACAAACCTTCAACTAAATTATGTTCAGAGCATGAGTAACTATGGCAACTTGACATACTCTGAAACATACCTCCTGAAAGCTGAGGTTATCCACTTCCTTAGCCTCAAACTTGCCGTGGGAGCTAGCATAACCTGCTTTCTGGAATACCCCCCTGGTCATCTCCATTGTGATGCATCCACTTGCAGACAAATAGATCCATGTACGTCTTTGTTTTCCTCGTCTGAGCTGGCATCTGGCTTAAGACTATATGTCTCCGATATTGCTCGCCATTTTTGTTGCATAGGTAATGTATGGGGTTGCAGGGGACAGTAAGGCAGCGGGAGAGCATGTAAACAGATGGATGATGGGAGATAGGGGGGAGGCTTACTGCATGCCAACAGTTCCACCCACAACAAGGCGGATAGATCACAACACATCATCATTTTTATTTACAGCTATGAACCATTCTTGCTGTAGTTTGTTTGATATAACAAAGAGAAATGTCCTTGTGTTTACATATTTTATGTTTAAATGCCTTTGAGTTTTGAAAGCAGGCTAACTGGAGGAGAAGAGTTGTGCAGTTTTCTCTGCTTGAAAAAGAAAAAAAGAGACAACCTGCTGAGGGTGAAAATAAAAGCAGAACAACGTTCCAAAGGTATTCTTTATAAAAAGTAATAGCTTTGTACTCAGATTTTGCAATGAAAAATATGACAATTACGCTGGGATTTGCCAATTAATTTCTGTAATATTACAGTTAATTAATGTTTAGAATTAAAAGCTAAGCCCATCATAGGACCAAATTAATAAACAATCCTTTGAATCAGACACCAACTAACAGCACCCACACAGGGTTTTCTTCTCTCCAGCTGCTTAATAAACCTCCTTCCTATGCACACCCTGCCACTAAGACAATTACAGAGTCTGCTTTTTTTGCCTTAGGGACTTTAAGGGGTTTATGAGCCAGATACAGCACTTAAGAAGAAAGAATTTGGTCTCGAAATTACGGCAAAAAATGACTGTAAAACGGTTTGTCACTCATAGATATTGCTAGCACAGATGTGCGTGCAAAAGTTAAAGTATGTTGACTCCTACAGTGGACTGAGGGATGTTTTGACAAACAAGATCATCAGGGATTATGCATGTAATCAGAAGGTTCTCCTGTACTGTAAGTGTTGGGGTAGCGTTCTTTGAAAAGACAAAAATTACTATAAAAATTACTAAAAATTACTACGAGTATTGTACCACCTCAGCCGGTGGGTTGTCTCCCTACTGCCGTTTCATTGAGATGGACATGTGATTTATTCCGTTCTTCCAGCTAGGGATGAAGAGTATGTCTCAGTTAATCCAGAAACACTGTTAAACACAATCTAAATCTTGTAAATTCTCCATATAACCAACCAGACGAGGAAATAAAACATTTAGACCATCTCATTGAATCATTCATCCAAAAAAAGTTTTATGCTCCAAAAAATGAGTTATTTGTGAACTTACTCACAAAAAAATTAAATCTCAGGCCTTAAAGCTCATCAAAAATACATTTGAAACAATACATCTGTGCTTAAACTGTTTGTCAAGCCTCGTGATCACCAATGTCAATGTATCCGAAGAAAACATCAATCATGTTTAAGCCATTATGCGCCCCTCAGACTCGTTTGATGTCTCTTTCAAACAATGGGACAGAAACCCCCCACAGAACTCAACAAAGGCACAAAACACTTTCCAAATAAATGTGGAGTGGAAAGAACAGTAAAACTGGAGTAAGAGTGAGCAGCTGTGCCCAACACGGAGATGACACCATGTCATTGGTCTCTGAAAAAGCCACATGTGTCTGATGTCAAGGACACGTAAAATGTCTATCGTCGTTCAAGGAGCTGACAGGATCTGTGGTGCTGAAGCTGTTGGGTCTGTGGTAATTTTCTTTTTTGGTGGATGTGTCAGCAACACAATTCCTGCAACCTTCTGCAGCTATTTTTTTTAAAGAGGAAATGAAGTATTTCATAGTTAAAAAAAAGAAACTCGCAAAATATAATTTATCCTAATAATGAAAGATATTTAAAAATACACTTTTCGTGACTGATGAAGAAAAGACAGTTCATTTCACAAACAACCTGTTTAATTTCAAAACATTCTTGTTCATAGAGCTCTTACACAAAGAAAAATGAAACAATAAAAATAATCAATTTATAGATTAATTTAGAAAAGTCAGAGAAGCAGAAATATCTATCAGATGGAAATATCAGATGGAACTGAGCGTGAGACGAGCCCCCAGCCGTCCCCCAGCTCCATCTGGATGAAGAGTTCTTCTATTTTCCTGGAATCAGTTTTTTTTTTTAAGGAGTTTTTTCTTTCTGAGGAGGAGAGTCTAAAGGCAGGAATGCAAAGTTAAATTTCGTTTAGCAACAAGCTATTGTATTTTAGAACTGATTTGATGTTTTTGACAATTAGTGAAGCCCGTTGAGACAACTTTAATGGTATATTGGCCTATATAGATTGAATTGAATCAATTGCCATAAGTTTATTACAAGCGTATATTTTGCAAGTGGCATACAGGGTTTCAATGTCTACACTATTGCAAGAAAACCTAAAATGTCTTAAGAGGCAATGTGATTTCATTGTGTTATACTTTTGTACCAATCAAAAGCCAAGCTGTTATTTTGCTACTATATTACTTGTTAGTTTGTGATCATGGAAAACAACATTTTCTGTTTCACCCAGACCTTTTTTTTTAACCTTTATTTCATCAACATTAAAACTTTGAGTAATAATGCACAATGCATTTATGAATCTGGAGCTGGGTGCTGTATCTAATGACCCTCAGAGCTAAAGATGAGACATTTCCTGCCACATCTGCAGTGTTTTGTTTGCATGATCATTGATCCTATTCTATATTTTTAACAACTTGCCTTACAGGTTATTGAATGTGACTGCTTCCATCCTGTTTCATGTTAAATAAATCAGGGCCTTATGGTCAAACTGGTTCACAAAAATTAATGTGAAAAAAACAATTAAACTAGAAATATAAGATCAGGAATTGAACAAAGCCTAAACAATTTCAGTCAAAATACTTGATTCTGGCTGGCCTACATCCCTGAAGCAGGAAACTTCCCTCAGTGTTACCAATTCTGCAACCCGAACCAACACAGGTTAACAGCAGAGTTCCCATTGATCATGTTCCAGTGTGATCCAGTGTTAATTCCCCAGTGAAAGCCACCCAGTCTGTCCAGCGATGCCTCTAAACCACAAGGTTTATATGAACAAGCTCTGCTCTGAATGGGAACTCAAGAACTAGGCCGGTAATAACAGACTTCAGGAAGAAAAAGGTTTTGAGCAAAGAGAAAGCGGGGAACAGAGACTCACCCCGCTCACCCCATCGTTTTTCTTCTCTCCAGGTTTTGGGAGAAAGTTGAACGCGCTTCCTGTCAAACTATGGGATATTTATTACAGCCTCCATTCTTGATGGCCGGGGTCGTGTAGCCTGCTGTCTATTTATCCTACAGGTCATTTACTACATTTGACCAAGTTTCAGGGCCAAGAGAGGAAGAGAGAAATCTTAGATGAAGGAGCTAAATTAGTAGCAAATGTATATCTTTTTGTTCAAAAGCATTTTTTAAGTGCTAACTGTGCTCCAAGATGCTCGGACGGCCTGCCTCTGAAATAATATTTCAACAGTGGTTACAGAAGCAAAATTGGCGCCATCTCTCAGCTTGGGGCGTTCTCAAAGTGCTACATAAGGGATTTTCTTCTTTTTTTTTTTTTTTCCTGTAGGATATTATGTTCTGCTGTGCAGTTCTGGTGATCTAAAGGTGAAGAGAAATCCATGACCAAAAGGTTGCTGGGTTGAATTCCCCGTTGGCAAAACAGAAGGAGTCATGCAGTTCTCCTTAAACACAGAGAAAAGCCTCGTGCAATTTCTGTGGTAGATCCATTAGCTGTATTTTAGGATTATGAGAAAGGGAAAATAATCTATAAAACTAAAAAACTTTAAAACGTATGTGCCAAAAATAATAAACGCAAAAAAAACAAAACCATTTTTTAAAATTACACGTTAAAAAGATGAGAGACCATTGACCTCTACTAAAGCTTTTTTTCCTCAGCCATTAGTAAGTTTAGGGTAAATGCCTCAAAGATGCTAATGTTGAGGCTGAATCATCATTTTGGTGCTGCAGGACTCTAAAAAATGACTTTGACATCTCATTTCCATTTAAATGGCTCAGTGGAGTCGCATTTGCTCCCCTTTTTTTTGCCTAGTAGCCCAACAGGCTCAATAAAAGTCAATGAGCTGATAAAACAGGGACGCTCAGTTGTTGTCCTATACAAACAGCATATGGTTTGCTCAGAGTGGCTGCACACGGCAGCCCTACATCAACTTCATTTCTTCTGTGTACCACTGCTGTCCTCCTGCCATCTGGACTTAAGAAGTTTAGATTATAAAGTTTTTTTTTTGCTTTTAACGCCTTAGAACGAGAACCTCAATAACATTAGCCTTTATAAAACCATGTTGTTTGTAAAGTTCCATTGTGTAACACTGTGTGAGAGCTGTTTAATAGGTCACTATAATCTTGAGCATAGTCTTTTCTGGAAAATGGTTAGCTTTTGTGAGAGGAAATGGGATTTTAACTAGAATTACCGGTACTCCTTTTTCTTTAGCTAAAAAGGCAAAGGTGAAGATCAGGTATAACATTAAACCCAGAAAATTTTCATCAGCGATTTATGGACAACCCCGTTTTGAATGTTTAAAATAATGTCTGCACCCCTGAGGCAATAAATAATCATAAAAGTAATTCTGAACACCTGTCAAAATGGGAAAACAGCATATCTGAAGCTATAGGGAAAATTGTTCCAGAAATTAGGTGTGAAATGAAGTCATGTCAGTATATAAAAACAACACTCTTTAAAGTAACCTTAAATTTAGGATTTCTGTCACAAAAGGTCACTTTAGAAGTCACAATGTCTAAAAAAAAAAAAAAAAACTATACAGGGACCAAAAAGATGTATTTAGTCAGACTCATAAACTGAAAAACAAAGGTTTGACTTCACTGTAAGTTCCACTTTTAGTTCAGTTTAATGAAACGTGTGCAGTGTGGGGAAGATTCTTTGAATGTAGAGACAAGGAAGCTCAGAGAGAACACAAAGAGGACCTTCAGAGTATCAAGCCCTCTTCCGTACTCTTTTGGAATAAATACAGTATGGAATTAATCTATAGATTAATAGGCTTCATGGTGGAGCAGTGGCTAGCACTCTTGCCCACAAGGTTCAAGTCCCAGCTGGGGGACCTGAAACAGAACCCCAATGGGGGACCTTTCTGTGTGGAGTTTGCATGTTCTCCCTGTGCATGCGTGGGATTCCTCCCACTGTCCAAAAATCATGCTTCATAGGTTTACTGGTTACTCTAGGTGTGAATGTGAATGTGAGTGTTCATGGCTGTGTGATATGTGGTCCTGTGGTCCAGGATGTCCCCTGCCTTCACCCATGAGTGGCCAGGATAGGCTCCAGCAGCCCTGTGACCCCGAAAGGGACAAAACAGGTTTAGAGGATAAATGAATGAATACTTTGCTTTAAAAAACTATCATCTAATACTTTACTGCCAGACCACCAATGCAATGGTTGTTTATGAAAAGGGCAGTTTTATTTCTAGAATGCCTTTCATACATGGAGGAAATCCTAAATAATTTACAGCGATCCAAAAGCTTTGAAACAAACAGCGTAATTGACTGAAAATAAGAATACTGCATATTTTGTATACACATGTAGCAGTAGATTTTGCTAAAAGCATCACCTTTTGCTTTTTTGCTCATAGTTTTTCTGCAGTAACATAAGTGATTTTTTTTTCTTTTCATTCAGCAGATTTCCAGCTCAGAACAGACACATGAACACTTTTTGATCACAATTCAAATTCCAGCCAGATGTTCATGTTTTTTGCCCATAAAAGCCCAACTTCCTTCTTTAATCCCCTACTATCAGAAGGATGACTAGTTCTCTGCCTCACTAATACCCAATTCCTTGTGCAAAACCTTACCTCCATCAAAAACAAAATCTTCTAAAACTGCACAAAAAGTTAAATCATTATTTCCCCTATTCAAACTTTTGTCGTGCTTAAATAGATTTGCTTACTAAATGAACAAACTGCAGGAACTACTGAGGGAATTCACCATCAGGTTGAAGATTCATGCTCTCTGATGGAACCTTCTAGTATGAATATAAATAGTTGTGAAAAATGCGCAGAATCTGATTTCAGAATTACTTACAAAAAAAAAACATACAGAGACTTACAAAGTGTTGACTTTTCTGTTTGTTTATCTGTGTCATTGTAAACAAGAAAGACACATTTCAAAAACTTGATCTTTCTAAAAATCCCTCCTATGACCACTAGGTGGATCCACTTTGCAAAATGACTTGCATTCATTATTAAGATGCATTCGGTTTTCTCTCAGCGTACCTTGATGTATTATCAATATAACTGTGTACTTTTTTTTTGTATTAAAATCTTTTAATTTCCGATGCTTCAACATGGCTTTTCCCCCACAGTAATACCACATTTTGATATAAAAATGAAAAAAAAAGGAAGTATTTCTATTAAGAGTAATTTTTTACATAACCCTCTTTTTATTTTTGGATTTACTTACTGTTCAGTAGCAGTATGCATGCTGTTTATTACGAGCAATCTTAACTGGAGGCATCTTATTTTTTTCTTGAGACAAGCAGTATCTGTCTTTTAGTGCGTTGCTGCCCTCTACCTGGGGAACTGTATAATCTCTGTGTTGTTTGTATTCTACTCTGTTTCATGTAAATTGAGCTGTAGATAGGATGACACGATATTCATCCCACTAAGGGAAACTCTTGGCCATCAGCAATATTACATATTTTTTTTCCTTCCAAAGACCTTTTAGGCAGATCTAAAAAAGTTTAAACGGCAGTGTAGAAAAGGTCAGTGACTCCAGAAAAATGCAACATACTCAACTCAAAGACATGCTTGAATTTGGATGTTTTGAAACTCCCAGAAGGTAGCCAGAATGCAGTGTCCAAATAAATCACAACAAAGTACTGAAATGAACAGATGAACATTTTACTACAATAAAACAAACCAGACAAAAATAAAAAGAATGAATAAGCTGTTAAGCGAGGATCTATGTGGGCCGGTAATTGTCCAGGTGATTTTGAGAGATTACAGGATTTGATCGGGAAATGATTTGTATTAAAACTCACTAGGTTTTCTTTGGTGATACCCCAGTGTAACACAATAAAACGAAACAACTCACTTGATCTAAAAAAAAAAAAGAGATGTGTGAACAACCTGATAGGACAACTTCAAACTTCACAGAAAATCTTACACTTAGCAGATTTATTTAAGAATAATAAAAAGAAATTTTAACCCAAAAGGTTTGGTAAAGAAAAATCCGAAAATTACTAATAGATGCACACGTTTTAATTTATTCTGCGACATTTTAAACTCTAACCTGATGGAGATTTTGATGGAACAGGCCCATGAATTGCTAGAGATGCAGAATCTACATTATTGCTCATTTCAGTCAGATTCTGAAGAGTCAGAGGAGGAAGATGACGAAGCATGTTTTCTCTTTTTTAGTCTCTTCTTGTGATGCTTTCCATGCTCCTTTTTGGTCTTTTTGCTTTTCTTCTTGTGACCATCTTTCTTCTTCTTGCGCCTCTCCTCTTGGTCTGAAGCCGAATGGGATCTGCTGCGTTTCTTCCGCTTTTTGTGGACGTCTTCTTCAGTTGAAGATGAACTTGATCTGGAGAGAGAGAGAGAGAGAGAGAGAAAAATGGATCGACTATTCCTTTAAATCAACACAACTAGATCTACCACTGTTTCAAAAGGGAGTATAACCGTAAAAAATGTAATCAAAGTGAAAAATCAGCTTGTCATTAGTTTAGAAAGACTTATTTTATTGAACAGATTGTGGCACTAGGGTAACTCTGTGCTACAGTTCCAGCCTGATTGACTAAAAGGTTTGTCTGCATAAAAACCTGGTGCGCAAACCAAATTGTTTCTGTTAAACAACAATAAGAGTATCAGTACCGGAATTTTGCACACGGCCGTTGATGCACATGTGATAACGATCACAGAATTGGGAGGTGTAGATACAAGAACAGTAACTGAGGACACGCAATAGGATTCATTAAACATGAGGCAGTTATTCAGCTGCTCTTGCATCCATATTTTGGATATGGAAACTGACACGACTAAAGCAAAAATGGCTGTTGTCATTTCAATAAGACAAGTACCATTAAAAGAAAAAAAAAAAAGTACACAACGGCTTTGAAATAGAAAAGAAACTGTTATTATCTAACTTCCAGCAATTATACACTGCAGTACAGCAAAACCATGGAATGAGAAAAAAATTAAGAGGAGTTCAGTTCTCCATTACATTAGATAAATGTTACAAACAAAGTAAAAAAAAAAAGAAATCACCTTTTTCTTGACTTTCTGTCTTTGCTCTTCTTCCTTTTACGCCTCTTTTTTCTTTCATCATCATCATCGGAAGCTAAAGCACAAGAATCAAAGACCACATTGGATCAATTTTTCAATCAATCAAAAGCAGATCAATAATTCTGCTTTTAATGAATGTAAGGAAACTTATAGAATTTGTATTTAATTAAAAAAAAAATGCATTCTTCACAAAAAAGAAAGAAGAGAATTCAGATCTGACCTTTCTGATGCTGACCACTCCTTCCTAGCTTCTCTCTGCTCTGAGGAAGAGGAATGTCGTCTTCACTCTCCTCTGTGCTGGTGCTGCTTACGTCCAGAACTATGTCTTTCTGGGGGTCAACTCGCACAAAGTTTCGACACTCGAATGTTAAATGACCCGCTGAGGAACAGAATTAGTAAGAGTCTTATATAAATGAAGATATTTATTGCTAAAATGTTAAAATTGGGATCAAAACTATACCGTATCAATTACATTAATACTAATAATATCCAAAAAGCCCAAAAAAAGGTCTTAGAGGCCTCGTTCACACTGCAGGCTGAAACGACCCAATTCCGAATTTTTGCCCCTAAGTGGCCCAATTCAGATCTTTTCATGACAGTCTGAACGACACAGATCCGCTCTTTTCAAATGCGACCCAGGCCCCGTGGGTTTGCCGGCCTGATTCCGAAACGTATCCGATCTTTTCAATTGCGGCCGCCGTCTGACCGGCCAGGCGACTTGATTCTGAATTGTATGTCATCGACACGCAACAAACGTCATCATTTTGCGTTGAAGTAGGCGGGAACAGGAACATAAACAACAACTGTGGCAGACGATGCTGCTGAGATCAGTCAGTGAAGGGAAGCAGGTGACGGATTGGATTAATATTTGGGGTGATCGCTCTATTCAGGCCAAACTCCAGGGCTCTCATCGCAACTGGGCGGTTTTTGAAAAAAAAATTCCAGCTAAATGGCCGAGCGTGGTGTTGAACCTTTCCCGCGATGACTTTTTTTTTTCTTTCTCCCCTTTCCGACCGTGCTCAGAAGCGCGGGGGACCCGAGGCGATCCTCCTCCTCCTCTCTGTTCTGATCCTTAGATTCTCCAGGATTCTCCAGAACGGCTTAATAAAGAGTCCATAGCATTTATTCTGGGGAAAACCTTCGTTTTTTTTACCGTTCTCCTTCCTCTGTAACACACAACATGAATGCGCGCCCACACTGCGCCCCCCCCCCCCCCCTTTCTCTATCGCGGCACGCGCTTGCACACGCGGGCGCGGCTCCAACGCACACACATTCCTATTCCACAACAGTGGGTCCAGACGATCCCGACTCCATTGCCTTCTTAAAATGAGTAGATTGTAATTGTGCTGCTCCTTCATGAAAATAAATGTAATATTACAAAAGGAGCTCCGCTGTTGACAACACTGTTGTTGACATCCATTGTTAAAGTTGGCTCCGCAAACAACGAGTGACGTCATTCATTCACCGTTGAGTATTCTTCTGGCTTCTGCGCATGCAGGTCTCGTTTGGGTCGTGTCACGGTCACACTGGAGACCACAAAAGTTTGGATTTACTTGGAAATGTGAACGGTCTTTCAAAAAAATCGGATTTTTTCAAAAAATCCGAATTGAGCATTAAGCCCTGCAGTGTGAACGTAGCCTTAATCTGCCTCTTTTTAAAAAATGTTTTATTATGAATGGATATGTTACTACACATTGTAAAGCATTGCATTTTCTGAAAAATACACAATTGTTTAATCAAAGCTGTTTCACTAACAAAAAACAAACAAACAAACAAACAAAAAAACTAACTTATTGATGAACAGCAGCAACCCAAAATATACCTACAGATAATATGTCTATGTTTGTTTGGCCGTATTATGACTGTATTGTTTACAAAACAGGTATAGATTAATTTACTAAAAATGTGCATAAACTGAAAACATTATTCTAATCCAATTGGGGTGAAAAATACTTACCATATCCACATTTTTTACATCCAGCCCTGATATTGTCCTTATTTGGTCCTAAGATAACACAAAGAAACACGTTTCAACAAAATATGATGTTAAATACATAAACTGAGATCGAAGTAGAAGGATTAGAGAGACAGTTAAGTTATGAAAAATGCATGTAAAAAAATAGGCATGATAGTCAGTGGCACACTGCTTTAGCGGTTTAAAAATTTTAATTGTACGCCTCGTCTTTATTTATATATATATAAAAAATACAGGCCAATTTAGAAAGTGCTGTAGTTTAAATTTGTAGCTAACGTAGAAAGAGGTCTGCTAATACAAATGCATACTTTGACTTTTCAACTGACGGCGTAAATTTATTTCTTCACCAACAAACCTGAATTATAACAAACATAAAATGTCAAACCTGGCACAGCCATTGCTCTTCACACGAAGAAAGAAGTACAAAAAATAAAAAAATAAACTCAGCGCGAGCCAAAACAGTCCTGGAGGAAAATATCGTCGTCCAGAAACATTTGTTCTGGAAATTACTGCGTTCCACCTTGTCTTCTTCGTGTGTCCTCATTCACAGATCAGCGGCTCGTCATCGCCCCCACGTGGATGGAAGTTTTATTTGAACATATTAGTCTGTATGATGTTTTTCAGGCTTTTCCTCTTCCAAACAACAATGAACAAGTAAAACCTAACTAGGATGAATCTGTATTGTTTGCTTCCTATACATTTAAAGGTAAATACACCAACCAGGAACAGAATACTCCTTAATTAAAAAAATAAAAACGAACAAACATATATTCACATTAAAACAATTGAAAACTTGATGCTTGATTTGAGTTCACCACTTTACTTTTTTTTAGAACAAAAAATATTTCTGTATCATTTCAGACCTTCCTGATCAATTTCATGGCAAAAGTATAGTTTCAGGGATTAATTGAAAACATTTAGGGTTAGAGTCGCGGATGGAAATTGTAGACAGATGTGAGGCCTCCAGACATGCTGTCATTTGTCTGTGGCTGCCGCACAAGATCACTGACGCACACGATTTCCAGCTTTTGATTACACTGTATGGCTCAGGAACTGCCAGAATAAGTGCAACATTTTTCTGCATTGAAACTATTAGGGCTCCACAATCGAATCATTCTTATAACAGATAGGCCTCATGACTGAGGAGGACGGAGTAGACTTAAACCTTAAACAAAGCTTTGATCTCATGTGCTTATGTCATTTTTAACTCATATTGCAACAGAAAATTGTAAAAAATAAAAACCCCAAAAAGCATCCAAATTAAATCACAATAGTCAAAATAAACTAAATTAAAAATCAAAATAGTATGAAGAAGTCACATCTAATAATACTACCGTACTCTCTTTAAGAACATCTTACATTTACTTTATCTTTGAAAAAACTTTCACATGTTTTACTTACATTTTGACTAAAGTTCAAGCAACATTTGGTTTACCTTATCTTAAATTATATTAAATTTTAATAATTTTTTCAAATTAGATCTTTTTTCTCCAAGACTATAACAACATGCATTTTTTTTTACCCAAATCTGCATAACTAATATTTCTATTTATACATTTCTTCACAAAAATGTCTCAAGTAAAATGTTGGTGTCCAGAATTTCTTCTTTGGGTAACGCCTTTTTACATTTTAAATAACAAAAATGCAAGCCTACAACTAACATATATGGGCTGAGCATTCAAACGTAATTATGCAAAACTAACAGTTCAAAGGTGTATGGTATTATCTATGTTGATTTACTACCTCAGGTGACAGGTTAAAGGCTGTTTTTAAGAAACAAGCATGTGTTTGCAAATACATATTATTTCAAAAAGAATCACCATCTAAGAAGGGAAAGTCCTGTTGCATATTTCGGGATAAAAAAAGTCAAATCAACAAAAATGAGTTACGTTACACTGCAACAATTTTAATCCAAAGCAAGAAGTGTTTCAGGCAAAGTGTCATATAACATTGTGCAGTAATAATGTTTTCTTTTCCAAGAAGTGCGACTAATTTAATATCCTTACCTTCAGCAGATTGTATTGTCTGTTTGTATCAATCTTCCCCCCAAAAATATTAGGAACTAGATAATACAGCAATTTTTTTAAATTCAAAACGTATTTTGCTATAAGTATAATCTGAAAAAAATATGTCACATGCTGTATTAGGTTTCCCATGTCACAAAACATCAAGCAAAACTATTTTTCAGTTGCTATTTGGCTCCTAACATGTTATAAGACGTGTGATGTAATGACATGCAAAAACACAGACATAAAGAAAGAGGCATAAAAAAAAAGGACAGTAATTCATTTGAATAAATTTCACTGAATTATGTCAAAATGCATAAGGTCCTCAGAAATCATTTAATTACCAGCTGTGATGAATCACAGCTTTCTAACATTATCAGTTTATTAAAAAAAAAAAAGCTTAAATTAAGTTCTGGCAATCTAGAGGACAGCGAAATCAACTTTACAAGAAACCAGATCAAAATATGTTTCCAGTTTAGCAGCAAGCTTTCAGATTCAATTTTATATCTTTGTGACACACGCAGCAGACCCAGACCTAAACTGTGGCTGAGCATGAAGTACTCTGTTGATTTCTAGAAACTTCTTTCTTCAAACAGAATGTTGTCATCCAGTTTTATGTTACAAACAAACTGACTGTGAGAACTGAGATGATGTCAGCAGAACTATTAGAGTAAGCCAACAAGCCATGTGTACTAAAATGATAAAATTCTCAGAAGTTAAAGTAATCTACAGTGTTTCTTAGATAACTGGGAACCACTTCCTGCATTTGTTGCACCGGCACTAATAGTAGGAAATGAAGCAGTTTGTCTTCAGATTGCTGGACAGCTGTACAGGTCTAACCCCAAATCGACAGTAAACAATTTCATGTTTTACATTGACATGTAAAACATGATATTAAAATGAAACATAATGACTTGTAGTACTACTTCTGCATGTAGGTGTCATCAAATCCCAAATTCAAACACAATTTGTAGTTGCTGCCTACAGGAGGGGATGTAAAGAAAGTATAAAAATGTTGTACAAGTTTTTTAAACTGGATTTCTCCTTGTTTTATATGGCACTAATATTTTTTTAAAAGAAAAAGAAAAGAAAACCATTTACTAAATCTTAATATTATTGTTTTTGTTCATCTATCTGAATCTTCGTAAGATAATTTACTAGTAGAGGGGCACTTCTGGTTATGAAATCCCCAAAATGATCAAAGCTCATTTACATAGTGACAGTTGTAGATTTGCAGATCAACAACAAAAGGTTAAAGCTGCTGTGTTTAAAGGTCACTGGTCTAGTTAGTGGTTTATTGAAAGCCTCATTGAAACCAGTTCCTACAGGTCCCTGGGTGGTCCAGTTCAAGTTTCAAGAAATGTCAGCCACACGCCTTACTGGTTGTTCACGTTTGCACAAACCCAACTGTCATTTTGTCAGTAACAATAGAAAGGCCGTGTACTGTCTGAAAGGGACAAGCTGTCCGTTTGAACGCTGTTCTCTTTGTACAGTACAGCTCAGCACCTGGAGGACATCGAGGACACTGCACGGGATGTTTTTGGACAGGGGCTTTGCTTGGAAAATAAACTTCTGTCTGACCTCAAGCGCCAGGAGTCTCCTGACTTCACCACCTGACACAATGTTCCTGCCACAGCACAGGCATCATGCCTGGGTGGCCACGTTGGAAAATGGAATTCCTTTTAGCTTTGCTCAATGGGGCAAACAAAAGCCATACGGAAGAGGCTAAAATGGGACTATTTTATGAGCAAATTCATCATTTTAATACCCAGTTTCATTCAAAACCTAACTGCTCCTACTGCTAACCCTACTCTATACTGCTTCCTGACTTTTTCCAAGTTCTTGAGATATTAAATTGACCTGTTTTTACTGATGCCACTCTTTTTTTCTTTTGCTCTCTCCTAGTTCTCTTGTTGGTGCTCTCTGAAAATGATGTGTGTGTGTGTGATGTCTTTCATATGAGGGCTCTTTGATGTATAGGAGATCTGTAAAGTGTTTAGCTAAGTAGGAGGTCAGGAATGTAAGGTAGGCACACAACAAACTGTTACTGGTGATAAAAATAGGAGTGTGAGGATTTTTTTTTTTACCAAAAGCCTTGGTTTTCTTTACTCTTTAGCCCCGGTGTCCCACTTTAACTTCTCTGAAAACAGTTCAGTCACTTCCTGCAGCCAACTACAAAGCATGAACTTTTGTGAGCTGCTGTCAGCCGTGCACCTCAAAAGACAGAGAGCATTTGTTGTATAGTAAAGAGAAAAGTAAAGGGCAGTGTGGATAGGAAATGGGCCAGCTTTCTGATTTGATAGAAATGTTTCTGACGCAAATACTGAACGTATGTTTCCACAAATCTGCTTCACTTTTAAACAAAAGGGAGCCAAGGCTGCGAACAGTTATAGTGAATGAAAATGTTATTTTGCCCAACATGAGATATTAATGACTTTCTCCTGATAGGGGTGAGATAGTTGGGCAACAACTGTTGCAGAACAGGTTATAAGAGGCAGATTGTTATCGTTTAGTTTTTAAATTCTCATGTCAGAAAGCCAGGAATAAAAAGTTAGAGCACCAGGAGGAAAAAGGTTAGACAGAGGAATGTGGCAGAATTTTTAATTCTTGGGACGGATTGGAAGCATAAAACTGATTCTGACAGTACTTTACTTTGGATGTGGCTACACAGGTGAGTCAGAATTTTGTATTTGAGATGTTGCTAAGGCAGGAAACAAAGCCAAAATTCATTAATTTAACGAGTGAATAAAATATCACCAGAAACAAGCTTTACTCTTTGGCATATGCTTATGTGCAAATAACATGCTACTGGAGACTCCACCTGAATGTAGATGTAGTTTATTTTTAAAAACACATAACTCCTGTCATGTTAAGGCAATACCATTACAAAGTGGCTTTTTTTTTCCACACAGGTAAAGAGAGACAAAAGTCAGGAGTTGACACATATACTGTATCTTCATAAAACTCATAAAATCAGCTTCAAACACAAGCCTGTCTCTGCCAAATGTAACTACACAATAAGGCTGTGGGTAAAGTTGTTACCACATAAATATATTCATAAACTGGGCTGGCCCATTCAGAGACTATGGCTGCACTGCACAGTTCCATCTCAGACTTTGATACAGAAGTAGCATGAAAGAAAATCTTGCACAAAATGAATGAACCTGTAAAAAATCCAACTCAGGGTCATGACTTGCTCACGGTCATGGCTAATGAGCTAAATGTTACATGTTCAAGTCTAATTTTATTGTCAAAGGATGTTTCTGCTGTAAAGGGATAGTCTCTTCAGATGCTTCATGGTTGCTTACTTTATTGATCCATCCATCCATCTTCCGCCGCTTATCCTGGACCGGGTTGCGAAGACAGCAGTCTAAGCAAAGATGCCCAGACTTCCCTCGCCCCGGCCACTTCCTCCAGCTCCTCTGGGGGACCCCGAGGCGTTCCCAGGCCGGTCGAGAGACATAGTCTCTCCAGCGTGTCCTGGGTCTTCCCCGGGGCCTTCGCCCAGTGGGACATGCCCGGAACACCTCTCCAGGGAGGTGTCCAGGAGGCATCCGGTCTCATTGATGAACTCACACAATATATATTATACAATAATATATGAAAAAGTTTGAGATCAGAGTTCTTGTTTTCAGATTTGTTTGTCATGTGGGAAAGCTCACCTGAACTCTGGCACAATTTAAAAAAGTGTATTCAGGTCCACATGAAAACAAAGCTCTAGGATCAATTGCGAGTGAATTTCGATGCAGTAAGAAAGCACTCAGAGTACAGTGTACTGTGACATGCATTTCAAGAGTGGAAAAACAGCTAAGAACATGCATTACAAGAAAGGGCAAAAATTGCTCATTCACATTCTTTCTATGGACATGCTGCAGGTGTCAGGTTGTAGCAAACACTTACACAACACATAAGGGTGAAGTAGGTGAGATTCAGGTGTGTCGTATAGATTGTTTTTCATTTTTCAACCTCCCCAACACTGCAAACTGTGCAGAGGTGGGCACCCGCGCACACAGCTAGGCTATTAGAAATGAGAAAATTTGATATTCAGTGTGGAGTTTTTATGGGTGCTCTACGGGCGCCTTAAATGGGCACTTACGTGTCACCTGCACACCCGCGTGTGAAGCATTTGCAAGCAGTCAGTAAGAGGCTAGAGCACGCATCTTACTAAAGACTGAAGTGTAGCGTTAGGACACCATACGGCAGCATGACCAGTACAACATCGTAAGTGTGTGTAGCTGACATTATCTTACAAATACAGCGTTCCCCCACTTGTTCGCTTTTCACAATTCGCGATTTTGCTTATTCGCAGGGTATTCGGTCCGTTGGCTTCCTAGACGGCTGCTTAGTAATATTTTACAGCTATTTCCACCGGTTCCTGAATTGCTATATCCAAAGTTTGTGCCCCTGCACAGAGAAATTGCATCAGCTGACTCAGAAATGGACGGAAAATATCCTGAAACTCTGAAGAAGATAATTGCAGAGAAAAGCCCAATTATCATCAGGAGCAGGTGTCTAATATGAATGAAAACGTCTTCACCTTCTGGAAGAAGATGACTTCTTGCACTTAACTGATGAGGAGGACACATGGGCTCCTGGTTTTAAGGAACAGAGTGACACTCCTAATGTGCGTTATAAAGTGTGCTACAGTACAGTCTATTGCTCTAAAGAAAAAAATAACTCTTTGTTGAGCAATGGTCCAATGTTCTTTAATAAATGTTGTACAAAGTATTAGAAATGTCTCAGAAGGGTTTTGATGAGTCAGGATCGCTGATGGACGTTCTTCTGCCGCGGGGGTGGAAGGTGGTTCTCTGTATTCACGCGTTCAGCGTTTTTGCTGGGGTCTCTGGTCCCTAACCCCCGCGAATAAGGGAGGAATACTGTACTTCACAATACACTTACCACACACATGACAATGGTACATTCCATTTTCATCTCGTTGGCTGCATGAGCTAAAAGGAAATGTAACACAACCCTGCACTAAATTAAGGATGCGGCTCCACCTCTCCACAACTCTGCACTGGTTCAGATAACCCAAAAACCTTTCGAGTCAACCCCTGTTTGTGATTAAACCATTAGATGAAGTGGAAGCAGGTACCTGGCAGCAGCAGAGGATGTGTTGAAGCGCACAGCATCTGGGAATAAGAGGAAGGTGAGATAGTCCAGAAGGTTACCTGCAAGGAAAACATTTATTTTATGATATTTTGTTCACATAAAACTTGGACTGACATTGGTGAGACTAATGGCTGCTGGCAGAGGACACCAGAAGTTGAGCCAAAGATGAATTACAGTGTTAAATAAGGCATCAAGTAAACTCCAATAGTGGCAACTCTCCTCACGTATCCTGAAGGAGTCTAGAAGTGAGGCTGAAGAGGGTTAAGCAAATAGCCCATAACATATAAGTGCAGTATTCTACAATTTAATTCCAGTTAATTAAATCCATCTGAGCAACCAATCCTCAGATAAATCTTGCATAATCCATGAGCTAATCCAGGTATGGTTAACGTAAACAGCCCCAGAGCCAGAGAACTGGTTGAGGGACTGTCGTGGGGTTCTGTTAAGAAGTCCAGAAAAAACAGGAAAACGAAAACTTGTAGGCAAGCCAGGAGATATTTCAAAGGGTCCCCCCCACCCTTTTAATCGAGTCTTTGGGACATACAAAAAAATAAAAAAAAATAATTAAGCAGGGATGAGGGCAAAAACAACATACATATTTGTCTGACTTCAGATCACCTCACCTTCCATGTGCATGTGCATGTGCATGTGCATGTGCATGTGCATGTGCATGTGCATGTGCGCATGTGCGCATGTGCGCACGTGCATCGCCCTCGCCCTCTGCCATTGTGAGCATGAGGTACCTATATCCCTTTTTTGCCAATCCCTCCTAATTAGGCATTCTAGGAGAAACAATTATTTTCAGAATTTGTTTGATTTGAATTATTTCATATTTCAATTAACAAAATTCATTCATTTAATTTCACAATTATTTCAACGACAATTAATTCCCCTAACCTACACAATGACAATTCAAGAAACAAAAACAAACAGGTTAAATTAGAAACAGCTGTCTCAAGGACTGTCAACATTATATAAATAGAAAAAACAAATCCCTCGATTTGGCTGTCAATGAAAGGGGGCGTGGCTAAAATGGCGCTGCTGAGCGGCCGTGAGTAAACTTTTGAATGTGCGTATGCTGTAAACGCGTGTGTGTGTGCGCTCGCGCGCGCTCATGGTGCTTGCTCAGACAGTTAGACGGATTGGCTCCGTCACAGCGACAAACATGTGATTTGACATGAGGAAGGGTCGAGCGTACAGCCAGGTGAATCTATGAACGAACAGAGAGAAGACTGGCAGAGTAATATGTGGAGCAGGACACAGATGAATGCATGAGCTTGTTGGAGACTGGAGCCAGAACCCAAAGTTTTTACCTAACTGACGACATACAAAGGTTCTTAATGATGGACTAAAGATTTTAAATTAATCCACAACTCCTTCTTCTAGTGTGAAACTGACTGGCTGCGCTTCAAACTCAGGCAAAAGTAAATCATTTTTTTTAATGGTTTTCTTGCTTTAACTTGTCTTTTATCTGCAGCTTGAAGTTTTCTCATTACATAAAAAGTGAAAGAGGTTTACAGTAATCACAATGAAACTGTGCTTGAAGCTGTTGTCCTCAGAGCTGCCTGTCATGCAACTGCTGACTCTCAGATACTTCACAGTTATGACTTTTGGTCCGTCAGACCTGTCCTGACTGAATTTCTCAGTTTCTGAGCACCTTTAGATGATGCACAAAACTTGCCTCACTGACACACCTTGACTATCTTTGCAGTTCCTCTGTAAAAAATAAAAGAATAATTTCCAGTTTTAAAATGGAAGTGTATCTTTTGATTGGCAGTTTCATTTTTATTGCCATTTTTTTAAATGACACGCCACTTTCAACAGTAGAATATTATTAAAGTAAAGCTTCTGAGAACATGTAGTACAACAGCGTGTTCCAGCGCTGCTATTGTTGATGCAGACAAGAGTTAAAGCAACCAAGAAAAGTTCAGGTGGAGGAAGGAATTTTTAGGCTTTTAAAGCCTGTATGGCACATAGACAGCTCTCATCGGTTTATTTGTTTTGTGTTTCCTGGAATTGAACCTCTTGTGTATTGTAATTCTGAGATATTTTTAGTTTTAATTTTTGATAGCCATTATTTGAAACCGCTGGCATTTTACAACTTAATTCTGTTCAATTTCAAGTTATTCATTAGAATTACCACCTAAAAACTGAAATTAATAAATAAATAAGGAAAAATAACTTAAATGTTTGACCAAAAGTGTAATTTCCTAAGTAATAGTCAGTAAGTTTATGTGGAGAAAACCATGTGCTGTTTCATAAATAATCCAGCAAAGTCAGAAATCTGAATCACAAAACTGTTTTCTGAAGCCATCTGCATTGATCCTAATTTTAATAAAAGTAAACAAGACATAAAATTTACCCTTTTTTTTTTTACCTTAAAAACATTTCTTAAGTATATGGACCAAATGAACTATACCTGCATACAAGCAGAAAAAAAACAGTAAACTAGAAACCAGTTTAATTTTAAAAGGGTGGGTGGTAAAAGGTAAATGTTTGAGGCAATTTGCTGTCTGTATTAAAGCTTAATAAAAAAAATGAGATGGATAACTACTTATTCTTGGTAAGGTTGGTTGTTACAGCTGTTTCTATAAAGATCACATTTGTTGGATCTGGATAAAATTATAACTTATGACGTGAGTTTAGCATCATGAAACCAAAACCAAGGAAAGCTGTAATCCATGACCTCAAAACAAATGTTTATTTATGTCTAACATACATTTATTGGAAGAAAGTGTGGGTTTGTTTGAAGACATGCTGTGGTCATGCTTGTTTCGCTGGAAAAGGAACTTCTTTCAGTTCAGTTCCAAATAAATCTTCCCAATAAAGCTTTGTTGCTATATTTAGAAAGTGGGGACACAAAAATATGATTAATATTCGAGAATAAAGAAAAACACATAATAAATATAAATAACAAAAAACAAAACTGTGTTCATTTCTAGAAGGTCTGGTAATAAAAAAAAGCACAGGTTCCTTTTTTTTAATGGAAACACAGATGCAGTCAGGTCCATCATGGTTTTGGTTCCTCTGAAACTCTGGACCCCTTTTTGATTATCTAGTCACATGCTACTTACAACAGATGTTGTTATACCAAATGCACATGTTGAGTAATTTAGTGGAGCGTTGTCAGGTTGCTTGTGTTTCATCAAATTGTAGTGTGTTCTCCTGACCACTGTGATTTTATTCAAACTGTAGTGTTATCAAACAGGCCAATGACGGAGACTGCTTCAAACAAAATGTACTTTTAACCCTTGTAAAGTTGACGTACTTACTGGAGGAGAAATTATAGATATGGTTCGAAGAACAGGAGATTACATGCTTGCAAGGTCAAATTTAGGAACAAAAAAAGATCAGTTTGGAAAAGTAACACAAATAGTCTACGAACTATGAACCTTTATGGCAACCGATCCTGGCAAATTAAAGTGTGGTTAAACTAAAAATACATGAAAAAGCCCAGAGCTTCTACAATGGTGACTCTTACTCATCACCACCATGGAAATCCGCAACTTTTGAACCGACAACATAAAGGAAAATCAGATTTCAATCTTGTGTCAATGGCTCTTGTGCCATGTTCCTATAAATAAAATTAAGACACTTTTCTTGTGTTTATCCTATTTATCATAACTGTCCCTGAAGATGTGCTTGAATGGATGAGAAGCACATTTGAGGTACACCTATTTTCTCACACTTTCTTTTAGTGACTAATACATTCACAAAATAAGTGAAAAAAGCATCTTTCTTGTAAATCTATTGTTTTGTAATGTGGTGTCCATACAGGCTTCACAGCAAGAAGGACCAGATTCAAATCCTTGATGAGATCGTGGAGTTTGCATGTTCTCCCTGTGCACGTGTGGGTTTTCTCCAGGGAACTCCAGCTTCCTCCCATTGTCCAAAACATGCTTCATTGCTTAATTGATCACTCTAAATCGTCCCTATACTCGTGTGGGAGTGATTGTGTGCCCTGTGACAGACTGGTAACCTTTCCAGGGTTCACCCAACAGTGGCTGAGACGAGCACTGGCATCCCTGTGACCCCGAAAGGGATGTAGTGGTTTAAGAATTGGATGGATGGATGGATGGATGGATGGATGGAGAGATGGCGTTCATGCAGGTAAACTTCTTTTGACATATAAGAAGCTGTTACTACAATTTCAGAGTACTTTATTCATAAATTCTTGGCGTCAGTCTTTATAAGAGCAACAGATCTTCTTCTAGTTTGCATGAAAGTTTTGTAAAAGCAGTGTGTTTCCCTTTTTGATTGTTTTAAACCAGGGGTCCTCAAATCCAGGCTTTGAGGGCCGGTGTCCTACATGTTTTGCAACCAACCTGTCATTGAAGCTCCTTGTTACCTAAACACACCTGATCCAGGTGATCAGCAGCAGACAAGGCAGGGTTTCTGGAAAACCAGCAGGACATCGACCCTCAAGGCCTGGATTTGGGGACCCCTGGTTTAAACACTTCCTCCTCGACATATGGAATCTTGGCAGGAATTTAAGTTCACTGCCCAAGTAAGCTTTACTGGTTCATGCATTTTTTTAAGAAGACAGCTGATTTACAAAAACTTTATGAAGAACCATCCCTTCCAGTTTAGTGGTCTTTAAAGCAAAGTGAGCGCAGATGTTAATTTCTTCAGGTTCCCTCCTTTAAATCCAGTGTCTTTAATTTTCCCTTTTATTTGAATAAACTTTGTTTTTTTTATAAGTCACATAGAAGAGTCACTTACAAAAACTGTCAAACTGCTTGATGCTGAACTATCTTTTCTTGGCTACAGTGAGGAGCTGTCTTCAGCATGCGGCTCATGGTACCTCACCTCTAATTGTTCCCTTGTTGAGTTGCAATTCGGCATTAAATGTTTTACGACTTCCTTTCCCCATATTCAGAAATCTAAGGGCTCTTCATAAATATGGGTTATATCCTTCCTTCTACCTCCATAAAATGGTCCAGATATATTCTTCGTCTGTTGCACTGCAGTCAGTGAATGAGTTAGTGTACATGACAAAAAATAGTTTGGAAGAATGATTATCCTTATAGTTTAAACGTTTCACCAGTGCTGTTTTTTAGTTTGCTTTTTTTTCTTTTTTTTTTTTTAATTCTGCCAGACTGTTTTTTATCTACCGGTACCTTTTCTTCCTCTTTGATGCTAAAGTCAAGTTACATCAAGATTTTCCTGACAGTATCTATAATTCATCCACAGTTTATTTTAATTTTTTGACTTGAGAAAAAAATCATTCTAAGAATCTTTGTAAAGTTGAGGAACAAGTTTGGTCTTAGAAGGTTTGGCTGTGTGGTCTAGCACCACCCATATGTCTATACACGCTTTGACAACCTGAACCTAAACATTTCACTGCAGCTAACCACTGTAATTTACACAATCTATAGGTTAAAGCAGCTCTCTGTGTTATGAGCAGGCAGGGGGAGAGCAAAGCATAAAATTCTCTTTTAAGTGGATCTCAGTCAACATTCAGATCCTGAAACAATGTAATCTAGAAGGTAAGTGATAAAAAGAGGGAAGTGTTCTTTCTATTAACATTTATTAAGAATTTTATAAAGGGTTTTAAACACGAGTTAAATGAAAAAAATTAGAAAAGTAACTTGGAATAAAATAAATTGCCACCATTGTAGTAATCTATCAAAAGAATCAGAAAAGACACATTATCAGTTTTGAGGGAAACAAAAATCCACTTAAATACGCTTTAGATAATAAAACTATTAACTTAAATGTGTGTAAAGTACACATGTATGTTGTGGTTTCTGGTGTTTGCAATTGTGTTGAATAGCAAGAGCTGCTCTACTCATAGGCTTACAATATAAGGAGTAAAGGCGCCAATGCATCTTCTAATGAATGGATGATCCAAGCGGAGGAGTAAAATAAACAGCCACCAGGTGTTTACATTTGTCATGTTTGACTTTCACAGCTTAAGCCAGACTTTCTCTAAGGGGTAAACCCACAACTAAAAAAAAAGCAGACAGGTCTGCACTGGTTTTCCTGCATGCTATGCACTTGTGATTCTACTGCAGTGTAAGCCACTTCAGGTGAAACCTCCTCATTTGAGTTTCAGGACCTTCTCAGGCTCCTAAGCAAAACTCATTCAACAGAACTTTGATTCTTTCATGTTGTGTGGAAGACAGTTCAGATCACCCCATTCCCCCACATCAGCTGTTAAGCTTCACCAGAAGAGAAATTTTTTTTTACAATACAGGCTGGCTCCACTACCTCACAGAAGAAGAAAAAAAGGCTAACCCTCTAGAATTTCCCACAGAAAAGCTCGCCAAGTGGATTCAGAGGGAAAAAAATATTGGGGTCTAAATACAAAAATTTAAAGAGGGGAGGGGGCTGTGTGAATGGAAATATGACTACTTTCCGAACATTAAAAGCAGAGTACATCGAGACCTACACAAAAAGAATAGCTTGGACTATGTTTCCAATCTTTCTTTGAACCTTTTCTTTAAAAGCTAGGGGGGTTAGGGAATGGAAAATAGTTTTCATATGGAATGCCAACATAACTTGGGTAGCTATGTATCTTTTCCTGCAAGTGAGACCTTTAGAACAGTATTGCATCAGTTCAACATTTCCATCTCTGTGTATCATGTAAAGTTTAGGGGGGCCAGGAAACCCTACAATTCTTTAAACAGCTCAACAACTTGCGTATTTCTGGAAATCCGAGTGAGTAAAGGGGCTAGGAAGCCACACATCTGTGTGGTCTCAGCTTCAATCTTTCCCTCTCTGCCTTTCCCCTTGCTCTTCCTCCTCCCAAGTTCTCTCCTCTCTTTTGTGGCTTCTAGCCTATGAGCTGGCTGGGGCCTTTCTTAATACACACCCCAGCAGGGCTTTATAAAAACAGGGCTGCAGGTCTCAGCAGCCTCTTCTTTTTGGTCTGCTTGCTGGCTGAAGGCTGCATGTGTCATCCTTTCCAGGGTCAAGAAGGTGCAGATTAGAGATGCTGGTGGCGCATTTTTGGGCCCTCAATCTTCAGATTTTCTTTCTGGGCCCCATCCTAAAGGTTGCAGGCATGGCAACTATGGAGACTCAAGGTGAGAGTAAAGCTTCATACAGTTAGCATATCATTAGTGTTTTAAGAATAAGAAATGGAATAAATGGATTTGCTTGAGAACATACAGTATGTTGCACTGACTACATTTCATCTCAGGTGTGAATGAATTGACAGGCAGATAAACTAAGCTTTGTGTCAGTATATTTTGTCTGACTAAACTTGGTCATGTAAACTGTGGCTTAAACTGTTTGTATTTCCCTTGTTCTGAGGCTTTTCTGGAAAAGTTTCCCCCTCTTTTTTAACTTCACTGTAAGCCTCACTGTAGGCACAAATAGACAGAATCGAAAGCAACATATATATATATATATATATATATATATATATATATATATATATATATATATATATATATATATATATATATATATATATATATTTATTTCCATTGTGGAGAAATGGCAGAGTGAAAGCCCCCATTGACGTGTTTGATGTATGGTAAACACATTTTTTGAGATGTACCTCCTTCTGGTTTCTTCTCTTTCTTTGTGTATGTGAAGCGGCTCTGCATGAAATTGAGAAGGAGCCAGCCTACTGGAATGCACAAGCAAAGGCAGCCCTGAATGCTGCTCTGAAGCTCCATCCTCGACACCACAGGGCTAAAAACCTCATCCTGTTTATCGGAGATGGTAGGTGCAAGCATATTGATGATAAAAATTAAGACAAAATTCCTCTCTCTTGTATGAATCACTGTGGGTCAATATTTAATGTTATTAAAAAAAATAATAATTTAAGAAATATTAATATTTGCTATTTTCATATTTAAATGTAAAACAGTTTGATCCAAATACTAAACATAGTTGTACTAAACAACAATACCTTACCTGGATATTAAAAGAACATTTTTGAAAAAGTAAAAAAAAAAAAAAGGTACACATCTTCACCTCATCATGTAAATGCTGCATGTAACACATGTGGACACCTCCATCCCTGTTTCTTACTAAAATTGCTCTACATACGGCATTGAATAATAGCCCTGACCTTTGGTTAAAGCATGGGAGCTCCAAGAATTATTATAAGGAAATGGTAAAATACAAAAGATTGCACAACTCTTTTAGGGTTATAGCACAGCCATCTGTGCAAGCCTGGATTATAGATAAGAAGTTAATAGTTAAATTCTGGAACTATAAAGTTGCAAGCAGAGCAGTGGCTCTGACTTTTGTCTAAAAGACATATGGAAAGTTAGCATCTCTCATTTTCACTTAAAATTACTTTTTAAAATATTTCTGTATTTAAATTATCAAAAGAAAAAGAAATGTTATGCCAGTGCTGTGGATTCCTTATTAATAGTGCCAAAAAAGAGAAAGTTGTGGATGTCTTTGATTCATGCATTCTTTGTAACAATGTGATTTTTAGGATATCTGACTTTCATGACAGCCAGGTAGGAAGAGACTGAACTTCCTTGTTAAGAAAGTGTTGATGTTTTTCAAGGAGCGAATTCCAGAAGACACTGATAAGTTTTATTATTGTATTTAACAAGTATTGATAATTTTTTGCACTTTTGCTTTGATATTACTCCTCTTTATTATTATAATTCAATGTTAATTGTTAAGACTACGAAACGACTTGCACAGTAAACAGTGTGCTATAGTTTATGCCTGCAAACCTCACCTTATAAGCCCAATTATATGCAATTATTTAGATAAGAAAACTGTTTGGGTATTTAAGTATCACTGCGCACGGATGGGAGTCTAATCTTCAATAGCTCAAAATGCTCAACATGTTTTCTATCACTGTAATGTCTCTAGGGGCAGCATCCAGGAGGATGTGGTTTACATCTGGAATTGATTTTTTGGAAACACCGTGTGTGGTATTTTTGTTGCAAGTAAGAAATAGAATTAATCTGTGTAATAGGGGGCTCTTCAAAGGCATCAAGATTAAAGGATTACTTTCAGTGTCATCTAGATTGGAAGGTTTCTGTTTCAAATTAAATCCATCTTATAATTTTTGGGCAATATCTGAGCAATTTGTCTGTCTAAGGTTTCTAAACAACAGTTTTAAGTTTCTAGGAAAAATATAAAACAAAAAAGAGGAGTAAAATTAACCATATAGCTGCTTTTTCTCAATATTAAAATTTGCAACATGCCTCTATTTTTTTTTTAAATTTAATACTCTTATAAATAATAAATGCACATGGAATGATGTAATTTGTCAATCTGAATGATAGATGAAAATAATAATTTACTGGGTCAGAAGAGGTAAAGGGGTCATGTTGTTAATCTGTCTCCACCTCTGGTCACCAGCGGGAACCATCTCTATAGTTCTAATCAAACCTGACTCTCATTCATTCATCAACCACTGCATACTTAGACTCTGCACTGAGCCTCACTCAGTGCAAAGTATTGCTTCTGCCATTCTGCCTTCGTTGCCGAGTGTTAGACTTGGATCTGATCTTCTGTCTCCTGACCCTGTTTCTGACCCCGACTGCCTGGTCGGATTCTCGCCTGGTCTCTGAGTATCCTGTCTCTCTTCGGATGATCTTATGCCTGTTATTGACTCCTCCCTGCCTGACCCTGATTTAGCTTTGTGGACTTTTAGCTGTGCCGCTGCATTTGGATCCAGCCATCTGCCTGTTCTTATGACATATGTCAACCGAGCATCCATTTCCCTCTGTTTATCATTTGTGGTCCCAGGGTTCCTGGAGCCAGTTGGCACTATTGCCAGGGAACACCCTGGACAGTTCACTGCTGGATAATGTTCTCAGTTTTTTTTTTCTTTTTGTTTTTGTTGTCTTTTTGGTTTGTTTTGTCAGGAATGGGTGTGACCACAGTATCAGCAGCTCGAATCCTAAGAGGTCAGATGGAGGGTTGGTCTGGAGAGGAAACAGTGCTGGCCATGGACACCTTCCCCTATGTTGCCCTTTCTAAGGTGATAACACCACCTAAAACATCCATTCATCCATCTATCACCCATCCAAAGTTTCAAAAGATGAGAAAACATAACTAAAACACCAATCTTTATAGCTATCACGAGATTGGATAATTAAACGCTTTTTTATATATAAAAGGGCTAGCTGTACACATTTTCCCTCATTTATGTGAATGGATTTCAAAAAGGTCAAGTAGGCATGAGAAATGTAATTTCTCTTTAAATTTGATGGTTTGACAGATTTTATCCCGAGGAAATGATCTTATGTAAACTTAATTTTAAAGTCATATTCTCTGCAAGAAGTATCAACAGTGCAAGCAGTTAAATTCAAAGCAGAGGGATAACATTTTCTAAACCGAACCTCATCCTAAATCTCATAGAAACGATCAATTCCGTACATCACATTAGATCTGAAATAATTCCTGAGGTTCTTGTCAAAAGGCTTAATATTTACTTTCCGGGATAGGAAACTGTAGAATTGCAGTGCATGTGGGAAATATTTCTTCAGGGATTTCCCTCAACATGCTGCTGCATGCTTTAAAAAAAAAATAAAAAACTCCCCTTCGATGTAAATCCACAAATTGCTATGTGAAGTTGTTTAAAAACTCATATGTAGCATAGTCTTAATCCCTAAATTATTGTTTTATAAATGTGATTCAGAAGTTAAGTAGGTGCTTTGTGTTTTTGTTGCCTTTTGTCAACCTACAATCAAGACAGAGTTGAAGCTTTGAAAAAGAACAAGTTCCATGAGAATGATCATAGAATGTACAAATACATTTTAAAAATTTATTAATTTTTGCATTCAACACCAACAATATTCAGCCAGGTTTCTTTGAAAGAGTGAAACAAAAAGTCAAATTTGCAGGGAATTGTAATGAAAAGATAAATCTCTTCATATTGTAGGAGTGCTAGACAGGACATAATCAAGATTTGAATTCTCTGGCACTTGCCTACTGTGAGAAAGACAATGATCACACCTACCTTAATGGATGGTAAAAATATAAACTTTTTTTTTGCAGACAAAGGCCGACTTGTTTACCTTTTATATTTAAATTTGTCAAGAATATCCTAAAATTAAATTAAAGCGTTCTGAACCCATGACTAATAGAAAGTAGTGAAAAAAGTGTGAGACTGAATTAACTTAATTTATATGTTTGTATTATATGTTTCATTGTTTCTGTTTCTTTCTCTTTCCTGTACACAGACCTACAGTGTAGACAAGCAGGTAGCAGACAGTGCCAGCACGGCTACAGCTTATCACTGTGGGGTAAAGGCCAATGCCAAAACCATAGGACTCAATGCAAAAGCTGTGGTCTACGAGTGCAACACCACTTTTGGCAACGAGGTGCAGTCAGTGCTGCGACGAGCAAAAGCGCAAGGTATGCACAGTGGTTTCTGGCAGTGGAGGGTTGGTAATTGCCTGATAAGTAGTGGAGAATCATCTGATAAGCTACCTGAGACACAAGTCAAGGGTCAATGTTCTAAATATATTTGATCAGCACATACTTTCATAAAGATTTGTCTTTAGTTTAGTGTTTGAGGTTATTTTTACACAGTAGCTTTTAATAGAGAGGTTGTATTTTACATTACACTTTGGGTTTCCCTTTAAACCTGCACACTGATATTATTCATACATTCAAGTGCATGAAGAGGGAATATTGGGTTACATCTTAGGAAGTCTCATCAAAATAAACTGATTTTGAGCGTCTTTGTGTTTTTCAGGTAAATCAGTGGGCATTGTGACAACCACACGTGTCCAGCACGCATCCCCAGCTGCTGCTTATGCCCACTCTGTCAGCCGCAAGTGGTACAGCGATGCAGATCTTCCTTCCAGTGCCATCCAGCAGGGTTGTGTCGACATTGCAACACAACTGGTCACCAATGTAGACATTGATGTATGAACCATTACAATTATCTACTTATCCACAAAAACTCTGTGATTGTTCACAGCAAACTGTTTCTGTTGGTGAAGGCAAAGCTATAATGACGCTTATCATCCAGCTCCATGTCTTCATGGTTGTTTTCTTTCTATGCTGATAAGGAGGGCTGCAGTTGAGTGGTAAATGTTTTTTTTAAGAGTTTGACTCACCGTTCTATTTAGAATGCAATAAAAGCACTTTCCAAAGTGTATTTAAGGGCGCTGACATGACCATGCCATGGTAGCAGATCAAAATTGAAAGTGGTAGTATTAGCTTTGCACATTTAGTCCTGATTTTATGTTAGTTTGTTTTAGGTAAATATACTATGAACCAAATGGTGGGATAACTTTCTCCGTAAATGTACTTTTTCATATAACAGTAATTTTTAAAATGATTTAATTTGAAAACAAATCTGTTTTGCAAAAGTAAAGAATTATCTTTTTATAAGTAGTTGCTAACTCATTGATAGGAAGGAATAGGAGGAATAGGATATCCATATATGTGATAATATATTACCTTTGGCATATTAAAGAACCATTTTCTAATAAAATATGAGTTATTTTCGCAAATTCATTTTCCTACCCAGAAGTAAGACAACTTGATCTTTCGCTCCTTGTGGGTGCTGCTTATTTCACGACGTTAACCTCGGACTTGGCAGCATGTCTGCATTTTGAGCTCAAACTTTTGCAAAGATGGATGTGCAGATTGTGCATATAAAAGGAAAGCGTTTTTGCTGATTACCACTAGCCCAGCAGACAAAGTGGGTGTGTGTGTTAGCCTGGGGGCGGTGCTGGCAGTACACTCTTCCTGGAAGGGGCTGTTCTCTCTTATCTACATCAAAATGTGAGAACCTGCTTGGGGCTGGTTGTCAGAGAGGGATACTCAGAGATGTGTGAATGGAGAAAAATACCACTTTGGGGTTGTTTTTTGTGAGGAATGAGCATAATACACTTTAAAGCTCAAAAAAGTGATTTTGCATGATATAGGCCCTTTAAAACACTTTTAACCCTTTAATTGAATTTCTCGACCAAATTACTGATCATCTTCAACACTGAACTGACACAAGTTACGATTTAAAGTATAGACAATCTGTCTTTTCTTTCACAGGTGATTTTGGGAGGAGGGAGGATGTACATGACACCTGAAGGAACCCCAGATCCCGAATATCCTACCTCATCGTCCCGCAAAGGGGACCGCAAAGACAGAAAAAACCTCATAAACATCTGGCTGAAGGCCAAGCCTGTAGGTCAATTCAGTATTTACTTCTGTTGTTTACTTTGTTTTTATAAGTATTCATAATGACTCACTTTTGTTTTAGAAAAAAAAATCCCACTACGTCTGGAACAAGAAGGGATTCGATGAAATAAATGTCAAAACAACAGATCGTCTTATGGGTGAGTATTTAGCTTTACAAGGACAGCCACATACTTTATGGAAAACTGCTTGGAAGCAGTTGAAATGTAAAAGTTAGGAAGTTAAAGTGCCAGTTTTTACATAGTTGAAGGTGTAAAATTTGTTCTCTGCAATTTAACCATTCCCTGAGGGAGCAGTCAGCTGCAATCCATTCCCCTGCTTGGAAATTATTGAGTGATTTAATCCCCCCCCCCCCCCACTCAACCCCTAACCCAATACTTGATGCTGAGTGGCAAGCAGGAATGCATTGGGCTATTTTAGTATCGTCTAATTATAGATTTAATTCTACATTTCCCAGTCATATTCTTGCTGCACAGATTGTCATTATTATTTTAGTACCAAAAACAAACACAATATATAAATGTTCTCTCTTATTTTATCACCACATATAAAAAAAAAAAAAAAGGTGGGAACTTTCTCTTTGGTCTTTAGAAATTGACCATCATTATGCCCTTTGAACCCAGTTCTGTGAAATAATCAATTCCACTTTAGGTGATAGAGATAAGGTTGTGTCCAAGACTGTAAAGATTTACAACAGTGATGCAGACATCCCTCCCAGATGAAATAATAAATACAGTTAAAAAAAAAAGATATATTTAGGGCTCATTTTCAATCATCCATGTAGCCTCCTTGTTCTCATTAACTGTGTATATTAATACAGCCTGTGTGGCTTTTTACTGGTAGTGGTGTGTGCATTTTTTTTATCTTTTTTGTCTGTGTTTGCAGGTCTTTTTGAAGCCAAAGGACATGAAATTTGAAGTTTATCGAAATAGCTCAAGTGATCCATCAATTGTGGAAATGACAGAAAAAGCCATTCAAATCCTCAGGAAGAATCCAAAAGGCTATTTTCTGTTTGTGGAAGATGAGTATCTTATCTAAATTTCCCAATGTGAAGTCAAAAAATTCAAAATCTAAATGATATTTCACTGGTGCTTGCTTTCTCACGAGGGAGAATTGATCATGGCCATCATGACAACACTGCCAAACTGGCTCTCAGGGAGACTGTAATGTTTGATGAAGCCATTGAGCGAGCTGGACAGCTCACCAGAGAGTCTGACACACTGACAGTAGTGACTGCTGACCACTCGCATGTCTTCACTTTTGGAGGCAGCACACCTCGAGGAAACCCCATCTTTGGTATGACTCTACGCATAAAACATGAAAATTGCAATCACACGTATAACATTACAATATTTTGGAGAAAGCAAACTATAAATGACTATGGAACACAGTTAACTTAGCTTCTAACGCAGAGTCAAACTTTTTCATTGTTTTGGTAGATTGTGTGTCAGTGAGCATAATGAACCATCAATCCGGAAAAACTCACTAATCTTTCTGCACTCTCATATAGGTTTGGCACCAAAGAACGCCATGGACAAAATGCCTTTCACTAGCATTCTTTATGCCAATGGCCCCGGATATGAGCATGCCAATGGAAGCAGAGGCAACATCACAATGGTGGATTATGGTGAGTGCAAACTGCTATTTTAAAGACTCGTTGTGATGATGACAATTGTAAAAAACAGACATGTTTATAATTCACTTTTGCAAGTTGAGTTTAATATTACATTTTACATTCAACTTTTAAAATCAGTTATGCTAAAAGTATCTGTGGGGGTGCCAATGTATGTATTGAAAATTTCTACAAGAAAAGAAGGAAACAGAATGCAAACATTTATGGCTGATCTACTTTTTTTTTATTTCATGTTGAAAAGCAAAACAAAAAACATATGTCATAGGTTAATTAGCTACTCTAAAGTCTCTCTAGGTGTGCATGTGTGTGTGAAAATGATTATGTGCCCTGCGGCAGACTGGCGACCTGTCCAGGTCCAACAGTGGCATAGACAGGCTCCAGCAACCCAGTGACCTCGAAAGGGATATAGCAGGTTAAGAAAATGGATGAATGGATGGATGAAAACCAAAAATAAATGTTCTTTTTGTTGGCAGTTTAAGTTTTTTTTTTTTTCTTTTTCCTTTCATCTAAGAAACATTGGACTATATGTTCCAACTTTTTATTCTGCACCATTCACACATGCATAAAAGAAAGTTGTTTATCTAGAAAAAAGAAAATGCATCAACCCTTTTTAACAGCCTCCCAAACCTTTTCTGCTTTTATTTTCCATTAATGGGCAGTCATTTATTTCGTCTGAAATTTTATGCTCTACATAGAGCATGAAAAATTCAGCCATTACAAAGAAAAGGATTTCAGCAAATTTCTGCCAGTGTTTGATTATTATCAAAACTGTTTCAATTAACTAGAGAAAGGGGGGGAGCAACTTTTTAAAATGATTCAACTTTAATAATTTTTTACATACCTTACCTCAGTTTACATGCAGCCTTTGGTCCTTTTCTCCTACTTCCTGCACTATTCATCAAAGTTGTTATCTTTTATTATGTTTTGTTGTTTCAAAAAGACTACTATTATATTAAATTATTTAAATTACAAAATATTTGCAAAACAGCCTCTAATGGGTCATATTCCGTAGCTATAAAAAATTGCATGAGTATAATTGTTGCATCATGACAAACTCTTGTAGCAGCAACACCAAAAAGTACAAAAAGTAAACATATAGCGTATATAAATAATATATACAGTATATATAACAGCAGCACTGAAAATTGTCTTATCTGTGTCTCTGTAGAAGATGACGAGTACAAGCAGCAGGCAGCTGTCCCTTTGGAAACAGAGACGCATGGTGGGGAGGATGTTGCCATCTATGCCAAAGGCCCAATGGCTCACTTGTTTCATGGAGTTAAGGAGCAAAACTATGTTGCTCATGTGATGGCTTATGCTGCCTGTTTGGAGCCATATACCAGCTGCCCTCCTCGCCCCCTCAACCGTTCATCAGCAGGATGTGGGAAATTGCATCTGGGTCTCTTATTTAGCATGTTTGGTGTCCTCCTGCTGCTTAGATGACCCTGATGCACGAACAGGCAAAAACACAATCAAGTCACTTCAAAAGTATGGAGCAAAACAGGAGCATGTATGCACTCAGTGTTCATGACAACAGGTGGACTGTGTGTACGCAGGCTGGAGAATCAGAATGTTGAGATGACCATACATTGTATTTGCTGACAGGAAACTTCTTATTGCCTGGTATCCACATATGTATCCCACCATGCCTGTAAAATGCAAGCTTTAGCATGCATGTGTTTATACCTCACATGTAAATAAAGCAAATACTGATAAGTGGTATTTGCAATTATGCAAAGATTAAGTTGTTTGTATGCAAACAAGTATGCAAGAGGCAGCTTTTAAAAAAAAAAGAATTGCCTCAATTTTTTACTAAATTGCACTAAGTTGTAATGCTTTCGTTTATTTTGTGTTATTTTCTTTTAATGTTGTTGGTTTTCTGATCATCTTGAGCTATAAAAGGCTCAGCAATCACTGTTCTCCCAGAGATGTCAAACATTTGCCCAGAGGCAATTTACCAGGTACACATTAATCTGATATTATGCCCAGAATAACCCAGGAAGAGAAAAATCAAGTGGCTGAGGCTTATGCTGTCTTCTTGACACAAGCTGGACACACATCAGAACACGGCTGTTATTGCACAAGTGGAAAAAACAACTTTGGACTGCAAAAGAAACCTGCACTATGAGCCGCTATGCCAAGTTGCAACTTTAAATCCATGAGCTCATAGTTGGTCTTTTAGAGTTATTTTGACATAACTGCTTCATTTTTCAATCAAAAATATAATGTGTAAACCAACTGTATTGCATATTTTTAAGCAGAATCACGAGTATATTTTTTTATTTTTTAGCAAAAGTATAAATAAAAGTCTGTTTTTGTTTTAACTAAAGGTTTATAAAACAAATTTTTAAACATAGCTGTGCATTTTCATCCCAGCTTGTTTTGTTTCACTAAACAAACTATTCAAGTGGTTGGTTAAACTTTTGTATACTGTAAAATGAGCCATGCACATGATGTCTGCCTTAATGTAATTATTAAAGATTCATGAATTTATTATGTAATTGTGTGGTGAAAATGTTTTTACGCAAAAAAACACAGAGACGAGGCAATGCAAAATTACACAACTGCAAAAAGTCATTTTTGTGTGTTTGGCCTATACTAGTACATAAAAATGGAACATTCCCACAAGCTTTAGCCCTTAAAAAAACTAATGGTTTTAAAGGCTATCACTGTATCTTAGTGGTTACTATACTTCATTTTTTCTGGACACAGATTACCGTACGTCTGCTGAAGCCCCTCTGCCAATTTGGGGCTTAAAGCAAAGAAAACTTCACCCATGTCACATCCACTTGTAAATCTTTGCCTTCTCATTCTCACTCTGACCTTCAGCCGCTTGTGCAAAACGACAAGCCACACAACTTAAACAGCAGTAATTGCCGTTTTATAGAAAAAAACTTTTCCATATTGTTTTCCATAAAAATTTTAAACATGATTTGCAAAAATGTTACAATACCAAAGAATGCCTAGGAGAAAAATTGGGACTATTTTTGGACTTTGTATTGTTACTTGATAACAACTGTGTGAGTTTTCCTTCCATTAACAGAGGGATACCAATGATTTTTTTCCACATCTGTGAAGGCAAACAGAAAAAGGCCTTTAAGGGTTTATAAAACAGAATCACCAATTTGTAATATTCTAAACACAGTTACATAAACTATTAAACAAGAAATGTTCAAAGTTGCTATTTGGCTAAATAATCAGATGCATCATGCTGTGAATCTATCAATAATAATTTCAGTCAAGGGTATTTAGTTAACAGAGGGTGTGTCTCTTGTGATCTTCTTCGAACATAGCGAGGCTCATTGATGTGCCCTTTGCTCTATGGCTGCAGTTATAAAGAGAGTTCAGAAAGCGAACAAGCACAGTTTTGTTGATTCACATGCAGTCACTGCAATGGCCAAGACAAGCCACTTCATTACTGGATTGTTGATTTTTTTCTCATTGCATAAGGCATTATGCATTTCAGGTATGTATGTGTCTCTGTAAAGACTAAAATATTGTTTAGTGATGTAAAATCCTCATCTTTCTAGAAAAAAATGCAAAAAGTACAAATGTGATCATCTTTAAACCTAAAGGAAAAAGCAAACAGCTATCACTTTTTCTTTAATTCTTTAATGTTTAAGATAGATTTAAATACTCTTAAAAATCAAGGTAGATAAATGTATATACTTGTACTACAGAAAGTAAGTTGTATGTTTCTGTAGATTCCAGTTGTTGCAGGTTTAGGAAAGAGGCACTTGTGTTAACCATAATATTGATTTGTTAATTTGTTAAATTTGTTAATATTAATTATGCTTTTCTTGCTCTTAGTGGATGAACTTGAGGCTAGCTACTGGAACAACAAGGCTAAAAAAGCTCTTAATGCTGCCATTCAAGTTCCACGCAACCTTGAGAGAGCCAAAAATCTCATCCTCTTCCTTGGAGACGGTGAGTCCTTCCAACCAGGAATTCAGTTTCTTTTCCCTTTTGAATTTCCTTCACAAAACATACTCGTTTGCTTACTGATGCATATCTTACACTCTAAATCATTCTTTTTTTTACTATTAATGTGTAAAAAAGGAACAATTTAGTCAATCAAAAAAGTTTAACCCAACTATTTAAAGAAATATATCCTACTCTCTTTTCTCTCTTTTTTGTATTTCAATAATCATAATCTGCAATATTGCTGTTTAAGTAAAACATTTCTATTGATTTGTCACAAAATTTGGGTAACCGCAACATCTAGTTTCTGTTATTAACATTAACTATTAACTAGTAACCAGGTATCACTCAAAAACTGACATGTTTATCACATCAAAAGATCTGCCATAAGTGACAAGAAAGATAAATATTAACAAGATCTTTAAGAAAATTCCAGGAAGTCTTCAAAACAAAAACAAGGTTACATAATTGATGGTATTTTTGTGTTTTGTTCAGAAGAACTGAGGACAGAATATTATGCCAGTGAAAACTGAAGGAAAATGATTACTTTTAATAAACGTTATAGATTTTGTCTTAACCAGGTATTAGAAAACAAAACGGACCCAACCTGAATTGCCGGTCCTTGATAGGACCACCCTGACGTGGTGCTTTTTGCTTTCAGGTATGGGCATGGCAACAGTGACGGCAGCGCGGATGCTTAAAGGCCAACTGGCTGAACAATCTGGAGAGGAGAGCAGTTTGGTCATGGATACTTTTCCTTATGTCGCACTGTCCAAGGTCAGCCCACTCTAAAGCCTACTTTAAACTTCTTTAAGAATGAGACTTTCTAAAGAAGAAACCACCATTATAAGGAAAAGGTCAAAAGGATTCAGTTTAATTCAATTCAGGTTTAGGTGCCATAAGTTAATTTATTCAAACTGTAAACACTTGTTATGACCTACTATTACTATTTATCCTACAATGTACATTTGTATACATATTTATTTTGCTAAAGCACTCTGAATGGATGCAAATTGCATTTTGTTGCTGTGTACTAGAGACATGTGCAATGACAATACAATTGAATTCTATTCTATCCTATAATTGGCTGCAACCAAACAAGGCAGTGCACATTAAAAGCTCAAAACATTAAAAAACAACAACTAAAACGTTTAAACAATCAAAAAATTAAATACTACAAATAATTGCCATAGTAAAATAAGAACACATAAAAGCGTGTTTTCAATAACTGTATAGTTCACCAACACACTCAGTGTTTTTCCTTAAGTCTAATAAATAGTTGATCATCATTTCATCTGATCTCCAACTCTTAAAACACTTGGGTTATTTCTTCAACTCAATACTTGAATAATTCAAGTTGGGATATAATTTTGGGTTACTTTTTGAAGCAATACAAATTTTTGAATTCTAATGGTTTCATTTGAATCCAATTTTTGTTTTTTCTCAAGGTTTTACATGTTTACGGAGTTAAAATAACCCAGAAATAAGTTAGTCTCTTTTGAACCACAAAGTTAAGTTAAAAACAATCCAACATTTTAGCTATGGAGTTTTCAATGTGTAGATCAAGTAAGAATATTCCATATAGATTTGATTGATATACCCTTTTAGCCCATCACATGGTGGTTGATGGGGTCAATATGTAACATAAAGATAATGTAACTTTGCTACTTTCTCACATTTGACTTTTGTACTCCTCTTTTGTAAAACCAGAAAGTGTATTCGTATTATCTACTGAGATTGCACAAATTGGGAAAAAACTCATAAAACTGACAGATATCTTTAAATAAATGACTGTACAGAAAGGTAGTTCAAAGAGCATTGCCCTTATCAGACATGACTAAACCTAATCAAACGTGATCAGAATGAGATAATGGGTGTGGAGACATGCATAACAGATATAAACCGCAAGCCCCCTTAGTTAAATAATTTTTCAACAAGATACAGAATTTTTACTTTTATTTAAGCAGCCGTGTCTAATTTCACATCAAAAGGAATTACATTTTTTTTTAAAGAAAAAATTTTATACTCCCTTTCACACACACAAACACAAGATGTACTGGCTGACAACAGACAGTAATATTTGAAGACGGGGCAAAAGATGTGTTTTGATGTAAAAATGTCATCAACCAAATGAATAATAACAGCAGTCCTAATAGTTACAAAAACTCATCTGCAAGCTAGTAAAATGTCCTCATTTCACGCACATTTTTGAATAGTATGTTTCCCATTTTCACTGCTGGGGAGTACAAATATAAAAAAAGATAAACTGAGATCTGATGAGGCGTAAGCATGATACAGTACGTCAGAGGAGCCATAAACCCAAGTGGATGCATGTGCTACAGACTGCAGTGCCATAAAAAGAAACTGCAGTTTTTCATGTGCATGCAGATTCACCCGCACGCTAACTTTTGAATCAAGGTTTTGGCAGTCCTCTACCTTTTTCAGTGGATTCTTTCTTCTTTGATAATGTGCAGCGATATAAATAACAGCAGATCTGCATGAGAGTTAAGAAGGAATGCCAACATCCACTTCCTTTATCCACAAGATAGACTTCAAGATAGCTGAAAATATAGATGAATTATTGCACATCTGGTTCTGTGAAAAAATTATAGACTGCCTGTTGTTGTCTGTTAATAAAATAAAACACAGCGTTAGTTCAAATTTAACAGCAAATACACTTTTTACATTACTCAGACAAAAAATGCTCCTATTCCCATGTTAAGAGTGTGAATAAATAACATGTTTATGGGCATTTTTTGAAGAATCGGATATTATTCTTTATGTTCACTTATTAGGACTCTTTATGCCTAGATTTTAGAGCTCTAGTTTTTGTATGTTTTGCTTTCCACAGACATACAATGTGGATGAGCAGATGCCAGACAGTGCTGGAACAGCAACAGCTTACTTATGTGGTGTAAAAGCCAACTACGGCACCTTGGGTGTCACTGCTGCTACCACAAGGGATAATTGTCTTGCCTCCTACGGGAATAATGTCTCTTCTATCTTGCACCGGGCCAAGAGAGCAGGTTTGAACCTCATATCCAGCATAGTTGATCAATAATCAAGTGGTATCTAGCTGTAAAATATTACTGTCAAACATGGTACAGTAATCCGTAATGTATTACACACTTTTAATTTTTGAATTTTTTTGTTCTGCTTTGTTTTTAGGAAAAGCTGTTGGAATCGTCACAACCACCAGAGTTCAGCATGCATCCCCCGCGGCAAGTTATGCTCACTCTGCCAGCAGGGACTGGTATTCAGACTCAGATCTCACTGAGGAGGCCCTCCAAAATGGCTGTAAAGACATAGCCTACCAACTGATTAACAACACAGAGATAAATGTAAGATTTACTAACTTTCTTTTCTTTTCTTTTATGACCCCTGTCTTGTCTTGGATTAAGCTAGTGATGGTACCACCAACTGGCTTGCATTTGAAGTAAAAGTTTAAGCACTGCTTTGTCACCATCTTGGCTATGATGCAAGCCACTCTTTTCTTTTTGTCATGGCTCCACATTATTTTTCTTTTAAATTTAGAAATTAAAGCATCTTCCTGATTGCTTCCATTGATGTAGCACACATCAGACGGTCACAAGGTGAGACTTTTGTTGGGACATAAATGTCTTGCTGCCATTAAGCAAATATGGCATTTTGCCAGTGTTGAGGCAAGATCAGATAGAATAAACAGCATCATCTACATTGAGTAATAGATGACACTCTGTAGATGCAGCCATGTTGAAAGAAGATAGTCAAAGGTAATGCTTTTGCTATTTGAACTGGGTGTCTAGCCAAATATTTCTGTCAGTCAAAATGATAAAGGGAAGATAGGCCTACATATTAGCAGAATAAGACCAAGTAACATAAAAGTCCAATGCTGAACCTTTAAATAATTGAGAATTAATAAATCACAAACAGTAGAACGTGTTTAGAATCTGTTTATTATCAAGATGATGAAATATAAATGTGCGTAAAGGATTCCAAACTTCCAGAGGACAGGGTTGTGAAAATAGTTAGAAGGAACCAGATCTGCTAAAAGTTGACTCACTGAAAGATGAAAACTCTTCTTCTGAGTCCAAAGTGCAGTGGTGTTAATCTGACACCAATGGTTTGACTTAAGCTGAAGTTGAAGTTTTACTGTCTATAAGCCTTTGATTTGAAGTTAAAGTCCCATTACCTGTCACACACCTAAGTATGTGAAATTTGTTCTCCACATTTGACCCATCCCCTGGGGGAGTGGTGAGCTGCAGACACAGCCGCACTCAGGAACCATTTTAACCCCCAATCCTAACCCATTAATGCTGAGTGTCAAGCAGGGAGGCAATGGGTCCCATTTTTAGAGTCTTTGGTATGACTGGGCCTGGATTTAAAACTTACTACTTTCCAGTCTCAGGGCAGACACTCTACAGATAAACTGCCCTTAACTTTGCTTTTGGAGCATTTCACCTAAAGTGGTTGCTAATTTTTGAACCAGATACTCTTTCCTTTGGTCACCTAAAAGCATTGTATTATTTGTTCGACATGCTTTCCAACAGATGTTAATGAGTGATCTTTTACAGACTTGTTAAAATTTTAAAAACAAGTGATTGTGTTGCCATATCTTACTGTTTGTACGACATCAAACATTATTTTATTGCCTCAATTTTTGCCAATGGATGTCCCTGAAACAAAGCTCTGAATGACTGAAGACACTTATGACACAAATGACTGAGCGTTTTGATATTGATTTATCGCTCCTTTTGCCTTTTCGTTTCTGCCTACGTGGGCAAATTCATCTGTCAGATAGGGTGGTTGGAGTAGACGAACTGAAAATCCAACAATTTTGAGTAAGCAAAAAAAATATCTAAACAGGACTGACAGAAAAGATGCATGTATGTAATAGTGAATGAGTGAAACCAATTTAAAAAAGAGACAGAGAGAGTTAATCATAAGAAACAAAGCAGATGTGCAAAGTTTATTAAGCAGATGTGTGCAATAAAACGGCAAACTAAAAGGACAGAGCTTAAAGATGAACCACAGATGCGTAATTTATTACAAGTCCAAAATAAATACCAGAAAATGCTGTGATGTAAAATGGAAACAAAAAACCAGAACTGAAATGAACTTGTTGAACTCATGTAATGTAAATCAAAGGGAAAGAATGATGGCATTATAATGGAGGTGATACTGTGCATATTAATGGAAACTTTTCTGTATTATGATTTATTATACAGGTCATTCTCGGTGGAGGTCGTCAGTACATGTTTCCCAAAAACGCGCTCGATCCAGAGTATCCAACTCTTACAGGAAGCCGGAATGATGGTCTAGATCTTGTTGAGGAGTGGAAAAAGAATAAAGATGTAAATATTATTTTGAACATTTGTTGGCAGTTCTAAGTTTGACATCCAGAGTAATGTTAACTAATCTTCTAAAGTTTTAATTGTGTTCACTTTTTTATGGTTTACAGAAGGCTAAATATGTTTGGGACAAAAAAGGGTTTGATGCAGTCAACCATAGAACCACAGACAATCTCATGGGTAAGGGGAATTATATTTTCAAGACATATTCGTCTATATGATGTACTTAATTATACTCCTGACTACCAGTAATGCAAATTTGTCCTTTGTAGAGGACATTTCTAAACCTAAATATCTCCCCACCACTGCATACTACTGACTGAACTCCTTTTGGTATCTACAGAGAACATTTGGGGTTTTCAGTGGTACCAAATGTGAAGCGATGGGCTTCTGGGAAATGTAGTTTTTCGAAGATTTAAGAAAAAAAATTGACTGGACGAATTTTTTTTTCCTGGTAGTCAGGAATTTTGACATATAATCATGTATTTCAGAAGTACAATATATTAATGTCTCAAACAAAAATATTTGTAATGAGAAGGAAACTAAAGCCTTTTGATTAAATATTTCTTTCCTTATTATTTTGACTGGCTGAAGTACAGAATCTTGATAGTTGAATAGAATCTTAATTTTGCTAATCATACATTTCCAAAGTTTCTGGTTCTTATTTATTTACTTTTATCAATGAAACGTTTTTATTTTCAAAGCGATATCAGAGCATTGACACTAATTTCTCTATTCAGGACTATTTGAACCCAAAGATTGCCGTTATGAGTTGGAAAGGGACCCATCGATGGACCCTTCACTCACAGAGATGACAGAGAAGGCAATCAGAATTCTAAGCAAGAACCCTGAGGGATTTTTCCTGTTTGTAGAAGATAAGTAAAAGTCTTAATTTGGAACAGTTTACATGATCTTTTCCCACTGCCTATTGCAACCAGATTCATCTGGGGCTTTTGATGAGCCCTGCTGAAATATTTTGTGTAAGGGATAAACCTCTCTAACTTATAAAACAACACAATGCCCCCCCCCCCCTCCCCCGTTTTCTAAAACGCATAATTGACCTGTCAGTCTTCAAAATAAGAGTATTCTCTTAATTTTCTGTCAAGAGTTCATGTCATGTCAACAATCCTTTTGATTTTGTTAAAAAAAAAAAAAAAAAACATTTTGCCCCATCACCCAAAGGTCTCTTTTTCTGACTTTGAGGGAAAGTTCCTCATTTAGTATTTTTTTTTTTACAGATTTACAGTTGATCAAATCTATCAAGGAGCTTAGATTGCTTTTTTTTCCAGAACTGTCTGTCAATTGCGATTCAATATGAATGGAATAGACAACAAAGTCTCTTTTAAGGTTGTTACATAAGTGATTGCACAGCTGTTTTTAAATGTTTTATATATAAAAATGTAAAGCAGCAACAGCAGTGGAGCTATTCCTGATCTAGGAAGTGTGGAGGTGGAGTGATGTGGAGTGAAAAAATGTTTCTGAATAGAAATATATTTCTATTTTCTTCCCTATTTTATTAAAGCCTGCAAAACCACACTGTATTGAATACACAAACTTTGAAAATAAGCCAATTTTTAAACACAGAAAGGAATAAATTTGATAAACAAAAACATAACGGGGCGACAGTGGCTCAGGTGTTGAGCGGGTCGTCCAATGATCGAAGGGTCGGCGGTTTGATTCCCGCTCCCACCGGCCAAAGGTTGTTGTGTCCTTGGGCAAGACACTTCACCCACCTTGCCTCCAGTGTGGCCTCCACTGGTGTGTGAATGTGCATGGATGAACCCAGTGATGGTCAGAGGGGCCGTAGGCGCGAAATGGCAGCAACACCTCTGTCAGTGTGCCCCAGGGCAGCTGTGGCTACAACAGTAGCTACCATCACCAAGAATGAATGAGGAGTGAATGAATAATGGACACAATGTAAGCGCTTTGAGCGTCTGGAAAAGCGCAGAAAAATCCAATCCATTATTATTATTATTATTATAATCTGGTGAACCAATAACAGTCTGAAGAAAAAAAAATGTAAAAAGGAAAATGTCTATGCTTGTGATATTTACTCTGTAAATGTGGCCTTTTTTTGGACTTTAAGGGGAAGAATTGATCATGCTCATCATGGTGGACAGGCTAAACTAGCTCTACATGAAGCAGTAGAGTTTGACCGCGCCATCGGACGAGCAGCTGAACTCACCAGTGAACTCGACACTCTCACGATAGTGACTGCTGACCACTCTCATGTCTTTGCTTTTGGAGGATACTCTGCCAGAGGCAACCCTGTTCTAGGTAAAACACACTCAAGGAAAATCTTAAAAGTAGAATAAAAGAAAAGATGTATATCCTTGTTGTACTTTTGCCATACACACACTTCCGTATTTTTTTCTTCCTTTGCAGGAGTGTCTCGTGAACTGGCAGATGATGGCAAACACTTCACCACTACTGTATATGGAAATGGGCCAGGATATCAGATTGCCAATGGAAGTCGACCAGGATGTGAATGACTCTGTCTCTTGTAAGTGCTCTATTGATGTTTATAAGTGAGTCAGGCTGATGTGGGAACTTCATCTGCTAGTTTACTGGAATGCATACAACACAGACTTAAAGAAGATATTAATCTGCACAAGATTCATCCAAAAAACAAAAAAAACATTGCTGTTCGTTGTTAGAACTGTAAATGTAATACGTAGTATCAATGATTTGTACACTTTGCATCTGTTGGCATCTTCCAACATTATTCCCTTTTTTTTCAGCAACCAATGATTACCGTCAGCAGGCTGCCGTTCCTCTTGAGTCAGAGACTCACGGTATAGAAGACGTGGCCATCTTTGCCAAAGGTCCAATGTCACACCTTATTCATGGGGTCCAGGAGCAGAATTACATTGCACACGTCATGGCTTATGCAGCCTGCTTAGAGCCCTATGAAAACTGCAGAAGCCATGCAGCAGCATTTCACCTGAGTCTGCTGCTGCTTCTGATGAGCCTCTTTCAGTCCTTCTGCTCTGTCTGAGATTAGAAGAGGTTTTGACCTGATTTTAGAATAACTGCTATTTTGCATACTGGCTAAAACATAAATTATTCATTTTAAAGTCCTGTGTAAAACCTAAAGTGTAACATATTTTTATCAACTTTTATTAACTTGATTTTTGGATGATAGCAAAATTGTAAAATATTGTTCATTTTTAAAAGACCATTTATAATGCAAAAATCTGTTTGTTTACCAATAATGTTCTTATTATTTTATTTGTTTTGATTTGAATAAATGCTGTTATCTTTAATACATTTTTGAGAGTAAGCTATCAAAGTATTGGGATAAAGACTGGGCTTTGACAAGGGATCTTTTAAATAATTCTCAGACACATTTTTAATTTGCATTTTCACTTTTAAATATAAAAACAGCCTAAATTCCTATTTACACAACAGCTTTTATAACAACCATCTATTTTCTGAAGTATATGTCCTTCTCATCTATCTGCAACCTGATAGTGCCCCACATTTGTATTTATTTTGAAAATGTTTGAATAGTATTAGTAGAAGTTATCTTTGTGTCTGTTAGTGTGTTTTACTTGAGGATATAACTGTAGATAACAAATAAATGAAACACAATCAAAGTTTGCTTTCTCATCATGTCATCTGAGCCAAATGGGTAAAGTGTTTGGTAGATGGAAATTGTCCTGTTTCTGCTGTCTAACAGCAAACACTCTTTTAGAAAGTCCAATCAAAACCCAACGAAATTATTCATAAAAATAATGCATACTGGAAATTTTTCTTTTTTCTCCAAAACCAGAGCCAGGTGGAAAGTGTACGTTTATGCATCACAGGTGAAATTAGCTTTGTCTAAATAATAGCGAAAACTTAAATAGTAGGTAAACAAATATGACTCCTATTTTAGATTTTTTACCAAATAAAATTCAAATTTGGAATTAGCTGAACAATAGTAAGACCCCTTGATTATAGTCTCTAAAAAAAAATGTTTTAAATGAACTACATGTACTAACCACAGCTGGAATTGCATGCCATTATAGTGTCCTGCATCCCTCGATCAAATTCTCCATATGTAACCAAAAAAAATAAAAAAAAAGGTACCAGGCAAGACAATCTCTTGCTGATGAGTGACAGTTAATTATAATTTTTCTGTTTCTGGAAGATTTTTTTCTTTTAATTTTCCCTTGACTGTGATAATGAACAATGTATCCATTGTGCTTCACACACAAAACTGATAGCCTGCATGACATATATGAGCCTTCTCACTTTATTGTATTAAAGTATGAATATAGGACTTAATACAATATTGCTTTATGACAAAAAAAAGCTCACAGAAAAAAATGCGTATGTCTAAACGCTCTAGCTCTTGAAACAACTTTATTTGATTCACTTATTTTAATATTTATTTGTGTTTTCTGGACTTTCTGGGGACTATAGTGATTGCTGGCCACTCTCATGTCTTTGTTTTTGGAAGATGCTATGAGAAAAGAAAATTTGTTTTGGTAAAAAGAACGTTATGGGATAAGACACTGTAATCTACTTGAAGATCTCACAAACTGACTGAAGATGGGCAAGTACTTTCCCTCTGATGTACACGACAATGAGCAAGGTTATAAGACTGCCAAGGCAAAATGATCTTACATGAATGAATCTGTTTCATTTAAGTACACGTGAATCATCTATATAGAAAAATTAGTGTAAGAGCACCATCTAATGGTGTTATGTGTTACAGCACATTGCCAAAGTGGTTGAATAAATGCTACCCATCAAAGAAATGTTATGATCTGACATCTGTATCACATCTGTTTTGAAAGTTTAAATTTTTTTAAATAGAATATTACGACTAATCCTTTTTTGTCCCATTTTCGTCAATAACCACTGATTACCAACAGGCTATTGTTCCATGTTGTTTCATGGTATGGAGGATGGACTGGTGCATGTCATGTCCTTTGCAGTCGGCATAGAGACATATAAAAACTGCTCAGTGCCAAACCACACTGCTCATATTACCTGAGTCTGCTGGTGCCTCTGATAAGCCTCTTTCATACCCTCTGTTATCATCAAAGGAGGCTTGAACCCAATTTAGGAACAATTCTGGTCTTTGAAATTTTGATTAAAATCTAGACGTAGCTTATATATGACATTGTGAAATAGAATTATCCCACATTTACATCCAACTATCTATTTTCGTATATATCTGCGGGGATGCTGGAGCTAGCTCAACTACTGTCAGGCAAAGGTGGGCCACACCCTGGACAGTGTAGCAGTCCAAAGCAGGGGAACACTGGTAAAGACAACCACACACTAAAATTCAGATTATTTAAAGTTACAAATCAACCTATTAAATATACTTTTGGACAGTGTGAGGGATGCATACAAGAGAACATGGAAACTTTACCATGAAAACATCGAAATTAGCAAATACTGTAAAAAGCCAAAGTTTTTAATATTATGTATTGTGTCAAATTTAAAATTCAAGAATTGCTTATCACTATGTTTCGTTTTTTGTCTAATAATATTTGTTTTAGAAATCAAATTGATGTTATTTAGCTGGGAACTTCTTTATTTCCTCTCTGTTCATGAATAAATTGTTTATAAAGTTATGTTTCCTCTGATTGGTGAAAAGTTGTCCAATCAGAAGCTAGTTTGGGCGGGACTTCCTGTCACCGACTTTGGAGGGAATTTTAACCATAACAAACACGCATTTATATTTCGCGTTTCTTGTATCTATTATTGATTCATTCTTCTAGAAATGTGATTCTTTTTTACTCTTGACGATAGCGAGGGGATTTTCTACGAATAAGAATTTCTGTAACTGTATTTAAAATACTAATCCAGGCATAACGCAAACAACAGTTCGCTATTGTTGTGTTCAGCCTCTCGTCGTTGCTGAGCTCGTTCGCTGTTGGAGATTACTCAGTAAATGTCTGTGCTATTATAGGTTAATTTATATGCAAAATAAATCGATAATGGATCGTTTTAAGAAGAAGTTGTCCAGCCAGCTTTGTGATGCAGTGAACAACGGGGATCCCAGGTAGTGAATAACTTTGTTTTGTTCAGACATGTTCTGCAAAGGTGCAATAGCCACCCCAAACTTCACTTGTGTCACTTCTGTTTAAAAAATATGTCACCTCTGTCTAAAATGTTTTTTCTATCTCTTGTGTTTGGTCTCGTCATTTGAATTTCTGATAGATGCACAATTGTTTGTTTAAACTTTAAAGTGATAATTTGTCAAGACTTTGCGATGTAGAAATGTATTGATTTAAGCTAGATGTGCAGTTGTGTTTAATTGCTCAAAAACCCATAGGAAAAATAGCACTTCGGATGTTAACTTAAAACCTTCACAATAACCACAGATCCACTTGACTTTTATCGTTTTTGTGTGTATTTAAATACAAATGTATATTTATTTATGTATTGGAGAACTTGAATAAAAGGCAATATAGTTTATTTTGGTCCACAACCATAAAGGAGAAATATAAATTTTTTTCCTGTGGTCAGATTGTGTTCTTTTTTCTTTCATAATTAGAAAAAAAGTACAGGTTTTCCCCTGTCACAAATGTATTAAACTCTTTACTAATTTGGAAACTCTTAATCATAATAATAATAAAAAGCCAGGTGAAGCCTGCAGTTTTTATTAATCCCACCTCATTTACGCTAAATGCATACAATACTCTCCATTTATCAGTTTGAAATAGAAATCCCCATGTGATCTAAATAATTGTTACATTTCTATGAATAAAAAAAGACTAATGTATGTTTTTGTGCTGTATATGATTTCATAGCTTGTGCGTTACTACCAGGTATATTGACATACTTTTGTGCCCTGCCAGATCCGTGCAGCTACTTCTTTTAAAGGGCGGCAGTCCTGACCTGGTGTGTAGCAAAGGGGTGGCTGCAATACACTTGGCTGCAGGTAAAGAGACGGAGAAGAACATGCGATGCTTGAAAATGTTGCTTCAGCGTGGAGCTGACCCCAATGTCAGGTATGAGATAATAGTTTTGTTTATGTTGTGAATAATGTTTAATAATGTTTAATAATTATAATGTTTGTTACATTAAACAATCAATGCACATTCTGCATATGTATATATTAGTTTATCAGAACAACCACAGTTCATTGTTTTATGTCTTAGATCATCTGAAGGCCTGACTCCTCTACACATCGCTGCACTCTGGGGATGCTATCAAAATGTCAAACTACTGTTAATAAATGGAGGAAATCCAAATATTAAAGATAATGTAAGTCTTATGTTTTAACTTTTTATGAGGTTATGGCATTGTTTCCACAGTAGATATTAAAGCAGGGCATTTTGATCTTTATGCTGACATGGATTTTACACTTCAATTTATCGTAATTTAGAGACAATATAACAAAATATTAATTAAACAAAATAAATAGGAATAAGATGTAATTTGATTGTAAGTAATGGGCACATTTATGGTGACTGAAAACAAAATTTAAATTTACCGCCCAATTAACATATCCGTAGTTTGAGTAATGTTGAATATCTGTACTATATATTCAATTTTTTAAACAGCTAGTGGACAAACTAAATTAATTTAAACATCTAAGATTGTTCCCTATTATTCTTTTCTCCCAAGTGCTATTATTATTATTATTATTATTATTATTATTATTATTATTACGCTTTGCAGATTTGTTTAACGCTACTTTATTATTATTTTTTATTTTTTCAACTAAATTGAATAATATTTTCTGATTGTAGTTCAGTTAAGCAGTGTCAAAACCAAATAATTACAACGATTTCTGTTGGCTTATAAGCCCATCTTAACATGGACCTATAATAAATACATTTTTTATTTACCGGTAATATCATAAAAGTTACGCAATTCTATGTTTAACGTGCTTTTATCATTAATTCATTAGATTTTAAATCACCAGTTGATACATTTATTTGATTTCTTATTCAATAAAAGTTTAATTTATTTGTAATTTTTTGTAATTTTGCTTGGATATGAAAACTGTTCTTACAAAACTGTTTACTTAAACTAAACCTACTTTCAGTAAAGACGAACACAAAAGTGACAATTTTCTACCATTACTTATGAAATGAATGCAATTTTGTCCGCTGACTTAGGGTGTGTTCAGACTGAGAAAGTCCTTTGTTCCGGATTGAGTCCCGAACCTTGTGTTTTCAGACCGCCATCAAGCAGACCATTCTGTTACGGACCAAAGCATTGTGAACAAAAGCACTGACTCAAGATCTCTTCATTCATTGGCTAGGAATTATGAAGTGCGGGTCAAAACAACAAGAGAAAGATGGACGTGCTGCGCTTTAAAATCCTATCGGGATATTTACCTTAATAAAACTTTATATTTCGATTAGCGGTTTTGAATGTCGGGAACAACACTTTTTACTTGTTACTTTTCTGCGGAGGCATGCTGCAAGGCGGTTACCGGCAAGGAGATGTGCTTTGTGTGCTTTAACTCATAAGATGCTAGCTATTGTAGTGATGAGGAGCTGTCGGGTATGAAGGTACGCTAGTCAGATTGTCAGGAAAACAGTGAGAGTCAGTGTGTTACCTTAAAAATTGTTTTATTGAGCCTGCATTCAGCCGTCCACATTTCAATGAGTTTCTGTGTCTCATCGTTGTGGTTATAGAATTTTTTTTAAAAGAAAATTCTGTCAGGGAGCACTAGTACAAGGTAGCCTTTAGGATGACAGCACAGCAGCGCTGGGTGCGTGCTGCGTAACAGCGGGTAAAAAGGGTTTTCAGCTCTATTAATTAAAATAAACATTCTAGTAAACTGTAGGAGCCCCCCACCCGTTTGATAACACAGCAATTGTTGCTTAGTATTTGTCCGCATCTCATTTGTTGCTACTTTCCTACTCTGTTTACATCGGCTATGGTGGCTGTTTTGGTTCAGTTGCTCCGCTCCAGGAACGGATTCTGTTCAGACTGAGTCTATCTTAGACCACGAACCGAGACCCCCTCGAAACATGGGTCAGAGAATGGTTCCTGGTCCCGCATCCTGGCTCACTTAGGTGTAAATTTGTTCCGGATTATTGGGGAAAACAAACTCTGGTTCACTTAAGCAGACAAATGGGTTCATGTCTGAATGCATCCTTAAACAATAACCCTCTGTTTTTAGTGTTGGGTTTGATCACTCCTGTTATTCATAGTAAATACAATATAGACAACTTTTCAAAATGCTTATTTTCTGTGTGAGAATGTGTCTTCTTCTAAACTGAAAGTCCTGTTTTGATAGTTCTAAACAGGACTTTCTGCCACTGTGAGTCACAATAGTAGAAAGTCCTGCTGAACTATATTTCTCTTGATCATTTTAACTGTCGACTGTACTACAAAGAAAATGTTTTTGCATAAAAGTCACAAATTTAGAAATCATTTAAAACTCATTCTATTTTTTCTTTACTTCTCTTTTTTTAGCTGTGGAGTTTAAATGTGGCTCCTTGCACATCTATTTTATGTTTTAAATGGATTAACTCTGCATTATATTGGTTAACATTTGTTTGGTTAATTCATTTTTTAATTCATCTTTTTGCTTGCATTTCTTGTATTTACTTTATGATTATTCTTTGTTTGTTCATAAAGGATGGAAATACACCTGGACAACTTGCAGAGCAACAAGAAAATCAACGATGTGCTCAAGTTCTTCAAGAATTTCAGGCCAGCACAATGGACACAGAGGAGGAGGACTTCCCTCAGTTCAAATACTGTAAAAATACCTTCAACTATGATTCTTCTTTGAGTATATAAAACATAAAGTTGCATAGTCGTCAAAAAACACACATTTACCAATTTTGGATAGTCATTGAATCTTGAATCAAAAGAGTGCCTATTTTGTTTACACTGTCAATTACGTTCCCTGTTTGGTAAAGAGTTATTTCAGTTAGTGTGATAGTGTGCAAATTTTGTGCTGTCTGAGTTGCAGTATTTGCTAAATTGCTTGCATGTTTTATATTATCACCGCAGAAGGAAGTTTGTTCATTCCGAAGTCTTTTTTTTCCCCTCTTTAGCTGTGTATTCTGATCAGACGGGCACATCCGGCTATCCTGAGTCAGACTACAGTTTCTCTTCCCAATCATCCGTGACATGTGACTTTGGCGATGCCCCATGGAGCAGCACAAGACTGTCATCGTTTTTCAACTTCCCTAACACTAATGGCAGACCGAGTTGCAGAGAACTGTCTTTTGATGGCTTCTCAGGCGCTTCCGTTCTTTCAAGCACTAGGATGTCTGCTGTAGCGCCTTCAGCTGCAACACCGGTCTTCAAGGAGGACACTTTATGTACAGATGAAGACCAATCCTCAACAGAAGGAAGCAAACACAATGCTGGAGTGGACGGCACACGCTCTCCCACCAGAGAAACTGTTCCCTTGTGGCGAGCGAATCGGAAAAGTGTAAGCTTCAGGAATATTGATGAATATTTTCCCGTTTTCAGTCCTGAACCTACTAAACACCGTTCTGCGGAAGACAGACAATCCTCCAGCACGTCACCGTTTAGCATATCAGAATACTCCGAGTTCTTAGACTCGGAACGCATGGCCACCATTTTACCAAAACAAGGCATTGACGTTACATCACCAGATCACGTTTATGTTTTCTGCAGGGAAAGCAGCGAGAGCACAGAAGAGGACTTGGAAAAAACAGTCATAAATCCTTACGTATTAGATGTGAGCAGAGATGAACAGGAGGCACAAAGAATACAAGCGCCTCAGGCGAAAGCATTAACACAGCAGGGAGAGTCTGGTGCTGGTAGCAGCAGCAGTGGAACCAGTAGCAGTCATTATAGTAGCTGTGAGAGTGACCATTACACCAGTGCTCTGGATGCTTCTGTAAATCCCAGACAAGAAGCTGACATGGTAAATAAAAATTCTCCTCCACATGTTCAGACACAACTTGAGATGGATTTGAATCCTGAATCTGTAGAGCCCCGACCAGATATGCTCAAGAAGGTGACCATGCTTGCAGTAAATGAACTAAACAAGGATGCACCAGATGGACCTGTGTTCGGCACTCGCATCAAGGCAGACACCACCAAGGCAGTGGAATGCACTAGTTTAGAAGCAGCTGCTTCATTAGAGGGAAATGATTCCTTTTCCTTTACACTCAGTCCTTTTGTGACAGGCAGGACACGCTCAAGGTTGAGCCGCTGCTCAATGAGGACGAGCAACAAGCCGGAGAGCCCTCTGGTCACTTCTTCTCTGTTTGAAGATTCTCTGCCTACACCAGTACGAACTCCTCGCCAAACAGCCAGGACAGAATGCCCTTACAGCTCTCCACACACACCCTACGCTACATTGTCTTGCCAAGGGAGAGGTCAACACGACAGTTCACCCATGGGTAGCCTGGATTCACAATATAGCACGCTTGTTGCTGCTTCTAGTGTCAGTAATAGCCAAGCTGATACTCTCATTCTGCCGAGAGGTGACTCTAGTGACAAACCTCAGTCTCTGGATGACACAGTCATTCTAGAACATAATCCTGATAATTCACTTGATGCATATGAAAAAAATCTGGCTCAGATTATTCTTGCCATTCAAGGGCAGAATTTGGATCATTCTGAAGGTAAGGAGTTTCTAACGGATGATCTGACGAGTGCTGATGAAGAAAGCACAAAAGGAAATGTAATTGGTGCCCCATGTAGAGGACAGGTAGACAGCGTAAGAGATGAAGACGGCTGGATTACTGAGAACAGCAGCTCTCAGTCAGACACTGCTTCATCTTCATCCACTTCCAGCTGTTTTTCTCCACGGGAATACCGGGACAACTCTGATCTCCTTTGTACTCCGGGTACAGGATGCACACCGAGGTACAGCATGAGCAGACTTTCAAACAGCCACAGGCCAGAGCGCTTGGCTGATTTGTCCTACACCCCAGGCGGGCGTCCACTCATTCAGGACCTGGACGAACCGGTGGAATACCTTTACACGGACACAGAAGAGGGTCACAGATTGATCGAGACACATATCCCACCCACAGCAGACACATCAGTCAGCTCCAGCATGAGCACCACCAACAGTGAGGACACCATTCTGTACGACTGGAGATCCTTACACTCTGAAACAAAGGCCAGCAAAGAAAAGGAGAATGTGGAACCAAAGACGAAAGTACAGAAAAAGGAGAATGGCGACTTGAAGGACAGCTTGTTACCAGAAATCAAAGGAATGACTGACAAGGAGCTGCGACTGAGGCTTGTGGAGATGGGGGAGAGTCCCGGTCCAATCAGCAGTCGGACCAGGCCTACCTACTTGCACAGGTTGTGTCACCTGTTGCAAGAATCGAACTCCCAGTCACAACATCTCCAGAATCTGTCAGAGCCGCAAACAGGTAATGCTGGTTACCGACTCGAGCTTTGCATCAATTATAAGACTAGTTTTAGTAGGTTAGCATGAATGTCATATTGTTAATCACATCAGTTATTTTATGTTTTTATTTGTTTTAGGGAACTCGGGCTTCAGTCCTGAACTGCGTGGAGTGCTGCAAACCTTTAAGTTTCCTGATTGCCAAGCGGATGAACAGGCTCTGTGGCAGCAGTTTGATCAACCTGATCAGAACAGGAAGTGGAGGGAGGGGCTTATTAAGTCGAGCTTTAACTACCTCCTCCTTGATCCAAGGTTCTTTGCCTTTCAATATATTAAAATAATAAAGCACAGCTACAATAACTTGATCATTTTGTGACTTTTAGCCAAGCACAGATGATTGACTACCAAATGTAAACATTTTCTTTTGTTCTCAGAGTTACCAAAAACCTCCCCTTCCGTAGTCACACCATGACTCCTCAGGAGTGCTTCCAGACTTTTATCCATGCTATATTTTATGTGGGCAAAGGAAAGCGCTCGCGTCCGTACAGCCACCTTTATGAGGCTTTAGAGTACTATAAAGGAGAGAAGACTTGCAAGGTAAAACCGTCTCATTTTAGAGCTCTTTCTGTATTTGAAAAGAACATGTAAAAATGTGTGATCTCTACCTTTGTTCCATTTGACAGACTCTCTGCCCCAAAGTTCAGCAAATCCTCCAGGTGTGGAATGCTGGTCAGGGAGTCATCTCCCTCCATTGTTTCCAGAACGTCATTCCAGTGGAAGCTTACACAAGAGAAGCCTGCATGGTGGAGGCCATTGGTGAGCGAATAGTTTGTCCAAGTTTTCACTAATTGGAATATAAAACACTTACCTTTCTGCCAAATTTTTCTCAACTATTAGTCTAAAAGTATTGTTGTATCTGCAGCTAAGATAGCAGCATTTGTTAAAAGCAAATACAACAAGAAAAATATTACTTAAATCAAATTGAGCAAATGCTCCTGATGTTTGGTAAATGGTATTTGGTGTTTGCTCGTTTATTGCAGGAGTTACCTTCTAAAAATAACCCGCTATAGACGAAATCTGCGGAGTTGTCCTCTTTATTTGCTATTATTATAGATGGTTTAAGGCTGTAAACTCCTCACTACACACATTATACACGATTCTCAGGCAGACATGAACAGTTTGACACTTTTCTCTTTATGTTTAAACTCTCAAAGTTCAAACCGTTGCAGAAAAATAATTGCAGTATTATAGAATGACAACAAAGATCTGCTCACGATCAAAGATTTATGTAGATTTGGCAAACTGAATGCAGGCACAGCACCAAGGAGATTAATTGATTGACTGTAGTCTACAGCCAATCAGGACCCAGAACACAATATGCTGGGGGAAAAAAGCATGCAAAAAAATCTGTAAAAGAAGATGCGTCGAAAGGTGAACTGTGTTACTTTTTGCTGTTATGGCAGTTTTCTGCCTTCTTCAAAGGTACAGAGTCTTACTCATTTTGGTTCTGTTCTGACTAATGCCCTCTTTTTTACATATTTTTTTGTAGTGTGATTTTGCAGTGTTTTTATTTTTCTAAAAGAGACCGCCTCAACATGCTGTCTAAAAATCATTTAAAAATCATAAGTGATTTAGTGGATTCTTTTTAGAAAAATATTCTCTCTAACAGGTGAAGTCTAACTATAAACAACCAAACCGACCTATCAGATTTTTAATGGAACAACTTAATGGAATTTGTGACTGAAAGATTTTTTTTTTTTCACCACTGCTTAACAACTTAATATTATTATTTTATTATTTTCTTTTTACTGATTTAAACACTCAAAAGCTTTAATTCATGTTTTATCCTTAATATTTTCCTCCCAGTGTGCAATTTATTGAATCTGTTTTCCGTGAAATTTGTGTTTCTACAAAATTTTTTTTATTTTTTGGGGGCATTTTGTAATGAGCTCAATTAGACATGTTAGCTACTTATTAACACTCACTTTGGCCATCTCCTGTAAAATGTCCTAAAAACTTATGAACTCTGTCAGGCTTGTTCGTGTGAGATTTTAGTAACCGTTACTTTCACTTTGTCACAGGTTTAAAAATGCTCACCAACCAGAAACGTGGGGATTTCTATGGTGTTGTATCTAACTGGCAGGTGAAAAGGAAACGGGAACTCGGCGTCCACCTGTTATATCGCGCCATGCAGATCTTTCTGGCTGAGGGTGAAAGACAGCTCAGACCTGCTGATATCAGACAGTGAAAACCACCGCTGGAGGGATGTGTGAGCAGCTGCAAAGAGCAGGCACATTCAGACTAAACAACAACAAAAAAGACTGACAATAGAGTAGTATGACGTCTTGGATCATGAATTTTAAGCTTTTCACTGGAATCTTAAAGATCTTTCTCTCAGTATAATTGTAAAATGTGTAAATTAGGGTTTTAGAGTTGTGAATGTTTTTAAAAATATTTTTTTGAATAGATGCAACCAATTCATCTTGACCAGAAAATTATTGATCTTGGCATTTTTAGTTTTTTTTAAACAGATTTGTCTTAAAAACAGACTGTGATTTGACATTTCTGATTTGTTCTAGTTAAGACCTTTTTTTTAGTTTTAAAAGCGTTAGAATTTTCCTTGTGTTGATTATTGTTTTCTTTTTGTAAGTGTTTTATTTGCAAGTCGTCTCTGTAGCTACCAAGCTAAATCCCCAAAGGGGATTAAAATGATCACTCCAGAATTTAACCTTTAAGTTAGTTTATTAAGTTTCTTTGGAGTAATTTTGCACATAAACAAAATCATTTATTTCCGTCCCTCTTTGTTGAAAATAAGGTAGAAGAAAAAGACACATGGCTTCCATCAAATTACCATAATGTTTTTAAAAAGAATAAATGTATGTGTTGCAAGCTTGATAGCCTTAACAGATTTCCTTTTATTGTTGGTTCATCTTTTAATGACACATTACTATGACACAACTATGTCTTTATATTTCTTGTGTTGGGAGTTTTTTTTCCCAAACAGTGCTTGACTTAAAAAATTAGATTCCGACCCTGCCTGCTTGTTATCGTCTTATCCATTTGTAAGTCATTTTGGAACCAAGTCTCGGTTAAAGGGGACCTGGCAGTAGTTTTTTGTTGTTAAACGAATTATATGATATTCTTTTTCCATAATGTTGTTTCTCTAAAGTTTGATCGTATTCACTGTTTAAATAAAAAAAATGTGCAAACACATTTAATGACAAATGTGCAGACTCATTGCCGGATCATCTTTTAAACTGGTTTTTGTTTGTATTGAAATTACATAAAACAAACAGATGCATCATTTGAAGAAATAATTTTCTTTTTGGTCCTAGATTAATTATTATAATATAATTATAATTTTTTTAGAGTTTAGAGCATTTTGCTTGCATAAGGAACCACTAGCACCCTTTTTTAATATTTAATTGAGTAATTTCTCATTTTAACAGTAAAGATATTTGCAGTTGTTTTCACTTCAGGGTTCTGTAATTGTTAAGCTGTTTAGTATTTTCACATCTATTACAAATAAAGCTCTGCACTTGGAACTGTAAATTGATTTTTTTTTTATTTCTGAAAATGTTTTTCCAGTTTCAGCATTAAAGGTGATAAATCACAGGACTGTCATATGACTCCCATCTTTTCTTCTTTTTCTAATTTACTCCCAATCTCTTTAAAATGGTAAACTCTGTATACTTATGTAGCGCTTTCTTCCTTCCTCAAAGGCCCAAAGCTTTTTACAGTCATAAACCCATTCACCCAGTCACACACACATTCACACACTGATGGTGGCTCCGCTGCCGAACACTGATGCCAACCTTCCACCAGAGGCAAGGTGGGGTTCAGTGTCTTGCCAAAGGACACTTATACACATGGGCGTGCGAGGCGGGAATCGAACCTGCAACCTCCTGATCAGAGGTTGACCGCCCTGCAAACCCTGATCTTCCAATTGACTCTTAACAAGCCTGACTTCATCCCAGCTTTGCTACACAATCAGAAACCACCCCTTCTGCCCTCACCCCTAGCTTTGTTGTTTCTCTCACCACTGTCAGGGCCGGACTTATCACAGCCAGCTGGAGGTTTCTCTGCTGCATCCTTCAACAACTCTTAAAACCTTTGAATACTTCACTATCAAAGTCACTGCATCTTTTCCAGTCGGTGTGATTGTAGTGACCGGATATTGGGCCATCTGGGTACCTCCTGTAATACAGTTACATCCCTTGACATGCTGCAGTCCTACTTCCCTGAAGATCACAGCCCCAATGTCCCACTTGGAGAAATTATCGATCTCAACAAACCACAACCTCCCGACCTTGCACTTCTTGACCCCTTCAATCCTGAACTCGCCCCTACTCCTCCTTAGAGCTATCTAACAGTCCATCTACATCTTTTGCCGACAGTTTGTCCTAAAATATGTATACTGATGACGCACATCTTACAAACAACTTTTCTTGGATGAAAGAAAAGCATTCTTAACGTGCTGCCTCACAGACAGAGGTCCCTGCAAATCCTTTCTTAACCATCAACTCAAGATTTTTTTTTCTGACACTGCAAGAAATCTGAGAGTTATCTTTGCACATCAGGACAATCACTCTTTACCTTACATCGGAGGAGCCCAACTCCTTGCCTTATCTTCACTTTTTTCGTTGCTCCTCAAACAGGGCTAGCAACCTACAGGATCAAACTTCAGGGATTCCAAAATGCTGCCTCTTTTTTTTTTTTTTTTTCCAGCTGAAGGGGACCGCTCTCACCTCTGTTTAGATCCCTGCACCAGTTTCCTGTGGCTGCTTGCATCAGAATTCATAGCTCTCCCTCTTTACAGAGCGGTCTCCTCCACATTCCCATTCCTACCTGAAATCTTTCATCCAGGTCCACCACCCTTCCCACTCACTGTGCTCTGCCGACAAATGGTGGTCCCTGCACTGCACGGCAAAAGATAACAAGCTAAACTCCTCAACTTTGTGATCCACAAAGGTGGAATAAGCTTTCTAGTTTGCCATGCCCATGCCATTATTCCCATAATAATAATAAAAAAAGAGACGAACCTCTGCCTATTTGTCAAATGGAACAAAAGGTAGAGATTGCACATTTTTAAATGTTATTTTTAAGAGGCCAACCTCTTCAACAAAAACTATGTCTTTATATTTCTTGTGTTGGGAGTTTTTTTTTCCCTAACAGTGCTTGACTTAAACAAATTAGATTCCGACCCTGCCTGCTTGTTATCGTCTTATCCATTTGTAAGTCATTTTGGAACCAAGTCTCTGTTAAAGGGGACCTGGCAGTAGTTTTTTGTTGTTATACGAATTATATGATAGTCATTTTCCATAATGTTGTTTTTCTAAAGTTTGATCGTATTCACTGTTTAAATAAAAAAATGTGCAGACACTGTAAATAATATAATGTTTTATAATAAAGCCATTGTCGCCTGACAATCTGCCATTTTTCCCCTTTTTTAATCTAAAATGTGCAAAATAGTGACATTTTGAGAAGTTTAAAAAAACAGCTCAGCCTTTAATCACCACCAGTTTTACCGCAAAGAAAAAAAGGAGTAACTATATGTATTTATTTAAATCCTTCATATTGTGCTTACATGAGTCCCTCTAGTGGACGAAGAGAGCAATCATTTTGATTCTTATAAGAAATCCTTGTCATACTGTAATATCTGAAGTTTCTGCACTTTGATGCATTTTAAAATTGATTTGTGTCAATGTTAGAAGTATTTATTGTAAACTAGTATGCGTCATCCTAAAAAAAATAATATAAATATACTGTCATTTGACAAGTCAAGGTGAACCTCATTTGTAGGGAAAATCATAGACTTGAAAAAAGATTCTTACGATTTTTTTTTTCTTGTTTTTTTTTTTTTTTTACACCACCGATTTTGAAAGTGATGTATTTACTGTTAATGTGACTCATTCAGTTTCTCGTTGCTTCTTTTTAGTGGTTTCATTTCAGCCTTTATCACTGTGGGGCGCCATACATCAGTGAAGGGAGAACTTAAAACCTTAAAAGGATCCCTGTGGCTGGTATGGGAACTCAAGTCTTGACTTTAGTAAAGTCCTTGTGCTGTTCTTCATATCTACTGATGAAGCAATGGACTTTATCGTCAGAGTAACTCTGGACATTGGATTCAAATAATTTTGTGAAATTTCAGGCCTGGAACAGTGTGTTAAGCATATTTAGACTGATGACAGTTTTCCTGACGCTGCAGAATATTTAAAATACCACCTACAGAAAATATCTTATGGCTCAAAAAAATGTATTTTCTGAAGTTTTGGTGGTGGATCTTTTTAATAGAAAGTACATAATGAAACGTAGGACGTTGCTATGAGAATAAGTAAATAATTTGCCAAATAAAAGAAGTGTATGTCACATTCGTGTTCTGCTTTGATTAGTGACATTTCTGATATTACAAAAAGGCTTTAATGGTCGTGCCTCTCACCAGTTTTAGATGCACATCAAGCAAACACAAAGGAGGCCTTGCTTTTATTTTTTTTTTAAATCAAATGCATTAAAAAGAACACATTTAGTGTGGTAATAATTCAAAAAACACACTGTAGAGTACATACATTATGGTTTTTAATAGTTTTCCAGAAAAACACTACAAAGAAGACACACACAGTATGCTGAAAAAAAAGTTTTGCACTTTTTCTTTAAAGAAAGAACTGTCCTTTTTTATTATGTTGAAGTTTTAAAATGTGAGTTTATACCACCCATGTTGCTGTTGTTGAGGTTGGGCAAATCAGGCAGATTGAATGATGTCTCCATCAACACACTGCAGCAGTATTTCCTTTGATGGTTGGAAGAAATCTGGGACACAGTTGCATTCATCGTTCAGTGAGCTCTTCCACATAGTTAAACCCACCGACAGCAATGAATGTTGATTGTGACCTTTGCTATAAAAAAAAAGCCTGGAGAATGTTGCAAATTTGTACAAAATGAGTTGCGAGGTCTTTTCTTTTGTAGTTTCTCTATCTCTCAAGGGGTCACGGTCCTCTTCGCACACGTTTCTTAGGTTGAAATCTTTTTCCTTTTATTCTTTGGGACACCGGATGACAAGGACTGGCCACAGGGTACAGTCAACGGTCGATGGTTTTCTACAATTTAGCTCAAACTCACCGACAGCGTTGAATGTTCACCGGGGCAAGAACAGAGCTGATGGTGACCAAGGATGACAGTCTACTTGAAGATGAGGAGGAAGGATGTCTTCTTAACAGGCAGAAAACCTTCTAACCCTCATATTGGCTCTTAATAATAGTCTTGAAAGACACTTAAAAGATTTTTCTGAATATGACTATTCAAATTTAAAAAAAATTAGAGCGCCACTCATAATTGTTAATGTTAATTTAGAATATTGTTTTTTTTTTTTTTTTTGCTAAAAAACAACAGAATGCTGATAAAACATAAAAAAACACAGAAAATATTTTTTTAAAACATTAGATGGGGAAATTATAGATCAAACATTTTAAAATGTATACAGTTCTTTATAAGAGCCTTTTTTCGCATTATTTATGAATAAAAAAAAAATTGTAACAGTTGGTTCTCTTACCAAGTGATTTCTCCATGAAGCGGTTTGCTCCCCTGTTAAAAAGAAACAACTTTGACTCACCACCACTTTAAATCCTAAAATGGTATACAGTGTTTAATTTAAATTCCTTTGCACACAGTTGTTATCACCTCAGGTCTGGGTGCGCGGAAACACGTTGTATTTTGCTGCCACTAGCAGTTAGCAACAGGGAGTCATACTGAAACTCCTGACTCAAAGTAGGGCTTGGTGCAGTCACTCTCACAGCAGCGGGGTGAGGCCGCAGTTGGTTGGTGTGTGCTGCACTGAAGCACAGCTGCTTGGCCTCTAGAGAGGCATGGCTCAATGGCTTCATGTTAGGTGAACGATGCTGAAATCACTGTGCATGAGAGTGCCGACTCACACGCCTGACACTCAGAGGCAGTGCTTGCTTCATTGTGTCTTCCCGCTTGTACAAATACCAGGAAAGAAACTCTATCAGAGCTTAATCATAGCTCATCCTGAGACAGAAAACAAGAAAAGATCAGTTACTGAGAAGCACAAGAATCAAAAGCTTCACCACAGCTTGTGTAATTAGATGTGGCAGTGAGTCACAATGTGGTGGAATGACAAATACCGTGACAGGCCACTTTTCCAGAGAAAGATAAGGAGTGACTAAAATGATGTGGTGGATAAGTCACCTCCTCCTGCCTTTGACACACACAAAAGCTTTTCACATAAAATAACTAGCTACTACAAGAAAGACTATTATAAGTTAAAAGCCTAAGACCAAAAACCAATGTGTTGGTTGATGACACGCTGCCTAAGCTTGGGCCAAAAAGCACAGTCCTTGCTGAGAGGGACACAACTAACTTGGGTTCCTTCACTCTCCTGGACAGTGATTTGAGTGACAGTGTTGGAATTGACAGAAGTGGATGAGAAGGAACGTAGCTTTATAAGGTCTCCTCTAGCCGCAGGACTGTGGTGACAGTGGGTAGAAAGATCCGGGACACGCAGCTAAAGAGAGAAGAGCCCTGAGCTGACAATGTGGCCTTAATCTGAATGACAAGGTCTGCACATCAGCCCTCAAACCAACCCGGCTGAGTAAGGATGGGGGTGGTAGAAGATGTGGAAGCTAGGGGAAAAGTGAGAGAAATAAGAAGAGACAGAGAAGGGAGGAGGGGAGGGTGTCCTTCCTTCAAACATGCTGGCCTTAATGGCATGGACAGCTCTGACATTTAACCACTGAATCATTTTAGATAAGTGGATGGGGTGGTGAGAGTTGAGAAGCAGGCTAAATATAAAGAGCTTTTGAAAAAATAAAATAAAAAAAAGCAGGCTAATGTTGATCTCGATCGGGATCTTGAAAGCCAATGAAACCATATTACTTCAAAAACACAAAGTCGGCCCGGTTGATTCTGTGAAGCAGCAACAGAAGCTTCAGAGGCCATTTGGCAGGATGGAATTACTATGCTAGTCATAGAGGACGCCGCAGATAAAGGCCACATGTGCCGAGCAGATTGGGAAGGAGGGACAGCTTCAAAAAGATTTAAAAGGAGCGGTGACAAAAATGCAGGCCGAAAAAAAGACGTTTGCGTCAGGACGACTGCCGGTCTTTTGTCGTACCGTGGAGCGTGTCAAAAGTGACAACAAAAACAAATTGATTCCCAAAAAACACTTTCACCTTTAATTTTTTAATCAACGAAAAAAATCAACATTTTTGTTATTTTTAAAATGAAATGGTGATGTTTTTGTCTAAAATGAACAGAAACAAAATACTTTAAAGAATCCAATTGTGTTTCTTAATTTGCCTTGAAGAAATCAAATTACAATAAAAACATAACAAAAAATGTGTTCTTTTTAATTGCAGCTATTCTGGAAACAAGTTTAGACTTTTTTCTGCATAAGTAAAATAGAGATCAAAAATTTCAAGAAGCCAAAAACCTAAAATAATTGGAGTATATTTAAAATCTTTAAAATATACTGTGCACTATAGTTCAAAAGTAGTGCTGGGGGTTGGGACTTAACAGCTCCAGTCGAGGGAGGAAATTCCTGGCAACGGTGCTGTAAGTTGTTGCTCTCTACCTGCAGGTAAAGACCGGCCTCACCAGTCTGCCTGTCTGCTGATATCATACCGCGAAGTGATCCGTTTAGCTCCCTGACTTAATGCTCACCTGCTCACGCGCCCCCAGCTCTGCATGTCTGTGTGTGTGTGTGTGTCTGAGAGACAGACATTGTGTGTATGCCGACTCTTTCTGTCTCCTCACAGCTGGAATGGCGTCTTTTTATCAGCTGCCTTACAATTATAGACATACACAAACTCACACACCGGGAGATTGATTTTTACTGCAAGGACATTTTGGAAATTACTGCAGTTTTCCAGTGAACATAATTCTACAAATTAGAAAAAAAAAATCTCTGAAAATGACAATCGGAGACAGAAATATGAACTGGTGAAATAATAATTGGTATGGGCTCAAACCCTTTTTAAAGGTGAGGATTAGATTTACAACTAAACTAAACCTAAATGTGTGCGTTTGGATGTGCTGTTTGTGGGTCTGACAAGGAGCTATGTTTGTTTTCATTATTTGGTTGCATCTTCCTGAGGTTGTCCCTGCACTGACAGATGTGAACAGACATGCCACGCTCACAGAACACACACAGACACACCTGAGCTGGGGTCTAAGTCCAGCTGGAGGTGCTCTCCTGCCAAACCTGCTGACAGGCTGACTGTTTTCGTATTCGTTACACACACAATTACTGGAACTGACATGACACATACACAAAGCCGGACTAAAAAAAACAAACAAAACGAGAAGTATGTACTTGTTGGCCAATTATTATTTCAAGTACAAGTTGTATTTTTTGGTTTTAAAAACAAGGAGCTAAATTGTATTTAACCTACTGCCTTTAGCATGCTGTTAAAAAGCATATATGCTTTTTTTTTAATTCAATAAAAGAAGATTTTGAAATCTGAGATAGGCCTAAAAAATTGCAGTCACAACTGAATGAACAGCAGCAGTAATGTGATAAAAGGAGCAAGCAGGCAGAGACGCAGCAAGAAGGGAGTTGCAGACAACAGGCTGCATGAGGACGGACAGACATGAACGGAAGAGTGCCGCTTGCCTCTCTCTCTGTTTCACAACACACACACACACAGTTAGGAGACTCCATAGGGCGCCAAATAATAACCTTCCTTGTCATTATCATCGCCCAGCCAAACCGCCCCTTCTTCCCCCACTCCTCCTCCTCCTCCTTCCATCTTCAGCACAATCATTGCCCTATCGTTTACAGTGTGCTGCTAAATAGGAACATCAATAGACACATCCATTAGCAGTGTGAGTTCTTCGCTCTCTGATTCTAAAGTGCTTTGATAGCCGAAGCATGTATACACACACACACACACACACACACACCCTCGGCCGACGGTTAACCAAGCTAGCCCCTGTGCAGAGGGAGCTGGAATGATGGAGTGTATCATTAGTGCTGGTTAGTGACACGGCCGCTGTGAGGGTGGGGCCGTCAGTTAACCTAAAGCTGGAAGTGCATGATGCACTTTTCCTATTTAAGCTGCATTTAAACGCTGATTTTATGACACACTTTAAGCTTTATAAACCAAAGCTTTTCTTTATTCCATCAATCTCAGCTCATCCTGCTTTTCTTTATTTGATGCTGATTCTACATCCATATATGGACTATTTTCTTGTGTTATTTTACACCCATTCTAAGTAAGGTGTTTTTAGAAGTAATAAAGGAAATGTTTTTTGAAATGAAAGAGTGTTTTTATACTGATGAGGAATTTTCTTTAGAAATTTCTGTTAGATATGATGTGTGACAGTTAAAGCCAATGAATTTTAAGGAAACATTATTGAAAAGAAAAGCTAATTTTGCATCTTGCAGCCCTTACTCTAAATTTAGAGTACAACATTGGAGATGCAAACTAGTATGAAAAGCCTTTTTCTTTTCTTTTGCAAGAAGTTTTCTCAAACTCAGTCAAAGTAGAGAAGGAGTAGGACGAAAGTGAATACGAAGACTGCGAGGGAGGGGTTTCCCACAATGCTGCACCATAAATTTAGCACGCAAACGTTTTTTTTCCAGTTCTTTTTCTTTTAGAGGTATACTTTGCAGGAAGCTGGGAAGCCTGGGAGGAACACTGGGTGGGTCACATGAATTGGTTGTGGAGGGTTGAAACAGATGTGGAGCTGTTAAACCTGTAAAGACAGATTTTGAGTGACAGAAAAAAATGGAGCATGAACATAAAGGCTCAAATAGATCAAGAATTTTTATGAATTAGTTGTTTTTTTTAAATCAAAAACAACAACTTAAAGTGTAGAACAGACAATCTGACTTTTCTTAATGAATCATATGCTGTTGATTTGATTAAAACATTGTAAATTTCAATTCAATGTTCAATGAAGAAAACAAGGGTGGATAATGGGTTTGTTTTCAAACGTTTCCGTTATTATTATCTTCCTGACTCGGTGGTCTCTTCCTTTACTGTAACAGTTGTGTGTGTGTGTGTGTGTGTGTGTGTGAATGGGGTGGGGTGGTGGTAGACCGCAGACAGCCTCAAGGTGCCATTTCGCTGAGCGTGTGTGTACGCTTGCGTGCCTCCTTCATGTCTGGACCTGGGCAGAAAACAAACAGGGGAGAAGAAAGCCAAGGATGAAATTCAGGTGTCGTTTGGTAAAACATTGTCATTGAAATGCAACACACACTCACTGTCCACTGTCCGAAGAATACAGCTGATATACACATATGCAAACACGGACACAGACACAGACAACTAAATCATATTGTTTTATTCCTCTGTTTTCCACAATAACACTTAGGGGCTCACATGTGGCTCCATTTCCGACTGTATGTTCGTGGAGGTGAGAGGGCCTCGAATTATTGACGGATGTCGGAAGAAAATTTACTTTAATAAGCCTGCCCCTCCAGAGAACTCACGTGATTTTATACGAACAAGCAGCCCACTCTGAACCCAAAGACTATCACCACCCTGGGTGGTCTTGAGAAACACGGACGTGGAGCCAGCACGTGTGTACATTAAAGTGATTTATTAGGGAAAGAAACAAAGATGCTTTTAGCACAGAAAACCACCACTTTTGTAAAAATATAAAATCAAAGTCTATTTGCTGAGTGCAAAAATCAGATCCGGGTCAATTAAAAAAACGCAACTACCCGTGTAATGTGTTTTTAATAAAGGCGTTTTTTTTTTTTTTTTACATAATTCCACATCTGTGTATTATGTGTAATCGTAATGCATTCTATGCTGTGGAGATGGCTCTAACATTCCCAGAGCATGATGAGGTTGACAGGGATGTGAGACAGAATGAAATATTAAAATACACAATACACATTTTCTGCAGTATCACACCTTATATCTTGATTTGTCAAAATAATAATAATTTAGCACTCTTTTTTTATGAAGCTATAATACATATCTGACAACTTCATGTAATTTTTGTGAAGAAAAACAACGATTATGATAATTATCTGTCCGTTTTTCCGTTGACTCGTCCCCGTACTTTCATGTTATTTCTCGTATCCCCTGAAATTTTCTTTGATTCATTTGGCCTCCCATTGTGTCGGGTAATGAGTCATAGTGTGCATCCTGAAAGCAGCTGGTAATTTGGGGTGAATAAGCACATCAAAGATCCGGTGGAAGTTATATTCATTATTGCTTCTTTTTTTTTTTTTAAGCCTCTTTAGCCACATTAATGAGATATTTCTGCAACCTACTGTTCATTCTTTAAGTAGTCCCTCTGAGTCCTTTTTTTTTTTTTTAAACTTCCGTCATCTTCGCTGTAAGATTGTTTTACCCTTTGGCAAAAAAATGTATGCAGCTGGATGTAAGTAAATGAAGATGTGTAGATGTGCAAATGCGCAACACTTAAGGACTTTAAGTTTATCCCAAGTACAAGAGTATCATTGCAGATGCAAACAAACTACAAGACCCCTCCCTACAAGACAAAAATCTTAGGCAAAGGATAAAAATGCTGTAACGGGCCAGTTAAATATGGTTTTCCTGAGTTCCTCTCAGTCTAGATCCTGCATTTACAGAGAAAGAACAATGAGTGACCTTGGCTGTAAGAAAAATTGCCTCAATTGTTCATACCTCACTTTGATGTTAAATACTATGAAACAGGGCAGCGCTGTGAAACCTGCTCACTGCGCATGAAGAAATTAAATCTTTCATGTCTACTAACTGCTTCTTTGCAGTTTTTTCTATTCTGAATTATTATACACTGACATCTGCCACGATATACGATTTACTATTTGTCAGGATGAACTTCTTATGCTTTTTTTGTGCATGTTAATTACCTGGTTTTATTTATTTATTTGCAGGTTTTTATAACAATTCCCTAATAATTTTTATTTTCTTTCATTTCTCCCTTTTCCAGCATTCTCACTTCCTTCACGCTTCACTACTCAGACTTGCAAAGTGCAGGGAAGGTAAGTCCATCTTAAAGCCCCAACAGAGAGCGAGCGGAGGAACTGATGTGTTAAAAATGCAACAGTTTGCATCCATGTTTTCCCATCAGGCTAAATAACTGAACTGAGATGATAAAAAGGCTGTAAATTAACAGGTATGTGAAGTTTTGATGCGTGTTTGTGTTAACAAGAAGAAACTATTAATCAGGAGTGCTCAAAAAGCCCTTGTTGTGGGTTTGACTGGCAGTGCAGTTGTTATTCCTTCTCTCCAAATTGATGGCAGCTTAAAATGAATCGCAGCTTGTTTCCAAATATGTCCAATATAGAATAGAAAACTGACAAGCTATTAAGTCCATAAACTCCCAATAAATAACTAACAAATGTTATGGATTTTCCAAAAATATGATAGCAGGTAAGTAGAAAATGCAAGAAACTTCAATTAAGAGGTTTGACATGATACAAGACTGTCAGATAGACGTTAATAATATTTTTACTCTCGTTTTACCTAAGAAATGAAATCTTTTGCTCATTCAATAAATAAAAAATAAAAAATAATTTTGAAAAATTAGCGTCTACCAACAGGTCTCCCAGGTCTCAAATGTACAATACTTTGGGTTGTGAGATTGAGCCTTTTCACCCAAAAAGTCAAGCCATTTTGCTTTACCAAAATAAGAACTTGACAAAAAAAAAAACCATATATTTCAAAAACAATAAAACAAATCTTTATGGCTTTTATGGTAACATGAACCCCTTTTGTATCATATAGTTTCCACTGACAGCCTAAATACAACCTTATATGAGAGGCTAAAATTAAACAAATCTAAACACAGCAGTCACATTTAGGTGTGCATTTGTGAATGTCGGATATATTCACCGGCTACTTTGATCAATTCTGCTGCGCCCCAACCAAACAACCAACGTAGGTAGCATAGCGGTAAACAAAGGGACCACCTACTTTCCTTCCTTTCACCATATATGTCAATCTCTGTGCGTTGTCTATTTTTTTATTGGAAATATTTCGCCTGTTTGTAATATGTAGAGCTAGACCACCCAGAACATTTAACCAAAAACCCTCCACAAAAAAGAGCTAGTCTTAATTATATCCATCCTCTGGGAGTGTCTTTCTGCTCAAAACAGACCTCTGACCCCCCCTTCACCGCCACCACCCTCAGTCGATGGGCCACAAACCTCACCCCGATGACTTACGGAAAAATCATTTTGGTGAACATGCTAACCTTGATGAAAACAAACATATTAAGTGTCACACTTCTTCCTAAAACTGTATTTTCACTGAGCTGACAAAAGCAATTTGATTCGTTACAGTCATTACCTCATCACATGTGCAACAATGACAGAAATGTTGAAAGATATCTTCTTAATCTCTTGATTCAAACCCAAAATGTCTATTGTTGCTTTAGTTTGACGTTAATTGAGATAAACTGTGTTGTATGACTTCCTAATATATATCACCCAACAAAGTGTGACTTCAGGTGCCTTAGTTTTAAATACGAATTAGAAAAAAATAAACAATACAAATGTAATACCGAGCTTTTAGGTGTTTAGGCACATGTACAAGGCTTTGGAGGAATTATGAGGATTTTTTTATGCAGTGGAAAAAAGCATTTTCCCACATTTATCTTTTGAGTTTTGTCCTCTGATACAGTATATTTTGCACTTTTACTGCAAAGGGAATTCCGAATTTTATTTTGTCATTTTTGTTTTTTATATCTAAAATGCTAAACATACATATATCAAAGTAAAAGTTTTTCCGAAAATACCCAAGTAAATATAAAAGAAAAACCCTAAAGGTATAGATAGTGTAATAAAGTATTTTTTACTTTGCTATGTTACACCACTGGATAACTGATTGGGGGGCCACGTGGAAGAAACTGCTGAACAAAAGAGGATGTTGAGACGGTGCAGTTCTCTAGCATGACCTCAAATTTACATTGTATGGAGTTTTCGTAGCGTGCACATATAAACATGAAAGCACATACAGAAGCACAATGAGAAGCTCTGCTCAGGCGGGACCCCAGTGACTTATCTGCCAGACAAATCCTCCTTGTGCTTTGATCTGCTGCCCATTTCTCCATCTGTGTTTTTTGTTTCTCAAGCAATCAGCTGTGATGTTTCGCTGTAGAGCAGCCGAATTCCAAGACCAGAGAAAGAAAACACAGTCAATTTCTGGAGCTAAAAAAAGATTCTCTGAAATGAATCAAAAATAAATAAATAACTCAATAAAAAATAAACTTTGTCCTTCCAATTGTTATCAATGCTTTCCTTCAAGGATGAAGGAGTTAATCTGCTTCAGTTGTAGTTTAGCTGAGATGCTATCGAAAGCCATTTGTTCCAAGTAGCAAGGCTAATGACCCTGATCTGATGCTCGGCATTCGGCAGGGAGCAAAGGAAGGTAAGCAACCTCATATATTCTCATGGGGACGAGCTAATGAGAGAGAATGGGAATACGAGCTACGGTCCATCATCTACTTAGAGCCAAGACAGCAGTGCCACCTTTCTCCCTCCCCTCCCTCTGAACTGACAGACACACAAACTCCCATAAAGAACAGCTCCTCCTCTGCACCTAATTTCACTCCTATCTTCCTAAATAAATCTAACACGTGTCGCATTTTCTCATCAATAAGTCAATAGTTCATTTATTCAAGGACATTGGTATTATTACTGTAAACAAGGAGTTCCATCATCAAGATGACTGCCGGTTTTTACGGGCCCTTTTAACCATTTGGTTGGAATTCATCAATCTGCTTTACTGCGGACAGAAGCTTTACATTACAAACTGTTAGACATATACTGATGCCTTCAATTGAAAAAGAGAAATGGTTTACCCACAATTTGTTGTTTTTAAAATTTTTTACAAAATAATGCATTGGCGTACACAAAAAAAAGTATTTCTAATTTATTGACATAAATTTAATTATTTTCTTAGTCTTATTAGTTGGATAATATTCTACAAATCAGTTGCATAGATTATAATCCAATCCAAAATTTTAGATTTGGTAAATGACTGAAAAAATGTCTAATCTACAGATTCTTGTAAGATATTACCCTAATAAATAAATAAATGTGAGATCGGTTCTTTCTGTTTATAGATGCATTATTTACATAGGAACTGGCATTTCTTATCTATAAGTGCGTAAACGCTGCCAAAAGTTGCTGCTGTACTAAAAGGAGCACAAATACATGAACACAACATATAGCTGAGTATGGATGCCACTGCTGTGTGAGGCAGAGGGATTTCTGCTGTGATGGGAAAGCAGCAGGGGGTCCACTCCTCTGCTTTTATACGATTCAAGTCAAGCCTGGCTGCCTCTTTCCCCTCTGGCATGCACGGGAATATTTATGCGTGCCGTGTGGAAAAAAAGAATGGGTGCTAGAATGAGTACCCGACAGCATTCTGTGTACATCCGCGCAAGTGTTTGTGTGTGTCAGTAATACCTCCAATGGCAGACTAATGATAGGTCTTATCGACACACAGCAGTGAATGCAGGCCTTTGTCTCCTCTCGGGACGCATTATGAAAAGCCTAGGAGACTGCCTTTGACTGCTCTTTCATCCGTTTACCCACCGGTAAAGCCCAGCACAAAAAAGCCAAGTGTTAGTGTTCCTCCACTGTGGCAGTTTGGCCCTGACGACTCATCAACAAATCCGGTATAAGTTAGACTCATAAGTGTTGAACTAAAGGTAAAATTCAGACTAGAATTTAGGTATCAAATAGAAAATGAACAAAGGGGTACCTGAAATACAATTCCCTACATGACATCCAAGCTACATTACTGTAAGTGAATAAAATTGTAATAACCACTATCTAACCTATTTTTATTTCCATCAGCTAACACTAGTTTTGTCTATGAAATCAGAAAACCCACTTTCTCTATAACTACATTACATCTGGGTCTGTGCCATAAATAAACTATATTTCTCATGTAAAAACAAGAGAATATTCACTGTTTTTAAAAAATTGTGTTCACTCTTGTTTCCACGTGGATTTGAGAATAAAGTTTGAAACAAGAAGTTAATGAAATGAAAATGTTTTTCCTTCTGAAATGTCACTTGTCACTTTTTCTCAGTTAACACAGCATTGCTTGCGGAAGCACAGTCATTTGCGGGCTTATCCTGCTGAGTCTATAAAAATCTTTTTCCCATTTATGTTTTTTACAGCCTGATTTAGGATTTGTATTGGACTTGAATAGCACCTTTGTGGGTTATATTCCTTCTCAGTGTGTTTCTGCTTTTCCTCTAATGCCATTCTGTCACTCTCCATTAATCCTTGTTTTCTCGCAAGGCAACTCTAAAGTAATCATTGACGATAATTTCAGTGTTTTTTTATTTTCTTATTTCAACACTTTGATCTACAGGGGAAGAGCAATCAAAGGACAATTATTTTTCTGATTTTTTGAAGAACATTAGAGATAACGCTACGAATGGCATCCGTTTCTCTTTGTCGTTAACTTCCACTCTAAGTTCTTGTCTGGCCCCCCACTCCACATCATCAGTCTTTTCATCTTTATCTCAAATCGTGGTGGCTTTATACACAACAGCTCCCTCTGAGTCTCCACCTTGTGGATGCGTGTGTGTGTCTTTGACAGAACAGCAGTCTGTTGTTTCACTCAGTCCTTTATGCAGACAGTTCTTTCACCACTTGTCCTGTAGGTTTTCATGGTCACTCCCCAGCTAAGAGGGTATTCATCCTCATAATTCCCGACTATTGTGCATCGTGCACTGGTTATTTTGCGAGAGCATGAAACTAACAATTACTCGCTCTGTCCCCCAGTGCGGCAGTAAATCAATATGACAAGACAGAGTGACTCATCTGCTTGTCATTTTCCTGTATGCGTGCATTTGAAAAATGAAACCTAGTGGCACGCTGTGGCTTGAGCCTTGCCCTCATTTGTACAAATGGACACCAAAGGCCTGCCTCTTGAGCCAAGCCGAGTCCAGCTTAGGGCTTACTCACAGCACATCAGCATCTGGGCCGTGCCAGAATCCATGTGGCCCCAAAGCAAGACTCTTTTGGTCACTTGGTTCCCTGGAACTTGCAGAAGTCTATAACAGCCCTGGATCCTTCGAGTAACTGCAGCCATCTATTGTGGTAGTCTGAATACTGACAGTGAAAGAGTTGATGAGTGGAGCCAGGTACAGCAAGCAATCAGCCCCCTGTTGGCTGTCAGCATGGCATGGCCCAACTGGCGTGCTGTGAGCAGGACCCTAGACAAACTTGGCGGCTTCTAAAAGATCTTGTTCAATGGGAAGATGCCCTTGAGAGGAAAAAAGGGGGAAGAGGAAGCAGTAGGACCATGTTGGGATATTTTCTCCCAACATTCTTCACCTCTTGTCTTTCTGTCTTCCTTCGACTCATGCAGCTTTTGACAAGTCCCTTAAAGAATGGGGTTGTGTAGAGCAGCACAACATCTGCCTGCACAAATCCCACATGACAAATACATAATACATGCATCAAAGGGTTGATGAAAGAAGACATTTCTACTTCAAACAAATACAGAACTGACTATTTTTGATTGTTTTGTTTGCTTTTAAAGACCAATTTGGCCAGTAGGTCATTTCTCTATATGCATTATTCTTGTTTTTTTGGGTACAAAGTTGGAGTCCATATTTTTTTGTGCAACGTGTAACAGAAGAAAATAGAACATCCATTGGTAAAAGTAATTTTAAGTATAAAGGGGAAAAAATAGACAATTGGGAAAGATTATGAAACTGATGGCTTAAAGGAGTGGGAACACAAAGGAGCAGTTGGTTTGCGAAGGCATACTAAAAAATTAAGAGCTAGAAGACAGGCTCGGGCTTTTAAGAAAGCAAAATTACCCAGAAAACAGAAATAAATGTATCTCAACTTGAAGTAAAAATCCTACTAAAGCCACCCCCCCCCCCCCCACACACACACACACCCCACCCCAAATTCAACCAGGCAAATGAACAAAATGACTTTATTGAAGGTAATGTGTTTTAAAAAAAATAACAATTTCAGTCAGAGAGTAATATCCTATATTTTTAGTGTATTAAAAGAAGAACATAAGGAATGACGGATGGATTTATGTCTGAATGAAAGCAGCCTGGAAGGAAGCCAATAAAAGCTTTGAAGAAAAATCACATCGTTGCTATAATAACCTCTGGGTAGAAGGTTGAAGTGGAAGAGTGTTTTCAACAAAAGGGAGGCAGAGAAGAACTGAAGGAAACAACATTTTTCTTTCTTCTTCCTCTGCCTTTCCTCTTTAACCGTCCATCTGTCTGTGTATAGCGGTTTACCAGACGCAGATGCAAACGCTCTGTTCATGGCTGCATGAAAGTCGATGATCCACTACTGCTGCAGCCTCACACTGAGAGAGGAAGATTAGTCTCTGAGAGACTGCTCACTTTGGGAACCGCTAAAACTTGGTTAAAACAATAAGGTGGCTCCTCACTGGGCTTTTTTTCCTGTGTTGTGCCTTGAGGCTATGCTGTTTATCAAGGTAAAAATGTATTTCCTTTTTCTTCTTTCACTAGATCTCTAAAATATGTATTTTTCTTTCCTACTTTTCACTGGATTCTATATATATTTTATAAATGATTTGTGCAAGCACTGGAGGAGTTTGACAGTGTGCCATACGGGATTCATGTTATATTAAACAAAGAAATGCTAATTTAAAAAAAAAAGTGCATATTTTCAAATACACATCCATGAATAGAGATAACATGAAAATGAAAGATTTTGCATTTTCAAATGTTTTCTATGTGGTGTGGATTTAAAGTTCATATACCAGCATTTGTTGAAGCACTAAAGCTCATTTCAGCTCTTCAAAACTCCTTATCTATATTTTTCTTTCCTGTGAAAGTAATCCGCTCTTGATTTAAAAGAGCTTAGATGTACTTCAACACCGTTGCCTCATTTAGAATGTGTGGTTCTATGAATATGCTAAGTAGTCTCCGCCTCCACCTTCACAGCTCGCCTACCGCTCAAAAACTACATGGGAAACAGGGGTATTTGGGTAGAGAGAAACATTCCTGAGATTGAGCTTTAAGTAGGTGTGGTAACTTTTAGGATAGGATTCTCTACACTTTATATAATATTCACAGTCACTTGTCACTTGCTATAAGACATTTTTATACAGATTTTTTTAAGTGACTTTCTAGGAAGATTCTGTAAAAAAATTATCTATAAATAAAAGTTTTCTACACAATTCGTTCTGATAGAACTTGGTTGTGTGATTCTCCCAACACCTCTTGTCTATTTGTTAAGAAAAATAAAGCTATATTTAATATCTGTTGTTTGTCCAGTGATCTTTATTCTTTTCTTCAGTTTGTACAATAAATTAGGTTTTAGATATTTCACAACTCTTCTAAAAAGAAAAGAGTTAATTCTGTGAAAATAAGAGCTTTAAGTCGTGCTTTTTCTGAATTTCAAATAAATGGGTGAATATGCAGACCATCTTTAAAATTCAGGATTCTTCGTTTAGTTTTTGTAAAACGCAAACGGTTTATCCGAAACAACAACAATGAACCCATCATTACGAGAACTTCTGGCTGACACTTCATCAACTCTGAGAAATGAATGCGAAAGAACAAGATGCAAACACTAGTAAAGTGGGGCGGCAGTGGATGACTCAGACAGGATGATAGGCTCTTCACCTGCCGACTGTTGCTCCAAAAGACACAAAACAAGCATGCTTAGTCTAAGACCTAACAAAAAGCATGCACACATGCAAACATCAAACCCGCTCCAGGTGCATAACTGACCCAGAGAACCAGGTGGAGGAGTAACAAAGATGGAGGGTGAGACAGAAAGAAAACCGAGCTTTCTTACATCTCTTTAATCTCTTCTCTGCAACTGCTTCCTTCTTCTTTTTGGTGAGGGCCAACACGCAGAAAGCACTATCCTTGTGCCAGCATCTTTTTTAAGACCTAACATAGAAAAGCAAAGAGAAGAAGAGAAAGAAACACACTTAGTATTCTATTTGTTGAATAAAAAGCTTAAAAAAAAAGACCTTTAAAGAAGACTGCTGTTTTAGGATATTATTTACATACTAATTTAGTTCATGGCTTAAACCAAACTGCTTGATAACTAAAAATTGTGTAACTTGCTGGGAAAAATGGCTCACATGATGAAAACTAATAAGGTGGCTGTAAAAAAAAAGCCTGCACACTGTGTTGGCTTTGGTAATATGTCTTTTTTTCCCACCCCTTTCTTTTGTTGATATATTCTGAGTTGACATGCACCATTTGGATAATTTTATCATGGCTGTACGCCTTTGAAACAATTGACATGGTGTGTTTTGTGAGTCTGCGTGGAGCGGGTGTCTTACAGTGCTCTGATGAAATTGCTAACAGCTGTGACAGCCACCATTGAGCACACAAACATTCTTTTCGCCATCTCATTTGTAGCAAACAGCTGCACAGATAAAGCATGAGGGGTTAAGCAAATATTGGCACAAAGGCCAGAAAACAATGCACCAACCTCATCCCTCCCCTGTCACTCACGCACACTCCCCTCAAACTGTGGCGTTACTGCGAGTGTGCCAGCTGCACGGGTGAAAAAAAGAAAATGACTGGCACTGCTTGTTCTCTTTATTACTGTAAACAGAACAGCCAACACTGCTACCCTCCCATTCATTCTAATCTCTTTTTCTCAGTGATAAACCTCCACAGTCACTCTTTCTTCATCTGCGCCCCTCCGAAAAGCTCCCCTCCAGTCGGGTGTGGACCCTCGAACAAGGCAGCGACAGTGCTTCTTTGTCTGTCCCCCCCCCCCCCCCATCCCCCCTTATCCCTGCTCTAAGTGATGCTGGTTGGCGGGTACGAAGACATGCCTCAACAGGAACACCAGAGGAGAGGAAGAGAAGGAACGAAGAAGGAAAAATGTAGGTGGAGGGAGGTCATTTAAAAAAATGCACAGCCCTTAGAGTCAATTTCTGGCATTTTTCCCCCCTCCCCTCTCTTTCTATTTAACACACTGTTCTGTCTATCCAGCCTTGCATGAGAGGCTGTCCTCTAAAAGAGTTTGTGGGGGAAAGACGGTGGGTTTCAGCTGACCACACCCTCAGTGAACCCGCCGACTTCGCTAGACTCAGCACTGCTGAATATCATTTGCAGGGGACCACTTCTGGCTTAGACGGGAAGCTAATTTTAAACTCCAATGTCAACATAAAACTGACCACCAAATTCAAAAAAACATATATATTCACATATATACATTTGCTAATACATAGCTTTGTTAAATGCATGACATTTGAATGGAAAAGTTCTAAAAACAGCTCTTGGGTCCACAGCTTATGACTTCTCATATAGGCAAAGAAAATACTGGGACTGGCCTCTGAGGTTAGTCAAGACAGTTTTAGCCGTGGTCCCAGTCATGGCTCTGCAAACACAGTTTCTTCATAGCATAAATACTGCTCTTCTAATGGTGCCTGAGGAATGTCTCAATGGGAAGTAAGGGAGACAGCACAGAAGAGGAGGATCTAATAGTGAAAACACACATGTGCGCGCACAGGGACACTCCTGCCGCTTCGGGGCAATTGGATCATTAACCCCAACTAATCTACAAACACATTTATTGAAAAGGAAATAAAAAAACGTCTTTCCAGCATAAGTGCACTCACAGCCTAAGATGCATTTAGTGCTTGAGAGAAGAGGGCGTGGTGTGTTTTGGTGTTGTAACCACATGTGAGCCACGTCTCTCAGAAATGGAATTCTGTGTCGTAGCTGCCATTTTCCACAGTGTCTGCTGTGACAGACAGGGAGTACATGACAGATACCGCTCCAGAGGATGCATGAGTTTTTGCGTGGCTCGTCTGTGCAAACCCACGGCCTTCCTTCAGGACGACTGCCTCCATGTGACACCAGCTGCGCCTACTTCATTAATCAATAGGACAGATGAAGACAGACTCCTGCTGCGATATGAGGGAAAACAGTAGCTTGGGCTTCCAACTGTGTGTATCTGTTTCTGCATGTACAGACTGTTGAATGCCCCTGGGTAAAATGTGGCAAACATGATCTAAACCTTGAGGGCTTCCTGTCCACACAGTGATTCTGCCCTGAAGTTGGCATCTTTTATTTCAGGATCTCAGTTTATCTAGTGTATTGTAATTCAAACGCTTAAAAAATATTAGATTCAAGGAACTGAGAGTTTGTTGTCCTTGTTGGAGAACTTATGTGCATCATTTTGAAGTTTCCTTGTCTTTTGAGGAGTTTTGTGTTATTTAGAATTGTAAATACATCAGTGAGCTTCACAAATCATACTAAAAATCGAAGCTTCTTTGATGACTACTTCCCTTCTTCTTCAAAATGGTTAGTCGTTCAGACTAGCACCATCTTACCCATAAATCCAAGAGTTATGGACACAACAAATAAGAGCTCGTTCCTAAACACACAAACTTCTATGACATGCACAAAGCCACAAAATGCAGCTTACACAATCAGCAGACAATGTGCTTCTTACATTTAGAAACATCCAAAATAATTACACAATATAAGAAACTAATTTACTGTATTTCTTTAACTTTGATATCTTTGATATCTGTGTATATCTTTAAAGACCCACTCCAATGAAAATCATGTTTTTGGTGTTTTTAACATGTTCTTGTAGCATTTTTCTCATGATTGAGGACATAATTAAACACAATTAAGCTCAGATTTGTATTTCTGGGTATTTCTCTATTTAAATCAAATCAATAACAGATAGAAAAACAGCTGAAATGGCTTGTAACATTGACATAGGTGCTGCAATTGGCGGGCCACATGAAGTTCCCTGCACTGCTCCATTCCTATGCATCCACTTGCAATCAAATATACCCAAAAAGGTTTTTCTCTAATCTAAGCTGGCATCTAGCTCAAAACTGTATGGCAGGATAGCTCCAATATCGCCTCCCATTTTTGCTGCATCGCAAATATTATCTTTGAGGTTGGGAGGGGCTGTAAGCTAGCAGGAGAGCATGTAAACAGATGGATGACAGGAAATGGAGTTCTGCCCACAACTCGGAGGCAAATTTCAAATAAACTTCTGCAGCACCGCAGAAACTATATCCTAGAAAACTATTTTTAATTTTTATTGAGATTATCATAGTTACAATACCACTGGGAACACTTTTACAATAGATGATTGGAGTGGGTCTATAAGTATGACATCAAAGAGTTTCTGTATTGTTTCTTTATTTGATTAAATTGTTGCTGTACTGTCTTTACATTGGCGATAAAATATTATATTGTCTTTTAATGTAATAGGATGAGAGTGCAACTGAAATACATGCATGTGACACTATTATAATATGACAAAGAGTCAGAAGTATTGTATTTGACTGTGCATTTTTAACGCTTACTGCCATCACGCAATGCTTCTTAACTGCTGTTTCAAAATTCAAGTTTAATTGATGGTCAGTGGTGTGTTGCCACAAAAACATTCATCTGGTCAAGTGCATGGAGGGGAAAAAAATTCGAAGTATGAATGAAAAAATGTATTTCTTCGTTTGATCACACTGATCATGAAAGACAAAAAAACAATTTTAAATGTAATATTTTGGGCAAAAATTGTGTATGCTTGGTTTATTTTGAGAAAACGTTGCAATTAAGGATGAAGGGTTTGCTTTTGCAGCACACACTGATAGATTCTACACTTTAAGGTACTTCAACATTGGTCAAAAACTTTCTAAGGCAGGTATGAGTGACCATGTTTAGATATTATGCATATATTTCTCTTTATACTTTCTTTTCTGTCTTTCAAGAAGACTCCTACCCATCCAGGTAAAATATCTGAAAAGAAATGGTGGAAAACGAGAAAAAGAACTAAGGAATGTCAAAAGAAGGTGTAGACTTATTTTTTTTAAATTGCTTATTCTCTGAGTTCATATGTTTTCATATGCAAGAAACAATAAACTTCATGCCTTTACCTTTTTAATTTAATGTACCAATGTATGCATGTTAATCAATCACAAAAAAACAAACTTAAATGATACTTGATGCTGGATATTAGAATACCTTTCTCTGTGAAAGCACATTCAAAATGTGGTTTAAGGTACATTTAGGTAATGTAAGGCCATTACTGTAGATTTGAACACATCTACCACAATCATTGGAAAAATCAATTTTACAATTCCTAAGAGTCATTAACACTTACATTTCAAACATAATCAGATGGGAATATTAGAAGGCTGTATTCACGTTTATTTTCCTAATGGGAATGAGGAATGCGTGGCGTTTCCAAATTGTGAAATGACTTAAACTGAAAAGCCGCAGAGGCCATTTATCCCTCAGAACTTAAAACCTGCAGAAATGTTATCAGTCACAGCTAGACTTTGCCTCCTCAGAGTACTGCATGACTTTTTCTGTGTTTTCCGTCTAACTTGTGATATCTGGCTGGGACTCAGTGGTGTCTTTGTTAGTCTTTGTGCAGTGTTGAATGAATCTTTTCTTTTTTTTTTCTTTAATTTTCGTACAAAGATGGACTGTTTGAAACTATAGACGTTTTTTAGATCAGTTGGTTGCAACCCCAAAGAATTACCCTCTGCACAAATACCATAAAACAAGCCTTAAATTATGTAAAACGTTACATGAAAAAGGTGATTTCTATTAATTTAAACTGGTTTTTTATTGCTATTACTATTCATTTATTGTATGCATTTTATTTTCAGTTTATCATTACCAGGCGCTTTGGAGTCCTCTCTTTAAAACTTGAGATGTTAGGATTGCATAAGTGCAGCGTGTGAGATTTAACTTTATCTGCCTGGCAGACAGACAAAGGGGCCAATGTAGGCCTCCAGGGGGCAGATGACAAACACTTTCACCACAGCAATACCTAGTCCCCATTCCCTCCCCCTCATACTAAACTCCCGCCAAAACCCACAACAAGCACAGGGTGGAGGCAGAGTTATTCAGAGCATATTAGTCAGGTGAAGGGGGCCAGGCACAGAGGGACCCTCTTCACTCTGCCGTCCTAATCATCCAAGACAGCTCCTCCAGTGGCAGACCTTCCCGCCAACAAACCCCGCCCCACCCCCCCTAAAGCATATCCCAGACACGTCTAGGAGTGTTTACAAGGGCAGGCAGCCATGAAGTGGGGAAGCTGACCAAAATGAACAGCCCCCTTGGGAGCTGGAGGTTAATTGTCCATCTTCTTGGTCCAAATTAAACAAGCTTGAGCGTGTTCAAATATACAGATGCATCCCGCCCACCATTTCTGCCCAACTTATAACAGATTGGCACGTTCCAAAGAGAATGCCACTGATGCAGAATGATGAGCGAGACCCCATTGTCTCATTACATTGTCTTCAATTAGGGCCGAGATGATGGGAGACAATGAGAGAAGCATTTGTAATCATGAGCCTCCCAAACTCACGCTGGGAAACAGAACTTCATTATGCCCAATGGTCCCTCATTGACGATAAAACTCAAAAATCTGCTGTTCATCCTCAGGAAGTTTTCAAGTACAAATGGCTTGGAAAGAAGTGTCCCCAGGAAAACTGCAGGGGGGTTTTAAAATTGAAGGTAACAATAGGCACAACTTATTTTTCAAATGATTCAATGCAAAGCTTTAAAAATCACAGTCGTCACCTTATTATATCTGCTGCTCACTTACCTTTCTGGTTTGAGTTTACCACTCATATTCAAGGGATTAGTAGTAAGCATCTTAAAGGTCTTAGAAAATGAGTGAGAAGATTAAAATTAAAGGATGATAAAAAAAAGGCTCAACTTCCCAGCTCTACTTTTTACTGGGATGAAATCACAGACATGAAGTGTGGCCATGATGTCTTTTTATCTTCTCGAGTGACTGTTGTACAAGCTAAGCTCCGAGAACAGAAGCTCCGGCAGAGTTCGTGTCAGAGCCATCTGTAAAAATGAGTCTCCTTTAAGAAAGAGAAACTCGAGAGCACATTATCTGCGTTTACCTGGAGAGCGTTCAGCTGAGAAATGACTCGCACCCGACATCTCGCCGGCTTTGTAGCTCACCACGTCATTTAAATCATGCACCGCCATGTCTGTTGGGCTTTGATAGAACCATCCAACCGGACAAATACCTCTTTCAGAAAATTGTGCAAATCATTTCTTTCAACTGGGATTGTGCCTGTATTGTTCCCCCATCTCGCAACCCCCCCACAACACTCCTCCACTCCGCCTTTCCTCTTTCCTCACAGTACAAAGAACTAATCTGAGACAAGCACTCGCACTAGTTCTGACACACTGTAAGCATAATGCTGAAGTGATTTGGTTTTGTTGAAATCATCTTTGTGACGTATGTGGTGAAAAGCATCATCCTTACAGGACAGCAGAGGGGTTGCAAAAGAACCTTTTCTCCAAACAGCTCAGAACCTTGTTTAATTCAGACCACCAAACCATAATTTGCCCTTTTTACATCTCCGTGAGCCAAAACTGGAGATACTTGCCTAAATGTTTTGATTTTGTCTGTTTCCAGATAGAATTGGTCTGCCATTCAAAAGGATATCCGTCAGGCTGAGCTGCCCCGGGGCCGAACATCCTTTACTGGAAGGCACCGACTCCTTATCTGATTCCAGCAGGCAACACAAGATGATGGTTCTGCCAGCCGGGGCCTTTGATTTCTTTTTTCTTTTTTTTTTTTTTTTTAAAGAATATCCCTCTGCTTTCACATTACTGTATTGATTCCCAACATACCTAATTTTGCTCCTCTACTTCCAGAACACTATTTGTAATGTGATCTCCCAGATGGGGATGTCATAGGGATGGACATATAATAATCCTCTTTATTCTTCCTTCCAGTCTCAAGCATTTTATTTTCTTTTTCCTTTTTTTTTTTTTTTTTAGGGGGGCTGTTGGTTAACTTTTGTTATGTTTGTCACTCCCTAGGGCTCCATGGGTCTGGGGTTTAATCTGCACTTATGACTTATTCCTTTTGGTAAAAAATAACTGCTTACTTCTATCCTACTGCAAAAGGTTAAATAAAATTTAGATGCGTAAATAAAAGCAAATTAATCAGCAAATCCCATTACCATTGATTTTTATGTTTTTGGAGTTGAGGCTTAACATTGAAATGTGCTCATTGACCTCTGAGGAACAGACACATTCCTCTGTTTTTAACAGAAGGGTGCGCTGGTGCAGAGACGGTAACGCAAACGTCATCACTCTTCTTAAGGCTGCAGAGAGTATGTAAATTGCTTCATTAACCTCATGGAGGTTTAAACAAGGGGCCATGCAAAAGGGCTCACTTAATTTAGGTTTTCTTGAATTTTATTAACACTCATTAATTACATGAAGAAACCTTTAGTAAAGGTGATTTGCTGAGGTAGTATTAAACATTTATCCTAACTAGATGTGGCATTCCCACACCCATCACAGCACTACAACTTTTATAGAAAAAAAAGAAGCATGGTTAGACGTTGAACACCAGACAATAGAAAGGCAAAAAGGGAAAGACGGGGGGGGAGGTTAAACTATGAGTGTCGGGGTTGAGTTTTCATATGGTGTTTCCCCCCAGTGCATGCCTTGTGTGAAAAATTGGCTTGTAGAGAGAATCTGTGTGTGAGCTGCCAGCAGTGAGGGCTTGCACCTGGAGCAGGGAGGGGCAAGCAAGAGGCCAAGGGTCACCTCATGGGCCAAACAGTGTTGGAGTTCTCCCTCTTCTTAAGGAGGCCAGACGACCCCTGCGGCTGAATCGTGCAACATGGGCCTCTCACGCCCCTTCCTTCCTTTCCCTTCACTCCTTCCTACCGTGATCACCTCCTTTTCTATTCTACTTCAGAAAACCACAGTAATCCATAACCTACTCAACTATCAGCGACTCAATTATCCCTCCTGTTCAACTATTTTCTCTCCTCGGATGGAGATTCAAAAAAAACAATTAACCTCTTCTCAGCTGGGACTTTTCCCAGGAAAAGCTACCCTGGTAAGTGAATAGACTGACGATTTAAATTCCAAACGATAGCTTAATTTCATAATGCAAGTTAAAAAGAAACTATTTATGCAGCTTTACAAATGTCCAACAAATGTTTAACTGCCAAAATATGAAGACTGCAATATAGTTTAAGTATAATTGAAGCTACAGCATTAGTTATTTTCACTCCAAAGCAAAATTCAAGTTAATTGATACTCTTTCTTCTGTTGAGTGTTTATGCAGAAGCAATATCTCTTTATATGGGGCAAAACATGTACCTTCAATGTATTGTATTTTTTTCTAAAAAATTAGACTAATTCACACCAAGTGTTTATAGATCATCCCCCACATCCTCAGCCTAGCCTTCAATAAAATGTTCTCCTTTCCCCCTATGTAATGGAGGGGCCTCCTATTCATCTCCAGGTAGAGAGACTCAAAGTGCAAGAGGGAGGAACGGCTTGTTGCTCCCATTGAGCTTTTTATTACTTCCCTCTTCAAAGGATAGTGGCAGAAGAAGACACAGCCTCAAATCTCCTTGATGCCGTGACACTCAGTCAAAAAAAAAAAAAAAACGCACACAAAGACGAGGAAGGATGTCAATTTCAGTACTGTGCAGATTCTACCAGCACTTCTTCTTCAAAACATCCCGTTTGAGAAGATTACATTGTTGTTGATGCAGAGAGACAACCCTTCCAGCTGTTGAGGGATAATCCTCCAACAAACAAGTTTATCGACGATGGACACAGAAAAAAAAAAAAAAAAAAAACTGGTCATGTACAAAAAATAACCTCTTGTTCCACTTGGAATAGAAAACGGTGTCAAACAAAGGATCCAACCAGCCATTTTTTTTGTTTTGTTTTTTTTTTGCGAGGGAGATTAGCTTGGTACCAAGCTAACCGTACAGACACAAAATGATGTAATCCCTAACCAAGACACACAACAAAAAAAACAAAGATTATGGAAAATACAGCAACAGAAAGATTTGTCAGAGAAAAGCAATTATTGCATAAAAATGTCAACAACTTCTTGAATTTTCGGTAGCCGAACGTCATACATCACACCAGCTTCATCACTGACCTAAAGACAACCACCATCGAAGCCCAAGTGCATCCCAAACAAAGCCTCATCTAACAAAATGAAGCTTTAAAGCAGCCTTTTCTTTTACATTTTAGACTTTCTTCTGAATCTAAAAGGATTATAGTTCTGTTCATTAAGAATGAGACATTAAAGTTTCAAGGACCGTAATCCTTTTGAATGACTTAAGACCAATGATTCATATTAACCAATAAGAAAAAGCCTAAAAACAAACAAAAAAACAACATGATGGATCATAGTTTTTTGTGTGTGGTTTATAAATATATACACATCTAGCACAGTAAAAACAAAAGCCGTGTCACAGCACAGCAGAAGAACTCTGTTCTCGTCGATGCTCGCCTTTACAGCATAGCCTTTAAGACTCGGCGCACACACACAGTGAGACGCACGCAAAATAGAACACTGAAGAAGTCTTTGATGTTTCCTCCAGGGTGTGTGTGTGTGTGTGTTGAAGCTTTGTGAGTCACCCACACTCTATCCAACATCCATAGACTGTCTGCACACTGGCTGGTATCCCGTATGCAAAGACACAAACTAACAAACAACACAGTATGTCTTGATTGAGGATGGGGAGCAAAGGAAGGCAACAGAAGCAAGAACTGGCCAGACCAATCAACCAACTTCACTCCAGACAGACTTAAACTTGTACCATTCATTTTGTCTAGCCCTCAGGTGTCTGGAACCACAGGCGATTGTTAGGTTCATGGTGGCGGGAGAATGGGGTGGAGGTGGGGTAAATGTAGATAACACAGCAGTCAGACAAAGAGGGAACAGGAGCGCTGACTACATACCAGTAGCATCAAGGAAGAGAGGGTGGAAGGCAAGGGAGGGAGTGATGAGAAGAAAAGAGGAGGCTTATAAAAATTTGATTAGACAATTCTTTGGTGGAGTGACTTTCTGTGTTGGTTTGCTTTTTTCTTCTTCTTCTCCTTCTTCTCCCCCCCCCCGTTCCCCTCCTTTCTCGCTCCTCCAGACCGCTGCCTCAGAGAACAGGGCAGACAGATTTTATAGGTCCTAATTAAAGCCATCTGAAGCCTTTCAAAACATCAAATGGCTCTGGTCCCCCGCTCTTTCCCTCTGATTGTGCAGGAGGCACGGAATAAAAATCTGTGCAAATCTATTTTTGCTCTGACTTCCAAGTGTACATAAATTTTGCTACCCCCCCCCCTCCCCTCACACACACACACACATCCTACTGCCTGACCCCCGCACCCCCTAATTTCCAATCAATAAAAGGGTTCAGTGAGTGACATGACCTCATAGAGGAAATTCAATAAATTTGACAAGAATTTATGTCTGGGAAACAGCTTTTTTAAAAGATTGTTTTTGTGTGTTTTAGTACTTTTTGCTTACATCTTGCCTTTTAAGTGACACACAATTAAAGATCCACCCTTATCCTTCCTGGTGGGTTGAAGTGAAGTGCAGCCTTGTTTTAGTCCGCTTCAAGTACTCCATTTATTTTTCCTTCTGTTGCCCCCCCTAATTGTCCTCATTGAGCCGTGTGGACCGGTTGCACAGCCTGCATGCCTGGCTGCCTGACCGGGGTCAACGGGTTTACCGTGTGCTTTTATCTATATTTCATGCTATGGCGCTGCGCACAGACAGCCACACGCGCACAATGAGAAAACCTACAGAGGCGCACACAGAATCCGGGCAGGATCAGCACTAAATGCACTCTTATCATTCAATCATAAGCTGATGTTACATGTGTTCGATTCTATAAAAAGATCATATATGTTTAAATTGCATTTTGTATGACAACAAAAGGATAAAACGCAAAGGTTGCAGAAGTAGCGCGCAGAATTCTCTATTTGACAAATCCAATTTAAACTAGCAGGTCATAAAGCAAACTGTTTGTTTAAACACTTTTAGTGATGAATAAATCAATTAAAAGATGGAAAAACATTACCCACTCACAATTCATTTCAATAAGTTCTGGGCGTTACTGGTTCGCCGCTGCGTCTCTTTCCGCTCGGACACGGACAAAAAAGTGTCTTCCTGAAGCAAGGCGCGGGTCATCCCCATCGACAGAGCTCTGCTTCATCGGAGGGAGGTGCGCTTCGCGTAAAGATATCACCTCGTCGCCCGTGGTGAGGACAGTGGACGTCCGATTCCGTCGATGTCAGGTCTTCAGTGATGCCTGCACTCGCCGGGATTGCGCGCTGAGAGGACAGGGAGCGCACAGAAAGGCGTCATGTGAGCCGGGGAGAGGTGCGCCATTGGCCAGCAGGGTAGAAGTATGATAAGGCTACTCTGTGCGCCATTGGCCCAGGACGGACGCGGAGGCGCCTCCTCACTTGGCTGTGTGCAAGAATGTGAGTGCGGTTCACTCTTCGTAATTTTCAAGAGAGAAAGGAGGAGGTCATAAATGACAAATTGTTCCTGCAATATTGTATTTGATTTCCTTGGCTTTGGTAGAAGTGAACGGCATGGTAGCCCTGCAAGCGCAAACTCTGGCTCCTATTCATGATATAATCAAGAGGTGAAAACTTGAATCCTGAATAAAACTTATACAAGATCTACTGAATAAAATATGACTTTAATGAGTATAAATTAAGGAAAACCGATGGAATCTGTATAGTTATAATTGTTAATCCGAAATTATGTCTTTTTTTGTTTTTGTTTTTTGTTTTCATTTTGGTTGGATTCACTATATTGGCCTGGTAACTCAGCTGATTATGTAAAGATGTTCCTGGGAGCTCCACAACCTAACACACGTTAGTACTTCTATCTTATACCACAAAAACAAAAACATGTGCAGATCATGACTACCATACTGGATTGTCTTGATGTTAAATTAACATTTCAAACTCTAAATTAGAATTACTTGGTTTTGAAAACCGTTTTATTATGCAGACTAAATAATTTCATCAGTAAAATTTATCTTCTTAGCTAAAAGATAGAAGATACTTATTTATTTGCCCCCAAAATGCCATACACTTCTATGAAAGAAAATCTATTATTTGGTTTACCTACTGAAGACAATTTAATTAATACAACTATCCTAACTCAGATGAAATTTCAATTTTAAGTTGAAGTGACACATTTATGTTTAGTCTCTTAAATATGAAAAAGAATCAATGCAGTTATTCCAGAAGCTTTATCCCTATATGTTTAAATGGTCCAATCCAATCTTGATATTTTTTTTTCACCTGGAATGTTTCCATGCTGCTACATTATTAAAGAGACATGGAGCTGATTGAGAGGAAGGCCTAAAGATATGCAGGTAACAACCAGAACATGGGTCTAAATTATATTCTCTTTTAAATTAATACTATTAAAGTAGCATGATATTTGCTTCTTAGTTATGGTGTTGTACTTTGTTCTTCACTTCCATATTGATTCTCTGCACAGTTGGACTTCACAGAGGGTAACGACACATAAAAGAGCATCCTCTCTCTGTCTCTCTGGAGTGTGGAGATGGAGGAACTCAAGGTTCTGTATGGGAGGGAAATAGAGCGCGTGTAATCTGGAGCACGCATGTTCCCCTGCTCAGGCTGCAGCATTAAATTGATATTCCGCAAAGCTTTCCCTTGTTTTCACATTCACTTGACTGCTGCCGTAATGTGCCGCGAGGGTCGAGCAACCGCTCCCTGATTTTTGTGGCACTTGCCTCCCCTCCTTTTTTTTTCTCCCTCTTCCTCCACCTCCGCCTTCACTTCACTCCATGGCAGACACCCTCGTTTGGATGGCTCCAAGGCGATGCACCCGTTCCATTTGTCTCCCATGTTAACGGGAGGCGGCAGGAATAAGGCAAGGCGTTATCTCTACACAAAACATTATCTGCGCTTTGCTCCTCCAGCACCGTGAAACACTGATTATTAACTGCTAAAGAAGCAGGTCTAGGGGTTTCCAGGCTTGCTGCCACACTTAAAAAATAAGTAATAAATCACACAACATGCCACATGTGCTAGATTTTTGAACATTTTTTTTGTAACTTTTGACCTAAACTAAGCTTTTCTTTTCTTGCCCTGTAGTGACTGCTTTCACTACTGTTATGTCTGTTGCCTCAGGGGAGTCATGTCTAGCGGTATTATGACTGGACGGGTGACAGTAGCATTTTTACCAGGAACCAGCCCAGCACTTCCTTTTCAAGATTTAAAAGCTTGTCACATAGCATCATCGCGGTGTATTAAGTTTATGTATTCATACATTCATGCATTCACAGTTGTTATGAAAGCAAAACCCTGCTACAGCAAAATGGGTCACACGCTGCACTCATGGTATCTCAGCAAACTTATTTTGCTTATGTGAGTGCAAGAGTGGTAGGGTATGTTCAAAGGGTTCAAAGGCAAATAAAATCCTACAATTATAGTATTCTTTGCTGAAACAGGACTCTAGAAAGACTCTAGAAATGCATAGCTGAGAGTTGAGAAAAACAAAACTTGTCTCCCTTCCTTAAAGAGTAAGAAGCTCCTACCTAAATTAAGCCCTTATTTGTACATTTTATATTGTTCTGCATTTGTCTGTGTGTCTGAAACAGTTAGTGCAGTATAACATACTCATTCTTTAGACAGAAAATAAATGTGTATGGAATAGGCTAATATAGAAAGACATATATGCAGATAAACCCACAGTGGAGTTTTAGCTGCAGAGTTCAAAGCCCTGCCAGTCAGATAGAAAGCTGTGTCTTATAGACCCCATCTCAGCGCAAAGCTAATCTGCTGCATGCTCAAGCCCTATATTTAGACCAATGTTTTGTGAACTGGTAGCATCATTCTCTGTGACGAAAGAAGCTTTCAGAAGCCGTTAAACTTTAAAAACCCACTGATGGTTTTGCATGCTGCGCAATTTCAGAACACCTGTTCTCATATTCGCTGTCCTGCCATGCTCATCGATTCATAGGAAGCCGTTGATTGTGGATGACGACAATGTGGTATTACTGTGAGGTTGTGGTTGTAAATGCGAAGAAGTGGTTGAGTCTCAGTAGCTTCTTTTGGGGAAATTAATTTATTTATGGTAAATAACATCCCAAAAACAGTATCAATTTAAGTGGCATTTGTCTCTGAAAGGAGATAATCTAACTTAGCATTTCATTACATTGTATTTCCTGTGCATGCAACTTTCTATAAAAAAAAAAAATTAAAAAAAATAAAAATCCCGAAATGAAATCATGTATGCTTGTCATTCAGGTCAATTCATTACTATTCTGAGGGTATAGATGTTTTTAGTTTGTGTGAATTCCCACAGAGTGTGTGTACGTGCATGTGTGTGTGTGCTAAATTCACCAATCGGGCACAGGTGGGCCACTGGGAGTTGGTTTTACTAAAAGCCTTTACCTCCATCTGCTGTGTGGTTTGCACAAGAAGGTTTGTGCACCAACACACACGCAAAATTGCACTCTCTGGTTCAAAAGCCGGTCCCTTAAGCTTTAAACGCTATACGCTTTGGCCACAGAAACAAGTTGCACTTGAGGCCTGCATGGCATCTGCTTCTTAGCTCCCAAAGCCAAGGCATGGGGCTGAGGGAGGTGCCTGGGGCCAAGATAAGCTCTTCCTCCCCTGGTTACTGCAACACTGTGGGGACCGGACAGGCCTGGAGCCTCAGCTGAAGACCACTGATAATATCCGCATGAGTGTATGAGCGTGTGAGGCTGGATGAATGGGTGTATACCGACAGGAAGGGGTTGTGGGGATGTGTGTGGGCAGGAGGGAGTGTGGGGTAAGAGTATGCACTAATGCACACTCTTATGTGAGTTTATCCAAATTGTCAAATATTACAGTTAGGACAAAAATGCTTCGCTCTGAAGTATTAGCAAGCATGGTTAGCTGCCAAATATTTATAGAAGTGTTAACAGATTTGTTTTCTCTTGAGGAAACGTTTTTTCTCTTAGGAATCTGCACAAAAACAAACCTGACAAAGCCACAAAAACGAAATGAGCTAATTTGCAAAAAATGTCAGTAAATGCAGAAATATTCTCCGACATCTAGATTAAACATACAATTGTTTGTTAGAACAGCTAATCCACTTTGACACTGCATTATAATGTTTCCATTCATTTTTTGAACTCTCCTTGGCTGCACAATTGCAATGTGAGGTTAGTGTTGACAGACACGATTATTGCACGCCATATTTTTCTTGTAACAGTCTTTCTATATCAGCCCTCTTTACAATAAGAATGAAATATCAAAAATCTTTTTATTTTGTACATGTAGCCACAGTTTTCAAGCCCTTTTTTGAGAAAGTCGTTTAATATTTTTAGTGTTTTAGAATAAAAATAACTCAAATACTTTTTATTTTGTTTCAATTTATTGTATTTTTAAGTGTTTAAATGAAAACATTACCCATTGAATGCCACTTTTGTGCTGCTATACTGAAGTGTGTAAAGGAAAAATTGTCCTATAACGCTTTTATGATGTTCCCATGTCTATAGACGTATAGACACTGAAATCATTTTCTCTTAAGAAACTCATAGTATTCTGAATGGCACAAATAAAGTTTAAAGTGGGTCAGGAGCCCTGACTGGAGTTTACTACGCCCAACTTAACAACATTCCTGAAAAACGGGTGGTTGGCCTCAACATACTTAAGTAAGAGTCCACCAATAAATCCTACATGTCAGTCAAAGAAATGTGCCTCTTCTAAAGCAATATGACATAAAACAAAGATATAATTAATTTTTAACATCAAATATACAAATAATTTAAATTATAGCTGACATAGACCTTAAAAAAATCCCTCTTTTTTTAACTTTTGCTAACTGCTGCAGATAACTCACAACCCTTGAAGTATGCATTGCTAAGAAAAAGTTTGAAGCTAACAAGAACAAGCTGCTGTCAGTCCAGCTGTCATTGTTGTCATCACATCTTTACAGCCAATCACATAGGACACATGACAGTGACAGGAGACTCCAGTTGTTCCACTTTTTATCAGGACATGGAGGGGCATAATGGCACGAACCAATTGGTGTGGTAACAATTTGCAGGATCAGTGTTAAAGCTTAAAAGAAAAAAAAAACAGAAAACATAAAAATGCATAAAAAGTGTGTCAAGACAACAGCTGAGAAATACATATTATAGACTTGTGCCACTTTTATGGTTGATATTTTCCCCAAAACACAACACTAAAGGGACAAAAACATGAATTCATCTTGCTTGTCAACTGCTCTGCTTCTCTCAGGGACAATGACTACGTTGACACACAAGTGTGAAATCTCTTTTAGGTACGGAATGACAATGCTTACAATAAGCATGGCTCAACACGTTGCACTAAATGGACCTGACAGTTACTTGAAGCTATACAGCTGCCCTAATGGAGCCCATTAATACATATACATGTATAAAGTTGACTTTTTTTTTCTCTTAAGCTTAATTATTGAACATACTTCTATCTGAAAATCAAAAGGTTTTTAGCACTCTCACTTTGATTCATTGTTGATTTATTTAAGTTTTTTTTATATACATATGGTTCCTCTTTATTTAGCAGCACTGACCTTGTCAGTTTAAGCTCTTGTATTGAAATACTCATTTAGTGGTCATGTAAGGAGTCGCATCATGTAAATAGGGTGGAGGTGAAGTGAATTCATGTTGATCCTCGGAGGATCACTACATGACGGAAATGTCTGGGTGTTGACAATAAGATGAAACAGGTAGAGAAAATATATGATTCTTAATGAACACTTCTTTGAAATATATGAAAATATATACAATATAGTAGGACAGGTTTATTATGATGGTGCAGAAACTGTGCTGTGGATGTCATTCCACTTATTTGAAATTTTACTGAATTGTGGTAAGTGAATTTTATAATTAATTTTGTAGCAGCATTGCAGGCTTTGCTGTGGGGATTGGCAGCAACTTCTCTGCATTTTGCATTCTGTTTCATCAGGCAGATGAAGTGAGGATGTCTGAAACCTCTCTATATTGCAAAAAAAATAAAAAATAAAAAGGTTTCATCCCTTTGCGTAAAGAGCAAAAGCTTACAATTGGAGTGGTTTAAAAAAAGTCTCTTTGCAAAGTCAAAAAATATATTTGATCAAGAACTACGTTTTGTGTTTGGTGCTAAAAGTAGACGGCTTTACGTTATTGAAAAAAATCCACGATGAATAAGAGACAATTTGGACAGAAGCTTTTCAAACATGTTTTGGATGATATTATTGACTTTTAATTATTCACATGTTGTTCTCTGTATGATTTATTTCATGTCTCATAAACATTGCATTAAATAAAATTTCAGCATACACATTAATTAAGGATAACTGGTGGTTATTTTAGAGAGCTAGGGGGTTAGAGTGTTTGTTTTACAAGTTTTACCCTGATTTTATTTTAATAAATTGCATGTGTATGTAATAAAATATATTCTATGGTGTTTTGTGTTCTTTTTCTTTAACCCTGAGTGGATGACAAAGTCCTCTTGAGCATCTATGCCACAACACGATAGTTCTTTGTTAATAAATGATGAATTACATTTGTCTGATGAATGAACAGCTAAGTCCTTAAGTTAGGAGATGCTATGGGAAAAAAAGATTTCCACAGATCGGAAGAATTTATTACATTTCTACAAGTGTCACCTGACACTATTACTTTAAATAGGAAACTACAATTGTTAAATAGCTAAATAACACAACAAGCAACCAAGCTAGTGGTGACTAGTTTAGATTTAAATAGGCAAGTAGACAGAGTTTGAATGCCTGCCAAGAGATATTTTGGCAAGAAAATATATGAGTAGTCATTAAAGGTTTAGAAATGCAATTGTATGCAAGTGTTGTTTTGACTATGAGTTAAACTTAAACAACATAATAGGCTAAACCTTTATTTAACCAGGAATGTCCCATTGAGATTAAACACCTCTTTTCCAACAGTCTGAGGCTGTTTGCTAAAGACAACCAAAAACAAAAATATAAAACTTTTCTGCTTCCAGGAATCCTGTAAAAGGACATACTATAATACAAATAGTCCCAAAAAGGTTCCTGGAGGAACTCCTTTTGACCCAGAAGACCATTTCAACTTCATCAAAAAAAGAAAGTGATTCATCTGTCTGTTAGGAGATAGCAATCAAAGACATCATTCTAGATCTGAGGTCGTTTTTCTTATGAGGCGCTTGGTAACAAAAAATGTAGAAAAAGTCTATAATGTCTAAAGAGAATCTTCTCTAAAGTTGTATGTGATCAAATCCAATTGCCTAATCTCGTTACAAAACCTTGTGCTAGACTTTGAGTGTCAAATTGTTTGATCGCATTTCCATCATGTGTTTATTAAGACCAGTATGTTCACAAATTAATGAAACCGTTTTATGTAATGATATTTTACAAGTGTTATGCTACAAACACACCGAGCATATGATGTTCACACTGGACTGTTGCAGCTCTATAGTAGCGCATCTAGATGACATGGTGCAAAATGTCTGAACACAATCTCACAAATCTTGCTCCAGGTTTTTTTTTTTTCTTTACACAGCTCTATTCCATTATATTTAAGGCATGGTGTCACATATGTTTAGCTGGGAACAAATCGCAATTATTATTTTCTCCTCAATGGTCACACGGTTGGCACTTCCGTGAATTGAAAAAGACGCTACCTATATGTCACTACCAAATCTGTAGTGGTCAAAACTTAACAGGATACTTTTTAACGCGAGTTTAATGCATTTATGTACGTAGAACACAAAACGGACGTAAAAACATTTGTAGCTATGTGTTTTGAATGCAGAAGCCCGAAAACAGCATATAAGTTGACTTCTCAATGGAAGTGGTCGCTTGAAAATATGTTTCAGAGCCCTTTGTAAACGTCGCATTACATGATGTATAAGCTCTACAAGGGTTTGGCTAATTCCGTTTGTTTTTCAACAGCAATTTTTTTCAAATGTCCTTTTCTAATTGAGAGGAAAGTTGTCATGCTAAAAGAAGAATTTGGCTTAGTTTGTTACTGTTTAGTCCCCCTTTAGTTCTAGCATGTGTTTTGACAATGGGAACATGGAAGATATAGACATGAAGAGAAAAATCCAGAGATCCAGGTCAGCTGTGTGGCCTCAGCTGGAGTGGAAAGCTACACCTGTCAACGCTCGAGGGGCCTCTCCCGCTCTTTTTCTGTCCAGCTGGACATGCAGAGCCTCTCAACCCCCCCCCCTCTCAGCCTCCACCTCCCAGATTCAGGCCAGTTCAGCTCAGCCATGCGTGGCCATCTCTGGGAATTTATTCCGGATACTTCCTGTTCATTGCATCCACTCTTCTTCGTGCTGTTTCTTCTCAATCTGTCCTTCTTCTCCTTTTTTTTCATTTTCACATTTTTTAGGTGCATTTTAAAACCCTTCAGCAGTATTAGACCTTCTAATTTAGACATACAAAAATAACATCAGTGCACAACATTTTGGTTACAGTTATTTTTCTTATGTTGTGTCAGCTAAACATGTGAGAGTTTTATATTTTTTAGACATTACATGAAAGATGAGAGACCAAAAAAATGTGCAGTTAGTATAGTTATTTCACAGAAGCAGTGACATTTATTTCTAACTTTTTACCATGCATGAAAATATTATAGAATAGACATTCAAACTTTCCTTTTCATTGTTTCAGTGGGAACCACTAAGGAACACAACACACTCCACCCACTCTTAACTCCTGCTGAGCTTCCAAAGCTTCCTCTCAGCATAGTCAGCAGAGACAGCAGCTGGAAACACTAAACTGTTAGTACTAGAGCCTTTTCCATTCTGACATAAGTCTGAAAACAGTTTTCCCCCTATGTGTGCTTGCTGTGTAACATTACAAAACCATAGCATTGCTTCAGAATTGACTACTGTTTGTATACTTTGGCAAAAGAAGAAAAACGGTGGTTTCTTTTTAATGAAACACGTTAGCATGACACAGTATTTGAGCTCAAAATCGAACATTTCTTTGTTTGTTTCGGAGAATTGTGAGAAAATCTCAGTTCAAATATTCTATTTCTAGGAAACGTCATATCTGCAGCTTCATGTGCCTGAGTAGAGTAGATGCAAAGATGCATCTGTCCTCCTGCTATTGCGGTCCCATCTCAATGTTGCATCTGGTACCACTACCGATAAGTTGCTTAAATGTTTTATTTCTGGTTTCTATTTTTTTTTTCACAGTCAAAGAGCATTTTTACCTACCGCAAAGAAATCTGAAGATTACCTTAAAAAATCTTCACTTAGTCCAACCATCAGCGTATTCTACTGCTGCACTAACTCCACATCCTATCCTACAGTCTGGCGACTGAATTATTTAGCTGTTTGTACCTGTGAGGCAAGCAGACCCTGTTAAGGGCTGCCCCGGTATGATCTATAATTAAATATAATGCAACATGAAAGTGCATAAGACATAACACGAAGGTTTTGACAAGTCACTCCGACTTCCTACAAGTTATCCATTTTGTATAGGTTTATGTGCTGACTGTAGCTGTTTTTATTTTGAGCATGCTTTTACAAAAACCGCCGTGTGTAAACTACATTACCTACCCACTGCAGTACTGAATATTTGCTATCAGCAACTGACGTTTGGATGGAATTAAGATCATGCCACAGTTTACTACACTATTACTGAACCACCGTGCACAGTGGAGGACATACCAGGATCTTTTAGAGTATGTTTGTTTACCTTTTTCAAGTTTTTTTTAAACCATTTTACATTTTAGATTGCAAACATGACAAATTGTTTAAATTGGTTCAAGGACTTTCCATTGGGACACACGTATCACTGCTTTGTGTATGTGTTAAAACTTTTTTGTGGAATTCATCCCTTTTTTATCCATAACGGTGCAACATATAATGAAATTTCAGCAAAATACACAATCAAATATGTGTGGTAGATAGTAAAATCCTTTAACCTCTGGACATCTATTAAAATCCCATTCTAATCATCTTTTGAGCAAATGTTCACTATTTAAATACCCCACCCAAATGAAAATCATGCTTTTGGCGTTTTTAACATGTTCTTGTAGCATTTCTCTTAAGATGGAGGGGACATATATGAAGACAATTATTCTTAAAATTGTAATTCTTATTATTTTATTATTTGAATCAGGGGTAGACAGGTTTTTTGATTTAGGCTAAAAATTGCATAATCATAATCAAAAGACCACTGGAAATGCTTTAAAAACAGATCAAAATATGATCAGATGGGATTTTAATTATGATTATGCTGTTTTTAGCCAAAATTTAAAAAAAAAATCGTTTTCAAGGGCAAAGTTTCTGCTTAGCGGCAGTTGATGAGAAATTTGCCTATGCATTATGAGTGGGACCGTTGGCGCAGAGCAACGCCACCCGCTCTCCCACTCTCCATTGCGGAGTGGCCCACCCAGAGTATTTTTTATTTAAAAAAAAGGCTCTTTATCAAATGAATTTTTTTCATCTGCTCGTGGTTCACATTGATTTGACTAAAGAAATACTCAGAAACGAAAATTTCCCCTTAATATCAGTATATCCTCCATCATTGAAAAAATGCCCCAAGTCTTCTTCTTCTTTTCCTTTCAGTTTTCCCTTCAGGGGTCGCCACAGCAGACCAGCTTCCCAGTCTGATTCGCATATTTGATTTGGCAAAGCTTTTACGTTGGTGCCCCTTGCTGACACAACCCTTTATATCCGGGCTTGGGACCGGCACAGAGAGATCATGGCTTGGGGCCACAAGAAGAGGTTAAAAAAAAATACAATTTTTATCACAGTAGTTTTTATCACGCTGTGTCCCGAGGTCCTGGTCCAGGGAGATCGAACTAGCTCGACTCTCTGACACCAAGGTCACTTTGATATCTATGCGAAAATATACAAATTTATATGTGTGTCTTTATAGTAATACAATTTTATATATTTTAATTTTTTTATTTTAATTTTATTTTTTAATGTTCCCTGCCACCTGTACTGCCTTTTTAAAAGAGTACTCCAGAGAGGGTCTCTAAAATACCTCTCCTTCCTTTTTACTTTTGCATCCTGGGACTGGTTACCCGTATAGCCAGAAACCTTTTCTGCTATTTTATTCTTTGCGCTTGGGACTGGTTACCCGTTTTAGTCAGAAACCTTTTCTGCTATTTTTATTTTCAACACTGTGATCGTATGCAAAACTCACTCAGTCCTGTGGTCGGATCTCGTCAAGCCACCGCTGGCAGATGAGGGTTAGACCTATGACGCTGGCCCGGAGAAGAATTCACCTCCCGGGACTTTCTTCCGGACAGTCTATGTTGCCCGGGCGTGATCACGGCTTCAGCGAGTCATCCTCAGTCCACCACCGGTGGGTATGTTGAGATCCGGGTCACGGCACCAAGATGTCAGGGTTCTGACTTTTTTCTTGATAAAGAGAAGAACCGCACAGGAGATGAGAACTTTTGCGAGACTTCTGCAGAAGGAGAAATCGGTCTGTGACAGTGGGAACTGTCACAGAGGAGTTCTGCCATCCTAGTGCATGGAGCCTTCTTTTATTGACAACTGAAGGTTGCAGACATGAACGTAGGGTCATTTAATCAGAAACAATAGGAACATCATATTCTTGTAATCAGAACTTTTCAAGTCATTGTTTTCTTACTGAAAGATAGAAATGAGACAAACATATCATGGTGATAATAGCGTGTCAGCAAATGATAATTCCATAACTCTAACAGCGCCTTTAAGGAAAAGATGTGGAAGAAAATCAAATGACATTCATATTTAAAGTGTGGGTGACATGGCCTATTTTAATAAGCCAAAATATAGTAAATAGTCTCTATTTCAAGTTGCGATTGTTTTTAATATTTTTCGAAAAAGAATAAATAGCGAAAAACGCGATATAAACAACGAGGACGGCCGCCGGCTTCACGCATTCCGCCAAATTCGCGCCGCCCTGTTTGTGACGTAACGAAAGGCAGACAACATGGCTAGCTGAACAGAAAGATGAAGAGGAAAGTTGCGGAGATTATCATGATGATGAGTCACTTTTGCAACCGTATCGATTCGAACCCTTTTGCGAAAGTGAGGAGGATATAGCAGAAAGTAGTAGGTCTAGCGATCTCTTGAAAATGGTGGGGATTGCGTTCGGTTTCAATACTTTTTTATATCTGACATGCATTCCCATATCTTTCATGAGCTGTGGTGTTTCTTCAAAACAGTCTGCCTCAAAATGTTCCCTGCATAAAGTTGACGAAGCAGTTGGCACTAGAGGTAAGATCGGGCCTAAAAAATCCGGCCCGACCCGACACAGGCCCGCGGGCATTAAAGCCGAACTCGGACCGAACCCGACCAATTAACTTGATTTGCAGGACCGAGCCCGAAGCAAACCCGAAATTTCAATTTAACCCATAGGATTTTTGGCAGAAAAAAACCCACCAGATTTCTTAAAGGTAAAATAATCTACATATTTTTATGATCATGAAAGTTATTTTCCTTCGAACAGAGAGTGGTTGCTGCAGCCGCGCGCGTATAAGCTCGCTGTTGTGGCATAGAGTTCCGCTGGAAGCGCTGAGCATAGGTTCCTCCCTACATGACAAATGCATTTGATCAATGAAATAACGCTGGAACACAGAATAAGAGGCCAGACAGAGAGAGTGACAGAGAGATCTTGATGTGCACTCGCTTCATTACGCAGAGAAATGCTGCAGCCGCGGCGGTGTGCATTTGCCTTTTCAGCTCCCCTGTCTGAAGTTTATCCTTGACTTCCTGCTGCTCCATATCAGGGATCCCTAAACTAAATAGATGCGGGTTTGCGGGGGAAGATTACATTCACGACACACTCGGGCTTAAGATCTTACCTCTAGTTGGCACCCAATTCGCCCTCGTTCGCTGAACTTGTTTTGTCCATTGTTTCAGCAGCGTTTCTTGTTTTGGGAATTTATACACAGATACACTTTCACTAGATGTATTGCTACATCCAGCTGCCACACAACGACTTGGCATGTTGATGATTAACAGATTTAAACACGAGAGAAACGAAGACTACCTGTTTTGTTTACATGCTGTCCGAAGCGGAACTACGAAAGTCAATGCCTTTCGTGACGTCACAGGTCATATCGAGTTCACTTCCAGCCTGCGCTCTTAGCGGCAAATTCAAATCTCTGATTCCTTCGAACGATGTCTATTATTCATATGCTTCGGATTTTTTTCGACGCTAACTATTGGTATCAATAGAATCAGCGTTTAAAGGGCTTTTTTATTTGACAAAGTTGTTCAAAGCATGGCATCCACACTTTAAGGTATGTGTTGATCTCAATTGGAGTTGGAATTGGAGTTAAAACGCTAAACTTTGCTAACACTATGAGCACACACACAATGTTAAGTGAGCTACATCTGTCCAAATGTGAACAGCAGTATCTCCACCTTGCAGGCAGTTGCAAGGAGTAAAGGCTTAGCGGCTTGCTCACTTTCTTCCTTCACTAACTGTGAAGTGGAGTCTGAGGTGTCACTTTTTTTCTGTCCTCCTCTCTCCCTGTCTTTTCCTCTTTCTTGAATCTTTCTAATTCTTTCTCTCTCTGTATTTTTTTCCTCCCCACAGTGAGCATGTCTCTATAGTGGTTAGGTTTGTGCTTTATAGTGAACACTGTGAGTGTGAGATAAGAAGCTGGAGGCAAATATATACATCCTGGAGTGATCCGCTGTGGCACAGTCAGATTCAAGTCAGTATGTTTGCTGGATATACATGTGGCAAGTCATACAGCGTGAAAATAAACATTTTCTCACCAAACACCAAACATTTACATGTTCTCAGTACCCAGAAGAAACCACGTTAATAATTAAAATAAAGTCTTAGCTCCCAGATAAATTAAATTTGCCCTTTTAATTACCATTGGTCATAAAAAAAAAAATCCACAAGCAGTAGTATCCCCATTAGCTACTTTCTGGAAGCATTTGGATAGATGCGCCCCCCCATACAATCATCCTTTCCTTTATAAACATCCAGCAATTACTCTGGTTTGCTGACACCCTGAATACCAATACAACAATGGTGGTTCTTTCCCCACAAGATAGCCCCAAACACCATCACTTGGATGGACAACCATCCCACACACACATTGTGATTTCACTACCACCCTCCTCACCCAAAGCCCTTTTCACCCCACCCTGTCCCCCTCCTGAAATACAAGTTGCCTCTAGTTGCTATGGCTACAACAGGAGTTCATAAATCCAAGCGCAGGGGGACTCTACTCTTAAAGTTATCAGGAGGTTCTTTTTTTCTTCTGGTGGTGAAGACGGGAGGGGGGGGGGTGTTGCTGCAACACACAGGGCAAAGGATTTGAATAAAGAAGGTTGAGGGGATAGAGTGAAAGAGTGCCCATCCTTCCTCTCCTGCGTGTGTCCTGCTGAAGCAGATGGCGCCATGCTGCTCCACCATGCTACTGCAGTTGCTTTGCTGCCATAAGGAGGCAGGTTAGTAGGAGATTTGGGGTGACAGCATTTGGCAGGGGCTACAAGTGAAGATGTAGGGAGGGAAAGAGCCCAGAGCTGACACCAAGGTAAGCTGCCGTTATGTTTCTGTCTCTGTGATTTAGTGCCCAAGTGGAGCAAGAAGTACAAAGCCATGGTAGCTGTTGGGTATATTGTTTAAGCATGTCAAGCCACAACATGGTGGGGGTTTTATTTTTTAGCTTTGTGAATAACCTACTTCAGAAAGTTATAACACTCAACTATCAAAGTTACACTGAAGTCAAGGTTATCACATTAATCTGGAAAACTCATACACGTATTTTGGACCATTTGGTTCAGTTTGTTTGGGAATCAAATCAGTTTAATGCACAAAACACACTAAACTAAATGTATTCTTTATTTATAAAATTCCCTTCATTGTTCTAAATCCATTTTGTACTTTAGCTTTTTTGTGACTGTTTAAAGAGAAGAAAAAACTACGAAACCAGGAAACAACTACAATAACCAGGACACAGGACGTAAATAAGAGAATAAGATAACCCTGTAGATGATTTTTAATCCACATTTAGACATGTCATCATGAGGATGTGTTCACAAACAAATAGATTTTAGTTACATAAATCATAAATGTGAATATAGAATAGACCATTTTTAACTAAGAATAAAAACAGCAATACTTTCTTCAAGGAAAGAAATATTTCGAAACATAAAAATTACGTGATCTGTAATTTTTGCTAAATTTCTGTTAACATTTTTCATGAACTTATTAATATAGAACCATGAAACAAAGTTATTAAACAGCTTATTGCAGATGGCCGACTTTGGAACATTTTAAAAAGAAAGTTTTTCATATTTATGAGAAAGTCTGAGTCTGACTATTACTGTAACTTCTCTGTTATATAATAGGACAGGCCATGTTTGACAGAAGCATGTTTTTCTGGACAATACAACAGTGACATAGGATGGGAGAGTTAAGAATGGAGGCATTGTGCTGGGATGGGGAGTCAGACTGGACAGGGGACAGAAGTGGTGGTAAAATCCAGCTGCCTGTACACTTCTGCGCACATCCTGACACGCCGTATCTGCTTCTGTTTAACCGCTATTGCACAGATTAGCTCCCATATGCCTGGGAGCCATCTGCAGAAACTAAGTGTAATCACCCCAAAAAAACATGATACGCACAACTGTGGCCTTTAATCCGTGGCGTTTACAAAATGCACACATAAATATAGCTTCCCAGAGTACACCATAGAGTGTAGCACACACAGGCTTCACCCCTCTCATTCTGTGGCAAAGAAAGAATGGATTCAGTGTGTGTGAGGCAGCGAGCAGAAAAGGGCAGGGCCTTGCGTTTTTCAGGGATGTGTGTGTGTGTGTCTGTTGCTGTGTATGTGTGTAAAAGAGAATGTGTCAGGAGCGCAGCAGGCACGGAAATGTGGGTAGGTTTTGGGAGGGGCCCGAGCCATTACATTTGAAATGCATATACGTAAAAAGTCAGAGACATAAATAGATTTGGAGACATTCTGGGAGTCACAAAATGACAAACTGGGAGATTTGTGATCACATTTTGACTACAAAAGGCCTTGAAGGATGTGAGCTTAATTCTTTACTGGCTAGCTTGGGAATAAATTATTAAAACCATGGATGTTTCCATGCTAAATTTAGAGGCTTGTCTAAAAACAGTACTTGAATAAATTGAGATCTTCAAAAACCTGAATACTAATCAAAAGACTGTCATCGCCTGATTCCCTTCCTGTCGGTGAAGCTACTGAACTCTACAGAACCAGCAAAAACAGGAATTTTATGCCCATAATTCTGTTTTAGTCATGCAATTATCAGATTTCCAAGATTATTTAAAATAATGTGGAGAATTTCACAGTAAAGCATGAAAAAAATAGTGTTGTGATGTGGTGGTGCCATGAGAATCCAAAGTGTCTGTCTACCCATTGATCTTAAAAATAGCACAAGAATATAATTTATTCTAGTCTGGCCCTTTTAACATGCCTTCAAGAGGCAGCCTCTTAATTTGTAATCGATATAGGCCTGCTGCAGAATTTAGAAGTGACTTAATGTGAGGTAAGGTGTTAATGTTTTGCTCAAGGACACTTCAGCAGAACACATAGTGCTGCTCTCACTGAAGTGAAATGTCTTTTTTTAAAGTAAGCACTTCATTTCTGAAAGCTCCCTTTAATCCCACAGCCCACAGCACCGTTTCAAATGTAGTTCTTTTTTCTTTTTCTTTTTGGAGACTCCACAGCTAATGTTTTACTGTAGATGAAATCCTCAAAATCCAAGTATTGGAGTCGCAAATAAAAAACATGTCAGTTGGGCTGTGACATTGTGTATGTAACAGAAAAGGACATTTTTAAATGTATTAAAAATGTAAGCTCCGCATAACTAAGAAAAGTCTTCTGTTTAATGTAACTTTTTACCAAAATCTTCTATATTATTTTGTTACTGCTCAAAAACAATATAGCCCAATCTATACCATCCTGTTTTTTTTTTTTTTTTTTCAAATTACAGATGCTCACAAATCGCCCAAACTAGAATGCTTTAGTGCTTTTGTCAAATTCATAATTAAATTTAGCTACAAAAGGGGAAGCCTTTCTTTAATGTCATGTGTCTGAGCACTAGCATCTTTCTGCTATGATGTTGTCTCTTAGCTGCATTGGTTAATGTTATAAATGTTACTTTTTTATTTTGCTGGTACATTTTTCGTAATATAATGATTTTTTTTTGCTAACAATCTACCTGTTTCATACAGATGGGCAGAAAAAAAATCAGCTTCTATAAGATCAGCGCTAATGTCTTTTCTAGCTGGCTTTGCAAACCTTAATAGTTCAGAATAACAAACCAGTGAAAGTCATTTTATTAAGGGAATCTCTTTTTTTGATGACTTATCAATTGATTACAAAAAAAAAAAAGCTTTCTGATTGGTGACTGCTACTTTCAGAAGAACATTTGTTTTTCCTATAGTAGTGCTGCAATTTTGTCTTAGCGTTTGCAGTAAACTTTACTAACATTTTACAACTTATTCCTTAAGTTGCAGTTAAACTTGTATTTGACTAACTTAGAGGAAAAGTGATGCAAGACACATCTTAAAGTTTAAACCAAAACCTTAAGGAGATTTCTAAATAAAAAAAAAAAAACCTTTACTGCTGCATAACATGTGGAAAATCTTAATATTTGTGATTGTGTCATTTTTTATCTTTCTCACCAGAACAATTGCTTAAAAAAGTACACAAATCTTCCTTTTTGTCATTTAAAGGACAAATATTTAGAACAAATGGTTTTATTCCCAGTGGATACATTATGGTTACTTGATTTCAAATGTTTAATTATTATTTGTTTGGAATGGAGCTACTGTTGTTTTACGTGCACACCTTTGTAAGTAGCATAATGGCATTAATTTTATAGTGGAGGTCCTTATCATCCATTTTCTGCCATTAAGCCAAATTGTTTTGAGCACAGCTTTTCACTTTCATTCCTTTGCACACATCATTTTCCTTTCACAGAAACAGATGTTTAAGTCTGTGTGTGTGTGTGTGTGTGTGTGTGTGCGTGCATGATTTTTTTTTTCTTTTTGAATTTGAAAATGTGTGCACATTTGAAAGAGGGTGAGAGGGAAGTTAGCCAACAAGTCTTCTCACTGGAAACCCAAAGGGGCCTGGCTGACTCCAGTCACAAGCATGGTTGCCGTAAATCACAGAGAGAAAGAGCTGAGTTAATTGCACAGGCGTTTATGAAGGAGAGAGCCTTGATTTACTCCAAAAGCTTTACATCTCCCCTGCGGATGTGGAGTGATGAAAGGAGTGAAACAAGGGAGGAGAGGAAAGGGGGGATTCAGCAAAAGGGACAGGAATAAAAAAACGCCGGGTGTGAGCAAAGTGAACTTACAGCTCATAAGATTAGCTGATTGGTACGCTAAAACTGTAAAAGATACAGATCTATTGCTTTGGGAATATTTGCAAAATCTTGCTAAAAGACAGAAAGAAAGAAAGTTATTATGCTTTACTACAACTCAAAGCAGCAATTAAGTGCTGTGAGAAGCTGCTTAAGTGGATATCATTGAACAATTTGAAAGGTTGATAGGCTCTTTCATATGATAGCTTTGAACATTTCAATAATTTTCTGCAGGATTTAAAATCATTTCATTTTAAAAGAGCTACACCTCTATGATGTCTATAGGTTACTGCATTTGGCTCTTTAGGGAACCAGATGTGAGTAGCTTAGCAGAGAACCATGACAGTGATCCTCATAAGCTGATTGGACAGGACTTTGACAACTTTTAATACTACATAAGTGCACTGATCAAACATCGATTTATATTATATGAGATTAGAGTAGCTTCAAGTCTGAGAGCTCATGCTGAAGACGAGGGACATAAAACTTGTTGACAGAAAAAAAAAACTTGGCCAGTCTTTTTGCCTTCAGAATATTTATCCCTGCTGCAGTAAAGTGTTACATAGCTGATGCAGGACAATGCTTTGCTGTTGACTCCATGAGTCTTTTATCATCTATGAGGTCAAAATTTTCTTAACACTCTGGCCTATTTGATTGTGTTTTATGCCACACATTTAAAAAGGGGTGTGACGATTAATTGACTTCATTGATGAATCGATTCATGTTCCTACCAGCCAGATTGATCTGTTTGAGGCAAGTTGTCAATAGAATCAACGTATACTATATAAAATTATTTCAAAATGAAAAAATAGATTGATCATAACTATATTGAAAAATAACATATGGATTGAGTCATGGTAGGTTTATTTTACTATAACGTAACACTGACCAAGTGCCATTTCTCACAAATTTTTGCTTTCTTGCACACCTATTTAATTGACACTTGATTATCTTACACGAAATACCTAGAATGTAGAAAACTGCACCTGCACTGTTCAGTACCCAGGTATTTATCTCTGAATCTGTCTCAAAACAGGCAGATGGCTGGCTCCAATTGCAGCAGGTTTATTAGCTCAGCTAAAAGTCCTCAAAGCTAAATCAGGGTGAGGCAGGCAGGGTCAGTAACAGGCATGGGAGCATCACAGAAAAAACGAGAATAGTCAGGATCCAGACAAGTGTCGGGGCATACGGCAGGCAAATGGAGTCAAAGACAAAACAGGGTCAGCAAATCAGGAGATCAGGTATAACGCTCAGTAATGCAGGCAGAGAGGCACAAATAATATTTCGTACTGAGTGAGGCTCAGAGCAGTGTTTAAGTATACTGTGAGTGATTGCAAATGAAATTCAGGGGTGTGGCATCCAGAAACTGTGTGCTGGGGTTGCTGGGAGATGAAGTGTATTTAGAACTCTGGAGACGGTTCCAGCTGGGTGATCAGAGGGAGAGAAAAAGTTCTGACTTCTAACAGAGTCACAGTGATTGAATTTTTGGCAACAGATGTCCTGGACTAATTTTAGTTCAGTGAATCAGATCAAATTAAATTGTTCAAAATGAATCAATTTTGATTATGAATCAGATCGTCAAACAACCAAATCGTTGTAAAAAGAAATTCTGTGTTGATTTATTCCTTTTTTTGGGAGTCATACAGTTATTGTTTCCATATTAGCACATTAACTGATGCATGAAAAGCTTGTTGTCAAATAAACTGGTTAAGGTAGAATGTTTTACATGGAAAGTCTAGAGCTGACTGGTAAAATTAAGTTTTGTTTTTCCTCTTTTCTTCTTTCTTTGGCTTTACTCCATACATTTGTCATAGGTTTGAAGAGAAGACTCCTTACTGCATTTTTTTCTTTTCTGAATTAGTCCTATAGTGGTTTTGATGTAGCCTCTATGAATAATCTCCTAATTGTTGTGCAGCAGGAGCAAAAGCCCCAGCAAACTGAGAGGCTTTGATGTGCTGCTTGCTCCTGGTACTTTCATCCAAGACAAGAAGTTGTGGGGAAGGGGTTCTATACATTTATTTAATCCGTATTCTACCCCTTGGTCCTTACCCAACATTTGAAAGGGTAGGGTTTGCTCTAATTCTGCTGCAGAAAAAGGGATAGGAAAATGTTTTAAAGCCTTTTAAAACACGTGCTTTAAAGAACACACAACACAACAAAACATTTTATTAAATATTTAATTTTTTACTATTGTTTTGTGCTTTGTAAGTTTTTTTTTCTTCATTTATCACTCATGTATATGATTTGTTTATTGTGACACATTTTTCGAAAGATTGGCTTGTTGCTTTATTTTATAATCATTTTTTTACACATTTGAACTTTAAGCAGTTTTTTATTTTTGGTAAAAAAAGATCCTTTCATGGAATACTAAATTAAAAAAAAACGTTACTTTTATAAATATGCCAATAGACTCATGCCTCTATACATATCAGCCTGGGATACCATGGCAATCTAAAGATTTGCATCAGTGTAATTTTAAAAAGCATTATATGTGGAGACATTCTTTTTCAGTTCTTGCATTAGGCGTTTAAACCAGTGGTCCCCAACCACCGGGCCGCAGACCGGTACCGGGCCGCAGGACACTTGGCACCGGGCTGCGTAGCAGTACCGAGCCGCGAGGAAATTTTGGCACCGGGACGCACAGAAGATAAAAATAATTTCCATTTTATTGGAAAGAGCAAACGTTTTATTTTGAGAAGTGACCGGATTCTCTCCATTACATCTGTCACACTTAACGCACGTCAAAGTCGCGACACCAAACATGAGGTGATAAACCCCGCTAAAATTAAACCCAAACAACCAAAATGAGCAAAAAACAAACTTCTTTAGAAAGTTGCTTTGACAAGGGGAAAATTATTATTATTATTGTTATTATTATTATTACTAAAGAGAAAATACCACCCCCGGTCCACGGCAAATGTGCCTTGCGTTGCACCTCAACACCCCCCCCACCCCCCCACCCCCCACGACACTGGTCCGCGGTAAACGTGTCTTGTGTTGTACCGGTCCACGGTGACAAAAAGGTTGGGGACCACTGGTTTAAACCCTTACCACTTTACAGTCAAGGAATCTGGCTAAAATACAGCTTTTTCCTAATTGACAATCTGCAAGTCTAAGTCCAGCTGGACAACCTAATCTAGCTGTATTGGAAACACTCCACAGGAGTCATCATCACCAAAGCATCGGTGCAAAGTGAAATGATCTGCATTCTGAGTCAGAGACTTTTACCATCTGATCTAAAAATAATGGAATTTTGGAGACAAAAATCCCTATTGGTTAAAAAAGAGAGCCTGAATTAGAGTTTTCATTAGAATGTTGGAAAATAATCTTAACTGTGTTGTTCAGTCAAATGCATAAGGACGTGGCTGCAGACATCCAGAACCGGAAGTCCTTGACCGGAACTGGAAGTTCCCCCATATCGCTCAAAAATACCTTTATTTTAACTGGAAATCCTAACAGATACGGTTTTTCCATTTGAAGCTTATGCAAATGTTTTTTTCTACTATTCTGATACATTTCAGGTTAGGGTTTTGGATGGGGTAAATCTAATGATTTCTGCTTCCAGCCAAAGATGTCAGGCGGCATCTTGTCTGTGGCCAGGTCCCTCATTAAATGTACAACTGTGACTGTGAATGTCAATTGCCAAGATAATTTCTATTTGTGGCTCTGTCCAGTTGCAATTTTGTACATTTCATATTTACAGTATTGTTGAAAGATGTCTTTTATGGTAGCTTTTCTGTGAGAGGCAAGCAGCTGAAGACACTAAGATGATGTGCTTAAAAAGTCTTCAGGACACATTCATTCATGTCTATATCCAGTAATATTTCTATTTTTTCAGTGTTTTATCCAAAAATGTATTTGTGTGTTACCTTTGTGGTTTTTAAGATGTCTTAAGATATATTAAGTTAATTTTAATCAGCTGAGGTCATTAATATTAAACAAAATATTAATATCTGACACTGTTTTAAGGACAAACCAACAAACAAAAGCAAAAAAGACAAAAAAAAGTTTTAAAAAAGTCACCAAAAGATTATAGTTTAACAAATTTACGGGTGGTTGTTTATTTATGTGGAAATGTCTTCGCCTTTAGCTGGCTAAATCCCTTGTGTGAATATTTGGTTACACATACTGTGTTTCCATTCAAGCTAATTAGTAGTGATAATAAACTTTGGATAAGGGCATATTGCTATCCTGCCCTCCACAAAGCAGCCACAGTGAAGAAATTAGATGAGTTCCCATGCTTGCTGAACATCTGTTTTATCCACAGAGATAGATTACATATAGCACCCAACCCCGTTCTCCCCTTTCCACCAAATTTAGTAGCACAAACTACTGTCTGCAGCTCTTTTACTCTTTCCTGTGAGATGATACTATCACAGTTTCAGATGCTTTTTCAGCAGCTGCGCTCTGCATGCAGCTCTCACATACACACAGTAAAGAGGAAGGTGGAAGCGGTAAGAAACCGTTGAGGCCATGGTTTTGAAGGAAGGCTTATGTGGTCTACTATGGGAAACAGTCGTTACAGTAGGTTAAAGGGGCTGTGGCCATGTCATAGGAACTTTGAATAAAGGTGAGGCAAGATGTACCAGAGAACCACCTAAACACCAGAGCCCCCTTTGAAAGGGGTGGAGCTCATTTTAATAAACCAGCATAACTTTTAAAACTATTCCCTAACCATCCTATAACCATCCTTTGACGAGAAGAAAATCAGCTTTAAATCTGAAATGTGCATTGCCACCTTTACAAAATAATATTTATGCCAAGCAAAAATGCCAGGATGTTAACATACATAGAAAAGTGCACACTCAGTGCTTCTTTACATAGCCTAACTTCAAGCTTTCGACATGTTTACTTTCTGTGGGACAAAAAATGAAAAAGTCATACACATAGAAGTATGGAGATGGGGCCCAGCAGGGTACAGCTGGGCCAGTTGTAACAAAACAGCTGATGAAAATATAATAAAATAAAAAATCAATGATGTTTTCTGGTGGAAATTGATATTCCAGTTAGAAAAAAGTTGTTAATCAAGTTCAAAGTAGTTCCACTTGAAAGTTCGGTATCATTAAACTGCAGCTAGCATGCTTTCTGATAAGAAAAAGCTCATGATAGCATGAGAAACGTTACAGATCTACTCAGCTCCGAACAAAAATAAATAAATTAGAGCTAAAGTTTGGTTTAAAGAGCACTACCTTGCATGCCAGATCACTCAGGGTGGTCTTCCCATCTCTCCTGACCTTTGATTGGTTGACACTTTTCATTCTTAAAGACTGAACCATACATTTCCTATGAAAACAGTTAGCAGTTTGGCAGGACTTGTGCCTTCTTGTGGGGTCCTGATGACCCCAACCTTGCATTGAGCTGTTATCCCTTCCATGAAAAACGTGACAATGATGGTCAGGATTTCATGTCTGCCATGAAGACCAGTGAAGATCAAAAGTCATTGAAAAGAAAAGTTCAGCGCTGTGTCTTGTCGGTTCCAGATGACCCCACTCCCAATGCTAATGTGTCTTGGATAGAACAAAGAGGCAGTAAACTACGACCTAACATTTGATTGAAAGACTTAAATTAGCAGTAATTAGATAGATATGATAACCTTAGTAAAACCTTCTGTCATTTTTTTTACAGTCTTCTGCTGAAAATCTCAAATAGGACAAGAATTAACAAACTAGCATAAATAGAAGTAATTTAGCATAAACACTGTTGTAAAAACCTTGTAAAAAATTGCTAAGGTTCACTATGATCCTATTAACCTTTGCACTTGTGAATAATAGCTGTACATTAATCAGAGGTTTTGTCCCCATGAATTTAATCTATTTCTTATTCCATATTTTAAAAATAAATCTGTGTTACAGGTTTATTTAGCAAAAAAAGTTTCATCTATTTTGCTATAATGTTACACATTTTATCTTACTCAATGACCAATTTTGTGACATACACACCTTATAGTTTTGAAGATGTTTGTATCCCAATTTCCTAATACCACGTTGCCCTGGAAAAATGATGGAGATCTCTAAGAGCAAAGTCAATTGCCTTTTCTAAGTCTACAAAACATGAAATGAAACGAGGAAAGAGCTGGTGAGATGTCCCACAGTCCAAATAGAACCTGCAATGTTCCTGTTGTGAGATTTGACTGTTGATAAGTTCTTTTTTTTGATCCAGTAAAACTAAAGGGAATATAATGGATGCAGTATTTCTTTAGATTGAATACATCTCCTGATCTTAGGTAATTTCCCCTTTGTAGGATCAATAAAGTTTATTCTACTCTTTTCTATCTCCCGCTTTGCTAATCAAGACATTGTCATTGTAAATAAGGCTGCAGAGACAGACCAACTAAAAATGTCCTTCGTTATCCAGATGCTTGAGAAACTATAGACAGACTTGTTTGACCTCTAGAACCTTGCAGCCCTTAGGATTTTTGAACTAGCAGTTTTACTTCTTGGTGAGTCACCCAGTTCACAAATCTTGCCATTCTGGTTCAAACATGGTGTTTACTATAGAGATAAACGGTGACCAGAATGAAAATAACAAATGACCTCTTTTCTTCAAAACATAGAGGCCTGACATTTAATGGAAAAGAATAAAACTTCTTATACATGACATGTTAATATGGTTAAAATTAAAAGTTTGTTGATTTTCAAAAAGAAAAATAAGTCAACTAGTTGTGGTTGCAAAGCATTTAAAACATAAGAAAATGTATCTCAGGTAATTTGCCTTCTCAACTCTTATTCACTTAACTGGTAAATCCATGTCTTTTTGATAAAGAATCATTTTTGTCTTTATCTTAGTGCTATTTTTAGTTAGAATTTAGTTAAAATTTCAATTGCTACTATATTTTTAAAAAATCACACTTTGCTTAAAGCATCATATTTTTTGAAGTGCAGCTTTTATGGTCAGCAAAAATCAATGACTGTGAAGTACCTGCACTGTTTTGTTTTTATTAACCAAATACTTGTGACCTCCTGCCATTTTAATAATGTTTAAATATCTTTTCCATTTGGGCTATTATGCCTTCCTTTATGAAATATGACTGCTATGGAGAGTGTGTGTCTGAAGAAACTCTTCAAATAATTCACACTTTAGTCTGACCTCAATACAATGATCTGCAACACTTCCCCCTTTGCTAAAGGCTTAGTGTTTTCAGGTGCTTGAATCCCTCCAGTTCTCCTCCGGAGGGGATTTGAGATGCATGAATATGGATATGATAAAGATGAACCGATGATGAAGGCAGTTTGGTCTTTTCTCCAGATAAGCGCTAATCGCATTTAAAGACCGTAGCAGGAGAACTAGGTGTAAACTTGGCCAGCAGCATTATCATGATAGGGAATGTAGGTACCTTCGTGTTTTTGGTGTCTCAGAAAACCATTCAGCAAAAGTTTCCAAATTGATGTGCTTCCTTCTATTATTAAAGACAGAAGATCTTCACAGGGTTTGGTGGGTGAGGTGAAAGATGCTATCTAAGTAAATATAATCCCAAAGTAGGGATTGATCTTTTGACTCCTCCCTCAATGCCCCTCTCCAACTTCATCTTTTCATCCTCTTCCCGTTTCTCCTCCCATCATATCTGCCTTTTTTTTTTTTTTTTAGCTCCATATTACTCGGTACAAATGCGGCTGCTGTATGAGCAGTTATAATTAGCCTGAATATCCTGAATTCATATTCAAATTTCACACTAATTCCAATCTCACCAAGGATTTATAACATGGAATAAAGATTAGCTTGCCCATTTCCGTCAGAGGACTTAATAAGTCACATTCCCTAAGAAAGCTGTAACCAAATATTTTTAATAAGTTTAATCCCAGAAAAGAAAACAAAAATTTTGTATTTTTTCCAACAGCAAATATAAAAAAAACAATACAAGAAAACAACCATAGAATCATCAAGTCAAGCAAAACCCTGCTTCTTGTTGTACAACTGCAGCCCAGCTGTTCAAAGTAGACATTTCCTAATGTTATTAGTTGTTTATTACTGAAAAAAAAAAAAAAATCAGTTCTTTAAATCTTCTAAAATTTGTATCCACAAACCCACTACATACGTATACATATATATTTTTAATAAAAGCAAAATGATTGGTTTTTAAGATTTGAAATGTAGTATTGCATCCATCTGTTATGTAAAAATATCTTTGTGGATTGCTAATTTTTTTGTAGTTTTTTTGTTTCTGCCCCTGTAACCTCAGGGTGTGTGGAGCATCCATGGTGTTTGGCCTACATGCTTGCTCATGCATAAGCCTGTGTAGCTTCAGCTTCCTTGGCACAGCTGCTCACAGTTTGTCATTTATCTTTTATTGATTTTTGAAAAACATTATGGAATTAGTTTTTTCTTCTTGATAAGGGAACACAGTGGCAAGCTCAGCAGAAATGTGTATGTATTCTTGTACTTGTATGCTTGTTTTGGCTTGAGAGGTCGAGATTCTTGAATCAAAAAGGAACAATCAAAAAGTGACAATTGAAAATATTATTAGTTAAATGAAGGAATCAGTTCACTAACATGCAAGATTTATTTAATTTTTGTTATACCAATAAACTTGTGAGAAAATTAGATTAGAGACATTAGTTTGTCAGAAGTAGAATTAGGGGATGAATCATTCTTTTAGAACTAAGTATAATGGCTTTTATTCATGATTTTGGACAATGAAGCTTCTTTCTTAATCTTTTTTTGTCTTCATTACTAATATTATCAGTTTTGGGTATATTCAGACTGGACACATTTTGTCTGCTTAGAGTGAACCAGAGTTCGCTACCCCCGATAATCCGGAACAAATTTTCAGTCTGAATACATCCAGGCGAACCCTAGACCTGGACAAGGAACCGCTCCCTGACCTCTCTGTAGAGATGGTTTCAGTTCGTTTCCAATCGGACTGAGCTTCGGTTCGCTCTGAGATTCTTCAGTCTGAATACAATCTGTTGCAGGAGCGGAACAACTGTACCGAAACGGCCTTCATAACTGACTATAAAGCAATGACTGTCATGTTATCAAACAGAAAAAAAGGTCCAACTGTTTTTTTGTTACAACTTTTATTTTAATACCACTGAAAACATTTTTCTGTGTCTTGTTACACAGCATGCGCCCAACAGGTGCTGCTGTGACATCATCCTAAAAGCTACCTTGTAATTCCTTAACAGAATTCTCTTGAAATAATACCAGAACACCACAACAACTTTTAATGTGAAACAAATTGCTTTACACTGTTTTACAGACAATCTATATGCCACAAATACTTATCAGCATACCTTCATAGCTGTCTTCCTACCAGTAACCGCCCTGCAGCATGCCTCCACCAGACCAAAAAAGCGAGTAAAAGTGTTGAGCTTGACCTTGATACAGAAGTTCAAAACTTGTGAGCAAAATATAAAGTTTGAATGAACTAAAAGCACAGGACTTCCATAATTTCTGCATCTAGTTGCTTTGTGATTCTTTCCTTTAAAAATAAATCTTTAAATTCTTTATTTTCTTTTATCTTTTTAACTTTAACCCTTGTGCTATCTTGGATGACCCCACCCTTACTTTGACATGTTCTCCCTACCATGACAAAGGTGTATAAAGGTGGAAAAATTTCATGTAATCCATTGAACCAGTGAAGATCACAAAAAATAAAAAAAAAAGGTTCAGAGCTCTGTCTAGTGAATCTAGAATGACCCAACTCCCAACGGTAAAGTGCCTAGGATAGCACAAGGGTTAAACCAAACCTGTCTAGGGTGTACCCCGCCTTCACCCAACAGTTGCCGCATTTGGCTCCGGCAGACCCCCGACCCCAAAAGGGATACAGGGTTGAAAAAAGTGGATGGATGAATTTTAAACCATTTTAATTTGTTTTAATTGTCTGGATTCATCACTTAAAACATGTTGTTCATGGACAGCATGTCAAAGGCAGCTTGGAATTTTTCATTTTATAACAATAGGTTTGAGTGTGCCTCACTTTCTTTTCCTCTATAATCAAGATTTTTTTTCTTTGTGGCTTCAAAGTTAGATAATAGTTAAATTCTATGATTGGTATCTTACACAAGGGAATAAGGACGCACTTTATGTTTCTTAGGTTAGTTTTTCACAAGTTCAAATATTTAGGCCAAAAGTGGCAGTTAGACTTGACTTTCAAAGCCATAAAGTAGAATTTCTTGGAAAAAAAAAGAGACAAACTGTGGGTGATGTTTAGGGGTGACAGCTGTCAGCAAACGCAGATACCCCCTCTCTTTATGTCATTGAAATTGGGTCATCATTGCGATGTGGCCTACAGGAAGACACATCAGGGAAGGCAAACATGGTTTCAGATGGAATGTTTTTCAAATCCAAATGTCCATATGCATGCCTACACGCTTGTTCAGTTCATATTTATGTAAAGGCTCGAACGGTCATGAGCATGAATGATTATTGCATTAACTAGCTATCATATAAACTGCTGTACAGAGCAATTACAGAGTTTGGTAAGGTAGTGTTTTTTGCCATTTCTTTTAAATGAAGTGAAAAAAAATTAATATATACATGAAACTAAAACATTCACTCATGATATTTTTGTAATCCCACAGTGCTTTTATTTCTTAAAACAGCACACTTTTGATTCCTACTTTACTTTTTAAACATAAACTTTTTTTTCGATAGATTTCAAATCATTTGTACTTGAAGACTTTTTCAAATGATCTGTTAATTGAGAATGGGCTGTTTGTTCTTTCCCTGTTGTTAGAATTATACCGTTATCATTTTAATGCTGCATGTAATTCTGCACCACATCTGGAAGAGATTTGAAAAGGGTTTATAAGGGGTAGTGAATTTATGAAAGAACAGGAACCGATTGCTTGGGCAAAAACATATTTATAGAAAGCATCAACAGCTTTGCACATCTCGGCATAAGCACGCTCATTACATTATTACACAGAAATGTAAGCTTTCAGTCCAAATATGAGGATTAATCCTTACACTTAAAACAAATGAACAATACAATTAGCTATACTTTTCATGCCAACAATAAACAGCCAGCTTGTTTGTAAGATCTATCCCTTTTGGAGTCAAGGGGATGCTGGACCTGTCCTGGCTACTGTTGGGAGAAGGTAGGGTACACACTTGACAGGTTGTCAGGGTGTCACAAAATCAATCCCACTCACAGATGCACACTTCAGACTAACCGATATACCTATAAAGCATGTTTTTGACTGTGGGAAGAAAACCCCATTGGGATTTGATCCAGGGCCTTCTTGATATGAGATGAGATCGCGAACCACTTCGCCACCGTGTGAGATGAATAATGGGAGATAACTATCACGGCAATTTTCAAAATGTGAAAATGTGTGTTTTATTTGAATTTTGTCCACTTAAAATCTATTTACATAGATATCTTTTCACACTGATAAATAAGGTTTGTGTGCCTAATGAAGTCTATAATTTTAGACCGAAAACAGTTTAAAGAAACACAGGAAAGTAGTGCTGCTAATTTCCAGTAGCCAGTTTTTTTTGTCACATAACTTAGCAGCATGTGAGCCTGAAAGGGGAGACATAATGAAGTGTGTCTAGTCTATGAAAAGCATTGGGAGGGGGGATCCCTGCTGTTAATGCAGTACATGGTGAATCGAGGGCAGTCAGACGAGCAAAAGCAGCCGTCACCTCACACCAGGTGACTGATGGAACTTACTCCATCCTCAACTCTGACAACAAAGCATTTGTGGCTTGGTGGTGTCCTCAGACCATTGGGGGTGCTAATGTTATTTTGTGCTTTGAACTGTACATTTGTAATGTATTTCCTATTTCCAGCGTGAGCTCTGTTTAATGCGTGTCAGCTCATTTTTAATCAGTGTTAGGTCTTGCGGACATCTGTGTCAGGCCGTAGTCATCGCATTTGTTCAAAAATCTACCTCAACTACATGTTCTAAATGCCATTTGTTGGACTTTTGTTATTCCTAAAGGTCATCATCATTTGTACCACTCACCTATTTTATATGAAGACTGGATAATCTTAGAATGAAACCACACTGCTTTAGGATCGGATGATGGTACATGAATGTTAAGACCAGGGGCAGATCTATAGGGGTGGTAGTAGGAGGCAGCTGCCCCCGCAGCAGAAAGCTCTGCCCCACACTTGCCCACCAATCTTTTTGTTAATATTGCCACATTATGACAAAGATTAAGAAATCAACAATTCGAGCTTCTTTAAGCATTAGAAAAATAACAAAAGCAATATTTTTAAATGAAATAAAAACAGTAAAACTGTTACAAATATGTATTTTTGATCCTTTCATTTGTAATGGCCTTCCACTCAACTTTTTTTTTTTGCCATCCTTCTTCTAACCCCCCCCCCCCCCCCCGCCCCCTATATATATGATGTTCTAGCTCCCTGTCAAGATAAAATATGTCACAATGTGCAGCAGCTCATAGAACCAGCAATCACATGTATTTACTCTTTAGTAAAATAAAGATTGTTGAGTTTATTTAAATTTACCACAAAACTACAGTTTTGATTACTATAAGTGAGAATTTTTTGCTCAGAAAGTATATTAAACCTATTTATATCCTTGGTCTGCTATGCCTGGTCTTGCCAGATGTTTGACTGTGTACATGTGAACCTCTGTATTAAGTCAACAGTCTCAATCCCAGAAATAACAAGCTGTCTACATATGACATATTTGAGAGCAGAATTTATTTTAAACACCAGATTTGAAAAAAAAAAAAAAAAAAAAAATGGTCCGATTGCACTTGAAAGAAAGTCTGTGTAATTCATAAGCTGTTTAACTTAATGAAACTACACAACAAGTTAAAGTTAGCAAGACCAACAAGAAGAAATCCTGGCATGTATTTGGATGTAGCCCCACACTTGCATCCCCTGTAGACGAGAACAAGTTGCCCTTAGGGTGTTTGCATGAATTTTTAATCCTTTGTTGTCTAGTAGTGTGCGCATATAAGCAGAGTTGTGATTCCAGCAAACTACTATGAGTAAGTAGTAGCAGAATACTCAAACTTTCAATTGAATAAGCAAAAAAAAAAGGATATATTTGCATACATTTTTTTCAGACTCCCCACTTGCCATATTCCCTTTCACACATCGAGCACCAACAACTTGTGTGCATAACAGGGTGTATAGTTTTACTCCGATGAATACGCAAGAGATGAAAGTGTCAGAATATCTCCTTAATGAATCGAACAACTAGGACACTACTCATTAGAGATGCATTTGTGTACGCGAAGAGCAGGCAGTTCATTATTTCCAGTCCCCTCAAATTGTAGAGCCAGTCATTGGAGCCAGAGAGATATTTTAATGTCTACAGCCCAGAAAATCTCCTTAACAGTTACTCAGGATGAGTGCACGTCAAAGCAGATGATAAAAAAATGGCTTTAAATGTCCTCTGTTGTTGTTATGTTTTTTTTTTTTAGCTCTGACAGGCAGGGCTCTTAAGATGGTAATCAGAAAAGTGAACAGACAAAACACCGTTGTGAGTTTACATACACAGATTCATGTTTTAGCAAAGAAAAGATTAAAAAAAAAGCAACCAATTATTTTTTATACTCTACCTTTCCCTTAGACACTTCAGTTTGCTCATTTAAAGAACTGTATTTGTTTATTTCAGCGGTAAAAAACAACATTAAGTGGCTACAGAAACAAACAAATTAAATGTATTTTTCACTGACTTGTCATAACCCAGCTTGCCCCTCCAGTTAATAAAGCCTAAATCAATTGAGTGCCACGCAAATGCTTCAACTTGCAAGCAAAGCATCAGTGAATTGAAACTTCAGTGCTGAGATCATTCTGTCCCTTGTACAATATTTAACTGAAATCATAAGCAGAGTACACAGAGAGACCATGCACAGATAAATGCATCTTCCATGTCTCATAGTTTTTTAAAGGTTGGGGACAATTGAAACTTTATTTTTTATAATCGTATTTTGGTTATGATGTTTTATGATGTAGAAATTTGGCTGAGAAGTGGGAGGGGCCATTGGCGTGGAGTAAGCCTTTCTCCATTTCCCATCATCCCTTTGTTTACAATCGTTTCCACTAGCTCACAATTGCTCACGGCCAACATTAGTGGTGCAACAAAAATGCCAAATAATATCAGAGCTACCCAGTCGTACAGATTTAAAGGAACATGCTAACTCGGATGAAGAAAATGAAGACTTATATTGTTCTATTTGTCTGCAAGTGTACATCAGAATGGAGCAGAGCATGGAGCTTGTGGCCTGCCATTGTAGGTCCTACACAAACTTTTTCCACCTGCATTGCTTTTCTGCTCCTGATTTGAATAAAGAAATACTCAGAAATGCCATTTTAAGATTACTTTTGTTATCTACAGTATGTCCTGCATCATCAGAATAATGCAACAAGAACATATTAAAAACACCAAAGTGGGTCTTTACAGCTTGTTGCAATTTAATTAACACGAAACAAATTGAATATTAAGAAAAAGCATTTTATTAAAAAGTGTATATTGTTTTTCTAATGCAATGCAATCACACTCAGCAAAAAATAGACAGAGGACAAAAAAACTAAACTTTAATGATCATTTTACTGTGTAGTTTTTTTTTTTCTTTTAAATTTACTAGTTTCATTGTAGTTTGGTGTATCAACGTTTTTGCATGTTTATTAAGCAGAATCCTAAGTAAACCTGCTCTCATTTACATTTTTGTTCTAATTTTTGTTTTCTGACAATGACGTGAATCAGTAGCTCATTAAGGCCATCGTAAGGCGAGGATTTCACTACATTTCTAGGCTGGTGGTTTGCTCAGATAAAACTGTAATTTTAAAACTGTAGCATTATCTCACAAAATCATCACTGACAGAAATAAACAATAGCTGTGCTACCATTTCAGCTAAATTTACATTTCTGTCTCTTTTTTTTTTCTCATATGATGCACAGGCTCCTTGCAAACAATAGGAACAATAATGTACAAGTGCAAGCAGCTTATAGGTGCTGCAGCTGCTTCTGTCTGCCACTGACCAAAAAACATGGGAGATTAAGGAAGGTCCTGCAGAGAGACAAAGGCTTTGTTTTTATAATCAAGGACATTTTTTTACAACATATTTCTGTAATACCACATTCATTATATAATTTATTTCTGCTTTGCCATATATATATATATATATATATATATATATATATATATATATATATATATATATGGCAAAGCAGAAAATAAATTATATAATGAATGTGGTATTTTTATATATATATATATATTTTTAATATATATATATAATTTGCTTAAGAACATTTTTTTCTGTATTTTTTTTTTCAAGTTTAAACATTTAAAACCGTCTTTATTCTTGCATGTAATAACGTTTTCCTCTTGTATTAAATTAGGTGGGCAGTAACCAGGGTTGTGGGAGGGGCATAGCATATCAAACCACTAATCTAGGTGGAAGGGGTAAAAAAACAAAACAAAAAAATAAATTTGCAATAATTATGATTACTTACAATATACTAAAACCAGACAAAAAAATTAAAGTAATTTTGAAAATGCTTAGATCCACCTTTCTCTGTGGAGTTCGCATGTTCTCCCTGTGCATTCATGGGTTTTCTCTGGGGACTCCAGCTTCCTCCCACCGTTCAAAAATAAGCTTCATTTTGGTTGATTTAAATTGTCCATCGTGTGAATATGAGAGTGAATGGGTGTGTGATTGTGGACTCTACCCTGCGACAGACTGGCGACCTGTCCAGGGTGCCCCCTGCCTTCGCCCACAAGTGATCCCCGTGATTCCGAAAGGGAATAAACGGAAGAAGATGAATGAATGAATAGATACAATACAAGCATAGATCAAACAAGAAGGCCTGCTTCTAAACCAAAAAATATAATAACATTTATTTTTGAGTGAGTAATGGTGAACCAAAGAAGACAAAGTTCCCTATATCTGTATTTGAAAAACTAAATAAAATAAAAAATAAATAAAAAAGCATCAAATATAAAGAAGCATCAATTAAAAAAATAAAAATTAAATGTTGTTTCTACCCATATTGAGGGGCAGCCACTTTCAATAATAGGATAACTAACATAACCATCTGATTTTCTTCTTTTGGCTTATGTTTTCTTCCTGCTTGGTCCTGGTTTAGGTTCATGCAGCTGTTGTGACATTTTGATAAAGTTTGGTCCCCTTCTGCTAACTCTTAAGTACATGCAGTTGCAAAAAAAAATAAGTTGCAAACACAGAGTCCAAAGACTTAAGAAGCTTCAAAGAAGAGTGAAAAATGAGAACGACAAATTAAATTGCTGGTCTGTGGCGTGACAGTCATCACTTAAGCGTTCTCAATTTTTGTGTTTGAGAATTTTCGAGGATGCATTGAGATGAGAGGGCTCTTTGCTCACACGTTCTTTTGTCTTGGGCTAATACAACAATGTCGTCCCTAAGAAAGAGTCTCCCATTCACTGTGTTTTCAAAGGGCTATGAAGCGTGACCCTGTATTATGTGCAGGCCCTCGCCTCACAAACGAAAGGATCCCCAAGGGCATCAGTTTTGGAGAGAAAAAATACCCAAACTGCATTTGCATTTGATTTGATTATCCTTCATGGTTGTTTCATGATCCTCAGAGCTTCTGTTACAGGACTTTATGGTCTCACTTTAATAGATGACACTACAGAGTAGTTAAACATGTTTTTTTCTTTGGGTTTGTTTGCTTTTTTCTGAGATCCAATCAGATAATTTAGGACTTTATAGAAAAGAAAGTAAACATACCATTAAGAAGAAGCAGCTACTGCATGAATAGACTAGTAATATGCCACAATTATGCTACTATTTAGGATTGTAATAAAATCAACTCTAAAGAAATTGAAATGTTTTCATGTTTTCAATGTAATTATCACAGCAGCTCCCTGCAAATTTGCCTCTGAGTTGTGAGCAGGACTGTTGGTGCGGCGTAAACTCTGCTCTCCTCATAGCTTACAGCCCCTCAAAATCCCAACCTGTTACCGGCACAACAAAAATGGCGAGTAATATCTGAGCTTTTCAGTAATGAGTCAGATGCCAGCTCAGATGCGTAAAATGAAGACGTACATTGATAGATCTAATCGTCTGCAAGTGGATGCATCAGAATGAAGTGGAGAGCAGGGAGCTTGTGGCCTGCTATCGTAGCTTCTGCATCACAGCTACAAGCTTTTTCCAGCAGTATTTTTTTGTCTGTTACTTATTCACAAGGATTTGAATAAAGAAATACTCAGTAATGCAATTTTAAACTTAGCCTAATTTTCTTCAAACATGTCTTCCATCATGAGGAGATTGCCACAAGAGCACCAAAAGCATAATTTTCAGCGGAGTGGGTCTTTAAGGATGACAGTTGAAAAGTGTCATAGCTTATGGCGTATACTTCTATAGCGCTTTCTCCCCTCTTTCGAAGACCCAAAGCGCTTTACAGTCACAGTCCCATTCACACACACATTCACACACTGGTGGTGGCTCCGCTGCCGATCACTGGCGCCAACCTCCCACCAGAGGCAAGGTGGGGTTCAGCATCTTGCCCAAGGACACTTCGACACATGGGCGTGCAAGGCGGGAATCAAACCTGCAATCTTACGATCATGGGTCGACCGCCCTACCGCTGCACCACGGCCGCCCACTTAGACTTTTGCGTTGTCATCTGCTGTGAGCATCTTGTCTATAGACATGGGGATCAACATGACAATATTAACACCTAATACTAAAATCTTTCTGCATACACACAGTTCATGTCACAAAGTGGTTAAATGCTTCTGCTTCATGGCTTGTCATATGCTCTGCTTTGCCCTTCCGGCTTGCCTGCTAGTGTGTGTGTGTGAGTACACGTCTGCAGGGCAGCTGTGCCCTTGATATGTGGGGACCTGACCCAGCTGTCACTAACCATACTGTGGTAGGTCTCTGCTGTGAAAGTAAGAAAATAAATTGTACCTCTGCTTGTCAGCAGGACCTGGCAAGGAATTGTAGGTAGTTAATAGAAATAAATAAGTGTCTTCTGAATGCATTTTTTTTTTTGGACTCATGCTGAAAAGTGAGTTATTAACAGGAAAAAAAAGCCTTGTTGAATCCTAATGCAGTAACATAAGAAGGTTTGAAAATCTGCATTTCATTTGAACATCTTAAAACTCCAACTTTTTTTTAAATGCATGTGCAATTTTTAACCCGATTCTGTATTTCAAAACTGTTGACTGAAATTATTATCAAGTGCAACATATTATGGTACCATTGGGTCACATTAGTAGATCCTGTTACAGTTAGAGCTGACGCTCCTGTGCAGCAAATTGTTTCATGTATAGAAACTCGGGTCAACGGACCTCTGCATAAAAATTGCATTCCTTGTGATTTGCCACTGTTGTCTACAGTGCACATTGTGTTCTGGGGTTAAATATAATATGGCGGAGCACTTTAAAGCAAATGCGATCTGAAAGGCTGGCAAAGGCGAGGGGACGCAGCTGTCGGCGAAGCATATCTTTTTTAAGGGCTGCCCCTAATGATTAGAGACAGTTGGCAATTACGTAAGTATTCACTTTTAGGCCACTGGGCTGTACGCTGTTGAACACCCTCAGATCCTGGCACACATGCTAAATGTGAAGAGGATGCACGGAGTGAACAAGAACAGAAGAGTGGGGGATTTGGCAAAGAACCAACCAGAAAATGGAAATGCACGTGCCATCAAATAGAAAGCAGCATGGATGGAGCGTGGTGAAAAATAGCAAGAAAAATGAGAACAAAAGGGCAAACAATAGATGGAAGATTGTACAGATAGAAGGGCCGATCACAGAAATAGGCAAAAATTGAGTTTGCATTAAAAAAAGTAACACCTAACAGGAAATAGTTTGAGTTCTAGCACATCTACAACACTTTACAGGCAATATAATAACATATTTAATCAGAGGAAGGAGCTATTAACATTGACAATCATCTGCAAGATAAACCAACTCAGAAAGAAAATATTCATTATTTATTTTTGCATGTTTAATGGGGCATTGGACAAAGTATGTAGCTCCCAGAAACAGACTAAATCATCAACAGGATGTTTTTCCTGTTTGCTATTGGCTGTTATTATGCTTTTAATTGTATTTTTCATCAGTTGAACTTGAGTTTTGCCAAACCAAATGTTTCTCTTTTAAACTTGGAAGGTTAGGATATAACTGAAAAAAGACAAATGCACAAAAGAAAAAAATGCAAACCTGATCACATACAGTACCTATAGGTGGTGAATGTAGGGAAATTGGGTTATCAACTGCTTTGGCTGGGCACTAAAAATACAAGATGGTGTTTAAGGATCGAATTTAGACCAAAGTACCTTGGCTGTTGGTCCAAGAGTCTAAAAACTTCTTCAAATGGTAATTTTTATGGCTTGGTTTGCATCTAGTGGAAGGCTATTGAAACCAAATGAATAAATTTTGGGCATATTTTGGAGCAAGTTAAAAAGTGAGATGAGCTGCAAAGATGTATTTGTTAATATTTTGAATTCGGAAAAAAATGTAGATGTACTACACTTTTTTTTATTTTGAAGACAACTTTTGTTCTGCGAGAACATCTATTTCAGAATCATAAAAAAGTATTTTTTTAAATAACATTTTGTTTAGAACTGTTAAAGACTGTACATTTTGGAATTAGACATGAGTTGCTTGTCCAGCTCCACAAATGTAATAATACAGATGTGAAATGGACCCAAAAACTGGTTTATTACAGCTGCTCAATAATGGTTTGGATGGTGAATTTAAAAGAAGGTCCCAAATCAGCTCACATTTGCTCCCATCAGCAGCGTGATTTTAGGTGAGGAGTCAGAGTCCTTTTTGAGACACGTAAGTGTAATGATGACTTTTTTTTGGAGTACCAACAGCCACATTATGGTCATTGTTGCTGAAGCCACATGCAGGCTTTTTATAGAAACCAAACATTGATGCATTCAATATGGAGGTGAATGTTTTCATATTTCAAAACAATGTTTCTCTTTCAGGCTGAAAGCTAAGATAAACAGGCAAAGATGAAACATACTTGGTTTTGGATTGATTGGTTGGATCGTTCCCCACCGATCATTGAACTTGGTAATATATAGCGCCTCTTCAGACAGTGTTTGATTGAAATCAAATTGTAAAAAACTGATGAAATCTTTGACAAAATTTGACTGGGTGGACAAAACAGAGCCATCTTATTAATAATCCAGTTATATTTTATGCAATGACAATTGAGTAGAATTAACAACTTTGTAGTAAATAAAAGTGAAACCAAAAATATTAAGACGTAAAAACAAAATCTCTGCTTGACCCATTAGCCTCAGTAGGAGCATAATACTTATGTTTGCTTTTTGTATGCAAATAAAAGAGAACTCTAGAGGCCCCATTAAACTCTTTACATACACTTGTGTATGGTATTGATAGAATGCTCTATTTTTCGTGCTGTTCTGAAGTAGGCCTCAAGTGAGAAAGTCATTCTCTACTATTTCAAAAGGTCAAAACACACCAACGGCATGTGACGCAAATCAAAACATTTACCCACATTATTTTCTAAGGAAGAACAGCACTGTGAATTGCTGTGAGTTAGTCTGAGTTGCTTCTAAAACTGAACTTTTTTACCCAACTTTTCATGCGTGTCTACCCAGCATTCCCTTTTAAATTTTCAACATTCCTGCCACTCCGTCCCAGGTCAGCAGAATTTTTTTATGATTTTTAATGAGCTTTCAGAGTCATCAAGTTTCAAGTTTGCTAATGTTGAAGCAGGAAAAGATCATTCTTTTGTCAAAGTGTTGGATTTTGAGACTGACTGATTACAACACTTAAATGTACACGTTTACCAGACATTTGAATTAAGCTAAAATGCTCAGCTGTTTTTTATTTCAGCTCTAAATACTACGGTGGCCCTAAAGTACAAATCACATCAACAAATCACTTGATCCAAAAACTTTTTAAAGACAACGACAATTATTGAAACAAAACAAATTTTAAGAAATCAGTATTGCATTTTAAAAAAACAATACACAATTCCAGAAACCAAATTGTATTCCTTTTTATATGATTTTGGTTTCTGGAATTTTGTTTGTTTTGTAAAATGTAATACTGTTTTATTGTTTTTGCTTTTTGGATTTTAGTCTTGATCTTTATTAATTGGTTGATTTATTGATGTGATTTGCACATCAGGGCATATAAAGACCCATATACATCTTTTTTATGACTTTCTTATCTATACCTTTTTATGACTTTCTTTATAGAAAGCATTTAATCTAATGTGTTACCTTGTTTATCATGGGGGATGAAAAAATAACCTGTGATACGTAAATCTGCAAAGTAGGATGAAGGCTTTTTTTGACTCTGCCCCTCAATACACAATATTTACATTTTTTTTTGACAAGGTGTCCAGCCAATCAAGATGCAGATCACTAAGCGCTGTTAAAAAAAAATCCTCAATATAGAAAGCTGAGAACCTGGCTGAGACAGTTTAGGCTTTATAGACATAAAAAACTTCCCACACAGGCTGGTTAAACTGGACGAACAGGTCCGGATGTCACTTATTTTTGAAAACATATATATATATATATATATATATATATATATATATATATATATATATATATATATATATATATATACAAACTAGTACTAAACAATTAAACATCTATTTTCCAGATGTTGAATTTTGGAGACTTACATTTGCAATAGAGGTGCAAAAACAGTATTTTACATCCATTTATGAAGCCTAAACTATGATTGCACAGTCAGTTACCAAAAATTCTTTGATGCAAGGCATTTAACTTTGATTGCTGATCTGATTCTTTTTGTTTTTGTTTTTTACGCATAAAATACTGAACTGTACTCATTCTAAGGCAGCAGTATCTGCAGAGAGGAGGCTCCAATGGTAACTGGCAGTCACTTGCACGCTTTGTTTATCCATTAAAAGACTGTCTCAGTGAGGAAGCTGCAACAAGGAAGCTGTGTTTATTCCTTTAGACAGTCCTAGTCGGATTCATTTTGTTTTAGTAGAGAGATTATCTTAATAGATTAAGTCTTTGTCAAGAGACAAATCGCCACACAGTGAGTTTTGTGTCTGTACTGAGTTTAGATCCTTTTCTTGCATATTTGATGTAGGGTTTTAAGGAATCTTTTTAGCTAAATGTTACATTACACATGCACCCTGAACCTGAAACACATTTTTTAGGAGCATAATCTCAAGCCAGATTGCAAGATTTTGATTAGTAAAATTAAACATTGTTCTTAGAGGCCTGTGCATTGAAAGCCTTCATCTACCAAAGACCAACCATTCCACGGTACCGATTGAGAAGACAGTTCCTCTAAGACCTAATTTCCATACTTTACTTCCTACATACTCTGTAGTCTTTGACATGTTGGCAAGTTTGTCTCCTGTCTCATCACATATAAATTCCAAATGGATTACCCCCTGTCTCTGACATGTTAGTGGGGAATGACTTCAATTTTTTACATTTATATAAATAATAACTTGCTGGGCGACTTGTCAAGCTATGATTGCTAATCTACGAGGGGGGATTTGAATAAGTCCTTAGTGGCTGTGCTCTCACCATGCCTCAATCTCTTCCTCATCCCTTGCTCAGCTTCCGACTCAGAAGGAGGGCCCATCTTGGAGAACCTGTCGTGCTAAGTGAGATTAATTTCAACATCATAAATAACATTAGGCTGTTGAAGGGGGGTAGGAGTTGGTGCTGTGTAAGAAAGGCAAACATATTTCCAGTGGTGTGCCGTTTCAATCCGTGTTCCTAATCCTATCCTAGTTTTTTGGAGCAGCACTGTAATGTGTCTGTCCCCCAAACACACACCAAAATATTGTTTGTAGAAGAATTAAATTAAATTAATGAACACTTATCTCATTTATGCTGTGTCTGCCTTTTCCCCAATAACTAGGTATATTAAAGGTGTTACTTTTCAAAATTGGGAAAGAAATAAGAATGCTTTGTACAGGGTAGTTAGAGGAAAGTTAATGTGTTCGTGTTGAATGTGTCTTTAAATCAAGGTTCCTTCTTTATTCCACATGTTCCTGTCATCAAAGAGTAGTTCCATCTTTTATTTAGACATTTTTCCAATCAGCCAGACTTCTTGTAAAAACCCACAATTTAACATTGAATTCTCCTCTACATTTGCAGTTTAGTCAAAAAAAAATGAAAAACACCCACTATTGTTCTACTATCAAGTCAACTCCGTGCTTAATAGTAAAAAAAAATAAGGCTTGCAATTTATTTTATGACACAAACATTAATTCTTTGTTTTTTTAACCATCTAAATTTGAACTGCTGAACAGTCCATTTGAGGTCCAGTAGCACCCATTGTTGTTGCCACCACTGTAGTCACTTAGTGTGGGATCCCCAACAATTGAATACCAAAGCAATCCTGAAACAACTGTGTTCACACTACTGCTCAGAAGCTTTGTGCAGGGTCCATTAGGGTGTTCAGCCATGGCTCTGGGATCCTCACAAACCAGATTGAGCTGAAAATCTGACAGCATCAGTCATTTTTCAAAATGCAAAAAGTTGATTTGATTTTATTAAGCACAGCAAAACTTCAATACTGTTTTATTGAAAATGAATGATAATCACAAGAAAAACAGTCAAAGGTCCCATCAAATTGAAAAAAAAAGATTACTATTATTTTAAAAGATGAACAATTGGAAGTACTTTTTAGCTTAATGCTCAATCAAAATGTTTTTTTGATTTTCTTCTAATTTTAAAATAGTTGGCAAACTGGTGAAAATATATTTTAAATCCAACCAGACATACAGTGCTTGGAATCACTCCACCGGAAACTATAATAGTGGCCCCCGAGGTTCAGTTGAAGACAAAGAAAAATCACAATGTGGCCAGACAACAGCAGAATTGTTTCCAGGGGGAATGCTGGGATCTGTACTCTGTTCTCTGTCCCATTTAGTTTTTCCTCCACATTATTTGAGTGGGTCTACTTGTTATAGTCTAGCATTTGATCAACTTCAAATGATTATGTTGCATTAATAAAAAATGTATATACAAACTGTAACAGTTCTTCAAGGGTGTTTGTTTATTTTTTGGGGTTTTCTTTTTTTACAGTTACAAGTATCAGATTTGGACCTAGCTAGTTTTTGAATGAACAAAGTATCAATCACTTTTGGATCTTTTGTTTAAATGTTTCCAGTGGTCTTTTAACTATGAATATGCCATTTTAAAAAAAAAAACTTGTCAAAAAAGGTCAACTCTGTACAGGTAATTTACAAAATGCTGAGTGTTACAGGGCAACTGAGTCAAAAGATTGTGCTTTGAAATTTTGCATTAAGGGAAATAAAATCAGCTACTATAATGTTTAGCACTAGTAAGGTTAGTCGACGTATTTTTTATATTTATATATAATATAACATAACATAAAAAAATATATTCATATTTTGTATGTTATTGATTTATTTTTATTTTTATTTTATTTATTTATTGCTTCATCTAATTTATTTCAAACACAAAATGAAAATAAACAAAACATTGGGTAGAGAAAAATCTTGTATGATCCAACTCCCTTTTTACAACACATTTTGTTATGCATATTTCTATTTACAGTTTTTTTTTTTCCTTATAGCACTTAAATTACCACTGTTCAATTCTTTCCAAATTCTTTTAGTGTTTGATTTCCTTTTTTCCAATACTTTTGTATAATAGTCTTTTTTGCATGTTCTCACGATACTGGTTAATTTATTTTCATATTTTTTGTATTGCTGCCCACTTCAACAGTTTTATTTTTTTTAAATTGTTTGGATAAACTGTTCTTTTTTTTTTGCATGTGTTTCTCAGTCCATTTGTCATCCAAGGATTTGTATTGTTTTCTATGACAGGATTTTGTAAGTGGGTAGTTTTTTTCGTATATTGATGTAAACCCCTGCATACATTTTTCAAAAGCTGAGTTAACGTATAGTTAACTTCCTTATAGTTCTGATTTAAATGCATATATGGATTCCTCTGTTAGTTTTCTTGTGTAAACTATTTGCCTAATTTTTTTTATTTCTCTACAAACACATTCAAAGTTTGCAAATACTGGAAGGTGGTCATTGATGTCAGTCATCAGTAATCCACTTTTTATTCTGTTTTCTAGGCAGTTTGTGTATACGTTATCTATCAAGGTCGCACTATTTGTTGTTATTCTGCTCTGTTTGTCGATTAATGGATATAAGCTTAAACTGTACATTGAATAAGTAAAATCTTCTGTCACGGTCTGTTGTTTGGGTTCAACAAATCTATATTAAAATCGCCACAAAGAAATATTGCCTTTTTGGAGATATTAGCAAACATGTTTTCAATAGAACCTGTAAAAAGTTTCAATGTTTGATGCAGGGGCTCGATACACGCAACTGACAATGATGTTACTGTTCTTTCTCCATACTAATCTCTACAGTTACATATTCCATGACATCATCAATGCAGCCAGAGATTGTCTCCACAACTTTTGTGTTCAAGACTGTTGCGTATGTAAAGAATCACTCCCCGCCTGGCTTATTTTTCCTTTTTACAACGTGAAAATTATAGTTGTTAAGCTGGAAGTGTAAGATCTTTTCTGCCTTTAGCCAGGTTTCTGATATTGCAATTATTTTGAAAGGTTTGTTGAATTGGTCCAAGTATTCTTCAATAGCTTGCTGATATTTAATGAAAACTTTGCAGTTTGCTGTTCACATCGATTTTCTTTTCTTTTTTTCTTTTTTGAGAAATCGTGCTTTCCGTGCGATGTCAGATCGTTTCTTGGTTAGATGTTCATTCAGGTAGTCACTTGTTCCTTTTAGTTTTCTTCCTTGCTTTAGGAGAGCATTTCCATACTTTCTATTGGAGAACTGCATTATTATTACAGAGGGGTTATTTTTGTTTTTCTTTGGGAAGGGATGGTGAGCTTCAGTGTCATTGCTTTTGACAGCAATGCCTTTTTATTTAGGAACGCCAAGACTTGTGTGGGAACACTGTTTGAGATCCGTCACACGACATTTGAGTTGTGCAATCTGCGTATCTTTTTCTGCATTTTGTTTTTTTAACTCTATTGTTTCTGCGTTTTTTTTTTTTTTTTTATTCCTCAACTAAGTCCACAAGTTGTTGCTGTTTTTTTAGATGTTTGTTAAAGTTTAGTGTTTTTTTTAATGTACTCTAGATCTTCTTCTGTCATTGTGCTACTTTGCGTGTTGTTTTTGAGTGGCATTCTTAACCATTACCGTGGTCCGCTGGCGCTGGTGCTGTTTGCTGCTGCAGGATGACGACCTGGGTTTGGCAGTTAGCCGCACCGGGCTAGATGATGCTGCTCTCCAGGCTTAGATGTCCCTGCCCGTCGAGTTGCTACACCTGGTCTTACTAATTGCCTTAGATCATCACTTCTTCACCATGTCTATCTTGATTTTATTTATCTTTTTCTTCTCTATCCTGATGTTCTGAAACTTTAATGTTCCTGGTTTGTTGCAGTTGAAAAGAAAAACTTTTTTTAGGTCATTCAAGGTAAAATGTCTCTGCACATTTTGCTTATTTCCTCTATTACATAAATAAAATATGCCTTTTTTTATTATAATATATGATCTCTGGAAACACGTACATGTGAATTTGTCCAAAGAAAGCTCAAAAAACAGAAAAGAAAAAAAGAAATGGTAAAAAAAAAAGAAATACCAACTCCCAGCCATGGATTCAGACAGAATTGACCTTAACTCAAGCAAACCTTGGATTCTCAGTGCAGCAGATCTATGTGTTTTCGTCTCCATTTATAAGAGGATGTCAGGGCCTGTTCTGCCTTGTTTGCTGTTAAGAGGATGAGAAGCAGCAGCCAAATAGTGCTCCATTTATAAGCCTGTTTATACGTGCAAATGCTAAAGGCTGTTTAGGGCTCCCAATAGTGATTCTGTCTAGAACTACAGTGACAGAAATCTGCTTTTGCGGAAGTTCTCATCAAAAACTTTATAATAGGTCAAATAAATGGCCACCCATCACACCAAACCTTTTTTTTAACAACAGAGCAGCTACCACTTCATATTCAGTTGATGAGTCTTTTTACTAGGTACAAAAAGTTCAACGGTTTCTTTTTTTTTTTTTTACCTGTGTTCATATACATACATGCTCAAAATGTTTGGAAAAAAATGTGCAATCTAAACAGAATTTAGTTCAGTGGTGGAATAAATCTACACATTTTAATTTTTTTTCCGAGTGCAATCAAGACAAATCTCTCCTTGACATGTCAAACACTAGATCTGTTTAACCTACGGACAAGGCTAATGTGTTAGGTAGATGCTCTGGGCAAAAAATGTTTGAAAGGGAAACAAAGCCTTCTTCACTTCACTCAGTGCAAGAACACTCGACAACTCTTGGCAGGAGGATCTTGAAAGTCAAAAAGGAAAAAGTTGATACGCCTACACCTGTGCTAAAATGCCCCCAGGAAATCTCCGCATCTGGTGCAAAGAAATGTCAGGATGGCTAAAGAAAACAGCTGAATGTAAAAACAGACTATTTGCAACCTTTCTGGTTCTCAGTCATTAATACCCCTAAAAGTAGGCAATATTAAAAAAAAATAAAATTATAGAGACACTAATTAAGCTAAACAGATTTTTATTTAGTTGTACAATTTTATATATTTTGAAAATACCACCCCTCTGCTTCTATCTCTACATTGACTTCCTGTTAAATTTAGAATAGATTTTAAGATTTTGATTTTAGTTATTAGAGCCTTGTACGGACAAACCCCCGATGCATATTTCTGACCTGTTAACTCCCTACACTCCTGCACGTTCTTTGAGGTCCACTGATAAAAATATTTCATGTGTTCCAAAAACTCATTTTAAAACCAGGGGAGACCTTGCCTTTCAGGCAGTCGCTCCCCAACTTTGGAACGACCTCCCCCTGTCTCTGCGCCAGATTGACTCAGACGAGTGTTTTAAAGCTCAAGTTAAGACGTTTTTATTTAGGAGAGCTTTTAGCTGACTTTTACATGTGTTTACTTCTGCCTGTTTGTTTGTTTACTTCTATGCCTGTGTGTTTTATTGGGTATCACTACTGATTTTATTGTTTTAACATTGTGACGCACATTGTGAGTAATTCTCTATGAAATGTGCTATATAAATAAAGATTTACTTACTTACTTACTAAAATAATTACATTTAGCTGCACAGGATTTACTGCCAGTAAATACGTTTTTGCTAACTTCTAGAAAGTTAGGTCTAAAGGTGTCAAAAAATCATTTATTAAAAATACAAGAAGCTTCGTTATCCAAACATATAGTGTCTACATTTCACAATATATAAGGCTGCTTTTTTTCCAGTTTTAGTTTTATATCAATATGAATAAATAACCAATGCTGAGATGGAATGTCAGGACAAGCTGTTTAACAATTTGAATTATAGTGGTACAAGGATTTTATTTATTTCAAGTTGGTAAAAATAAAATATAGCACATAACTTTGGTTTGTGTTCATGTACTAAAACCTTGAAGTAGATTAAAGATGGTTTTTTAAAAGTGGGTTTTATAAAACGATTGTGCACCATAAAAAGAAAAAGCTATACATCATTTTTTTGTACTTATTGGGTTAGTGATAAATTTAACATATAAAAAAGAAACATTCTGTGTTAAAGCGATTTTTCAAGCAATGTCACTCTCTGAGTGACATAAATATTTGCCTTCTATTGTAGTCTCACTACAATCATCTTCTGATCTTTTTTAAAAGCATCCCCAGTGGTCTTTTCATTATACTTATGCTGTTGTTAGGCAAAAAAAAAAAAAAAAAAAAGTCGTTTTCTGCAGTAGTTACTGGTAATTAGAAAATTGCCTCTGAGTGGGGGGCGGGGCTATCGGTGTGGAGTAAGCCTGCCCCCTTCCCATCATCCATCTGTCTAAGGGCTTTCCCACTAGTTTACAGCCCCTCACAACCCCTATTTAACATTGACACTGCAACATATATGGTGAACAATATTGGAGCTTTCCATCCATACAGTTCTGAGCCAGACGCCAGTCCAGACAAGGAAAATAAAAATGTACATGGATTGGAGCAGGAAGTTTTTGGCTTTCCATAGTAAATTGTGCTTTACACTACAAGCTTTTTCAAATGGCATTTTTGCATCTGCTCCTTTTTTACAAGAATTTGAATAAAGGACTCACAAATGCAAATATAATCTTCATTTTCTTGTATTTGCATCATGGAAAGAATGCCACAAGAACATGTTAAAAACACCTTCAAACACAATTTTGATTGCAGTCTGTCTTTAATGTTTTATCAGGGTGTTTGCCAGATCTGTAAATAAGCTCATATGTGTATAGTTATATTTGATTGATAAAGCAATAGTTCATTAAAATATCTCCTATCACTGTTTTTTTGGGATATGCAGAGAAAAACAGCAAAATATTTCTATCCTGAAAAAATTGTTCTGTCAATAACAGCTTTTTTTTTTTACTTGTTTCCAGTAACAAAAAAAAAAAGCTGTGACTGTGTAAATAGGTGTTAAAGGGAAACCATTTTGCATCGACTATTATAATCACATGTCAAAATGAGCACACACATAAATGTAAAGCCTGGTGTCAAAAACACCTTTTAGTGTGGAGTGGTGAAGTTTTAAACAATTTTTTTTATTTTTATTTACTTGTGTAAAATTGTATACTTTTTTTTTTTGTTTTGCTTTGTTTTGGCTTATTTCTTGGCGAGTGGGCCCATGGGTGGGCCCAACGAGCTTTAAAGTTTACTTTGTCACCATTTCAAGCTTAATTTCTCTTGGAATCCAATAGGTGACATCAAATATGATGTAAACATGTCTATGTTCTAAACCAAAATTGGCTGTTAACAAATGCACAAAGAGGGTTTCTGACTCCCACATAATAATACATTATTATTTGTTATTGTTTAACAATAGTCCAGGCAGGAAAGTATGTATATGAATGGTAGAGGGTTATGAGGACTGCATAAATTGATGAGATCATGAAATGTCTATACATCATATGTCATCCTGTGTATGGGACATCTTGGTTTGCTGCCATCTTAGATCTTAAGCAATCACTGCATTCTGCTTGCAGCTGCAAGCGCTGCTACTGTATCTCTAGCAAAAACATGGAGAAAGAAAAGCAGTGAAAGTTTTGAAGGTGGAGCAACTCAGTGGTTGCCTATTGCAGCTGTATAGATTTATTACTTGTGCCATCAGTCAGGATATTTCACAGCTGTGTTTGTGTTGGACCCCGCAGTGAGTATTAGGTGGCGAGTCCCAGGCCTGCAATGTGTGATAATCCATTCATAGAAACCCTGCCTCGCCATATTTGTGCCCCACACCCCACTTTCTAATACTTCCTCTGACACCGTTTCCAAACAAAACGCTTAACAGGCGTTTTCCTCCAGACTTTCATTCACAACCCTACCTCTGTTTCTTTACTTTTTTCTCTTTTCTTTTTATTGTTATTATTTTTTTAAAGGGTTGAGCTAAAATGCCAATGCAGACCGCAGATTGATCCTTCCCCGATGAATTTATCTTCTCAACCTCTGTGGAAATACTTATAGCACAGTTTTTGATGGAAAGCTGGTCTGGACAGTCTGCAGAGGCAGAAATAGAAAATAGATCTTTGTCCCCTTAGTTTCTTCTATATAATCATTCAGAAACTATATATAGAAAATCCTAACCATACTGTACCAACCACAAAAAATGCTGGTTGGTGGAGGTATTCCTCATGGAGGCTTTAAATTTGTTTTAATTTCAGGGCTGTTCTAGAATAAAAATGGGTAGAGGGGATGTGTATTTAAAGTCAGGAAAGAGGGAGCCATTAAATCAAAATAAGGGCTCTGCTGTGGTGTGGTGATTAGCACCATCGTCTCACAGCAATAAGGGTTTTGTTTGAGTTCTGGCTGGAGCTTTTCCACATGGAATTTACTGCTCTATGTGCACAGGCAGAGGTTTCCTTCAGGTAGACTGCTAACTGCAACAAAGATTTGGATGTTAGCTTGATAGAAGGCCTCAGGGCTGCCCTTAAAAGTAAGTGTTGGCCTGTGGAGTTGGCTCCCTTTTACCTGATCTTGAATTGAATAGGTTGCAAGACCTCCACTGCCCTCAATGTGAAGCATTTTTTTTGCAATAAACTTTCACTATTTTTCACATCTGTTAATTTTAACAGATGTGAAGCTACTGGGATTTAGGATAGGATTTAGCATCGCTATATCTGAGGCCATGGTTCTCAACCAGAGATAATATCCCTTTATGGAACTTTTTTTTTTTTTTTACGCTCCTTCCTTTACACTTCTCAAATTAATTTAAAAATCCACGTACTCTCTTAGAGGAACTTCCACCACAAACAATGGTTACAAACTACACAGTAAAACCAAAAATCTGGTGCTGAATTTTTACCTGATCTTCTTTAAATTTGAGCTATTACTGAAATCTATTTAACCTGTTAATGTCCCTCTCCAATCATCTTTTGATCTGCATAATTATGATCATACAATTTTCAGCCAAAATAAAACTATCCGTCTTTTTCTAGAACATATTTTCTGCAGAGTGGCAGGAATTCATCAGAAATTCACCTCTGAGTTACGGGCGGGACTGTTGGCGTGGAGTAAAACCGCCCCATCATCCAACCATTTACATTCTCTCCTGCCAGCTCACAGCCCCTCACAACGCCAACCTAACACTAGATGTGCAACAAAAATGGTGAGCAATATTGGCTGTTAGTGGATGCATCATGGAGCGGAGCAGGGAGCTTGTAGCTCATACTAACTTATAAGTCCCAGTTACAAGCTTTTACAAACAGGTTTTTGTTTGTCTGCTTGTGATTCACAAAAAATTTAATAAAAAAATACACAGAGATGCAATTTTGAGCTATGTCCTCCATAATCAGAAAAAGGCCACAAAAAACATGTTAAAAACACCAAAAACACAATTTTCATCAGAGTAAGTCATTACAAGGATCCCTAATCATATGTGTGTGTCGACATACTCGAGTAAAAACCTGTAACGCAGCCTTAAAATGCTTTCTCTCTCCAATAGTAATCAAATTTGTGTGCAAACTGTGACAAAATTTGCTCTGGCTATGAAAACTAAAAGTGACAGAGACAATATCTTGGTTTAAAGGTTAAATGTATTTAAGGATAACGGGTAAAAAAGAAAAAAGAGAAGAGATGAGTTTCATGTGTCATCAAATTTTTAAGATCATTTTCCTTGTCAATGTATATTATCACTTTGGAAGCACCATTCTGTGCAAACTTAAACCATTTCCCCATCCACCAATATTATGTAGAGCACCATAAATGTAACAGCTGATACCCCCCTTCTCTTCTACAGAAGAATTTTTTATCAAATCATAAAAAAATATACATCTGGCTCAACCTCAGCTCTGGAAGCACTGAGATACTTTGCTTAAGGCCTAAATGAAGTGGGTTAAAGAGACATATGTGGCAGCATGCTGCCCATCCCATTACGGTTCACATGTTTTATCCACGCCTGGCTGCTTGTTAACTATGTAACTTATGTGTCAGTTCACATGCTCGAGCACATCAACCGCATGTTTATTCACTTTTACATGCTAATGAGGTCAAGTCAGACAACGGCCACCAGAAAGTAAAAAGAGTTTAACTCTCTATCTTCAGGAGACCCTCCTAAAATACATGTAGGTGCTGATCATGTCCACGTGTCCAAAGTACTTTTTGAAGTACCACATCTTTTGCTTCAAAGTCCAGCTAGGGCAAGATCAGAGCTTGGTACTATAGGTGTTGTAGGTCATGTGTAAAGGAGTATGCATGCATGCACACATGCTTCCATGCTCCCACATATGGAATGTCTTTTCACAGGAAAGCATTACGCTGGTTCACATGCTCTGGCATGCCCTTACGCACACATCTGAATACAGTTCGTACCAAATGAGGTGGAGCTGATGGTCATGCGAAGGTCATATGCCGTGTTGGTTTCTGTACAGTTTCCTTGCACATTTCCACATATCTCTTTAACATATTTTTGAAACTATGATGATCTTTTTTTCATCTTGACCTATGAAGCACATCAATCTTTTTAAGAGCAAACCCTACTATTTTTTTTAAGCAAACTTGGGCCTCCTCTGGTGCAAGCTGTCAGGACAACTTAAATTGTTTTAGACAACCCAGTCATGTGCATGACTTATTTTACTTCATGGTTTTAGTTGCAATAAATTAACTACATGTTTAAGTAGTTAATTTCTAGACTTGACTCACATGTCTATGGCAGTTCAAAATTGCATTGAACTGTAAATAAAAAATGACACCAATAATTCAGATTATTTCAAAACTGATCCATTAACAATAAACAATACTTTTTAAATCAAATATTTAAAAAAAGACACAGTGAACTAAATCTAGTCCACATAAATGTAATAAAAAAAAACCTTCATAGGTGTGGAAGGTTTTTTAAACTGTTGGACAGCTGGGCATTAAATGAGCATTGTCATTGTCTCCTATATGCCTACATCCCATTGTGTCTTCCTTGACCCCGTTGGCTGAAAATGCTCCTTATCTGAGCAGACTGCCATGATTAACCAAGGACATAAATAAAGACAGACAATTACTATTCGTCACTATCTGCTTTGCCAGCTCAGACAAAAATTTGCATTAGACCTACTGTATATTCATCGGACTTCCAAAATCGAATTAAATAATTACTTTTAAAATCTTCAAGAGGGTCTTCATCACAATCATGGTCCCAGGATCAAATCACAAATAATATCACGATGCAAACAGAAAAGGAGATCTGTTCTCCTGCAGCCTGTCAGCTCCACTCACGTCTTTATCTTTCTTCTGTGTATTTCAGTGTAGAAGACAAATGGAAGAAGCCCTCGCCTGTGGCACAGGGAAGAAGGAAATGTCCATTCCAATATCCTGTCTGGACTACACTCTCTCCGTCAGCATCACATCTATCAGTCCATCTTGCTGGATCTGCTGGGGAGGGAATGCAGCCATGCCGATATCTGATGTTCGCCTTGTTCCCTTTGGTTTTATATTCACCATCAAAGACATGCTACAAATTACTAAGAAGAGGCCATGCACGTCCCAAGGGGTTTACTGGTGTGTGTAAAAATTAAATTACATAAAGCACAGTGGTCTATTTTTATGTGTTAAATTTTCTTTAAATGCCACAACGTAAGTTAATTCTTAAAATATTTCAGTTAGGTGTGTTGTTTTAAAAAGCTACATTTAACAATGCTAACCAATTAGCGAGGTTCTAAAATCCAATGTCTTCATTAAAGAAAAATACTGTGGGCACAGCTGACTTTATTTTTATTAAAAAAAAAAAAATCTTGCACATTGTTTTTCATAACAAAATTGATGTATGTTATCTGATATGTCTACATTTTATTGGAAAATAACATTTTTTTGCACCAAAATTGAGTAATCTTCCAGTGACAGCAAAATTACAGCATTTAGAAAAATACTTACTCATAAAGAAGTACTTATTTAACTTCATCTTTTTCATGACATCTGAGAAGATAAAACCCATATTTTGAAATACTTTTGGGAAATGGAGAACTGCTAGATCAGGGGTTCTTAAAACAAACTGGATAAATTGCACAGAGGAAACAAAAACATGACAGCTCTATGTGCATTAGCGTCATTCATAGCACCTCTTCGTTTTGCCTTGAAGGACCTTCTCTTAAAGTAAAGGCTGTGAGATCAAAATATTTTTTATTTGTCATTTTTCTCCCTAAAACTTCCTTTCTACTTCACCTTTCAGTTTGTTTTGTACAGAGAGACAGAAATATGCCAAGAGGTGTTCAACAACCATGTAGCACATTTACTCCTAGCACTCTTTCAAAACTCCCATCATGCAAAAGCCAGCTTGAGGGAAGATGGAGTTCTCTTTTCCAAATGTATTGTTCCACTAAAATACACCAGAAAGGAAGTAGCTAGAAGCACACAGACATGGTGTGAAATCATTGCTTTCACACATTACTTGAACGAGCTGAAAACGGGTGGTAGGGTGTCCAAAATAAATGAGCAGAGATTTTAAACACCAGAAATGTGATGTTTAGCAAAAAAGATTCATGAAATAATAAATAAAACGGAAGAAAATGCACTACTGACTGATTTAAAAGTGAGAAATAAATAATATCAATATTATTATTATCATTGTTGCTCTTTCTAAATCTGTTTACTTAATAGAAATGTAGCATGTTAAGTACAAATGATTAATGATTTATTAAAAAGAAACAATTGTTCATCTTAGAATATACAGTTAAATGTCCCTAAACTATGATAAATTAATGCATCATAATCATGTTTTTTTGATGAAATTATCACAAGCATTTATACCTTTGCTTTAATTTATCTGCTCAATAGATGAAGGTTCGTGTTCTATGTTAGATTTCAGTCATTTCAATATGCCGCATTTGAGTTTTCTCTGAAATGCGAAGAAATATGTCCCCTTTTGTGTGTTCACCAGTTTCTGCGCACAACCTTTATGGCCCTCGATGTTTGCCACAGAGTTTTCCATTGTTTTGTTTTGGGGATTGAGAGTTTGAAGGTGGCGGGTGTGTGACAAGGGGTCTTCAAGGGCTCCAAGTACAAAGAGCGAAACAAAAAGAGAGCCCCAATCACCAGCATGGGGTGCAAAGTGCAGCTGCCCTGCTAATGAGATTTTAAAATGGACCATAATGCACCCTTAAATGGCCTGTACATGGAGAATTATATGCTTCGTGTGTCGATTTACTCCATGGGGGAGGGGAATCTGCACATGTAGTCTATGCATGCATCTGTGTGTTTATGTTATTTGACACAATAGCTTAGAGCTAGGTCGACTGTCAGGTCGAGCTCCGTAATCTGGTTGACTGCAGAGATTGCACATAAAAATTTGAACTAGCTGCCATTTAAACAAATAAAATATTTCAATAAAATGAGTAAGTTGCCTTCCCACATGATTTTAAATGTATTTTTGTTAATCAATTCACAAGCAGCTTTTTTGAATACATTAAAAATATTTCTTTAATAAATTATATTTTTTGAAATGGTGGCTAAAATATAATCAAGGCACAAAATCTTCACTAAATGTACGATGCATGATACAGTTCCCAATGATTTTGATTTGGTGCACTCTAGATTCAAAGCGTGCACCACATTAGCAGCCAAGAAATTGGAGTAAATATACAGACAGTATACGATGCAAAAGAGACCAGAACAGGAAGAACATAAATGATGAAGTAAAAAGAAAGAACATGAATCAGCAAAGGGACAGGATCTCCCTAAAAAGACATACATTTTTAAATTGTCTGCATTTTTAAAATATATTTTTTGAAAAAAAAAAAAAAAAAAAGGATGCTGTTTTTATCTGGGAATTTAGTAAAAAATGTTCTGCTTGGACCATGTTTTTAATGTTTGTGGAGACGGGAAGCCCTGCAAGACCCGCTTGCTCACATTAAACTGTTAAGTTTTTTATTTGTTTATTTAGCTTTACTGGACGTACACATGCATGCTGGGGCTTGTTAGTGTGTCTCCTAACGCATCGGTCTCTGAATTGGACAAGAAATCTCTGTATTTGCCTCCATGAAAATGGGACATGTGTCAAAGTGCATGAAAGTGTTTCTACAAGGAGGACAGAAACTGAGAGTTTGCCTGTGTGAAGCCATCTTTTGTACGAGCAATGTACGCTCTTTGTGCAGCAAAAGTGAAAAACATTAGCATGATAAAGGCTGGCTAAGGCTCGCTAGCTGATCATGTGACCCATTGCTGAAAAAGCGCATAGATAGAAAATGACAGCAAGCTCATTCACGCATCGCAGAAACCAATGGGTGTGCCAATAAGGCCTGAGAGAGGTACCATTCATGGTATTCAGAGCACAAGACGCATCAGTTAGCCATAAAACAAAAGAACACTTGCTGCTTGTCTGTTTTTCTGCCTCTTTATCTTTTTTTAAGGTCTGTAGTAAACACACAAACTATTATGTTGTGTTTTTTCTTTGATCTTTCATGTGTTGCTATAATCTAGGGTGTGTGTGTGTTTTCCGTGTGTACAGTATTCGTGTATGTGTACGGTTGTGCATGTGTGCATGTGTCAGGGGCGGAGGGGGGAGACATCTGTGGGCCTCTCTAATTAAAGAGTGTGCCTGGGCCAAGCTCTTGTTTTTAAGATCCCATTTCAAAGCTGGAGACATAGAAGGCTTATTTTGGGGCTGGGAATGTGTTGGTTTACCCATAACCCTAACGCGCCCGACAAAACCCGGCTTCGAGGATCCACCAAGACAGATCCCTAATTTACAACGGTTCAAATCCGAGCCCTCATCTGTAGATACATCTCTTTTTTTTATTTACTCATCTGACAAGCCCAATACTTAAAAAATGTCAAACCAAGACCAAGCACTTCCCCTTGTGGAAGAACAAAGAATGTCTACTCATTAATGCTACCATGCATTCAGAGATGTAGTGTTCAAAATGAGGTCACCAGAGATGAGAGGTGGAAAATGATCTGACGCAGCCTTTGTATTGTTGTTTTTTTTTCCTTTGTGACGAATCCAAACAAAAAAAGTAAAACTATGGGTGTGTTGAGTGTCTGTGGTTAAATTCTTTTTTTTTCTTCTTTCAGCAGTTTAACTGCTGCATACTCGCTCTGCATTGTTCAGCTTGAAAACAAGCACAAAACCACGATAATTCTCATTATGGAAACATGACAAAAGAACTGCCACGTAGGAGATCTAAGTCTTCAAAATAATACAAATTTTAAGTTCAATCTCTTGAAAAAATACACTAAGAGAAAAAGAACAAAGATGACATATGCTGTATTGATTTTGTTCACTGTTCCCTAAATAGGGGCATCGCCAATTTCCAGTTTTTGTCAGGAAGTGCTCATCAGAAGCAGGATTTTTCCCATAATCTCCATTCCTGGAGAATTAATTGCCATGAGTTATGGTATGTTTAACATTAGAAATACACTTTGCTATTGTGAGCATAACCCTACATCCAAGCGTCATTCTAATTTAGAGTAGATTAAAAAAATAATAATTATATTGACATGATCCTTTTGTCCGTTTTTATTTTATTTTTATTTTTTTTTACTGTACAAAGAAAGTTACATTTTTAAATGGACAAGATAAAAGCTTTTCAAGAAATCTATCCAAGACTGTTTTTTTTTCTTGTTTTTTTTTTTTTGGCCAATTGATAAATAATAAAAAGAAAGATGCTGCCCTCTAGTGAGAGTTTATTTAATTGCATTTTACATCAGTTAGCCTTACATTTTGAGTAATAGAATGACAAATACATTTTACTTTAAGGATTATTTATGAATGCAGACATAAAGCCATAATCACAAAAATAATTGTAATTATCTTGTTAAGAGATCTAATATGCTTTTTATTTTTTCCATACTCAGGCTCCTCATTGACAAAATAAAAAATAATAATGATAATGATAAAAACTTCAGCAAATCAAGAAGACATAGTTTAGGAATTGGGTTAAAGATTAAATAAAAAATTGATGTATTATTGTATTAGTATTTTTTAGATGCATGGATACAATAAAATCATATTTTACAGGATTAGTGTAGTTTGTGAGAATTGTACTTGATATATCTTGTGATGGACTTCCTTATACCCATGATCAGTGATAGTACTACTTGGGGTCACAAGAGGGTTTTGAGTCGTTCCACCTCAGACCGGGCTGTCAGGTTCCCAGTAAGGTTGTGTAATGATTATATATGCATCTCGATACATGGTCCATGAATTAATACATAAAAAATGCACATAACTTTGGGACACTATGACACAATCCAATTGTTTTACATAAATGGACTCAGTCTAAATATTTATTATTCATCTGGCATCAAAATTTAAATGAAAATGTATTAATTTATGTATCGATGTATAGTATAATTTTGTTTTTTGTTCTTACTAGCACTTTTAATTTTAAGCAACAAAAACAAAATGACTGGCATAACAGCATCAAAGATAAAAATTTGGCATTTTGGTTCCTTGTGTGTCATTTCAAATTATTAATGCATCACTGCATGCATAAATAATTCCGTGCTGGAAGTTTCTTTTGCGGTCCCCTGTATTCCCCCTGTAAAGCCCCTTCCTCTTTAACAGTAAAAAAGATTTGTCCATTCCAACAACTCAGACTTTATACTAGTTCCATCTTAAATATGAATTGTGATAGAGTCCCTTCTCACAAGGTGATCATATTTGACCAGAAGCATCATGGAAGTCTAGAAGGTAAGTAAATTAAAACAATCAATGTTTTAATCTGTATAGCAATTTGTTTTCTGATTGTGAAGCATTCTTTCTCACCAGTCACTGTCAGCTAACAATCATCTTTGTGTTGGCATTGGGGGGAGAAAGACAGATGGGAGTCAGGACACTCCACACCACTTCACCTTTTCTCTCCTTCAGTGTGACAGGACCAGAATTATAGTAATAGTCCTCTTCAGCCACAAACTGATTTGACCCTCCACCATCTCTTTTATTCCACCTGCTCTGCCGCTCACTCACCCAGCTGCCTTGCCCTCTGATACGTCCCTATTGGGTACAGCGACACTCCTTATGGACTCAGAAGACCAGACTCTTTAGAGCAAAGAGCGATGACTTCAGACAAGTAAGTGAGAAGGAGCCCAGTGGGGGAGAGTGAGTTTTCAAGCAGAGACAATGCCACAAACACTGATGCTGATACTGGCTGCAGTATGAAGTCACAGATTTTTAGAAAAAATACAATGAATGCTCTATCACTACAGATTACAATGGAGCATGATTGATTATTTTTGTTTTTCTGTTTGTGCAGCTGTCAGTATTCATACCAAAAACCAGCAATAACAACTCTTTATGCCAATTTTGCTTTTCCTTTTCATTGTTAAATAACAATTTAATTTATGATTATTCCAAAAAAAGGTGTCATATTTAGCTAGAAGCTCAGCATATGATTGGTAGACACGTCCACCTGTTACCTTAAACCACCTTATGAATTTTTAAGTGAAGCAAAGGCTGAATACTGAAAAAAAATTAAACTAACTGAACTTCTTAAAAATCGGATGAGAAAAGTGTTGCATTGCAGGACACAACTTTACTAACAACTTAAGATTTTTTTTTGCTGGCAAAACCATCAATCAAGATGCAACATGGATAATGTATTTTTACACAATACTGTACCTTTTTAACACAGTGCATTATTTTACTAGTTAAATCATATTTAAATAAAATGTGAAAACTTTGTAAAACTGTTAATCTATTCTTGTGAATTTGATCAATCAAACTTAACAAGTATTGGCTTAATAACCCAACATAAACACATTTTTCGTAATATAAATTACAACGCTTCCATTTCTCACTAAGTCCCTTTTTAACTGGTGATTTTGGTGATTTTCTTTCAGTCATACGAAACTCTTGCAGTAGAATACATTTATTTTCACATACTTAATTTACATCTTAGTTGGCATTCACAAACTTTGATTGGCATAAGGCTCCGTACAATTCCATGAGATAACTTCCATAAACTTTAGGGTAAAAACCCCCGAACGGAGCCCACAGGTGGAAGCCGGGGAGGAGGGTGGGGCGACGAAAGCGGCGCTGCGGTAAGAAAGAAAATGAACGCTGCACACCTGGACTTAAATAGGAAGCTGAACAGGTGAGTTAATTAACTACCGCCCTAGGGGGGGGAGAGACTGCCGAGTTCCGGTGCCTGAAATGCGAATATCATTCGCTATTTTTTGATAATTTAGTCACACTGGCTTTGGCAAAAAGAGGCTTTAGAAAGTACTATTTAGCTTTGTTTTTTTTGTGTTTGTTTTTTTTTCCCATCTGTTCAAAAGACTGCAAAAAGGTACCACGTTTTGAACATCTGAAATAATTTGGTATTTGAGCCATAATTTTGTCCCATTTACTGAGCTTCTGTGGATTTTGCAACATTTCTGAAAGCAGAATCAAAGTTTTCATCTTTTATCCTCCAAACTCTTATTTTCTTTGCATCAAACAGAGATATTAAGACTTTAAGAAAAAAAGAAGTAAAAACATCAAAAATAATACAGAAAAACAAGTCATTAAGGTAGCAAAAATAACAAAGTATGCATCAATTCAGTCCACAACAATTAATTGATTGATCAATGAATCAGTTTCAATTTCTATGATCCAACCAGATACATCTGTCTAAGGTAAGTTGTTACTTCAATGGAATCGACCTTTACCAAAGAAAACATTGTTTCAAAAGAAGTTACATCAATAGTCAATGTTGGAGAGTAGCATTTGGATTGAGAAACAGTCGCAAAAAATAAAATAATTAAGCCATCCTTCCAGTCCAATGTTTGGAAACACTTTGAATTTAGCAAAGACATGTGACCAAACAGTGTGGTAGATTGTATAATGTTCTAATAATGTTCTGTTTGGATTATTTTTATATGGAAAAACAACAGTGGTGTTAGGAATAATTAGAAATAGAATAGTTAGAAACTCTCTTTTTACTTTTATTAGATTTACTTGTACCTTTTAGTACACTAATGGTTTAAACTTAATTCACTGAGCATGTATTATCATCTCAAAATTATATTGCATCCTAAGACAGCACAACCAAACTATTGTCCTCACAGTTTCTCCTCATCCTCCCTTTTTACTTTTTGTGTGTTCTGGTGTTTGTGCTCTGGCAAATGTCTGTGAGAACATCAGAAAGATCTGATACCTGAAGCTTTATGACCTTCAAGTATCCAGCCTGCAACAGCATGTGGGTGGGTTTTTCACACCATAGACCCTCGGACCATCTTCTGAATATGTAAATGCCAGGTATATAAACCAAGCCTATTTCTGAGTGTCTTTGTTCAGACTTTGGATGCAGCAGCCTGTTCATCTGTCTGTAACCCTTCGTACAAAATGTCTGTGCTGTTTGTACGAAGTAAAACTTCCACAAAGATAAGTATTGTCTCTGAGTCCTTATTCATTTATTCCTGTGTGCTGGAAACTGAAGGGGAACGAACCAACCTAATATACCTATTTTACAGTCCTATCTAGACAATCCAGTTTCCTCACAAGTGGATTTAAGAAAACTAAAATGTGAATGGATTTGACATTAGTTCTTGTTTACTTGTTTCTTTGTACACATATCTAATTTGCACTTGATTATCTTGCAAGAAATATAAGGAGTGTGGAAAACTTCACCTGCACTGTTCAGTACCCAAATATTTCTCTCTGAGTCTCACTGGTTGCAGTTTTGGCTGTAGGTTGGATTTTGTTTCAGTGAATTAGATCAAATCAGATCATTCAAAACGGACCAATAATGACTATGAATCAAACTGGCAACCAACAACTATGATGTGAATCAAATAATTGATAAAAACAAATTGTTACATTCCTTTCAATGAATAAAGCAGGAGCTTATCGCTGGATTGTGAAGAATTAGTGGTTTGTAGAATCTTCCAGTCGACAGCAGTTGGTGACAGAGTTGGCTTTGTCTCACACAATGTTTCACATCAGTGGGAGACCAGGCTATGTTTTTTTTTTCCTTTATTGACAGGCACAGCCAGCCTTCCCCACATACTCTAATTTTAATGACAGGAGCTTTTTCTGAGGACATTTCAGTTGGCCTTGTGGTTTTCCTGTGCTGAGTCAGTCTCCTGATGTCACTTTTTTTTATTTCAATTCAATTTTATTAATATAGCCCAATATTACAACAATAGTTGTCTTAATGTGCTTCATACCATGAAATCATAAAGAACATTGATTCATTCATTCAGTTAACATTAACATAACCTCATTATAGTAGGAACTCACAAACTCATTTGATAATGTCTAGTATTTATCTATTTTTGTTATTGTCTTTTAAAAAGGTAAATTTCTGTTTATTCTTTGAAATTGAAGTGAATGTCACTGCTGTTAATGTTCTGCTGTATGATGCAGAATGTTGGCATTGACATTTTCAAGATGATATATTTCATATAAAAGGTCTTGTCTGTTCAAATTGCTTTTATATTAGTTTTAGACATTCAAAGTTTGACCCATCTATGTCTGACAATTCTTACCTTTGTAATATATGTTTTGCTTTCTAAGATCTGGCATTTTTACAAAAAGAATAAAACTTGAAATTCAAAAAATACTTTTTATACTTACCTTTTTATTTCATATAGAAAGACAACTTTTAAAAAGCCGTTTTCAAAATTGAAAAATACAGCAGAGAAAAACAATGTAACACAAATTAACACCAATTCAAATACCAGTAAGCTAAATCAAGCAGAGTAAACAACTCTTATATGTTTATTGGACGTTACGCTTGAAAAAATATATTCTATGGGTAAATATATATAATATATATGTACCCATAGAGTTTTTGGTTAAAACGCTACAGTCTGCATGTATGCCTATAGATGGCAGTGTTGTCTAAATTTTAAAGAAGCAGGCAAACCAGCTTCAATTTGTGCATTTTAATGTTTATAGTATCAAATAAGTCAAAACGTTTTTGTTTTTTATTTTTATAATCCTAAAAGGTGTTCTAATGTCTTACTAAGTGTAACAGAAAAAAAAGTTCAATTTAAATGCATGTTTATCTTGTTAAATTTTGACTTTGTTTGTCCATATGTTACTTTCAACAGTTTGCCGTTTCCTAGAGAATATACAGATACAAATACCAACCCTTTAGTATTTTTTTATGTGGATCCATGTAAAACGTAATACCAATTAACATGGTAACAGATGGTGTTAAAATGTTTCTTAAGGGGAAAAACATGAGTATATTTTGGATTCAGCTATTTTTTAAATTATTGAATTTTACTAAAATTTGTTTGTAAGAGGCATTTTAAGGAAATATTAAAACATTAAGCAACAGATTTTAGTTAAGAAAAACTTTTTCAAATATTTATTTTTTGTTGTTTTTCCTGAAGAGGGAAGTTAAGATTTTAAATGATCACAATGGCTGTCTTGAAAGAATAACCCTTAATTTGCCAGTTTTTAGAAAAAAAAGCAGTGCAAGCAGGAGGAACTATTAAGTATTCTTTTAAATGTTTCTTAAAAACACAAAACCCTTTGACTGACCTTTGTTACAAAATAACATTTAAAAGCATTTTGTTGGTGGTGAATCCATTGATCCTCTTATTCCTGTGTAGGGACATGAGGTTGCTGGAGCTTATCCCTGGTACATTAGGTGAAGCCAGGGTACAATGAGGACATCTCGCCTATCAGTCCCACACAGACACACTCAAACACAATCAAACCATAAGGCGACAGTAAAAACCACTACTCCACCATGAAGCTTAAAATGGTGAATCTATCACTTTATGGTTATAAGTAGTCTTTCCCCACACTGTTCTATGAAATATATAAATATCAGAGAAGCATTTATTAAACATTCTCTTAAACATTCATCAGTGCAAAGGCTTGGCAGTGTTGGTCCTTTTTGCATGTGGACAGCAGGTGTTTTACCACCGCAGAGAAACAGGGCCTGGAACCAGAAGTGCAGCCTGTAAAGAGGAGCAGCGGCCACATATGTGTTCAGCCAGTTTCCCCTAATTCTGTGAGTCTGTGTGCACGTCATGCTTACTTTTCTCTTTTACTTTTTCTTTCTTTATTTCCTCTTTTGCTACCTAACAACAGAACATTCTTTAGATCAATAGTCTTGTTTTTAACAGGACAAATATTGAACAGCCGTTCTTAAAGAACAGCTGATACGGTGCTCTGCATGTAAAACAATGGTAAACACAAAAACAAAGACAGTCACTTTTTGGATGAAAACATCTGTTTAATTGCTCTTTATTATTCTTTTTGGAAATTTTGCAGATGTTTTGCCGCCCGTTTCCATGTTTTTCTGCTCTCGGTTGCACCAATGAATTCCTTTCTCTCCTGAATCAATAATATCAGAGAAAAAAATTCTCAAGGCCAAAATGAATGATTTGTGGATGAATGTGAACATTCATAGGTAGGCTCATCTTTTCGTGTCCCAAAATGTTCAACAGCACGCATCAATACTAAGGCTTTTTTTTTTTTTTGGTCTCTTTAAATAACGTGTAGTTAGAAAGGTAAATATATTTATTACCTGAATTGTAGCGCTTGTATATATATATATATATATATATATATATGTATATATATATATATATATATATATATATATATATATATATATATATATATATATATATGTACATACATGAATACATACATACATACATACATACATACATATCTATCTATATATATATATATATACATACATAAATACATACATACATACATACATACATACATTTCCTTTTTTAAATCTAATATTTATTAATATTTCATATTTAAATCTAAAGAGTAAATACAGACCCAGTTATAGTTTGTCAGCTAACCAGAATTAATTAACCAGCTAGTGTTTGATATACCTTGAGAATTTATTTTTTTTACAACTTATGAAATGTGTTTTACCTAAAGTTTATTACAACCCTAAACAAAGTAAAGTGTGGACGTCTTTTAAAATGTACAAATATGTGTAACTGAGGTAAAACTGACAGTTTTTTAACATGTGTGGTTTAAATCTTTAATGCCTTTTAAATTAATTCTACAGACAAATGCCTGTATATAAATATGTATGTTTTTCTATGAATATGTGTGAATATGTTTACAGATGTTGTATATTTCTTTTTTTTTTTTTTTTAGCAAGATGCCCTGAAATGTTGGTCTCTCATTCTTTGCTTTTTTGGAACGACTTAAAATTAAGTCATTCTTACTATAAAATAGTACTAACACAAGTGACACTCTTAAAATTGTGGCAGTTATTTTAAGCAAACGATCGTAACGTTGGTAAAATACTTTTCAGATACAGTACAGATCTTGAGAAAAAAAAATATTTCAGCAACATCAAATAACTTTCCCCAGCTTAAAATGAACATATTTGATGGTTTTCGTTAACATATCTGTACTTAAATAAACAACAAAAAAAGAATAAAACCTTGTCCTTGAATTCTGCCAGGAATAAAATAAATAAAAAGAGATCCAAGCAATAACTGGAAAAGATTTAAACATAGTAAAAAATGAATATTAGTTACATCAATAAGTTATGAACATTGTTTACAAGGGCTTTAAAACTGCATTGTATTTTTTTCATTTGTTAGGAATATTTTTTTAAAGATTTGACATTACGTGACAAGGTTTTTATCTATGATCTCCAATGCAACTGGTGATTAATTATACGTTATAAACATACATAGATCAATTCTAGGGAGCTACAAGCCTTTTTCAGAAAATCGAGTATTAACAGAACTGCACTTAACCACCAGCTGTGAGATCCTCCCACCTTCGTTGGATCATTCTTGTGAAGCAATTATGTTCCGAGACCTACTATTATCATTTATGCATGATACTGGGCCTCCATGATTTCAATAACAACCAATGACTTGTGGGTTTCCATTTAGTCAACCTGCTTCCGTACTTGAGACATGACAAACCTTGGGTCAAGAAGCATTGAAGCACAAAGGCTTAAGGGCAAGGAACAAGAAAACATGGAGTTCAGTTTGTATTGTGAGCTGTAATTACAAGATCCCTCAAGGGCACAGAATGTGCAACAAAAAGGCACTATTACAACTAATTCACAAACAACGACTTTTCTAGCTGCTGATGGTAAAAATAGGGAAGAGGGTTGTGAAGGTTACAGGTTTGTCAGATCTCTATCAGTCTCCAACTGTTTAGCACTAACTGAGCCATTACTCGGGGATACTCTTCCTTTTTTGTTGCTTTTTTGTTTTGTTGCCATGTGGTTGCTTGTTGGACAGTTGGATAAGAATGCAGCCCATGCAAGCATCTACAAACAAATGTCTATCCTCTCTGATGTGCCCTTCAACACCCCCTACTTCCCATCCTACAGACTCTTTTAATGAGATATAGGATATGCATGGTACACATCCAACTTAAAAGAATCAGTCACTGGTGGCAACAGTGCTGATCCATCAAGGATAGCACCTCTTACCCTGAAAATTCTGCCAACTCAGGAGGGCAATTAACACATCGGCAGCCTGGGTCAGAAAGGAGCTGAAGATTTCTCCCTAGTGGCAAATGTGGTTAGCCACAGAGCTGCACACTCTTTGCTGATGCCCTTGCCTGTGTTGTGTGATTTAATTAATGTGTATGTGTGTAAGAGAGGAAAAAAGACCAGAGAGAGTTTTGTGACGAGAGGTAAAAAGAAACAGCGACGTGCGTGCATCTATAGTCGGCAATGTTTGTTTAGTGTGCTGGCAGGTAGTGAAAGATGTAGAAGTAAGGTGCTCCACAGCGTAATTATGCACAACCTCAGGAGAGTTCACACATGGGCATAAGGGGTATTTTTTGTTTGTTTTAGCTATTTCATATTTATTCCTTTTTTTTTCCAGCTCATCTTTACATGAATGAAATATCAAATATACCTCAGAGGCTGCTATTAGGTTTAAAAGAGCATTCATCTACATATTAGGATTGATGCTAGAGGGAAATGTGATCACGTCTCTGGACTCCGGACACACGTTTCTGATATTAATATGCGCTCAACAGGCTCAGAGAGGAGGTTTAATGAATATTCATCAAGCTAAATGTGGATGTCTGCAACTGATATCACCGGCGATTAGAATGAAACATTCTTAATGTTCTTAATTGGTCAAAGTCCCATGACTGCGTTTGGTTTTTATCATATAAACATTTGACGTGACCAGTTCAAGTCCTACAGTAACCACAGAATACCAAATCTCTTGACCTTTGATCAAGGTAATTAATTTGCTCTATTAATTATCAAATGAAGCAGAACTTGAGATTTTCACATTCACATGCAGGAACCAGACACCATCTTGACTGATCTGATTCCTTCCTATTTGAAGACCAAAATACAAAATGAAGAAGTTAAAGACCCACTCCAATGAAATTAGTATTTTTGGTGATTTTACAAGTTCTTGTGGCAAATTTCTGTTGGAGGACGACATATATAAGAAAATTAAAATTAATTGAAAATTAAGTTTAAAACTGTGTTTCTGACTATTTCTTTGTTCAAATTATGGTGAATCAGGAGCAGAGAAAAACATTCAATTGGAAAAAGCTTGTAGATGTTACCCACTAATGAGAAGGCCACAAATTCCCTGCTATACTCCATTCTGATGCATCCACTTGTAGACAAACAGATCCATGTACGTCTTCGTTTTCCTCAACCGAGCTGGCATCTCACTCAAAACTGTACATCTGCATAGCTCTGATATTACTCGCCATTTTTTTTGCACCGCTAATGTTAGCTTGAGGTTGTGAGGGGGTTGAGGGTGTAAACACGAGGATGATGGGCAATGAGTGCAGGCTTACTCTTCACCAACAGTCCCACCCACAATCCGGAGATGAATTTCTACTGAATTACTGCCACCCTGCAGGAACTGTCCTAGAAAATGACACTGTTTTTTTTTGTTTTTTTTTTTTTATTTTGGGTAAAAACTGCAAACTCATAATAAGACCACTGGGAACTTTTTACAATAGATCAAAAGATGGTTTAAATAAAAACCTTACAGCCTTACTGTTAGGTTTTAGTGCCCAATTATTTCAGATTCCTCCAAAGAGTTCAATTAACCAGTTTCTTGTTAAATTAACCAGTTTATTCTAGTGTAGGGAGTTTACCCAGCAACTGCTACAGCTTCCGTACATCTGGACCCGTTTGGAGACCAGAGCTACAAAGTTTCACTGGAAGATCTGCAAACCTGAGCCACTTCAAAATAAATAAATAATTAAAGTACTATAATAATGTAATATCCACCAAAGCTCTCCAACAGACATCAATCAGGCTGACATGGTAATGTACAGTGCAAAGATTGCATTACCAAGAGATGGACTCCAAACTACCAATAACTGTACTGCTGGAGATCTTGTAGGGGGAGGGCACAATCTAAAAATAAATGAAAAGTGACAGTACAAGAACACTTGCTGCTGTGTTTATCATAAAACGAGGAGTCAGGGGCTTTGTAATACATGGAACTGTGGAGGTTTGACTGTTCTCAGATGCCTCTTAGAATTTGATTTAACTGCAGCCCGTTACTGAGTTTGGGCTACAAATGTTTGCTAAAGCATTAAATCATTGATAGCAAAGCTTCCAGTTTTTTAAAGAGTATTGTATAGGTACCAAAATATGTCTGATAAAAACACATAAAATGTTATTAATTTTGTGATTATTTGCTTTCATGTTACTTTAGAGACAACTTACGTTTACGTGAGAAAATAAAATGATGCCCTAGTGCTGTTTACAATTATACAACTCTCAAAACCAGTTTTTTTTATTTAAATAAATATTTAAACTGATTTTTTAAAATATAAAAATAAGACTTCTTTATTAAAAAATGCCAGGTTTTTAAAATAAAACATTAGACTGTTTAAATGAACTTTGTGTAACTTTTTTACCTCTTATAAAAGAGATCAGTGTATCTCGATGGGACTTTCCTGGGGTAAATAAAATGTTTCATGTTTTCCTTTCCACAGAATTCAAGCTGCCCATCTACCCGAGAAACATCACAGCCCCAGCGCAGTCACAGCCGCCATCTGTGCATTTGTGAATTCACTGTGGATACAGTGTGTCAGCTAAATGTGTCCATAATTTGGAGGAGGAAGTGTTCTGTCAGCTCAGAGCAGGTATCTGTCAGCAGGCTGTATCCTTTAGAGTTGTAGGAGGAGGAAGCAGCCTTGACCAGGCCCCACTCTGCCCTGCACCACAGTGCAGCTGCCCTGAAGCAGTGGGCTGTAAATCCATACCACACATACATACACAAACCTAAATACAACAGGATTACATAAATGTGTAAACCTACAGCAAAAAAAGGTTATACTGACATATATTCAAGTTAAAATAATAAAAAAGTGTACTTATATGGCACATTTGTTTTTGCAGACTGCTTAGGCTAATTAATAGATTTTAAATTTTTTTACTGAATTTTGATTCAATGGCCAAAGTCATGAAAAAGGCTCATATGACCGGTACATATGTGGCCAGCAGCTACACGTCTTTCTGGCATCCCCCCTTCTAAGTTTTCCAGCTGCTCGCAGTTACAGGTGCCACCAAACTTTTCATCAGAGGAAGTAGCGACAACCATCTGGATCTCCTGCATGACTCCCACTTCACTTGGTCTGACTCATGAACATACATATCACAGCAAACTTTCCACAGAAAAGAAGACCAATTAGCAAGCAAGCTAAATGTGAAAGAGCATTGTAATTATGACACTTTATGTTGGGTGACCATTTGTTATAAGATTGGATAGATTTGGTCTCTAATTGTAAGTTTTTAGGTGAACATAGAATGTGAAGCATCAAAGAATTACTTGTTATTTTAAGGCAACAGTTGAAATGTTTTTTTTTCTAAATGACATTAGATTACAAGTTATATTAAATTATAATAATAATTTAAACAAATGTGCTTAAAACATCCCAGCAATTTAAACTAAAAGGAAAAAGAAAAGTTCAGATAATCATACAAAAGAAAAGAAATCAAGGAGAAATTTGATTTAACATGCAGCCCATGGAAGGCTATGAAGGAAACTGGAAAATTCAGCCACACAAACTGTAACGTTTGGAACTAATGTTAAAGACTTCTTTTAAAGTCCTTGGATGCTACAGGAACACAAAGGACTTGAACACAGATGCAACATGCGACACCCCGCACTGTAATGCATTTCTTCACTTCCAAGGCTTATGCTATTTTGGTGGTCTTGAAATGTACTTTTGCAGTTTTTGCATAAGGTGTAGGCCAGTTTTCAATGTGGTTCTTCTTTTAATTAATATTACCTTTTTAAGCCAGAACAGAAAACAGCCATAATGTGAAAGAATTTCACAATTTTTGAGACAATCTTCTTGCTGAGCCTTTAAAACAGCACTAATAAAAGGACAAACTGGTATTTTGTCTAAAGCCTAAATTCTTTCGGAATCTATTTTACTTTATAAAGAAATCTGGACATGCAAACGTCATCTTCAAACAGGATTGGCCCTTGCCCATACCATTGATGTATTGATTTGAATTGATCATAATCTCTGTCTTTATCTTTTTACAAAAACTGATAAGCAAATCTCTGTAGTATTCTAATTTTCTGAAATCCTGTTTTCATGGGTCTTATGAGCGGTTTGGGAACAGCTGAGCTCATCAGGAAGCTAGTTCCATGGGTGTGGAGAGTAGTAGGTAAAATCAGAAATAAAAAAACATAAACTTCCTGGTTGAATGAATGTCAAAATGAAAAACAAAGATTCCAGAGTTTTGCATGGAACCCTAATTTGTGTAAAAATAAAAAAAAATACTCAGATGTGCAGTTTAATTCTTAAATTTCTTTATGTTTTCCATCTTGAAAAAAAAAAACAATTTTTATAAGAGTGGGCCTTTTTTAACTGTGGGCCCTGAATCTATCTTCCACGAAAATTAAATCTATTGACTGGAATTATGGAAATGAATAGATTTTTTCATGACATTCCTATCCTTTTTAAAGAGTCTGTATGTACAGAATATAAAAGCTCTGTCTTCTTCAACACATCAGTAAACTCTTGGGTTTACAGTAAGTCTTTTTTATGTGTTTATTGACTGACTTGAATGCTCTTAAGCCACAGGACAACCGAGCAAAGTTGACAAACACAGTGCCACTCAAAGTCACCTTTAACCTCTCCCAAACAGATAGATTAGTGCAAATAGCCTCTTATATGTCTGAAAACCAATTACACCCCCATTCTCGTAATAATGAACTTGTGAACCCACCTTTATTGGAAATAACTAAGAGACTAAGATCAATACAAATGGACTGGAAAGACAAGTGAGGTGGAGTCACTGTCCAGCGGTAAAACTTTCTCCAAAGTTGAATTTATGTGATTGTCAATGGTATCCTAGTGACATCCATCTAATTCAACTGCTATGCCTGAATCGTTTTGGATTAGGAGTGATGTGATTACTTGGAAATCAAATATTCATCTGGCTACGATTCATATTTACAACGTATCATTGAAGAAATGCTAATAGCCAAATAAATAACTTACATAGCAGGGTCTATCCGGACATTGTGCATGAGCAGCTATTAGTTCCTCTCAACTGAACTCAGGGGAACATGTAGGAAGTGCCCAGGGAGAGCATTGAGGCTTTTTGGCAGCAAGTGACACTTGCAAACACATATTCACAAAGAGTCCCAGTTAAACAGAACCCTTCCAGAGTTTTGCTGAATTTGAAGTCCCCTGACCTTGTCTGAAGTAGTTCCACTGTTACCAGTGGTGTAACAACTCAACAGAGCTCTGAGATCTGCAGAAAGCAATCAATTAGTAGAACCCCAAGAACCAAAGAAGTTGAAGCTGATTTTAGCTACCACTCTCCACACCCATGGAACCAGCTTCCTGATGAGCTCAGCTGTTCCCAAACTGTATTTTTACATTAAAGTCTACCTTTTCTGGTTTCTCAATGTTCCAGTGTTTCATTTTTTGTCAAACCATTTTATTTTGATTTTCTCACATACTGCAAACGCTTTTCAATCTCTAAAGCCAGATACATTGTCTCTGCATAAAAGATGCAGTGCAGAAAAAAGCAGACTTTGACTGTGTCGTCTGGAGAGAAGAATTAAGTCTTTTTTGTGCACATTTCTACCGCCATTTCATCCAAGACGAAATCTGACACATGGATTAACATATCGTTACAAAATAAATGTTGGCAAAGAAAGCAAGTACTAAAAATACTGTAAATATAGAAATATATTTTTAATTAAATTAAGTGCATTTCAAATCACAATCAAGGTTGTCTTGAGGCATGACAACCTTGATTTCATGTGTCTGTAGCATTATCTTCCTCACATTTGAGTTTGTTAAACAATTGAAACATCTGTCTCAATTATGTGTTTAGGTTCAACTTAAAAAAAAAACCTGTCAGATTTAAACTGAAATAATCTAAGCTAAAAACCAGACAAAGAGAGATGGTAAAAACAGTGAAATAGTATGGATATATAGTTATAGCTGTTTTATTCTCTGCTCTGGAGTTGGCCATGTTTGGAATTTAATATAACAACAACTGCCTTTATTACAAAATGATTAATGAATGTGCAAAGCTGCTTAAAATAAAGTTTACATAGAAACATCCACACAAAGGTCCAGCAAGCTCCCCCCCCCCCCCTTACTTCCTTATTGGAGGAGTCCCATTTTAATGAGAGGAGCTGAATGCCAAGCTGTAACAAAGGAAGTCACAAAAAGGAAAAAAACAAAGCCAAACATTATTCTATGTGTTCTATTGTGGTTTGTTGTCATGGCTGTTCTCTGTCAGTTTTTAGAACCACATTGGCGACATCACTACCCCTTTGGGGCGTGTGGATTATTAATACGAGTAAGAAGTTTTCTTTTGTTTTTGTTTTGTACGACTTAAAACAGCCTCTTATAGTGACATAAATGACAAGTAAAAGTGTAATTTAATGTAACTATCCAGTGGTTATTTAGTTAGCGCCTGATCTCTGTGAGAACTCTCTGATGTAAATGTTTTTGTGAGATTTGTCCCTTTTCCTGGTAAACAGAGCTGTACCTAACGCCTTTCCCTAATGGGGGATAGTGGCACGGGATCCTCAGGATGAGACGTAACCGCTTTCAGCACTTCCTCACCCCCCCTGCTCTGAAGTGGAACTCTTGCGTGTTTTATTGCGGGCCCCGGGTGAACTTGAAAACAAATGGGGGCCTGACTCTACAGCTTTGATCTCCAACTTCCTGCTCTATTATTTACGTCTGTTTCTCACGAAGGTTTTTTTCTCTCTCTCTCTTCACTCGATTACTATGTTTCCTTAAAAAATTATGTCTGACAGTTGACAATATTTTGCATACTAATGTTTTTTTCTTGAAGGAAACTGTGAAGAGATATGTTTTTTCTTTTGGTGGACCAGAAACATTGTTAAAAATGAATAAGAAAAGCATTAACAGCATTAATAAAAATTTTAACATCGATAATTGTTTTGACATGAAGTATTTTACAGCCAGATGAATAAAAAAGCTGTAATAATGAAATAAATTGATGAGGTTGTGTCAGCAGCCTGTTATGCCATATGCAGATTATTTTTTTAATCTGATGTTTTAAATGCCCGGTTGAAAGAAATACATATATATGTATAACTCATGCTACAATGTCCAAGAATGTGGTTTGAAAAGAAAAGTTTGTGTTTCCAGACCACCTTTGAGCTGGAAAATGCAAATGAAAAAAAGAAAAATGGATTTGGGGAAAAATAAAAATAAAAAGTAAAGAGATTTTAGCACCCAAGTCACTTACAATTACCCTCTGTTCATCTCTGACCAGTGGACTGACCCTCACATATCTCACCCTGACCCATGAGCTCATGCAACTCAGCAGATAGATCAAAAATGCTTCTCTTTGGTGGAAACTGTTACCGTGCCTTGGCCAAGATGGCGGATGTCATTAAAGACCCTGCCACTAAGGGTCAGAGCTTTTTCCCAGTTAGTCTCAAAGGCTGATTTTGATATACGATCCAGTAGTTTCACAGGTGATAGAAAAAAGTTACGTCTCCAGTTTTGTTATCCATACATAAAAAGCATTGCATCTGCACGGTGGTTGTACATTGCTTGTGTTGATGCACTACTGCTAACTGTAGTGAATATTTGGTAAGTTATATATTAGCATGATTGAAGTAACTTAGATTAGAACAGTCAAGAGATTACAGTTGTATCTATTATGCACAGTTGAACAGAGTGCTTTAAAACAAGTCAAGGAAAGTCATATAAATATTTTTAGATTTATTTTTATTTATAGGTACCCATAAAGATCCAGATCTCTTTTTCAAAGGCAATTAGGTCAGCAGTGAATGCCATAAAAACAAAATGATAAAAGAAAGACAAGCAAAATATAATTTAAAAACAAAGAAGCGTGAAAAAATATTAATATAAAACACTCCAAATATGTTAAAAGCTCTACTCCAATCATCTTTTGATATATTGTAAAAGCGTTCCCAGTGGTTGTTAATTATGATTTTGTTATTTTCAGCCAAAACCAAAAAAACACCTTTTCTAGGACAAAGTTTCTGCAGAATGGCAGGAGATTATTAGAGATCCGCCTCTGACTTGTGGACGGAACTGTTAGTGTGGAGAAAGCCCATCCCCATTTCCCAGCATCCATCTGTTTCAGTGATGTGCCGTCAGGTGAGGCAAGTGAGGCACGGCCTCACCTGTCATAATCATGATAAAATGGAAAAGGTAAATTAATTAAATATTATTGTCCACTGATCTGTGTTAAATACACATTTTTTTCAGTCGACTCAACACATTTACCACAGTTTCTGAGGTTAAAATCGCTGAATTTGAGTGTTGCACGATCACAGACGGAGCGGAAACTCCGGGTGAGGCTCGGGAGCGCTTTGCCTCATGTCTGACAGCAGGGCTCAGTGTTAACAGAGACGTGTGGTGGAAACACCGCTGTAGGCCCGTAGAAAAGGCTTTAGGTGAGGGGCAGACGTGAGCTGACAGGTGCTTTGTAGCTACACTGGTGCCGTAGAAAAGACTAAGAACGTCTTTTTCCATTGAGAGGAAGAAACTCATAAAATAAAGGAAAATAAGGAAGATTTTCCAACAGGTCATACAGCTTTTTGTGGAGAAGGATCGGAGCATGAACTCAAAAAGTATGGCGAAACATGTTTTTCAATGTTTTTTTTTTTTTTAAATAACATGGGGAGTAAGTGGATAAAAATGTAAGTAAAATCATTTATTTTTATGATCATTTTCAGAGACAATATTTGATAACTGATTAAAGCACCAGAATTTGAAGTTGAAAAAATACCAGAAATAGTTACTGAGGGTCAAATGTGTGCTGAACACATCTGTACACTTTAATTTGTTTACAGTACATATGAATAATTTATGCACAAGAAGAGTGTTCAATCCATGTCTACAAAAGAAATATTCTCTGTAGGACAAATATGTTCTTGTATGTATTTTATAAGCTGTTAGCTGCCGTTGGATGAATAGTGAAATATTTAGTTCTTTCACTGTAAATCTGACTCCAGAGGATTCAGCGCCTCACCAGCCATCAACCTAACCACACGTCACTGATCTGTTTATGAGCTCTCCCGCTATCATAACATCATGGTGCAACAAAAATGGCAAGCAATATCGAAGATATCCAGCCAGCCACACAGTTTTGAGCCAGATACCAGCTCGAACTTGGAAAATAAATACTCAGAAATTTTAAGCTTAATTGTCTTTAAATATGTCCTCCATCATGAGAAACATGCCACAAAAACATGTTAAAAAAGTATGATTTCATTAAAGTGGGTCTTTAAAACTTACCTTTATCTGCACTTCTAGGTTTTTCATGCAAGCAAGTCAGGTTTTGGCTTTCCTTATAAGATCTATTTCTCAGTGGGACCAACAAAATATAAAATATTAAAAATATAAAACATGGCCCCCAAAAAACAGAAAAAACTTGGAATTCACATAAATGAAAAGAAAATTTGTAACGTTGTCCTTGTTTTTGTCCTCTTTTTTTTCTTTTTTACTTTGCCACAATTGTTTAAATACAACTTTAATAGAATACAATATAAAGCTTCATTTATCTTAATATTAAGAAGATTTACCGAATTGATGTAAAAAAAAAAATCTGATTATTTGTGGTACAGAAATATCCGTACTGATGGAGAATACACACAGACTAAACAGTTTTCTTGCAGCAAAAATCAAAGCTGTATTAAAGCAACCCCGTTAAATGATACAAGTGTGGGCTAAAACTAAGGATATGAAGTCAGTTCCAAAACCTTCCTACAGTGTCATCTGCACTTTTATGTTACATAGTTGTTGCCAATCAGCCGGTCATCTGTCATTATGTCTTGCCTTGCATCCGCCAGACAGGTTCCAATATCACAGGAATTAAAAAGCATCAGGAGAAAGACACTCACACCACACCCACATCACCGGTTAAGTAATCGGAACTTGTTTGATGGGCATTTAATACAGAAAATTAGAAGAAAAAGTTCAAGGGGAGGGGTAAGGGCTAAAGAAAAACAAAATGTGACTAAGATAGAGAGGACAAGACTGGAAAGTGAGTCTGACCATTGCATGTTTGAAAGCAGCAGTTGGGACCCTGATGACAGAGTGGTCTTTGGGAATTTAAGAGCGAGAGGCTAGAAGTAGGCGTTACTCCCCACAAAGGACTGGGCCAGGAAGGAAGGCTTTGGCTTTCAAAGCATCCCCAGCTTTATTTATATTACACATTTTCATCGCCGGACCTTTTTCAAAGGGAGAACAGAAATGTTTTCCTATTTCCAATATGCTTTGGCCTCTGTCTTTTATTTCCCTACTTTGTTTCCGACGATGTACTCGTTTCCGGAGCAGCGTTCAGTCTGGGCCCTGTGCGTAAGGGCTGTGTTTACCAATGAAAGATTTGGACAGACTGTTATTGTTAAATGTGAAGAAAGTGATGGAAGTGTAGTTGTTTTTGCTTCACCTGCTTTCCAATGGGGTCTGAAACTAAAGAGGAACAGTCAAAGAACAATGGCACACAGGCCTTGGAACCAAAGCCTGTTGAAAGGTATTGTCTCCAAACAGCAAACAGCATCATGTGTTTTAATAAAAATAACCTTTATTGTCATCTTTTTTTAAGTAATCCACACAAATTCTCATGTACTTACCAAAAATAATTAAATATATGTGATTGCTAAGTGTTATGATTTAGCCATAACAGATATTGGTCAGACTTCAAATATATTGCCAATGAGAGATCACAAAAAAGGTCATCAACTCTCAATTAAGTTTTTTGAGTTAAGGCTCAGCTTTGGATCCTCCTTTAGTTAATTCATGCATTTCTCATGCATGTTTACATAAAACTGTCTCTGCTCCTGATTGAAGCAAAGGTGAAAGTAAAGCAAAAAAGCATTTATGCAAGTAGAAAAAATGTTCTAACTCACATGACCTCCTCCTCCTCTCTGACAGTTGACCCTGCAGAACCACTCAGAGGGTAGCCACTGATTAATTAGTAATGTTTCAAAGGCCCTGGTGTCATTTGGGGTCCCTCGATCATTATTGGAGGTAAACAACAGACTCATGAAGAGCCCTGCCACCCCACTGTTGTCTCTCTTTTTATCCAGGGAAGGGACTTCCTCTTCTGTCAATCCCCACCAGGGCCTCTGGGATTTTATATAAATTAAAAAGACAGACATTTTTCTACACAGCAGTGCTCACACTTCTATGACTAGAGTACAATTAACCTATAGGGATGCAACCATTCCCTTTGCCCACGATTCAATTCACAAAACTTTTTTGGGTCACACATATATATATATATATATATATATATATATATATATATATATATATATATATATATATATATATATATATATATATATATATATATATATATAATTTATGTAACTTAATGAAAAATCTTTGAGAAAACAGTTGTATCTTTGAGAAACTTGCTAAAGAACAAAACTTGAATGAACTCTTCTTATGTAAAAAAAATAACAGCATAAGATGCTTCCTCTCAGCACCCTTGAGATGCTTCCCAGGGGGCAAAAAGCTTAATTAATTAAGAAGGGGGGTGCTATTTACCTACTTCCACTCTGGGGTAATCATACACAACAAATTACAGTGCATTGAGCTGCGAGCTGGGACAGAGGAACGTTGTCACTGTTGATTAATTTCTCTGTATAGATCATGACACCAATGTGCTTGTGTAACCTGTCACAAAGCACAAGTGTGTCTATTCATCATTCCCTTGAATGTGTGGGTTTCTGGGCATGGGATGATATAGTGCACAACTGTATGTCTAATTTTGTGGTGGGGCATGCTTCTGTGTGATCATTTTCACTGCTAGCTTAAAAACGTGCTATCTCCAATATTTGGTTTTCCTGTACACAAGAATGCATGAATGTGTGCATGTTTTATCTTTACAAATGACTGCATAAATCATCTGCATAAATACTCAGCCTCCTAGCCTTACTTATTTGTGTTTTTTATATACATGACAGGCACTTGATAAAGGTTGTGATGCCTGATAAGAACAAGTGGCTGTCCCGATGACAAACAGCTGATAATGTTCCTGGCGCTGGGTGGGCAGGGAGGACTGTGAGGGAGTATATTGATTAGCCTTATTACCCAAAGCATCTGTCTTGGGAACGAGAGAGGGAAGAAAGGAGGGGTGGGAAATTAGCTGAGCTCCACCTCTGTTGACGGACTGATTGCTCAGGGGACCCTGAAGGGAACAAATGGTTGGTTTGTCTGTATACACATACACACACATTTATAATACTGTGTACCATCAACATATATTTTACTGCTTTTGAAAACTGTAACTTCCCATTTAAAAGAAGATCAAATGATAAACAAAGGGGTGAAAAATATTTTCTGTTGTGTTTTCAAGCAGTTACCTGTTAAATGAAGCATTGCTTAAACAAGTAATTGTTCAAAAAAATGAAATAATAAAATACACAATGATAGGTTAAGTTAATAGCAGAAATTGTCTTTTTGATTGGATTAAAATAGAATTAGACCACTGTAGAATGATTGTAGAAAGTAGTAAGTGATAAATTCAGTGTATTTAATTAGACCAAATTAAATTAAGACTGAAATAAAAAAAATGTATCCAATGTGTCATTTTTATTTTTAAATAAATTAAGTTCTTTTCACTGTAAGCACCTGTTAGTTACTTTTATTTCTAGGTACAAAATCACAAATGTCAAATTGTCTGATGGTTGTAGAAGTACCTCTATTATTGTTGCTGCTGAGATACTTTCTGGTCCATTACACATTTCTTGTGATGGGATAAATATACATGTCATTCTTGACAGGAAACATGCAGCAAAGAAATTTAGATAAAGAATGCTCTATATTGCAGTCTAATTTTGCAGTCTTACTGTTTTTACTGTTTTTAATGTTTTTTAGTGGAACAATGCTGTTTTTTTTTCCTCTTTTTCTTTTTTTTTTTTTTTAGCAGCCCATTGTCTTCTGCATCTTGATTGGCTGTTGTCAGTCAATCTCCATGCCATGTCTCCTGTACATAATGTGTTCCCTTTGCCAAATATACTGTACATAAATCTTTGATCTGGTTAAAATCCTTAATTCGTTCAATAGTATTGGACTTATTTTTTGATGAAAGTTTAAACTTGAAGAGTTGAAACAAGAGACAAAAGTGTGAAAAGGTTTTGCAGCCTCAAAACATCTATAATACTACTTTGCATATTTTGTCTATCATAGGTTCTGTTTTGGAATGTAACTCCTGTGATAAATGAAAGACGACTGTATGACAAACAAACTGCCTTTTATTTATTTTTTATTAATAGTTATCTATTTTACCGACTATCTTAGTGAGATATATATTTTTATATATAAAAGAATTACTACCACACCAATATAAATTTTCCACACTGTCACATTTTTGTGCTGCTTCTTAAAACCAAAACAAAAAATAAAAATAAAAAATGTTGTTTAATTTATCTGGCTCTGTTCATTAGAATAAAATAAGGCTTGACATCTTAAGTTTATGTTCAAGATTTCCATTAGGTCATCATATATTGTACCTTCTTGTTCCAGTCATAGACATGAATCTCTCATCATTTTTTAATGAACAATAAATGGTGTTAAGTAAATAATTCAGCATAATTGTTTAATTCTATTTCCCTGCATGCTTTTACACATTACCCTGTGATTTCTGTGTTAATCACATATCACTGTAATGATCTACTTTCCTGAACCTATCGATGAAACTGGTGCAATTACTTAGCTCAATATTTCCCACATTAGTCAGCCTTAGAAGTGTCTCACACTTCCATTTATCTGCGTGAGGCATTAAACAGCACAAATTGGCTTTAACGTGCATTCATATTTAATTCTATTGCAATATTTCCTGGCGGATGTGCTGCCAGTAATTCATAGTATCGAGAAAGAGAACTAACCCACGCATGAACTGTCTTGACAAGAGAGCTGTTTCCAGTTGAGAGGCTTTTCGGGATTTCTCCTTTACTAATTAGAAAGAGATCAGTTCTGCTAAACACGTATTATTTGCAATGCTTTAGTCTATTTGAGGCACCATAGGTATAACCAACTCAATAGTTTTAAAACATTGTTTTTGTTTGTTTGTTTTGCCATCTTTTCTCCAAGATCAGGAAAAGATGATCTAAGGATATCCGCCCCTTCCTGTCTTAGAAAACACTCTATCGTCTCTAATTTTGTTTACAGGAATTTCCCACCAATAGAGCCAAAGGGGCAAAGCACTTCAAATATGTCGGTCTGCTGTTATTTTTAATATATTCCATATTAGTGCTTTGTTATTGCAGAAAGATCATCATCGATATCCATCAAATATAAAACACAGACCTCCAACACCTTGAAAATCATTATTCTTTGCTTTCTGACTAGATCTTTTTGGTTAAGAAAAGCCCTTGCTTCATTAAAGCACTCTGCTGGGAGGAAGGGGAGGGCTGCAATGTTAGTGGGATGGATCAATAGCCATCTTCCCTTTGCCTTACAGTAAATGTGCTGAAGTATTTATGAATTAATTGACTTTGTTCATCAAAATAAGAGGAAACTACCACCATCTCCAAAGCTGTGGTGTAGAGGTCACTATCATTCCTGGTAATAAATTGAAAAGAAGTCATTTTTGTGGAATTAGTGGTTAATGGAGTTAGGTTAAATGATTTTTTTTAGTTAGTTTATAAAGTGCTTTTTAAAACAATAAGACTCTTTACGCTGTAAAATATCAGTCAAATTGCAACCAGTATTATGAATCGACAGCAGGTATGTATCACATATACAAAGAAGACTTTACTAATTTTGAATTTTCTTTCATACATATGCTTAATTCCTCTTATACTGTAAGATTGCAGTAAGCACATTTTTTCTTTTTGCATGATAGGAATTAAACGTTCACAAGGAATACAAAAACAATGACTTAAACTTATGTAGGGATCTGTTACTACTAGGGATAGCACAATTTTACCCAGCGAGCCACTTTTATGTCTAATCCAGTGTTTTTTAACTTCTCTTGAGCCAAGGTACACTTTTTCCTTGACAAAAATTCTGCAGCACATCATCAAACAAAAATGGAAAAAAAGGGAAACTTTGTAGTCTGTATTGATCTACAGTTTCTCCACAATCTCTCGTGCATTTTTTGTAATAATTGAGAATTAGAAATTAGAAGTTGTAGCTGTTTGTCCTAAAAGTTATGATAGTTACCAATAATACTTTTTTAAACTAAATTAGTTGAAAATTCTGTTAGGTAGGTTTTTTTCCACTTCCAGTTTATTAAAATGCAGTTTCAATGTAACCTCATAAACAGCGTGAAGCTGAAAAGCATCATTATATCACGAGAAGATGACGACACTCATCCAGCTGAGATTAGGCTTTTCAAGAACAATGACATTCTTTGTAAACTGTGATGTTGTTTTTTTTTATTATCATTTTTTATGTTTGTGAAAGAGCAACTGCAACTTTTGAACAAATATATAATCACAGCATGTTTGATCCATTTTAAACGAAAGAACCAACAGAACACTCATGTTTATAAGTGCAGTTGTAGTTAAAAGGTGAACACACTGAAGTTTTATTTGTTTTTCTTTTGTCTAAATCAAAAATGTAAATTTGACATAAATGTTTTTTTTTTTTTTGGCTGATCAAATTGTATTATTTTGGTTTAAATGTGTCCGTTGGAAATGTCACCTTAATGCTGACTCTTTTATTTTGTTATTACTTATATTTAAACTTAACTTCAAGTTTTTTAAAAGAGCTTGAAGTCAGAAATTGAATTAGTCCTTTAATCGAGACATTATTAGAAAGCAGTTCTTTCTTTTATTAAGATGACCTGGACCAAACCCTGGAATCTTTGACTTTTAATTCCTTTGTTCTCCAACACAAACCTTGAAGAAGAACTTAGTTGTTTATCTCTGATTTCTTTAAGAAGCTTTGCACACTGTTAGAGCTGTTGTTTAGGTTTGTTGTGCTTCATGGCAGTTAACAGCAGCGCAGTTTGAGATCTTGTCACGTTAATCCAATGCATCATGAGAGTTGTAGTGAAAAGCAGTGGTGCTGATGCTGGACAGACTCGCATCTCTGAGCTTTAGTATTTTATTCACTTTTTACATAGTCTGACACTGACAGCTACTAGGGGTGCACGGGAGATCCATATGGATCACTAGCTCCAGTTCTCTTTCGTCCTTCCGTGCGCTTCATTTAACTCATTTGTCACTGAACGCGATTTGCATCCCCTGCTCTTGTTTTAACCCGCGTCAAAGTTGCTGCTGGACGTTTTTCCGTTTCTAAACTCAACGCTTCCGCCGCGCGTGGGAGGAGCAACCATCAGACGTTTTTTTCTCCTCCTCTTTATGAAAGACACAGAAGATGTTGAGACATCCGGTGTATTTATTTGATTAGCTCCACAAAGCTGCCAGCAAACTTCTCAGTGTGAAACCTGAGCCTATTGTGATGAACGTAGAGCTGATATTCTGGTGACAATAAATATTTTTAGATTAGTGAAAATTTTTAATTTCCCACGGCACACCTGACCATCTGACACGGAGCACTGGTGTGCCACAGCACACTGGTTGAAAAACACTGGTCTAATTGTAAGGACGTTTTTCCACATCTGCCAAAACTAATCCAGATTTTCTTTTAGGTAACTGGTCCATATGTATTTCATCACAAGTTTGAGCCATTCGAGGTTGACCTTTACTTTGTCTGGCCCAGGCAAATGACAAATGCAATTTGGCCAAAAGTTGTCTGTAGTTGTCTGCTATCTGGGAAAACACCACACTACTCAATTTTTTATATTGATCTGATCTCTACAAAAACACAAATCACCACTATACACAATATACAACACTGATCTCTAAAAAACACAAAACTCCACAGTACTTAAAATGGCATACTGACAGTCACATATTGTGGTGTTTTGTAGAGACAAAACAACACAATATGTGACTGTAAAGTAGTTTACATTTACATCGAAGCAAGGTAATAAACATTATATAAGTACAGCATTTACAAAGCACAATATGCCATCTACAATCCCCACCACAAGCGTACTGTTGGTATAATAATAATAATAATGGATTGGATTTATCTGTGCTTTTCAAGACACTCAAAGCACTTGCAACGTGTCCATTATTCATTCATTCCTCATTCATACTTGGTGATGGTAGCTACTGTTGTGGCCACAGCTGCCCTGGGGCAGACTGACAGAGGTGTGGCTGCCAGTTCGCGCCTACGGTCCCTCTGACCATCACAGGGACAGTCATGCACATTGACACACCAGTGAAGCGTCTTGCCTAAGGACACAACGACAGTTGGCTGGGGGGAGCGGGGATCGAACTGCCGATCCTTCGATCATTGGACGACCCGCTCAACCGCCTGAGCCACTGCCGCCCCTCTATGTCTCTTCTTGCTGAACAGACCAGACTAGACTAGGTCTTTACGACTGGGCCATGTAAGGCATGAAAATGCCTTCAGTTTGCACATTCTGGAAAATAAGAATTTGCATCAGTCATTTAGATCATCATAAAAAACAATCTGATACCATAACAGCAGCAGTAGTATATTGTTTCAGAAAACTTCTTCCAAACATGTACTTTTATGCCTAGGAGAAAGCCTTCGGGAAGCCCTGTGTCTGAATTACTAATGCATCCCAGATCATGGACCACCACTGTTTGTGGTCAATTACATTTCAGAGCACCCAACATGAATTAGCAGTCTGTACTTGAAGAGATCTAAATCATGTGATGTCACGAGATTCATTTAAAACCTTCTTTTTTTGTCTCTGTCCACATGGCAAAGGAGACTACCCAACACTTGGGTGGTATTGCTGAAGGAAGGATTGTGAATACCTTTTTTTTTACACAAAAGGGGAAACATGTTGACCAAGCTTCTTCCCCTGACATGGTCTAGCAACCGCGGGTGGAGAACAGTGTAACCAACCACCCTGAGAAAACATTGTGGTTTGACCACCACTTATGATGCTGGACTGAATATGAAGTGATGTTGGAGGGGGTTATTCTCAAAGGGCAAAAAAAAGGAAGGTTTGACTGCAAGCAAACATGTTTCTTGACTGAGGTATGAAATCTAAATGAAACTTTTTGTGTTTCTTTTCAAATGAAATACTCAGCTTCTAACTGCCAACCCCTTTAAGGAACAATTAGGAGAACTCTCTTTTTCTGTCCACATTAGGTGAGAAATTAGATGTTTTGTTTTCATCTTCTTCTTTTTAAGCCCTGACCATAAAGTTTGCCGCTTTCCAGCTGTGATATTAACTCTTTTCCTTAAGAGGAGACCACACGTGAAGTCTTTTCACCCCTAACAAGGGTAGCACACATTATTTTTAGAGGAAAAACTTCTACCACTGTGACATTTCCCTAGGAGATTTATGGTCCCTTCAGTGAACGTGAATATAAAAAGAACATCAACCAACCACCTACTGAGAGAAATATGCTAAAAGAAATGTGACAGTTTATTTTAGTAAGGCAAATGGTTTTAATTGTTACACATTTGCCCATTTAGTCTTTTATGTCTGCTTCTATTTTTTAAATGGTGTTTCCTCAGTTGAACAAATGCAGAAGCCCATTTGTAAGTGTTTGGGTTTAGAGGATATAGATTTCAGGCAGATATGTGTGTGTGTGCAGCTGTAATACATCACATGTGAATTTGGTGGTGATTTCAAAAAGCATAATTTTTTACATTGCTCTCATGAGGATAATGATGAGTACAAGTCAACAAGACCAAACCCCAATGTAGCTTCACAATCTAAACAGGGTTTTCATATTTGTAAACTTTTGTAAGAGTCTATGAGGTGACAGCATATCTGCATCCTCTTTGGGTTTGGCCCCGATTCCATCTGAACTGTTCCAAAATAGCTCCCACCACCACCACCACCTCCCTTCCCTTCACACTTTACACATTGGCAAACTCACACATGAAAACACACACACCCACACTTGTTGCTTCCTCTGTACACTCCAGCACATCAATCAAGACTGGACCTGGACTTTCTATCTCTTCCTGTGATAGTCAGAAAGAATGGGACACACAAAAACACACAATTTGGCCTGCAGTCCATGTATATTTATCAGAATATCTTACTTTCAATAATACTTTAGGCCACACAATGAATGCTCAGAGATTTTCCACTCATTTTTCTTCATAGCATTGTCACTTTCTCTTTTACGTTGTACCTGAAGGCTTTCTGACTGGTATGTGGTGATTTAGTTTCAGCGCACATGCTTTTCATAATCTATCTGACTTATACAGTCATGAAATTGACGAGTAAAATCTAAAAATAATGGGGGGAAAAACTGCATGAACAAGAGCAAGCAGGTTATTATAAAAAGTAAAAAGTAAGTCACTCCATCACCAAGGGACCTGAAATTAGAACAATCGAAAGTCACCAAACACCTGTTGTAAGACAATCTGAGATCCATTGACCGCTACATGAAGACAGGCTGAGGATCAACAAACGAAAATGACAACACAAAAGAAATTCACTTTTAATGGCAACAGTGAAGGATTGAGACAAACTCAGATCAATGGAACATCTGTAAGTTAGTCATTGAAAAAATGACTTGAGTACAAAAGTAATAATAAACTGAGAAATGCTCTACATATGTAGAAACGCGTGCAAAAATATTTAACAACAGCTTTTTAAAAAACAGTGTTTTTGGCTACGGTGTTTCTTATATCTGAGAATTTCAGGTTGGAGGCACGTAGGGAAAGTAGGAGATGTGTGTACAGTATATTTTTAGCAAAAACATTGCCAAAACAGGGATAAAAAATCTCCTCTTATCTGTGAATTCACAAGGTTGTGGTAACACCTTAACCCTGGAAATTGTCTCGCTCCTGAAATGAAACAAGGAGTTGATTCCACAAAAGAGGAAGTACTTGTTTGGAAGGGATTCTATCAGAGCTAAAACTCAATTGCTTCCATCAATATGTACTGCACCATGAAACTAAAATGGGAATGGATTACCCATTAATTCATTTTGTATTACCTTTTTGCTTGTATGTACACATATTTAATTTACACTTGATTGTTTTGCACTAAACACAAGGAATCTGCAAAACTTCACCTGCACTGTTCAGTGCCCAGAAGTTTATCTCTGAGTCACACTGGTTGAAGTTTTGGCTAAAGATGTCCTGAATTGATTTAGGTCAGTGATCGTTCAAAGTGAACCAATATCAACTATCAATGGTATCAGCAACCACAAATTATGATATGAATTGAATCATTGTTAAACTGAATCGTTACATCCATACAGTTTTATTTCATAAAGTTCAGCCCATTACTTTTTTTCCACATTAAATAATACAAGTGGAACATCATTAGAACATTCTACCAACCACAATGTGTGTGTCTGCTGTGACGTGCTTGGTCGTTTTGACGTTGGTATGTTTGATTACAATCAATTTCTTTCATTTCAGTCACAATTTTATAATGGTATAGGTCGATTCAATTTGGTTTGATTAGTGTCAATCAGTTTGATCTGGTTGGAATCGTAGAAATATAAATTGATTTATTTACTAAGTCGATCAATCATTACACCCCTAACATGTAGATACCATGTGCTATTTCTGTGTACCTTGTGTGTAGCTAGTGTTAATCAGTGTATTTGCTTGTTTCAACCTGTAATTAATTATGCAGATTCTCTTAAAATGCTTGATGGAATACGAAAAACAAAACCCACAGCACAATCCTTTGTCCTCTCCTTTTCGTATCAACAAATGTGGATCCTGGAGATGTGCTGCATGTTGCACATGGAAAAGTAATAGAGGATGTTCAATCCAAAAGGCTTACATGTGCACTTACAGTTATTTTTTACTTAACTTGCACTATTGCCCAAAAATAAGTATATATTAAACTTACATAACATAATGTAAAACATTATGTAACAAGCACGCAAAGAGTTGGTTATAGATTTATGTGAAACATGAAAGGTAAAAATTTTGTTGTTTTTTTAACCAACTTCTTCGCCATGCAAGGCCATATGAATGAATTTAAAAAAAATGTTGGAAACAAAGTCCATTGTTCTTGTCTATGTAATCCAGACATTTAGTCACATTTGATTCGACTGTATCTATTTTTTTAGCCAGAAGACATGTGTTTCAATTTATATTAAATGAAAATAAATCTGTATTTACTTTGAACTGGATTCTTCCTAAGATGTTCCGTTAGTTATTTTGATTTTCTGTTAATAATTATTATGCATGAAAAAATGTAAATTACACGTCTTATGGACCAGCAAGTGTTTCCTTTAGACTGACATTGTAGCTGTTAGGTCTTTAGAGTAGTTTTGTAGGATTTTTTTTTTTTTTTTTCAATGAGAATCAGCCAGCTACAACAAATACTGATGTGTGACTTAACTGACATGTTCAGTTATATGGACACCTTAAAACTTGTTTTTGTATATACAAAAAATAAATGGATGTCAGGATTTTTTGTTTTACTCTCCTCTCTTCTCTTCAATAAAAATAAACTTTTTTTTTTGCAAATTCATGCAAATGCATCCAAAGAAAATTCAAGCCATGCCAAAACTATAATTAGAAAAATCTGTGACAGTAACACGGCAAGAAAATTATTCAAAATACTCTGTAATACAAGCTTATAAACTTGGAATGAACAAAGTTATACTGAGTTTAAGTTGTGCGTTTGAGCTTGTCTCACCGACATCTTTACCTAAAGAAAGGAGTCCTTTCCTGGGGCTGCTCTGAGCTCCCATCCCGGTTCTACCCCAACCCCCCACCTCCCTGACTGCACTCAGCCAGCAGGGCTCCCAATGCTAGACCCACTTGCCTCCACAGATATTTCCTGAGGAAAACATATCACCTCAGGCTAGACCCGTCGGCTCGCTATGCTGAGACAGCAGCAGTCCCAGCCCACAATCCACCGCAGGCCTCAACCTCACACTCCCTCCCGTTTTATTTTCTCTCTCCGTCTTTTTCACTTACTCTTGTTCTTTGGTTTTTCATCTTTCCACCTCACAGTTTTTGTGAATGTTTTTAATGTTTGCCTCCTCTCGGAAAGTAAGACGTTCCAGAGGATGAAAAAATCTATTAGAGTTAATACTAGTTTTGAAATGTCTTTACGCAGTCCATAGTAGTCCACAGTGATCCATTCATACATTAGGTCATGTAAGTTCACAAAATGCTGAAAAAAGGACAATAGAGGTGCAAAAAAAGAGCAATGATAAATGTTTAAGATGTAAAATAATAAGTTGTACTGTTTTGCAAACTAGCCCTTTTGACATACAGAAGATTTTGGAAAATTATGTTTCAGTTTTTCCCCATTCCCCAACAGTAACTGGGACAGACTTCAGCAACCCCGTGATCTTTAAAAGGGATATAGTGGGTTAAGAAACTGGATGGATGGATGTTTCAGTGTGTGTCATCACACCAAGAAATGCAGTTGTGTGGTTTTTCACTGATTTATTTACAAAAAGAGATTTGTTATAAGCCAATAAATCAGCAGAGTTGTAAAATGATAAAGTATTTTGTGTAAACGTGGTTTTTGGCCACTAGAAAATAGCAATTATTTAACTTAATAGTATCATGGATTATAAAACAATATAAAGTGTGTACTTCCCACTAGATTGTCTATGATCATCTAGTGTTTCCGTGTCTGATTAAAAAAATAAATATTTAAAAATAAAGGGGAAAAAAATTATTTTAAATTTTCGTTTTGACATTAGTCAAAGTACTTCTCGTTAAATCCCTTGGTACTATTTTGTAAATTAGTTCAGAGTTAACTTTTTCCTTTTATTCCAAATTTCAAACACTGGGGGGGGGATAATTTCTTCTTTTGTTGAGACAGTTACCTAGTCAAGTATAAATTTGCCTTTTTTGCATATATATTCAAATCAGTGAAGAAAATAAGTACATTTATGATATATTTTACGTTAAAAAAAGACAGTAGGAAGACAGTGTTAAGGGAGCAGTAAACAGGGCATTTTCCATGTATGGATGCCATAACAGGAAATCCCTTGGAGCCCATGATGTCTTGTGCTCTTTTCTCGCTCATTGTCTGTCTGTTCTGAGTTCCAACAAAATGTGAATTGTTTTTTGTTTCCTGACACCTTTCACAGGGACATGTGAAAGGAGAGATGGCTTTCATTGAAGCTCAGTGAAGAGTTTACAAATAGATTATTGAACTTTACATTTTTGTGCGAGTGTATCAGAGTTTTAGTGTAGAAAACTAATATACGGTATGCAAAATGTATCCAATGCATATAAAACACATACATGGAGCAGCAAATGTGCAATATAAGTATTGTGACTGTAAAAAAGCTAGAACTTTTTGGAACACCATTTTAACCCTTGTGCTATAGGCACTTTAACATTGGGAGTTGGGTCATCTAGACCCCACTTGACAGCGCTGAACCTTTTTTATTCAATGATTGTGATCTTCACTGGTTTCCATGGATTACATGAAATCCTCTCCACCTTTATCCACCTTTATCATGGTAAGGATAACACATCAATGTAAGGGTGGAATCATAGGATAGCACAAGGGTCAAAACAATGACATGAGGCCAAGAAAGCAGATTATGGACAACTCTGGACAGATTCTGCACAGGATTAAGCAAAAAAGTTGTTTATCAAGCTCTGTTCATTTTGCCTTTGGCATCCAACAGATCAGACTTTTTTGTAAATCTATTGATACAATTACAAGTAGCACAAAGAAAAATTACAACAAAACACGAATTATGGTTAAAAAGCAACTTTGACGTTCCTAACTGTAGATGAACCCTGCAAACTCAAATAAACAGAACTAGGGATGGGATTTTCCCACTTTCTACAAAACAACGACAACAACATGTCTTTCAAATGGAGCACATTTCACAATCGTGGCATAAAATCATTTTGCAATTTTTTTTTTATATGGCAGCTATTTTATTTTCTTTCCAACTTATTGCTCCACTGTTTGACCCAAGTCTTCCTTTTGTCTTAAACTGTTGGTCAGGCCAGAGGAAGTCAAGGCAAAAATGCCTATTACACCTCAGGGTCTATCTCAGCTTGCGTCAGAACGTTCCACTTAGCCTGAAGGATGGCTCTATCTGTTCACTGCCCAATTTTCCCTGTCCCAAAGCCCCAACCTGCCTTTCAACCCATGTGATTTTTCAGGCGCCAATCCAAGGAATTATAATTGATTTAATTGGAGTTGGTGAAGGAGTTTTATAGAACACACATCTAAAGTTGTTGACAGTCTAGAAAATGATGAGTAAAGTCTGTGGGTCATCAAGCAGGTGGGCACTTTTCTGGAATGATGGGCCAATGAATAAGTTGTTTTGACTTTGATCAGATGTTATTAGACAACATATAATGTTTACTTTAAATACTTTTCAATGTTTTTGAGCTTATATTGAACAAACAAGTATTTATCTGATGTCGGAAATTGTCTCATTTTAACAGATGAACATAAAATGAGCAGAGGCTGCCATCAAAGAATGAGCTGCTGTGCTTAGAATAACAAAATTAGCCAACTCATTAATCACAACAATCTTTCCCTTTTCTGAAATAATAAAAAAGTGAGCGTCCTTGGGAGCGTTTCAGGCAGACTACTCTAGCAGTGCTTTTACTTCGGTTACTCCTCCCTAGGGCGGTTCAGTTGAATCAACTCACCTGTTCAGCGTCCTATATTAAGTCCAGGTGTGCAAGTTTTTCCCTCTCTTCCTTTACCGCAAGCGCTGCGTTCGTCACCCCACCATCTTCCCCGGCTCCCACCTGTGAGCTCCGTTAGGGGTGTTTTATAAGTTTTATGGAGATCTTGTCTTATGTAATTGAACGGAGCCTTATGCCAAACTAAAAGAATGTGAAATAAATGTCTTTACTGCATGAGTTGTCTGACTGAAATGGTATTGGTGAATCAGGGACCTTCAAAACTCCAGCCTTTCCACTGATAAAGCCATAGAAAATAGTCATTTAATTCTGTTTTATTATTTAAACCCCAATAGTTATTCATATTGCATTAAATATTTCAACAGATCATTGTAATTTGTTTTAAATAATATTAAATTCAAAGTATAGTAGACCCACTGCTTCCAAGCCACAAGGGGGCCGAAGTCTGGGTCTCCTTGTGCCGGTCCCCAGCCTGGATAAATTACAGGGTCATGTCAGAAAGAGCATCCTGCATAAGAATCTCTGCCAAAACACCTGTTCAAAATCACTGAAAGCTGAGGAATCCTTGAAGGGGTATGCTAAAAGGTGAACAAGAACATTAGAATCATCCAAATTCTTCAGCTAAGTCTCAAATGAGAAGATTATTATTTGGATAACTGCTTGATTATTTCTTCACAAAGTTTTTCTTAAAAGTATTTTAGAGCCAAAAGGCAAAGGCCTGTCCAAATCTCTCCTCTAGCTCCATAGTTATTGTACTTTTTTTTAGATAATGACTAAGCTGGGTGTATTAAACAGTGTGTGACTTTGTAAAAAAGAAACACAACACAGACACACAAATCATGGAAGAGGAAGCGCCCAGTGAGACCCCATTTGATGGATAGGTTCCCATTGCTGTCTCTCCCAGTTTACAGATGGCATGTTAAAGAGAAGGAGATTTGGGAAACAATATGTGAAGACAGACAGAGGGATTTCAATGCAGAACTACTTTTGCTTCTTTAACAGAGTAAAAATATCAAACATTTGGAGAAAAGTTCATGTATTAATCAAACTTGGCAACTACAATGTCAGATCCTAAATCAAGCCAAATATGATGCTTAGCATGAAAAAGGGGAAAAAGAAGTTACAGTCTGCATTCAATAGAATCTGGCCAGGCCAGGGGTTTTCACCTCCTCTAAGAGAAGACTCAAGCCCCAGTTCTGATCCTGCCTCCAACTCAAGGCAGTTTTTCCTGAATTATTTTATTCTTGTTAAACCCAGAAGCTTCCTTCTCAAAACAGCACCAGCTCCTCCATCTGAATCCTACGACTGCATACATGTTTGTAAATGAGGATTCTGTAAAATTACAGAGGGTGTGGTAAGTTCCCATATATGGAAAAAGCAAAGCCCCACGCATTGCATTTTTTTTCTGTATTGCAATTATTTAGACCAGCTTCACTCGACAGTGGTTGAGATAGCTTCCAGCAACCCCAGAAAGAGATAAAACGGGTATGAAAGACGGATGGATGGAACAGATTTCTTGAAATTAATTAATTAAAATAAGTTAACTTAAACATATGCTGTTTCTTTTATTGCATTGAGTATTTCCAATTTGTAACATCCTTAAGGTTTAACCCCCTTTGATCCATTTTTTTTTTTTTTTTTTTCAGTTTTGAGGCTTACACAACATTGACATTTCTGTCTTGCATCAAGTTTGGAAAGAAACCAGAAAAAAATAGAAGAAAAAAACAAAAAACCTCCAAGTGACATACATTAAAAGAGTTGTGGGCTTAGTGTTGAGCAAAGACAGAATGATAGTCCAAGAGCAAAAAAAGTATGAGAAATGCGGCGGTGGAGGCAAGGATCAAAATGGGGTAAAAAGAAAGATGGGGAGGCTGCAAAGAAAACTGATGCTTCAAAGTACACATTAAAAAAAAACACAAGAAATGAGATTAAGGGGGTAAGACAGGCTAATGGAGAGGGAGAAAAGGAAAGGAAGGCAAGAGAAAAGTTACTGAAGACAAGTAGGAGTAAAAGTGGTGAAGTTAAAAAGAAGTGGGGAGTTAGGGTGTATGCTGCCAGGATACAATTTCCACATTCTTCCTATCGCCACACCTAAATCCCTAATTGTGTAGCCGCAAAGAAAGTACTGCAGTGACCACAGCACTGCTGCTATAGCCGCCATTTAACTGTTAAAAACCTTGCAGTTTAAATTGGTCAGCAACCCAATCTGCATGTGACTGGGATTTCTGGAGTGAGCAAGAAGGAGAAAAGAAATGAAAAATAATTCCCGGAAAAGAAGAAGAGACAAACGAAAGTAATCCTTTTCGGAATTCCAGCTGGGTTGGGGAAACTGAGAAAATAAATAAGAACATTTCTCCAAATCACACTAACACCACACCATCAGCCTGTTAAATGTTTTATGGACTGAGACTGGCACCTAACGTGTTCACAAATTAAAATCACATGGATGAGCGGGCTTTCTTCTGGAATAATAAACACTGTCTTACATACAAAATTATTGAAACTATGTAGGAAAGGATATGCTGGAAATATGACAACTGCCCTTTGTGCATGCTAATAACAATACATTTAATGCACACATTACGGACACCCTCCCATACATACAGTCTTACATTGGACCAATCCAAATGACCGCAGAAAAAACAACAAAGAAGGACTTAAAAATATCCTCGACCTCAAATTAACACAAACATCTAAAATGAGGACTAGCACTCTCAACATAGCCACAGTCCAGCGTTTATGTATGTTTGAGTCCTGGGAGTGCGGATGTGAGGACGAGGGACTTGGAGGCACGAGGGCCCTGTTGTATATGAAATAGAGTACTCAGCTGGAACATCATTTTCCTGGAGGATGACAAGCCTCAAACCTCCAACAGCTCAGCCACTCCACCCCACTTGCTGCCTCTGATCAATAAACCTCTATTTTCTCCCCTACACAAGGTTTCCCATTCAATACTGCTGCCATTGGCTTTAAAAACATAGAAGCATGATCCATTTATTATTGGCTGTTACTATGATCTATCTGCTCACCCCACTCTCACCACCACCCCACATCTCTTTATGTTGCTGCCTATTGGCAAAAGCAGGGGTCTCTTTATTTCCTGCCCATGCTGCTTATTGACAGGCCATCACGAAAGTCCATCATTCACCCCACACTGTACATGACTGCGAAGATGAATGGGATATTGTTTTTAAATGTCTTTTAGATGTTTTGGCTTGGAGTAAAGAATAGTCTACTGACCGAATAACACTGACATAATTAGAAACCATCTTTAAGAAATTTGACGGCAGTTGCAAATACAACGTTTATCACAAATACATTTTTATGAAATAGCTGCTTGATGGGCTGATCTACACCAACAACTGTTTTAAATAAATTATTGCTATATAGACAGCAACTATGTTGTAACTTTCTGAAATTCTAAACAGCTTCCATCCTCCTTTTGTGCACCAGATTGTTTCATACCACCCCATTTTCTTTGTCTTATACAGTATTAGTCATTATTCATGACTACAGAATTTCTCAAAAGAACAAGAAGGTCATTCCAGAGTTATAACTTTTGCGTCCTCCAAAGCTGGTTCATATGGAACGGGGTAGCTATGGGGGGGGGGGGGGGGGGGGGCCCTCCAAGCAAAAATCTTTGCCCCTCACTCGCCCCCCAATTTTTGAGCCAAAATTAGTGTTATTATTGACAAAGATTAAGAAATATTAATACAACCTTCTTTAAGCATTGCAAAATTAACAATAAAAGTGACATTAAATTAAATAACATGTATTTATCATTTATTATTTATTTATTTCCAAAGTCTTCTGCCTCCCTCTCCATATAGATATTTTAGATCCTCCACTGTTAAGCTATATGTTCTGTTTCGTGCTATTAAATAAGGTTGTCTGTGTTTAAAACAGTAACAATCCAAATCTTTTTTTGCTCTTTAAAGTGTTGTCAAATCAAATAAATCAAATTAAACTTCATTAATATGGCGCTTTTTCTATATAACATAACATAAAGTTCTTAGGGTCAGCACCAATATTTTTCTGGTCCCAACCAGAGAAAAATATTGAATTATTTAGAATAAAAAAGAAAAACAGTTAGGGTTAATCTGCAAAAGCTAATTGTATAAAATAGTTAAACATCACCTTTAAACTTGCTTACTACAAGATGTTTCGTCTGGTCAGCAGAAAAAAATGAAGGCGACCATTTTGTCCAGATGATTTATGAGCTGGGCTGACAGGTCACTTTTCTCTCCTCTTTTTTGCTCCTTTTTTCCTCAGCTTCCTTCCACCTTTTTTTTGTTCTTCTCTCCTCACAGAAGCCACTATTTGCTTTCTTCAGATGAGACGGATTCCATCAGGTGACAGATTTATCAGCATCAGCATGAAGTAAAACGCTTCAACTCCCAGGCAACACGCAAAGACCGACTGCCAGGGAGATAAGAGTCATCATTTATACCTGCTCGAAAGTCCACAAAGGGACATTGGATTTTCCAAAAGAAAATTATTTTCCTTTTAACATCAACTTGAAATATACAGTATTCCTGTTTCTTAGAATCTACATGGCGTTTGGAGGTTTTCTACTTTTTAGATCAACCGGTTTATTTATCAATGTTTGATTTTTGAAGGACATATAAGGCTAAAGTTGCTGATAACGTCACTTGTATTATCCCAAGCTCTCTTTCTTTTCCAGCATTAATCACTATAATTGATCAAAGTCCAGGCCATATGTTGGCCTGCAAGTTCTTCCTCATTACCATACAAACAGATATTTGTAGCCCTCTGTACATGTAAACAGAGGATACCTCCTAAATCTGTGTTCCTTGAGCTTCTATGTCCTTAAAGGTTGCTTCATGTTCCTTAAGACAATTTCTTTGTCTTTAACATGCACAGCTGCAAGGTCAATAACAGAAGTCTTTTTGAACCGGGCATTTCATGCTCCACAACTAGAGCAAACAAGAGCAAAACTCCTCTTCCCCTGCAGGACACACTGAATGAACCAAGCATTTCCAACTATTTCCAAATTTCCACTATTCATAATCTTTCTTTGTATTATTTGCACGCTTGAAGAAGAGGATGACGATTTGTTGCCTCTATAAACAATTCATTAAAGAGTGTGGATGCAGACTGGTGGTTCCCAACTCCTGGGTCACTTAGTACCAGACTGCAGACAGAAAAAAAATGCATACATCTTGCATTCATAAACTTTGATTAGTTTCAATTTTTTTTCTGATACCGAAGGAGGTTTTATTTTTTGAAAACTACCAGATTCTGTTCACCACATCCGTATGACTTGACACTGCTCGGACGGCAAAGTTAGTAGCTCAAAATTTAAAAGCTAATTAAAACCAAACCATAACACATATTTGGGTTTGTTTGTTTGTTTTTTCTGGGAGAATAGAGCCAGTGAGGAAACTGAAGCAGAGCTTTCAACTTCAAAGAAACATAAACCTGCTATCTACAGACAAAATCAGGAGTCTTCCTCAAAATATGGATTTATTCAGACAGTTGTTCCCACGTACCAGAAGCTGCTCTGCCTGATATGCAGCGACAAATTTTTGAATGTTTCACAAACACCGATAATAAAGTTGCAGACACAGTGGATTCACTTTTATTATTATATATAGAAAATAACAGTTTTACAATGGTTGTGTCATTTTATTTTACTTTACTTATCATTCACACCTTATAATTTTGATGCGGCTGAAGTTAGCGTGCGATTGTCAGCATCCACTTTGACTTCATCTTTCATTATTCATCACTAAGTCAACATAAAGCCGCAAACATTTGACAGAGAATAAAGAATAAACTTAAGTTGTTTCTGATATGTGTAAACTTCTGAAAGGGACATTTATGAATTTTCTGTATCTGTTAAAAAACTGCCTCTGTGTTAATAAAAACAGTTAATCTGGATTTATGTAAAAACAAAATGTGAAAAATCTTTGATGATCTGAGATTAGGGTTGAGTTCTCAGTGTTATAATGGTATTCTATGAAAACAAACTGTTACTGTTACTTTTATTGAATTATTATTTAAAAATCAGAAACAACTTTCACAAATCAGAAACTTTGATTCCTCGAAAACAAAGATGTCTTCTTCGAAATCTTGAATCTTCATCATCTAAAATAAAATCTAATAATTTTTTTTTTTTTTTCAGATTTAAAAAAAAAAGTCTTGCAGTAGGATTTTAATTTGAATTATTATATATATATATATATATATTTTTTTTTTTCAGAAACCGAAAGCTTTGGCCCCATTCAGACCTGTCCGTGAAAATATTGTCTAACATTAAACCGGTCCATCGCCTAAAAAGGTTGGGGACCACTGATGCAGGCATCTGTCAGATCCAGATCAAATCATGCCATTCAATCTGTCTTTTGTGATCAATCTCTGCCCTTTCACAATCTACCCTCTTCTGCATTAACAACAACTTTTAAACTTTTGATGAAAGGGACAGATGAAAAACGAAGTATGGCTATAAGGTACAAGCTGTAAACACTCAACACTACAGGATGTCCGACAAAACTGACGCCCTTTCGTCATTGCAGCTGTGGACCTTTTCGACACAAACTGCTAGAGGTGTGGATGAGATTCTGAGTCTCTGAAACATATTGAGTTTGTTCGAAACTTTATACAGTTGTTAAGACACAAGATGGTGACATTTCTAAACAGGCAACAGAAGTGCTACTATACTAGTAGACACAAAAATAGGGACACACAATGTGATTTGAAAGATGAATTTTTAATTGATTCAACCCAAAGTTAAAAACATGTTGCGTATTTTGTTTAACTTTGGATTGTTATGACAAATGTATGGTGACACCGAAGTACAACTACATCAACAACAGTAAAAAACAAAAACAAAAAAAGCTATAGATCAAAACAATAAATAAAAAAGCAAAAAAGAAATACTAAATAAACAACATTGCACAATTCCAAAGAACATGAAACATAATAAGAATGAAAACTTTCGGAAAACAAAACTAATTTCCAGAAAGCAAAATGAAATGTTGAAAAATGAAACACAATACGAAACTGAAAAATGCAGGTACAATGGGACATCACTGATTGGATGTTAATGTCCTTATTCTTATAAAGGTTTTATGATTAGTACGGAGCACATCAAGTATCACACCATGAAATAACGTTCAGTTGAACTGCTGGACAGATGTCGTCATCCGATCAGCTGTGTCCATAGTACATACCTTTTCCAGTTTTATGTTGTGTTTCTTTTTTTTTTTTTTTACATTTTTGGAAATTACTTTTGCTTCTGAAACATTTCATTTTTATTTCTTTCATTGTTTGTTGGTATTGTGTTTTGGTTCCTGGAATTTTGTTTTAAAATTTCTTAAATGTAATGTTTTGAATTATTTGTTTTGCTTTTTTAATTGACATTGCCAATCTGTAATGTGTTTTTGTGTTGAGTGATTTGCTAATTGAATATGCACTTCAGGGCCACTGTACAAAAGTCTAAAACTGTGCTTCTCCAAAAAATAAAAATATTAATACCATTAATTGTTGAGTAAAGGTTCATCAATTTTCAGGGAAGCACTTATAATTTAAGAGGAAAACTGTAAACAAGACATCACAAATGAACTGGTTGATTTATTTGGTGAACTTTATGAGCCCTTAGCTGTGATCACATGAAAGAAGCATTCCTGAGACATTCAGAGAAGAGCTGGGATTTATGTAGTGCACTTTTCTACCTGTATGTGATGCACTTTTACCAGAGGTATACACAGTTCTCCACAGGGAAAACACTCTATCCCTCTATGGACAGTGTTGTATCAGCTATTGCATAGAGGGAAAAGTTATTTTTAGAAAAAATAAAAACAACTGGACACCAATACAGTCCTCTTGAATAAATTATACTTTTTAAATCTTAAAAAAAGGGCATGAAGGTTTAGAAAACTCCAGTACTTATCTGGATGATTTATTTTTTTTATTTTTCACTGTATGTATCAAACAGGAGAGGCAAAATAACAAAAATGTAAACAACGTCCTTGTTTTTTCTTGTTTTTGTTTTCTCGTGTACATCGGAAACTGGCTAGGTTGTACCATAAACTTGCTTAACCAAAGTGTTTTGTAAAATAGCATAGCTGGGACATATTTCCTTCTCAACTATTTTTAATCTGGCAGAGTGAAAAAATATGTATGAGGTTCAATTAAATAAAAGAGGACAAAAGGGAAAAAAGGTCTAAATAACATTTAGAAACATGAGGCTATGGTTGCCCTGTTCCACTGACCTCTTTGCAAATCTCTTTTAGTTCAGCCATAACATTTAAGGAAAAGAACAAAAGAACATAAATTACCAGGAGCAAATTCCTCAAGTCAAACGCAGGAACTGGCCACAGATAATGTTTCCTAGTGTCCCCATGACCAAATATTATGTCAAGTTAATGGTTAGGATCTCTGTATTTACTCTCCATTAGGTCTCAGTTCAAATACCAACACAGAGACACTCACAACCTGCCATAAGCTTTAAGAGACCTACACATTACCCTTTATTCTTAGCTTGTCACTTAGGAGAAAGCAGACAAACATACTGAAACAGGTCCCCAAAAATTAAACCAGAGTTAAATAAGTGAATACACAGTGGGCTTTATCATGAGACAACAATGAACATCCTCTTTTAGAACCATAAAACAGCCCCCTGAGTATATTCACCTGCCTGACTTTATGGATCTCAGGGCTTTTATTGGGCTTTATTTGCCATTCTTCGAGTGACACAGCACTGGAGCTGCACTAATTGAACAACAGTGAGACATTGATTGGAGCCATTATCCTTTCCAACTATAGAATTTAGGGCATTATTCTTCTCAACACAAGAAAGATATGGTTGGGGATTTGTCAAATAGAAAGCTGAACATCTACATCCCAATTTGCAAAATAAAAGTAATATATTTCTATCTGTGGTGAAAGATAAATTAGCTTTGAAACATGTGAAACATCTGACACAGTCACTCAAAATTAAAATAATTACAAAATGTGAAAAAGGCTGCTGTATAATTTGAGGTTGAAAATTTTTACAAAATCTAAGCATTGCCAATTGGCTATAGTGTATATATTTTACTGATAAAATAGTTCTTGCTGTGTGTGTCTGTGCACGTGTGTGTGTGTTAAAGGCTGAGGGTCAATCCAAGAGGATACAATATGTCTGTCACAAGTGACCGCTTCACGACCACAGACTCTGCTTGACGAACCATTTGGGAGCATGTGTGCTTAAGGCTGTGATAGAAAGAGCACGTTATCCTCTTTTACACACTTTTCTCTTTTTCACTAACCAGACGGTTACAACCCACCGCACATTGACCCCAGGGTCATCATGAGTGTGTCTGCTTAAGTTAAAAAAAAAAAGAATAAAAGCAGAGATGACCCAGGATTCAGTTGTGCAAACAGCAGTGCAAAAAGACATTTTATAGTCAGGTGCCTTTGTATAGGTTAGTTGTAAAGAAGCACATGGTCATGAGCGACACACAACCAGGAGATGCGAATGTATCTTCTAAAGTCAAATTCAAATCATGTCTGTGCACAAATTTAAATAAATCAGGTTTGCTCAAACACATCAACACTTAGATCGCTGAGCTTCACAGCTGCTATAAAATGCATTTATGGTGGGTTTATTGACAAAGTTGAGGCTGTAAATTAGTTGGTCCAGGAATCATATGCATTACTTAGTTAATTCTGTGCTTTGCAGTTTCACAAAGAACCCCTACAACTGTGTTACAAATGCACAATTAATACTTACAATTTTTTACAGCACACTTGTAGCAAAGCCAGTTTCATAATAACTCCTGTTTACAAATCTAAACCTCTACACCAAGGTTTTCAAATTCTGATGACCCAGGGGGGAAATTCTGCTATTTTGTTGGAGCACCTCATCCTTGTTTGAGTCATAAAACAATAAAAAATATGTGCTTTTCTGAATATGCAGAATGTCATAAAGTAGGAAACTGCAACAAGTTCATTTTTACCTTGTCCTTCTGAACATTAATTTGTTTTATGAACTAGGACAGGGGTGGCCAACCCTGGTCCTCAAGAGCCTCAAGCCTGCCTGTTTTCCAGCTCTCCCTCACCAGCATGCTGTTGATTAGCTGACTTAAGTGATTTCACATCCTGATTGACTGAACACACCTGATTTAGGTTATCAGCATCAAGCAATCCATGGAGACCTGGAAAACAGACAGGATTGAGGCGCTTGAGGACCAGGGTTGGCCACCCCTGAACTAGGTACTGAGCAAATTGGCTTAATATATGATGGCATTTCTGCTTATTTTCTAAACTTAACAAATTCCAAATAGTGACACTGATATTCATGAGCATCCTTTCTCTCTCTAGCCTTTTCTTGCTACTGCAACTTTTATGTTAATCTTTGTTATTTTTTGTGTCACTTTCTGTGTAGCTTTATTGGTCTTGTCCTGAGGCTCATGCGGCTCCTTTATCGCTCCTCTGTGGCTCTTTTGCTTTGAGGAAAGATGCTAGCTTTTTGAATAAATGATGGGTTCTGATTAAATTGCCTTCGCGATTTAAATTTCATCATTTATATTTGGATTTTTTACATCTACTTTAAAAAAAATCTACTGTTGGAGTAATTTATTATTAGAATAATCTTAAAGCACATATCCTGGTCTTCTGCTGTTCTTCAAGTTTATAATTGTAATTACATGCATAGATTTAAAAAAATGGGACTGTACACCAGTGTTGTCGTGTTTATGTTTCAGCGTAAAAGGAGAAAAAGGATGAGCACATTGGTGTATTTTATTTCGAAAGCAACTTGTTTATTTTGCTGCCAAAAGTTATATTTGTTAAATATAGATAGTACATTCAATGCCATATTTCAATTATTGTAAATATTTACAGGCTACAGTCTATAAAAGAATGGTTTAATGCTCACAAAAACAAATAGAATTTTATTTTTCTAAATGGTTAACTGGGAGTTTGCGGCTCTTGTTGGGTTTTGGTAAGTAAGAAACTGAACCAAATGCCTCTTTTCGTATTTAAGGTTGCAGACACCTTGTGTAGTGCACCTCCACTTATCTGACAAATCTTTACCTTTTTTATACAATTGATTATAATTAAACAAAATCTGTTTTTTTTCTTTTTTTGTGGTTATGCTTTTGTTCACAATTAGTATCTCAAATAAATTGGGTGTAAAAGAATACAATTATAAGAAAATGAAGTCAGCAGATTAGAAATGTGGTAGGTGGAGCCATCTGTGGAACGTGACACACCTGCATAGCAGCCACGGTTCAGTCAGGGAAAAATAAACTGCTTTCACTGCTACCTATAAATGAATGAATAAATCATCTTTTTTTTGTCACTGCAACAATTTTTCACACCTGTAAACACCTCGTGGTTTTACTCTTAAGCAACATCGCAAGGCTCCAATCAATTGTGCAAAAACCAGAGTGCTCCCAGTTTTGAAAAGTAAAATGTAATACTGTTTTTTTCCTATGTAGATTATAAAAAAACTGATAAGTAGTGCTCACAGGTTTAGACATCAGCAAGAGAAAATCAATAAATATTTAATCCCTCCCCACAACAGGGGTTCATATTTTGGAATGACTTCTGGCCATGCAGTGGGCTGCACATGAATATGGTGATAGCTGACTGAAAGTTGGTGGATCTGCTCATTTTATCCATTTATCCATTAGAATGCTTTCATTTTAAGTGAAGCCAACATGTTGATTTTTGTATTTCATTGTATATTTACTTTTCTATTAAAGGGAAGGAATATGTAATAAAAGCAAAACAATTTTTTGCAAACCTTTAAATTTAAGGCTCAAGAGAACTGGTGAAAGTTGGTTAATTTCTAAGCAACCACAGCTGGCTGTATATTACAGCAATATCTTTTGGATTGGGGAATGCTATGTTCTCAGCTGCCAATTTCCCCCTATTTAAATAGATTTTAGACTTTGAATTTATTTGGAAAACCGTCCCATGGATGTAGAATCAAACAAACTGTCAAATCTTCACCATTTCCCTTTTGTTTGGACTTACCATCATTAAATGAATCAGTTACATCCTCTAAATTAATCCCTTTTAGCCCCTGGAGATGCCATGAGATCTTTCTCCGTTTTGCCAAACATTTGTGGTGTGATACTGAGTCCAACGTACATAAGCATGAAATCCCTTTGTTGGCAATCCCAGACTTTTAAAAACACCCATGTGAGAATTTTACCTGATGGTAAAGCTATCTACTGTTAACAAATAGGAAAGTAAAATCACTTAATACAGTGTTTTAAAAGCACGAACAAAGACTGTCTAACAAGAACTCTAAGCACTCATATTAAAATCACACTAAGATCTCAATCTCTGTTTTGTTTTCTTTCATAAACTCAACATTTGACACTGTTACTGAGGGCTATTGTTCCCACTGCTGTCGCCTGAAAATATAAGCCTATAGGAAGCAATGAACAATGACTGTTACATGACCTTTTAATGGATGTAGCAGTTGTTTCGTCTTTTTTATGTGTGTGCGTACAAAAATGCGTGTTTAGACACCAGAAGAGAAACAGGAAAGTGACAAACATGGAAAAAAGATTAAATTGATGATTGAAATGTTTTTTTACACGTGACGTCCTGAGATCATGTGCAAATCCACATATTTTAGAGTTTTAAATAATGGTATATTTTAAGCACCGCTATACAGGCTGAGGAAAACATATGGTCTTCAGAGTTAGACAGCAGCCCTTAGGTCTCAGCATGCATTCCATTTTACTCAAGGTCATAACCTGAAATAAGCCATAAGATCTGGTATTTGTATTTTGAAAAATGTTTTATGTGCACGTTTTGTACTTTGGCATCTCAGGTTCAGACCTGTTCTTGTACAAATGATTCTACGGGATGTACAAAGGAATAGTAAGACAAAAAGACAGAAGATAAGAAGCTAAGGGTCAGAGCTATAGTAGATAAAACAATTATACCTCTGTTCACCCAAAAAAAAAGCTTGGAAAAGATTCAAAATGCTGCAAGATTAATTATTATCTTGAGGGGGCAGAGATGTGGTCAGGCCGAATGACTCACAGCAACCACAGCATGTATTCTTGGACAGTCTCTGGGGAAGATGTTTATACTGGAGTGCACTGTAATGTGTAAGCGTAAATTCTCATCTCCCTCAAACCTTCTGTCAAACCATATTTAATATCTTCATCCTCAATTAATTCTTTGGCTTCTAATCTTACACAAACCAGTGTCATTACAGAGTCGGTAATAGTTACAGTGGTTCCCTACCTCAGTTCTACCCAGACACCTACCCAGCGTAAATCTCTGATGGCATCCAAAGGTTTTAGTACTCCTTCATTCAGTCCAATGGACAAAGATCTTTCTTTTATGTCTTCACTAAAGCTTAGAATGAATTACCACAAGTCATCAAATTGATAGCACCATTAAGCCTATTCAAAAGAGCACTCATTTTACATCTAATGGATAAATGTCAAGCCAGATTGTTTTTTTATATTTTCCTGTTTAATTAATAAAATCAAATCAAAACAAAACATTGGACTTTGAACAACCACTAACAATTGCATTTGCAACTATGATTAAATACTATGTAGTATAAGAAATCATGTGTTTTATTATTTTTGTTTATTATAATAAAAAACAATACTTTAAAACATTTGTGTTTGTTATTGCATTTTTGTGTATTTAATTATGTAATGTTAGTTGGAGATAAGGTTGTATTTTGTGGACTGTTTCTTTTGTTTATCTACATGTGCTCTTCTGCAGGAAGCAAAAGTTGTGGCCAAGGGTGCAGCTGACTTAAATGCTGAAGCTAGCTTGATTGATCATGGCATGTGCCAATCTGATGCATGAGGGGATAGTGTTGGATTATCATTTGGTAAGCTTTGTTTACCCCTTTGTGTTTCAGGTAGTTTGATCAAACCATATCTAAACCCTTTCTCATTTCTGCTTGTTAGAACAGTATGTTTTTTTTAGTTAAACTATCTGATTTGTTGGTGTGATATGATTTTACAGGTCTAGTGATTGTGTTTAGGTTTTTTTGTTTTTGTTTTTGCTTTTTTAGAGTTAAAAAAATTCTCCATCAATCGTCCGTACTCCTGCCTTTCTCGGTTTCCAACAACAACTAAGGTAAACGTTGGAAAAGACTAAAAGGGATTGATAAGTCATTTTTAAAGAGCTCTATACTGCTTTTTAGTGTATTGGATATATTTTTTTTGCACGTCATTGTAGATTATTTTTTAAAATCAAATAAAAATGTCATTGTTTAAAGAAACGCTTTTTTCATAGAAAAATTTGATTCTCTTTTCAACAGATCAATAACAATGTATTTGTTGTTTTTCTTTTTAAAAGTCTTTCTGACTAAGTTGTGTTTTCTATTTGTAAAATATGTGGTATATACAGTTGCCTCCCTGCAGATCTGCTCTGACGATTACATTTTTGGGGTGCTAAATAACTTTTAAAGAAACATTTGTTTTTATGGTATGTCCTTAATTTTGATTCTGTTTATCTGATTTTAATTTTTTTTAAAGATAATAGCTTGTGTTTTTTAGTTATTATATCAAATGCTATTTTAAATCCACAAAAGAAGAACACACTCCAGAGCTGGTGTGGTGGGAGGTTAGCCCTAGAGGTGTTAAATTTGATGTTTCACACTTCTTCTTTGATATAGATGTGTCCCACAATACATAATTCATACATATGTTGTGTATGATCACTTCTACAGAAAAGAGATTTGAAACCTGCTGTTTACTCTAATAAACCATCAAACTAAACATGATTCCATTTATGGAAAAGTTATGTCTGCATGAATGCCCCTCAGTGAGTCTTTGGATATGTGCAGATGTTTTATAACCTTGTAAATGTTTTGATTTTGGATAAATAATGCTTTTTTTATTATAAACTGTTTTTTTTAAATAAAATAAGAAATCCAAATTGCAATTGCCAAGTATTATTGGAAAACAACCACATTTTGTGATTAAACACCAGCACACAATGTATGTCATGTGTAGCGTGCTGTGGTATGACCATGCACTGTATAACCAGTTGTTGCTTTCTTTGTGATTTGTGACGTCTCACCACCTTCAATTTTCTCATTAGTTTACTCTTGCTCTAAAGACTGTTAGAGATAAGGAAGGTTGAATATTGCTAACCTAACTGAATTAAACCATAACTAGACTCATATTGCATTTCATATAGTTCCTTTAGTTTTCTGCTCAGCACTTATCTGCAAATGTTAAGAGGAAATGAGTTCAAATCATATTCTTAGATCTTCCATGCTGAAGAAAAAATTATTAGCTTCAGTGATCAATAAGTGCATTTTTACTTTCTTTTGAAGCTGTTTGGCACAGAGATAACCTAACATCTCTGTATCAGCACTCTCCTATTAAAGTCATCATGAGCAAACAATAAAAAGTCTTTACACAAATATGCACAGACAGATACACAAAAATATCCTCCTTTTTCTTGTCAAGGGAGCTTTTATTTTGTGATCTCTGTGAAGTTTATCTCTGAGACTCAAATGTCAACATTTAATGTTGACAGACTCTGCTTCTTCCAATAATCCACCGTCTACAACCAAAGATCAGGAGACTTGTAGGTAAGAGCAGATTGTCCTGACAATATTTAAATTGAAGACTCATGCTTCATATATTATAATAAATTGTTTATATTTTTGAAACACGACTATTTAAATTGAACCTTTGGGAAAAACAAAAGGTTATGACTAAGATTGAAAAATTGGTCAGATTAATCCCACTATCCAAAATCAATAAAAGTTGGAAATCTAAAAAGACTTAAAAAGAACAAAAAACAGTGTTTTTTTTATAAACAAGATGCCTTTGGAATTGCACTCTTGCATTAACATTCTGCCTTAGCAAAGTTGGCATTGCCACCAAAAGAAGAACACATTTGCTAGATCTTTTTTAAATTCTATGATAACTTAAAAAACTCAATCTAACCTATGTGGGAACTTCACAAGTGCATCAAACACAGAGATGTTGCAGTTTGAACAGAATCCTTGAGTGTTAAGGCCCCTTCAGCATTTAAAACCACAGGTTCTGTAAGGACTTAGCCATGTGAAGGGAACTGTAATCAACTTGGTAAAAATTCTCATAAAAATACTCAAATCAAAACTTTTCAATTTTTGGATTTGAAATTTGTCATTTTGCTAGGATTTTCTGGTATTCCCCTTTCTCAGGTATTATGTGGATTTCTTTTTCCCATGGCCCATGAACTCTGAAACATTTGGAGTTCTTCACAAAAATTAGCTGTCAAAATTGACCTGACAGTTCTCCGGAGAAAAATTCATTGTGCTTTTAGTTTTCCTCCTTTGTCTCATTTTACATTTTCTTTAGTCTTTTATGTAAATTTGCAGACTGTTTGTCAACTGCATGTCTTTTTGTTGGGTTTTAAATAATTAAAAAAATGATTAAAATATTCCTATTGGAGTGACATAATTTTAATCTAAAATAATGTAGGTGAAGACGCCACAAACAGACACATAAACTTAAAGCAGATTTGTTTATTATTGTCTGGCTGTTAAAAAAAAGAGACTTGGTGTTTTGTAGTGGAAGAAAATGACAGAGATCTTGGGATGTAAACAGCTGAACCATCTACTCTCTTACCAATACAAAGTATGGGTAAGGATCGTTTTAGAAAAATGACTCTTGACTATAACATCTGGCAACTGAGAAAAATATATATATATACTTTGGAGGAGTAATAAAACTTTACACATGTATAATATCTTGCCACTGTGTCAGCAAAAAAGATCCCGTCTACCATTTACAGCCTCGTGGTGTTAGCACTGATCAGATACACTGCTTTATGGCACTTTAGAGTTAAAAGTCTTCCTCAAACAGATAGTTTAAGACAGAACCATTAACATGACTGCACTGTCTCTATCTCAATGACTACAAAAGCACTTTAGATGTTGGAACCTCACAGGAAATATTCTTCAATTGAATTTCATAAAAATTCCTCTACATCAGTCCATTACCCTTTTGAATCGCCTCTGATTTTGTCAAAATAGAGGGTAATATACGGTTGTAATGTAAGAAAAAAAATAATAAACTGGTATGTTTTCGATTTTTTGAGGCTCCAGTACAAGAAGTGCAAGTTAGATTTGGGCTTTTACTCCAATCATCTTTTGATCTATTTGAGCCGCTCTCAGTGGTCTTTTAGTTAAGATTATGTTGTTTTAGCCAAAATAAAAAAACCTGTGTCATTTTCTGGGACATAGTTTCTAAAGAGTGGCAGTTGTTCATTAAAAAATTCAACTCTGAATTGTGGGCGAGACTGTTAGAGTAAGCATGTCCTCATTTCCCATCATTCCTTCGTTTATATGGTCTGCTACTGCAACAGCCCCACACAACCCCAACCTAACATTGGTGAGAAATACTGCAGCTATCCTGCTGTACAGAAGCCAGTTTGGACAAGGAAAATTAAGACGTGCATGGGTCTAGTCTACATGCGGCTGCATCAGAAGGGAGCTTGTGGCCAGCTGACCGTAGCACCTTCATGTTTGCCACAGGCTTTTTACAACAAAATATTTTGTTTGATACTGATTGACAATTTGAAAAAAGAAAAACACTAAGAAATGCAGTTAAAAGCTCAATTTTCTTGATGTCCTCCATCATCAGAAAAATGCCACAAGAACATGTTAAAATCACCATAAAACGTGATTTTCATTGGAGTTGGTATTTAAAGACCTAATATTTTATGCTTTTTTGTGTAAATGTAAACAACTTTTTTCTGAAATATGTGGGATCACAACATGACGCAACCATAACTTGTTTCATTTATTTGTTTATTTTTGCATTCATCAAAGTGGCTTTACGCTTCATGGGCATTATTTTTTTTTTTTCTAAAAATAAGTTTGATCAGGAAAGTTAATTCTACACTATTCTGTCAGTATTTGAATGCTAAGAAAACACACATTCGGTTATAAATTCAACCAACAAAAAATGAAAAAAAAAAAACATGTAAAGAAATGCAAAGCTCATAATATAAAAAATAGCCATGCCTTGCTGAATTCATAGGATTTAAGTAGCAAGATAATACTATATAAAGACATGATCAACTTGTTCTTAGAAACACCTCTTTAAAAACTTAACATTGATGCACTTTTAGGTTCAAAAAGCAGAATATAGCATGTAGTTCAGTTAGGAGAAGTGATGATTGTTGTCCAAAAAAACTAGAGATACACCATCCAAGCAGACATTTATTACTTAAGAAACAATCTCTGCAATGCTTTAGTGTCATAATCTCAGCACATGTGAAAGGGTCACTTTTTATAGCCATAACGTTGTCATATGAAGTACCGGTGTGTGTGAGAGTGTGTGTGTGTGTGTGTGTGTGTGTGTGTGTTTCTATGTGTCCCAATCAGATAAATTCAAACGTGAAAGTGTAACATGACTGATGATTGGTCTAAAGTTTAAACAGTGGAGCTGACAAGCCTTTGTGTATTATTTGAACTCTTACCACCTCAGACTATTAAACTGTATAGAATGTAATAATATCCCTCACCGGTGCATTTAATCCTTCTATCCCTGTTTATGTAGACAAAACGTTTGGCCCTGACTTGTACATTTTTTCAGTTTTACCTTTAACACATCTCCTTTTTATTCTCTAAATTCAGGTTAATCATTTCACTAAAACTATCTGGCCAGAGAAGATCTTATCAGCTTCTATGTCATTCTGTAACCTAACCTGCACCCCTCACCCAACCATCTTTCTGCTCCTCCTTGCCAGCTACTATGTAATACTCTGACTCCACCCATCACCGCTTAGAAACATTTCAGCTTCAGCCAATCTGAGCAGCAGCAGAGAGACTGACTGAGATCTCCAAAAAGTGGACTGAGTTAACAACACAGTTTATTAGTCTGCTTATTCATTAAAGTAAGGCTATCTTTATCATCACCCTTATTTAATAAAATGTATGAAATTACAAGCCAGAAGTTCTGCACGTTATTGTGTGCAGAAGTGGAACATTTTGCACTTTTTGAGGACGTTTACTTTGAAATAGGAATGTATTTTTATTTAAGGTCGTAGTAAATCACATCTGGTAAAGTTATGAGTGTCCTCCTAAGTAGGGAAGCTTGACCGAGTGTTGAGATGAGTATTTTGCAGATTCAAAGAAAGATGGCAAGTGACAAAAAGCTTTGGTTTCAATAGTGCTTATTCAGAAAACGATACATTTGTTTTAGTATTTATTAAAGAAGCATCCTTATAGTACAATATCGTTGTGCCTTTTCTTAAAATCATGTTTTTTTCCAATATTCCTTGTGTCTTGACTGAAAATTTGGAAGCCCACCCATTTTATTAATAAAGAAGCATCATGATACTCATATATTTCATTAGCTTCCTATTACGATAAAAGAAACAGTCAAACAAATAAATTAGTACATTTATTTACCTTTGCTTTGTGCAAAAAAGTAATAAAGAATCATTTTTATTCTGCAATGAAGTTTTTGTGCTTTTATTTCTGTGAGGTGGGGGACCTTTCAGGTATATTTGCTGACTTCTCTCTGTATCCTCCTCTGCTATACATTTGTGGCAACATGAGCCAGCATGCACCATGGGGACGCAGGAGGAGGCAGGTGAAAATACAAAGTAGCTCAAAACTGATGTCACAACACAAATTGATCCTTGCTCAGCTAATTAATGATAATATGTCAGAGGCAAAAGTATAATTTATTGGATGTTAATGGGGGGGAGGGGGGGGGGGGTAATAAAAGCCATGTGAAGCCTGAGGCCGAATCCGCTCATATTTTCTCCAAAACAGTAGCAGAAACGATTTGAGGAAATAACTGGACGTCATGATTAAATTGATTGATCAGATTACATTGGTCAACAGCCAGGTGTCTGCAGTGGGTGCGGGTATACAGTGCTGTTTTAAAAATTAAACTAGATAATAGAAAGTTGAAAAAAGAAGTTAAATAAAGTAAAGAGAATACTGGAATTCGTGGATAGATGCTCATGTGCGTCCATCCATGTACCACAGCGCGCTCCTGCTCCCCCTGGTTCCAGTCCACCTACCTCCGCGCTCTCCCTTTGCACTCCGTGCACTCACGAGGAGGCTGCTCTCTCGCACACTTGCATCACCTCTCTTCATTTCCTTGTTCTCCCTCCGCTTTTAAAGTCCATCATTAGCGGGATTTACCAGCTGATATTGCCGAGGGACGAAACTGGAGGGTTTGAGGCGATGTGTCTCGGTCTCCGTGTCTGATTGGAGCGAAGGAAAATGATGTCAGACGACCGCATGCGCTTCGGATTGGAGAGAGCGGAGTAAACAAAGCCGCGAGGAGAAGGACAGGTCTCCACATCTCCAGACGGTCCGACCGCGCACACAATCCAACTTTACGCAGGAGGGAGGGCGGCCCGGCGGCGCTTGCTTGTACGCTAAAGGCTGAAAGTACTCTGACCATGTCACGGTAATTGGTGACGCTCTGTCGATACGAACAGATCAAGGGGACTTAAGTGTCGCGGACTGTGCGCAGCTTTAATATTTATTAGAGGTCGTCCAACTCAACTTTTAGAATATAAACAAGATCGTTCGCCAACAGCGTTCAGTTTTATCTCTGCGTACGGCGCGCAGTCATGTCACTGAAATTCAGCAAGAGCAGGGAGACGCATCGGCGATGTAGTAGTCCGGTGTTGTAAAGAAAGTTAAAGTTTAGCTCAAATCTCAGAGTTCGACAGTCTGGAGACCGAGCTGCAGAAAATTCAAAGAGAGAGTCAAGAAAAAACATTTGGGGCACTCGGAGGTGTGTTTGTGCCACCTCCCACCCAGGTGTCCCGCCGAGCGGTGCGCAACCTCCAGCTCAGGCCGGCTCTGCTGACATGCTGCCCAAAGTCGAGACTGAAACCTTGGGACTCTCTCGATCGTATGGGGAACAGGGGCGCATGCCAAGGAACATGCAAGGTAGGCTCTACCGTTCGTCTGAATCTTTTTTAGACTTGCGGGTCTGTGAGTTCCCACGCATGAAGCAAAAAGTTGGAGACGCGGAAAGTTTGGTTCAACTCTTCTGTCGGAGTGCGTTAAAGCGCTGAGGTGAAGGTGTTCGCGGAGTCCTTCAGAGGGTTTTTTTTAACTGAAACACTCAGTCTCAGCTGAAGTCTCTAACATACTTATTTTAATGGCTTTAACAGCACGTGTTAATATCCAGCTTGGCGCATGATCAAAGGTTATTACGCTCAGCTGTCATTCATGCGGTGTGCTGTGCGCAGCCGCCTGATACGCAAAGAAAAAGAGAGCAATATTCTGATAAGTTCACATTTTGCTTCCCTTATCTTCCTGGAATATAAAAGGCAAACAATCAAAACAGGATTTTGACCAGAAACATTTAACAGACGATTACAATTATGGGGATGCACAGAATTTTGAAGTTGTATTTATTCCTAAATTTTGTAATGTTGTTTTATACCTTACTTTATGCATTCGGCAAAAACTATCCTTGCTTATTGGTCAGTGAATTTCAGTTTTTAGAAGGTTTATTTTTACTATAAAAAATAACTATAAGCTTATAAAATAGAAATATTTTTGTAGCATTTATTATTTTAGAAATTCGGTGAACTGGCGTTTTCAATATTCAGTTAAATTATTCGATATCCAAAACTTACAAAGCAGGAAACAAAAACCAAAAAAAGAAGAAAATAATGGCACAGACACTAACTAAATCTATAAAAATCCTTTGTAAAATTATGTGGTTTCAAATGTCTTTGATTTTAATGCAAATGTGACCAAATTAGCATGCGTATTTCACAGATAGGGCATAATTATTTAAAGTCCCCAGGGCACACAGTCATTTTTTTTTCTTGACCCCCCCCCCACCCCCCCACCCCTCGCGCAAATTAGACTACACATGTAGCGGCGAACATTTAAAGACATTCTGACACTTACGCCAAGATAAACTCGCTTAACCCCCCAGTTCCCCCGCATGTCATTCCACAGCAATAAAAGCGGGCAATCAATTAGCCCGCTTTTATGCTTTATGAGAGCCTGATAGCGCGCGCTCATAAGGAGCTGGCAAGATCGACTTAGCGTTGTTTGTTCTCCAATATAGATGTAAAACAAACAAAAAAGAAGATAAAATAAGAAAGAAACGTTATTTTTAAACGAACCTGTATAGGGGCCTGCAGACGCCGGTGGACGGTCTTGACCGACGTTGCTCTGCATATTCCACCACAGTGTAATCTGATTACATCTATAATTGAAATCTGCAGCACTAAAGGAACGAAAGCTGCATTAGATGCACATCTAAATTCACTTTGCGAGGGATTTAACATGAAAACTGCCACTTAGTAGCCTAAATGTAGTAATAATCTATAAGGATTTATTTAAAAGGAGCTATTGATGGGATCGACTGTGAGGTAATCGCTCAGATTAAACTACTTTAAAATTATATATTTACTTAAGACTCCTAAATGCTACATGGAAAGACTTTCTTTATATTTGTGGCGTCAAGGCCAGCTTCATTACATGTGGGCTACTAATCATATACGTTCACTCACAGCAGATCTGCCATGGGCAAACATATTTTCTGGATCTAAATGTGTCCAAAGTTGGAGTTTTTGAGTAAAATTAAAGTGTCCCTTTTTTCGTTTGCGCGCTTTAAACCAAATAGGTTAAACGTCGACAACCGAGTTTCTGGATAAAAAAAAAAGGAGGGGGAAAACTCAGTAGAACTTGTTGCTTCACTGAGAATAATAAACGCGGATCCCAGCAGAGCAATGCGCATTAACACACACTCGAAATGCTGTCTAATTAAAGAGTTTTGGAGAGCAGATGAAATGATTTCTTGAGCATTGCATGCGTAAAGGCCGTGGACACAGTCTGACCAAATATGTCCGCTTTTTCAACCACATCCTGTATCTTTTTTTTTTTTTTTTTTTTTTTTTTAGTAGTGCTCTAAATGCTTTTGCAAAAGCTGTAAATGTCAGTTTGGCTGTTTTTCTTTGCGCTGCCTCACACACGCATCCAAGCATCGACGCACAGGAATACTGCAAGTACTCCATTTATTAAAAAAAAAAAAAAGATTATTTGTATTTATTTGACTCCCCCAAAACAAAACAAAAAATATAAGGAACTGTGAGGTTTAGGAGCTTTTGCCAAGTTTCATTTCTAAAATAAAAAAATGCCAAATTTCCCTTCTGTCGTTATTTTCCTGTCAAAAATGTCAACAAAACTAACTTTTTTCAGCGTAGAACCCTTTAAACCTGCACAACCGACTTTAGCTCTGCACAAAATTATTCCACAATATTACTTGCAACACTTTTAAACGTAAAAGAATTGAAATGCATTGGCCTCTGGCATTACGGCAGATTCTTCGAGAGGATAAAATGTGTTGGTTTTGGATGTTTTCGCACGCCTGCAGAGATAAGAGCTTCTCTGTGTGTCTTCATTTGTCTGTGGGCGGTAACATTTTCTCATCCAATCCTCAAGTCTAATATCTCCCCATTTCCCCTCAGCGATTTCTCGACTTAGACTCATGCATATTTATGAGACTGACTTTCATGAGCCGTTTTATTATTATTTATATTTTTTATTATTATTTTTCTTTATTTATTTATATATTTCCTGCTCCGGTCTGCAGCCATCAAAAGGGAGGGCAGAATAACGGTTGCGTCCTTTCAACTCACATAAAAGTCGTGCATTCATCGTGGCCCCTCACACTCCCCCCCCCCCCTCCTTGGATTAGAGCCTCAAAAGTGGGCGCAACTTTAAAATACTTCACTCAGTCGCGACGCGGGGTCCTCCCCTCCCGGTGGTTCACCCTGATGGAGGAGCGCGCGCTTTGGGGGGAAGAGAGCGCTGCGCACTGAAAGAGACTCCTCTGTGTCCTCCGCAGCCCCCCAATTAAAAATGATGGACTACTCCTATGACGAAGACCTGGACGAGATGTGTCCCGTGTGCGGAGACAAGGTTTCAGGGTATCACTACGGACTCCTGACCTGCGAAAGCTGCAAGGTTGGTGACCCTCTCCTTACATTAAAACGTGTCTAATATTGTATATCTTTGAATTTTTGCACTCAAAAAAGACTCAAATTTCTTTCCTCCTACTTTGACTCAAATTTTAAAAATAGTTGGCAATAGTATTTCTGTTTTATCTAATTTTTTTGCTGAAAATTTCTTCACAAGGTGTTAAAAAAAACCTTTTTTGTGACATACAAGTGCACTAAAGCAAATGTCTCCACATCTAGAGGCCAAAATATCAGACAACGTTGTGACAGATGACCCAATAAAGTCTTCCTTTTAGTATCAGAATAGAGTGTGAAAAGTGGAAAAGATTTTATCGTAGATTTTTTCCGTCTACTTTTGCAGCAGCAAACTATACAAAAAGTGTGTACTTTGCCTCGAGGCAAGGTACACAAAAGGGATGTTTGTGTTTGAACAAGCTGTCGAAAACTCTCATCACAAGTTCATTAGGAGCCAATCGGCATTGTCTGGAGGCAAAATTGTTTCCATAGAGGGACTGTTGATGAGGCAACAATTTAATTTGAGGTCTGTCAACAACTTATTTGCCCGTCTGCTCCTCTTCTCCAGGCAGGTTATTTATTTATTGTTTTACTCATCAGTATCTAGTCTTTTTTACTGTTCAAGCTGGCAGTGCAAAATTAAGCTAAGATACATTGATTGTGAACTGTATAGTTTGTTGTTGTTTTTTTCTTCTAAATTGCAGCTCACAATGTTGATGCTGCAGCATACATTTCTTGCCTATGTGGTCATTATTCAAAGCAGATGTTATGGATTTTATCCTGTATTTTGACCTTGAAACGCTGAGCTTTCGCTTGAAGGGAGACGTCAGTGGCATCTCTGCTGCTTCTCACCCTCAGTACAGGCTCAGGTAGGGTGAGCCAATCCACACGAATCCAGACTGAAGCGCTCAGGCATTGTGCACGCACAAGCACACACGGTGCAGCGAAGGGGTGTTTTATGAAACGTTGTATATCCTTGTTGAAACATTAATGATATTGATAATCACCTGAAGCTTGTCATTGATTATATCTAAAATGTAGCAGTTTGTATGATCATCGGGGCTGGACTGATAAATCAGTCCGTTGGCACATTACAGGTTCATTTCAACATTAAATGCACTCTGTCAGCAGGCAGTGAGATGCATCTCCAGTGTGAAAAAGTCTTCTCTTAGGCAAAGTCTAAAAACACCAGGAGTAATATTTCAGTCAGTCTTTTCTATCTTTTTACTTGCATTTTTTAAAAAGTTTATTGTAAAAATAGTTTTTTTTTAATAAGTCGAGTCTCATTTCTGCTTTGCTTCGTGAAATCACACATGATCCCAGTCTTCACCAGACTTTTACAATTAGAATTCCTCCTATTTTTAATTTGTGCATATAATCACAGAAATACATAAAGGTTCTACTCCCACCGTCTTTTTAAAATAAAACATGCAGTGCTAATAAAGATGAAAATAGTGATAAGATAACAAATAATAATATGATTATTGCCTTTTTGTGTATTTGTTTAAATGGGCTACATTTGTAACCAAAATGTAGCCAAATCTCTTACAGCTTTTATGATTTTAAACCTTTTTTTTTTACATTTATGATTCTAGTTTCTAAAAAGAATTTAAAAAGTTCTGTGAAACAAATCCTTCTTAATGAGCATCAGATTGTAACATTTCTTGATTTGAACTTCAAATCGGATGCTGCCCCTGATTTCCCCAAAGCAAATATGAATCAATTTTGATTCAGAACACAGCATATGATGTGGTTTTTTGGCTCTAACAAGTCAATATTCCACATGTAAAAACTGTTTTTACTTTTTTTTAATTTTTTTATTTGGCAAAATCAGGCGATGCTGATGGTAAATTGAATCTGTTTGGTCAGATATTGACAAAGACCCAATATTTTATTTTATTTTAAAGAGAGGGTTTAAAGATTCTCCTCCTTGGTTATAGGTGTAGAATACGTTAATACCATCTTCCTTTCATTTGATTTTCTCAGGTGCTGCTGGTAATAAATTCCATGTTGTAGGTATGAACTTCTGTAATCCCGGAACTGTGAATTATGGATTTAATTTATTGGATTTTTTTTGAACTCGTGTTCGTGTTTTTCAATAATTAAGTGAAGGGCTGAAAAGGTGCTTGCCCTGTAATTCCTGGAGTCTCTCTGTGAGCAGAGAGACTCCAGGAATTAAATAAGATTTCATGTACATGTTGGCTGCAGCAAAAGGGCACTTGAATACTGTATAAATGAAAATTTCAAAATAAATTCCTGAGGTAACATTTGTGGATTTACACATAACGTTTTGCAACACACTTCTGAAAATGTTGATATTTGTTTGTATAAGTGTGCAGCATCACATCAGTAGAAATCTGGTTTGTTAGAATTTTGTGTGCGTGTGCGGGCCCCTCTCCCTCTGTCTGGGAGCGTGAATGGGCCAATTACCATCGCATTGCAGGGGTCAAGAGTGTTGACGTCTTAATTGGTTCTCTCTGCAGGGCTTCTTCAAGCGCACCGTCCAGAACAACAAGCGTTACACTTGTATAGAGAACCAGAGCTGCCAGATTGACAAGACCCAGAGAAAGCGCTGCCCGTACTGTCGCTTTCAAAAGTGCCTCACAGTCGGCATGAAACTAGAAGGTACAGGACTTTTTTTTTCTTCAAAACTTTCTTTGTAAATATGAGTATTCTGTATTCTCACTCATCTTAAGCATGTGATTACAGTCTCATGATACAGCAAATCTGAGCATTGAGGGCACAGCAGTGCTCATGGATAATGAGCAGTGGTGGAAAGTTTGGGATTTGTTCAGAGTGGATGAATAGGACTCATGCTGTCACATTCAAAGCTGTATCCAAACAAGCAGCTGTTACAACCGACTGGCCATTTTTAATTTTAGTGATTTGTCTTTAGATTTTCAAACAGAGCAGATGGTTAACAGCGCAGAGTCACAGTTAATCTCATTTGGATTTGCAGTACAACAAAGTATATTTACTGTAAAAGTGCTAATAAGTAAAACTGTATTTAAAACATGTGAAATGCTTCCAAAGTAAAACTTCCGTGAATGTGTTTTTAAAATATGCTGTATTTTTTTAGATGTATAAAGTAAGTATGATCAAAAATATTATAAGAAAACATGCTAAGTTTTCATCAAACATGTCTATTGACAGACTTTAAACGTTCATTAAAAGGAAAAGTACTTTGAGCAGTAATGCTGCTTAAATCAAATAGGTTAAAAAGATCAACCATATGGTTAATCATTAATCGTATTCTGCAACTCTGCAATAATTAAACAATATTCACTGTCATAGGATTTTGGTCTTCTATGCGTTTGTGCAAAAAGCCGTCACCAAAATCCTTTTTCTTTTTTACTGATGTGAAACTGAGCCGACTTATTCAGATCCAACTTTCCCTTTTTCCTTCTGGGAAACTTAAGACTGACTTTTCTTAATTATCAATTTGCAGGTGAATTGCTTCCTCCGTATTGGACTTATCCAGTGTTTCAAAATGGTTAACGCCTGCTTTGACACAATGATTGCTGCAGAATAAAGTTTCATTTATTTAGAAATTCAAAAGCGATCGCCTCAGTAAACCATCCACCCTCGAAAAGAGATATAAAGAACCTTGTGAAATGAAGCCTTTACTTTCGACCACTGTGATGATATCCAGAAACAGCTTTTTTGGTATTTAGAAAAGGGTCAAAGGGAGTTGGGGGGGTGGGCATCAGGTAGCAGCTGTGCACTTAAATTTCCAAAGCAAAAGATTAAATATTAGATTTGGCGGATGGCAAAAACGATAATGATGATGCTTTTGGCAGACTATTTCAAGACCCCTTTGTTTAACTTGAGTAAAGCTCAGAATCTTTTTTAAATCTGGTTATTCAGGACTGACAGGAAAGGAGGGCGAGAAACCTCCATTTAGTGCTCACAGATCATGCTCAGAATTAACCTATTTTTCTCACGTTAGTTGACACGTTTCATTCTGTAATTACTCATCATGGCATGAACAGAGAATTTTGAAGGTCATCTTTTAACTGTGCTAAAATCGAAGCTTTAAAAGGAAATGTTACAGGTTAAAAGTTACGCCTTTTCCCTCTAATTTTAATTATAATGCTGAATTTGTAACAGTAACTAAGCTAACATTTTCCTGAAATACCACATATAATTCACAAAAGAAGAAAATAATTGAGAGTACAAAAGAAAAAAAAAACTAGAATACCTGAAACCCTTTTGGAGATTTCTTCCTTTGCCTGCCATGCATCTTTTAATTAATTGCTGTTAATTGTGAATGGCCGCTGGCCACAATGTCCCGGCCTGTCATTTCTAAGCTAATACCTATGGGGAGGAAGAGGAGGGAGGGGGGTAGTGTTTGATTTGTTTTGCCGGCGGTAACTTTCCGCTCGAGGGCAAGACGAGCCCTGCAGCGCTCTGTCAGGTGCCAGAAGCTCCAGTGGGCGACTCCTGCCACATCCAGTAAAGACCTCCCACACAGAAGAGCTGACACCCCTCAACCCACACAAAAACACACATGACATACAAGCACACACATGCACGCACACACATACAGGTCTTCCTGGTAAACACACAGATGTGCTGGGGAAAAAAAGTGTTCAGGGAGTGACAAGCTAGAGGAAAAAAGCCATGATTTTGTCAGAAAAAAAGGCTATTTATTTAACCTATTTTGTCTGCAAGAATAACCTCTTTATGTCACACAGAAGCTTGCAGACAGCAACATATTTAATAAAAAATAAACAAAGAAAAGTCAAATTGTCATTAACTTGTTATACTTTTCTTGTTCTCTTTTTATGTTACAGTGTGCGTCAGTGTTCTGTTTGTTGACTGTGGAGCAGTAAGCCAAATGTTTCACCTTTGAGCTCACTCGCTCAAGAGTTAGCTGTAAAGACATGAGTATGACTTTTTTGCTGTTTAGGTGATAATGGGTCCTAATTATCTTGATGAGCTATCAAGTGACCTATATAGAACTAAAGAAACATTGTCTACTCTAGGTAATTCAGTGTGCAAAAATCTCAAAATGTGTTGAACTGAAGGATGTATATATTTTTTTATTACTATGATTATTCACAGGTTGATCGTGTCCCATGAGGCTGAGCAGTGGCACAGAAACACATAACTCTGACCTATATCTCCCGCTGTAAATCAGTTATTTTTTTTTTTTTATCTCTGCCTGATAACAAAAGAAAAATGTTGTAACCTTGATGAAAATCTGCTTTGGACCTAAAAAGGTTCGACACTGAAGCTTTAGACATTATGGGGAGCAGCCTGGAAAAGTTTAATTTACAAGGTGGCTTTTACAGTTTGCTTGCCGTAATCCTATCAACAAATGTATAATCATTTTAAATGGTTTAGTTGATAGTTTTTGCTTACATGAACAACATTGTTTGTTTTTGGATTTTTAAATGGTCAACCCTATTCTTGGCTATACTTCAGCCATAGATTTACTGAGCCGATTAAACTCCCATGCGGCCGCAGCGCTCTCTCCTCAGTATGCTGTGCAGCATCTTTGTCGGCATTGTTTCATTGAGAGAACACGGTCTGATCCATTAGAACGTCATTCACTGGAGCTGGTGAAGCGTGCCATATCTGAACAGCTCCCACTGGCACAGTTTTCTTTTTTGCTCTCTCTAATAGTTGTCTTACATCACATGCTTCACTAAGCTGCCTAATATTTCCTCTGCTTGTGCATCATGTAGAAGGTAGAGCAGAACAGTGTTATTAGCAATGTTGGCAGTTTGAACACATTTCAATTCTGCGGAGTATCATCTGAGGAAGTAGGAGTTACACATCATCCATACAGAAAAATACAAAAAGACAGAATAAATGGGGGTCAAAAATGCAGATTGAGTCTTTTTTTTAAATTGAAACAGCATGTAGTTTTGTTTTATCTAAAAAAAAGTAACACGATCCATTTTTTCCCCTCTAAAACCAGGCATCATTTTTTTGTTGTTGTTTTCTTTTAAACACGCTGTTCTCCTCCTTCAGCAAGTGTTCCTTTTTTATGCATTCTCATGCATGTAGTTAATCCCCCATCAAATGTTGTATTGATTGATTACTACACATGCAGAACCTCTGAAGAGCTGTTTAACTGAAATTAGCACCGGCAGCTGGGGCTTGTTCATTCCCCTCAGCAGCACTCCCCCTCTCTTTCCGCTTTTTATTTCCTCCCTGTCTCCATCTTTCTTGCTCTGATTTGTCTTCCATCAGCCTCCCAGTACCCACAGTGGAAACCACGGACCTGTCCCATTACATATGCATAGGTATCATAGGTATTCATGTGTGAGCAGTGGATAGGGCGCATCCGGAGCAGGGGCCAGGGCCCTGACATGACAAACAGGGTGTCAGCAAGACCCTGTGGGACCCATTAATATGCCGGCAGGCGACAGGGATCTTCACATGCGCACGTTTAATATTCCTGTATATTAAACGATCATAAATCAGAGGATATAAGCACAGAAGGCTGTATGTGTGTTCAGGTGTGTTTGTGAATATGCACAGGTGTGCGTAGGAAAGCTGTGTGCCATAGAAAGAAAATAAATGCAACGTGTGCATATTTGGGATTGTACACGTTTGATCTGAACAGAAGGTTCTGAACATTTTGGAGGAAGAGCAAATGGATTGTAGTTGAATCAAGCTTTGTTTTTTTTAGGTTGTTCATTCGTGTGAAATCTGGTCTTAAACAGAATTTTAAATAGTCCCAGCCACTCAGTCTTGCTTTAGTCCCGCTGATGAAACTACAATACAGATTATTTTCAAGTATTTCTATTTTAACTTTTTATTAAAATCATGTTTTTTAATCATTTCATTTTTCACTATCATTTTGCAGTTTTTAGCTAGTTGTCTGTTCATATTTATTTTTGCCTCTCTTTGTTCAATGTTTTACTTCTCCTAGCATAAATGTATCTAACTTTGCATAACAAAAAAAAAGAATGTCTGTATGTGATTTTCCCAGATTTTAGCCAATTAAAATGCCCAAAATACAAATATCTACACTATAAATTACATTTTTTGCACAAAGTTTTAAAACCTTTCAAAAGAAGTTTTTTTTTTCTTTTTCAACCATGCAAGATCATATGATTACGTGGACTGTTTTATCATAAGTTGAGGTTCCACTCACCCATTACACAGGCAAAAGAACCCCCCCCCCCCCTCTTATTAATCTTGGTTAGATGAATGCAAATCACCTTGTTTAATTAAAACACATATGTGTGTGAGAAACCCTTCAGTTCTAGAATTCATGATGTGCTGTTGGTCCCTGGGTCTGAATCAGGCAAGAAAGGCGGTCTGGGCTTAATTTTGTTTTCCCAGAAGGGTCAACTTTTAGTTTCTCAGCTCATTAATAACTCTGTTATAGAGAATCATTAATAGTTAAAGTTTTTTCTACAATAATAAATAATAGATGTGTGAGAAAGAGCTCCTGATTTACTTTTTTAGTCTTATTTTTTTATTATTTTTGATTTATTTTGTAATATATGGTCAGTTTTGGGATGAACGTTTCTGAGCCTGAGATCGTAGTCATTATTTGGACATTTTAAAACATATGGGGAAATAGTTGTGTGAGTTTGAATTGTGCTCCATTTAAACTGTGGGGGCTCCTCAAGGTGGCGGAGCGTCTGGCACGCTCCCATCTCTCTGAAGTAGGTGTATGATCTTTTTTCCAATTTAGCATTTTTGTGTTTTTATTTGTGTGAGAGACAGCCAGGGCGAAGATGTGTGTGTGCTTGCACACAGGCACGTATGTGCAAGACAGCGTGTGCAATCTGCCCTCTCGGCTGCACTTGTTCAGATCAGTGACAGGCACATTTTTGTGACGAAGGTCATTAAAATCCCTCCCAAGGCAGCATGGCATGCATCCGTGGGTGTGGGTAACCTTGCACATATATGTCTTTGTGTGGGTGAATATGTGTCGTTGCCTCCGAACTTATATTCATCACCACACCTTCTCCCGCCCAACACCCCCCTCCAGTTTTTCTCCTCTGTTCTTTCATTCATCCGTCAAGACATCACTGTTTGGAGTGGAGTCAAAATGACTTGCTGCTGTCTGACTGTTCAGCGTGCTTGAGCAGGTCAAATGTATGTGCATAAATTAGCATATTTAGTTTTGTGAAAGTGTTGCTTCAGACGATGTAAGGCCTTATCAAATTCACTGTATTATCTTTCTCTGATTTTCTAGACTATCGGTATTAGTGGGTTTTTTTTTTTTCCTACTGCATGAAGTCCCAGACGTCCGTTCGCTCTTTGCATGCTGGGCTCTGTGAGCCTCGTCAGAGTAAGAGGTAATTAAGTATGAATAATTAAAACCAGCTGCCCCCAACTGAGAGACAGCTTCCCCATGGCAGCAGTCGGGTAGATCACACATGGCCCTCATTGCAGTCCACTGTGTGCCCGGCTCGTTCATTAGAAATACCCACACCACACACTCTTTGTGATCTTCACCACAGGATCTTGCTCTTGAGGGGGGGCGGCGGGGGGTCATCATGAGCATGTTTGTTAAAGCAGAGAAAAGAACCCCAATTGGATTATTGTCAATCTTTAGTTGTTGCAAAAAAATAAAGTTTCCACTAATTGACAATGACATCATAAAAGCCTGAAGCAAAGCGTATGATCAGATAGAACGTGTGATTTGAAAGGAGAAATACACATCTTTTGAGTTTTTATCAGCGAGTAACTTCTAAGTGCAGTTTGCTGGCTGTGCAGGGAGCGTCTGCTGCAGCAAATCAGAGGGTTCGGGTCTATGGTCAATAAGTAACACTGCTATCGGTTGTTGTGTGTGGGCTTAAGAGTCAGCGATAAATGTCAAGTGGAATCGTTACGGGAAAACCTTTACCCTATACACAAGTTACATATCCATAGGTTTCACTTCCAAAACACCACGCATACACACACTGCAAAAGGAGTTATCCAAAAATAGGAACAAGATCACTAATCTTAAGAAGAAAATCACTAGTTTAAAAAAAAAAAGAAGAAAATCACTAGAAGGTAGTGAAATCCTCTGTCCATGCATTATGTCACTTTTACTGAACAAGAAATATCATAATAAGACCTAAAATTCAAGTATTTAAAAAGGGAAAAAATAGGCTAAAAAAGCTACAATCCAGCCCATTAATAAGTATTTTTTGCCAGTTCAAAGCAAATGGTTTGTGTTTTTTGAGTTTTTCTTTATCTAATTGTAGTTCATTTTGTGACAAAAATTAGTGTAATTAATTGAAATTACTGATTTTAAAACAAAATCAGTTAACATGATGAGAATACAATCTTAGTACAACTTGCCCCATCTTAATTAATTCTCATAAAATCTAAAACTAGCAATTACTCTTAGAACCTTCATCTAAATTTTGTTCCCAAAAAAGTAGTCTATCTTTTCAACATTTCTTGAACTTAAAAATATCATCGTTAAAATGTAACCAGAAATTACAGTGCGGCTTGAGTTATTTATTTGAGTTATTTAAATCAAGTTTTTCTACCTTCAAGAGTTTGGACCAAAGGATTTTATCTCATTTTATTAATAATATTTCTTTGTTCTAAATCCTTGCTTTTAATGAGACAAAAATTGTCAACTGTGCAGATTTGAAGAAATCCAAAAGTGTAGAGCCCTAACAAAATTAAAAATATACAGTATTACCTGATGCTTTTATAACTAGTTGAATCTATTTTAAAAATAATATTTCTTTTCTGCTTTCTCCTATGTCCCCTTGTCAGCTGTGCGGGCAGATCGCATGCGTGGCGGTCGCAACAAGTTTGGCCCCATGTACAAACGTGACCGTGCCCTCAAGCAGCAGAAGAAGGCACTGATTCGAGCAAACGGCCTAAAGATCGAGGCCATGAGCCAGGTGATGCAGGCCGTGCCCACTGACCTCACCATCTCCTCGGCCATTCAGAACATCCACTCTGCAGCCTCCAAGGGCCTCCCACTGACCCACCATTCTGGCCACCACAGCAGTCACCACCATCACCACCACCATCACCATCATGCCACCGCCCTTCCCCCAACAGACTACGACCGTAGCCCGTTTGTCACTTCGCCGGTCAGCATGGCAATGCCGCCACACGCTGGCAGCCTGCAGGGTTATCAGGCAGCCTACGGACACTTTCAGAGCACGCGCACCATCAAGTCAGAGTATCCCGACCCGTACACCAGCTCCCCAGAGTCCATCATGGGCTATGCTTATGTTGACGCCTACCAGTCAGGTTCTCCACCCAGCTTTCCACATCTGATTGTAGAGCTGCTAAAGTGCGAGCCGGACGAGCCGCAGGTCCAGGCAAAGATCCTGGCGTATCTACAGCAGGAGCAGGCCAGCCGAGGCAAACACGAGAAGCTCAACACGTTTGGCCTGATGTGCAAGATGGCCGATCAAACACTCTTCTCCATTGTAGAATGGGCGCGCAGCAGCATATTCTTCCGTGAACTCAAGGTAAGTGGTCTGTTTCAGTCATGTTTTTACATTTTTTTTTTTTTTTAGATTGAAATTGTCTTAATTATTTACTGTTGTGCTGTTAAAGGTAAATCAGCTGTCAGGAAGTAGTTTTGGCTGCAATGCCATTGATTAGAACAGCACCTTGATTAAATTTCTAACCAGTACCTTACTTAGCGCCACTTTCAATCAACCAGTTTTTATTTTGCAGCAGTTCTAAATCTCACTCCAATTTCAGCACTTCAAAATGTACAAAAACATCATTTGTTCACATCTTCACTAGTATTAGACTGTTTGAGTGTCTGTGTCTCTCGTATTTGTCCTAATGCCAAACAAAACATAAATACAATTAAAATTGTGCCCCATAAGTAAAATAACCGGGGTTCACCTTCCATTCATCCCAGCAGAGCTCAAGGGAGACTTCCTTGTGTGTTTTGTGAACATGAAGCTTCATTTTCTCTAAATGGAGGTTAATGTTTAGAGCACCACAAAAAAACATTTGATTAGTGAGTGCTCACCTGTTTCCGTTCCCATGTCTGAATTCTTTTTTCGGCTTGTTTCACACCTTGTTTCACCAAAAGGCTCAACTGCATATTTATTACCCCACTCTCTGTTTTTTTTTTAAAATACAATTTTATTTTCAAAGAGGAGAAAAACAAATGCAAAAATATGTACTAAAAAAACGGTGCCCATTTCAACAGAGATGAAGGTACTTGAAAAACACTTGATGACATTTTGCACACATTGTATCGCCTACTGACATTAGTGAGATGTGTATGTATGTACGTACGCATATGCACAAAGGCTCATTGAAGGTGTGTCCAGAGCTAATAATTGTGTGTGGCTTGCCCATTAACTTTGAGTGATAATTTCTGCTCCATTGAAAGCTCTCCAGTCCTCGCTCTTGTCTCCTAATTTAATTATCTCAGCTACTAGTGTTGGTCACACCCTGATTTGCTGCTGAATGAGCTGTCATTATGTTTGTCTAATGACTATCCATATTAATAGTAATTGAACCAAGTGCCTGTCACAAAAGCTTCACAATGAACTGGGCCTAGTGCAGAGGCGCTGTATTACAAAGCCCATGTTTCTTTTTCAGAAAGCGAGGACTGTGTTTCACTTGTGAGGGAGATAATTAAGCTCACCCCAGTTTCTCTGTTTTTAAAGCGTCATCTAAAGCACAAGGGGTTTGGACAAATAGTGCGCTAGCTGTGTCTCCGGTAGATTTTCCCACACACTCGGCAGATCTCTGTTCTCACTAGTTTTACATCAGGAGCCTTTCTGAGGACTGCTGAGCAAAGTTTAGACTTGGAGGAGAGACAATGAAAATTGAGTTTTTTGGTGATTCTTCTTGTGGAATTTTTCTCGTAAGCTATATACAGAGAGAAAATTAAGCATTAAATTTGATTTCTGAGTATTCATTTATTCAAATTGTTGTGAATCAGGAGCAGACAAAAACATATCGTTGGAAAAAGCCTGTGGCAGTGGCGCAGGTGCTAGAGTCAGCATGCCACAAGCTCCCTGCTCTGCTCCATTCCAATGCATCCAAATGCAGACAAATAGATCCATGAATGTCTTAGTTTTTCATGTTTTTCATGTTTTTCAATGTCTTCAATTTTCTAATGAACTACTGCTGCTCTGCATAAAAGTATGTCCCAAAAAAACAACAGTTTATTTTTATGTTTTCATTTTTTGGCCTAAAAATGGCATAATCATAACTAAAAGACCACTGCAAACACTTTTAAAACAGGTCAAAAGATGATTTTTTTTTCAAAACATATAAACGGGATAGTTTTCTGTTAATATTATTTAATTACAAGAATGGTGTGGCACTGTAGGAAGTTATAAATGCACTGACTCACACACGAATACACAGACACTGTTGTGAAGACACAAACAATGCTCAGGACTTTTCACTATTATTAGCTCTAAAAGGCAAAAAAGTCCTTTTAGATCAGGGTTTGGTTTGAGCAAATTATCTGCCAAAATATTTTTTTTTAGATTTAGTTTCCATTGGTTGGCTGTGGTCACAGGACTCATAAATATTTTGCCATTAGGACAACCCTCTAAGGAGGATTTTTTTTTTTTTTTTCTGTGCTGAAAGCAGATCTTTTTCCCTTCTCTCTTTGCTTTTGGGAATGAGGCATAACATGAGGGACGCTTATATCTTGCAACTCGAACTTTAGAATTCAGGGTTAGCTTTTTATACCTCAGTTTTGATTGGTTTCAACACGTCGACAGTAATGCCCTGGCAGGTTGCATGTACTGCTGCTTTTTAAATCATAGATGTGATGATGGAAAGTTTTGGCAGGCGTTGTTTTGGCAATTTCAAGTGAGCTGGAGACAGGTGCATGTTTGACCGTGTGGTTATGTGTGTTTGAACTCTGGTTTGTGTCCTGTGTCTTGCAATCATTTAAACGAATGTTTAAGCCTAATGTGTCTTTTTTTATTTGCAAATTAATAATATTTAAGGTTTTTTTTTTAAAGTTCAATAAACTGCTTAGCTTTTTTGGATTAAACCCTGAGATTTGGCTCAATCTCACATAACTACCTTCCATAATTTCCTCAAGAGAAAATGCAGGAGCGTTCAGCACAGTTTGAAGTTTGATGGCTGTTCTTTATGTCATAATAAAAAAAAAAGTACGTTCTGCAGATGGCTGGTTTTGTTCTGATTAAAAGGTTTGGGTTTCTGGATCATTATTTTGTTTTATAGAACTGGAAATGATTTTATTTTGAAACATATTTAGCCCACTTGTTTTAGGTGAAGTTCGTGATTCTTAAATATATTAGATTTTGGGGCCAAAGAGTCTCATTTCTTTAATGCTTCCCATATTTTTAACTTTTTTGAAAGGGAGAAATCATGTCTTTGTCATATTTTATTGTACCCTTTGTCCTCCTGCTCACTTTTTTAATGCTAAGCATGTCAAAAAACAAATGCTGGGCTGTTTGTACTCTATTCTGTGCAACTGAATAGAGTAAAAGTAGATGCATATGCTTCTATGTTTATTTTGTATTGTTTTAGTTTTTTGTCAGGTTTTTTTTTTTTTTTTTTGGGGACATTTTCCTTAAATGTTGTGTTTTTAGTTAATATAAGTCTGTCAGAAGCCTGAAAATTAAATTGAAGATGGATCCAATTTTTTTGGATAATCTTCAAGATTTAAGAATTAAAAAAAGAAAATAGACATTATAGGCCAACTGCTTAGTTTCATTCTGAAAAAGAAAGATATTTTCCTCACTGAAAGCAGAAGCAGATGAAAGCAGAAAGAGGGAGATGGGCTGTTGTTCCGCTCTCATGGGAAAACTTCGGCACACTTGTGCAGACGTGTCACAACAGAAATCGTGTGAGTTAAAATAACATGTGGATGGAGAACGCTTTGGTTTTGTGGTGCAGCATGCACATGACATCATGAAAAATTGTAATGCATTCGAACCTGTAGATGTTGATTTTTATCTTTTATTTCTTTTATTGCACGGGTCAAAACATTTTTTCTGTCACTGAAGGTTGATGCTGCAAAGTTTTATATCTTGCAAAGGAAATGGCAGTAAAAATGAAAGCATTACACAATTAAAACAAGAAGGTAAATTTGTAACAAATAACAGATTTTGTCTTGTATATTGGCTTTGCTGTTTGTACCAAAATAGTAAAGAGATGAGGACTGGCTGAACAACAATTCTCCCAGTGTTCCTGTTTGGATCTGCATGATTTTACGATGTTTGTGTGCGTATGCGTGTGTACTGGTGACTCATTTTAAAGGCCGGCCCCAGGCTACCCTGTCCCCCATTGTTTCGGCACAGGGATGGCCAGTCTGACTCCCACCACAAACACAATGGAAGGGAGAATTTAGCAGTGCAATCGGGGACTATTGATGATTCATATGTTTATGTCTTACCTTCCTTACTGTACTCCCTCTTCACCAAAGCAACTACACCCTCTTTCCTCTCTACAGCCTTTAAAGTTCCACTCCAACTATATTTTTATCTACTGTAAAATCGTTCCCAGTGGTCTTTTAATTGTGATTCTGCAGCCTAAATCTAAAACCTATGTCGTATTTTAAGACATAGTTTCTGCAGAGCGCCAGACATTGCCTCTGAGTTGTTGGCGTGGAAGTAACTCTCTGTTGATGTCCCATCATCCCTTTATTTACAGTCTCTGTCGCCAGCTTACAGCCCTCACTACCCCAACCTAACATTACCAGTGCAATTAAATCAAATCGAATTTTATTTGCATAGCATTTCTCCAACTAATGTGACCTGGAAGTGCTTTACATAAAACATTTTCCAATTTTAAAACCAAAAGCAAGAGCAGAGAAGCTCTGGCCTGCCGATTTCCATTGCTCCGTCACAACTGACAGCTTTTTCAAATGGTGGGTTTTTATTTGCTCTTGATCCATCCCAGTTTGAATAAAGAAACACTCTCTATGTTTTATATGTCCGTGTTCATAATAAAAATGCTACAAGACATGTTCAAAACACCAAAAACACAATTTTGATTTAAGTGGGTCTCTGAAGACCCACTCCAATCAGCAAGACATATTTCTAATAGACTACTGCTGATCTGCAGAAACTATGTCCTAGAAAACATACAGATTTTTTTTATTTTGATTTTGAGTGGGTCCTTTATGAAAAGACAGTGTGATGTTGGCGCAACAAAGATATTTTGTCCATATGTCAAACATTAAATCGATAAAGGCTTTCAAGTTGTCGGATGTGTTAAAAATGCTGAAGTTCACATCGATGTTATTGAAATTTTTTCAATTCCTTTCCTATTTCACAGACGTTTTTTTCATGATTTTTCCAAGGATTGGACTTACCAAGAAAACAGCTATTAACAGAAAAAAGACAGCCAGGAATAACATGTTTTCACCTAACTGTTAACAAATAAAATCTTTCAAATCCATTTAGATTGAGTAACAATGAAATCTCAGATGACAGCTTTGAGCTGCTCATGCATTTCTTCAAAAAAAAAACATGGTAAACTCAGAGGATTGTGTGTCTGCCAGCTTCCAAGGGGGAAACCTGGGTTCCAAAGTGTTGGCAAGAGAAGTGAAGACAATGGTTGCAAAAAGAAATCACATAGCAAGATGAAAGCATTTGCTGTCATTCTTGGAGAAAGTCTCGATGTCATTTCAGGTTCAAACACAATTAATTTATTTCTCAAAAAGTTGCAACTTTTCAAACATTGAATGGTGTGTAACTTTATATCTATATTTAGTCCATCTACCTGATAAAGTTGAAACTGAGAGTAAAGTGCCTATGACATTTTGAAATGTAGCCTCACTATTCGGTTTAGCCAACTAGGGACAGTTTATTGGGGGAGATTCAGACTGGGCTTTTTTGTTCTTTTTTTTCTCCTTTTGCTTTGCTCTGCAAGTAGCAGAATGGTAAAAACAGAACGGAGGGTCATTATGTTGAAGAGGAACTGTATTAGAAGTTTGGCTCCCTGGGAAAGCTCCCAGCTGAGATGGGACAGCCATATTGGATAAACAGATGGTTGGGGGGAAAGAAAGGATAGGCGAGGAGAACAGAGGTGAATCAAAGAGCGGAGATGAGAGGAGAGTGAGCAGAGTGGGGAGAGAGAAAAAGAAAAGAATGAGGAAAGACAAAGAGGAGTGAAGATGGACCGTTGTCGCAGCTCATCCTCCATGGCTCTCTTGTTACATTTGCGCTCACTTGTTTGTACTATATGTGAATGGAGATGCTGACATATGTTGACATTCAAGTTTTATTTGGATTGAATGCATAAAAACAACCACTTTTAAATGTCTAATGATCATCAAAACAGGAACTAAACTGCTGTTGTTTCCTTTAATCAATGAAAAACAATGGCTTTAATGCTGCACTGATAGGTGTGTTTTATTTTTCCTGGTTTGTGTTTAATTGTCATGTTTTGTGTTAAGCTTAATTATGTTCTAATGACTTTTGTGTCGTTCACAGTCACACCAGGCTTTGGCGTTCAACTGTCACAGCCCCATTTTTCAATTATCCATGTTTTTTTAGCTGTTTCCTGTCAAATTCCAAAGTTTTTTTTTTTACTTTTTGTTTTGCATCATGTTTCAAATTTTGGTTTTGACACAGTTGAATTTAAGTTTTTCTCATATTTGTAGACACATTGAAATAGTTACTAAACCTCTAATCTTCTGCATTTGGATCTTTTAAACAATATTTATGAACAAAAACAAACCATATTTATCCTTACACTTAGACATCTTGATTTTTGTTTATCATGAAAAACAAGTGTTGAATATTGAAAAGAGGCTTATTTTTGTGTCCAGAAGTGTGTTTGGACTGGGTGAGAGCACTGTCCTTGCTTTTTGTTGACAGCTGATTGCACCTCTTTGTTTCTTGCTGCCTGTTTTTTTTTTTTTTTTTTTTTTTTTTTTTTTTTCTTTAATTTACACTCCGAAACTGAGTGGTTATTAATAAGACACTTTAGGTGTGATGTAGGATCTACAACAACCTCATCACACTCTCAACCCTTTAACACAGGAGTTTTAGCTCTAGTTTTTTTATTCTTTTGACTACAGTAACTCTCAAACCGGTAACGCAATTAGCATAATTCCAACAGATTCTGATATATATATATATATACAGCATTATACAGCATTAAGTGTTTTCCTCAATTAGCTGATTCTTTGCGCCATTATGCAACATTTTTATGTGTTTCCTATTAATGTAAAGCAGCTTTTCTCCATGTCAGAATCAATTGATTCATGTTGAACACGTGAACAGTCAAGAAGTTAAGGTAGGTCAAACAGCGACTGTTGTTTTGTTATCGCTGGCAACATTTCCCGGCTTAAGAGGGTAAAAGCCACACTCATCAAGTGTCAGTCTTGTTACAGAGGTCAGTGCCCCCTCCTTGCTCCTTCTGACACCCCAGATCTGACTAACTGTAAGCGAGGTGAGGTTGGCAGATAAACCGTTGGCAAAGATGTGTGTGCGTTTGTGTGTGTTCCTGGTTGACTGCATTTGAATTATTCTGCTGGTTAGGTTATCATGAGCCGCAGCCCTGGATTAGAAGAAAGAAGTGGAAATCGAGTGAAAGATGGGTTTTAGAAGTGAAAAGTTTCGGTGAGTTGAAGAAAGATAGAGAGAAGCTAAAAGATCAGGAGAGAACAAACATTTAACTAAGGGGAAAAAAAAGAACTGGAAAAATACAGATGAAGTTAGCGATCAAAACAGTGTGTTTTAAAGAGGAAAAAGGAAAAAAAAACAAAGACAACACAGAATGAGAGAAAAATTGAGAGACATAGAAGAATAGAAAGAGTGAAAGAAGGAAAGAGGAGTTTAAAGTGAAGGATGAGTAAGGGATTGCAACAACCAAGGGTAGGGGGAGGAGGAAAGGAGGCATAGTGAAGGACAACAGGGGAGGGTGAAAAAAAGGACCGCTAGGTTGGCGAGGTAGGGGGTACAAGGGGGGAACAGGTGGAAGGTTAATGGGACTGGAGCGGATCCACCAGACGCTCTTGGGCTTGATATATGGGCCCAGGGCCTGGCGCGGGGCGTAGGCTTTCAAAGATATATTATTTCATTTGAAGACCAGCACCATTCTGCTTGACACCCCCCCCCCCCCCCACCTCACCCCAGCCACTACCACAAACTATCCTCACACCACACTTCCAAACCCACCCCACCCCCCCACAGCCCAGCATTTGTCCAGTGATAGATCACACCCCCACCACCTGCTCCACCCCACAACACCTTACACACACACGCAAAAATACACACTGAACATCGTCTCCTCATCAAAACGCAACCAAAATTCTGTTCCTCATGTTTAAATCCATTTATCTTTTCGGGTGGGGGGGGGGGGGGGGTTATTTCTATAGTCCTTTCTTATTTTTACATTCTCCTCCCTTGTGTGAGTCTCCCCTGCTGCAGGCAGGTCTCATGGCTGGCTGTGTGTTTTTTTAAGTTGCTATTTCAGAGGTAACAATATCTGTTTGATCAGTAGCAGTGGGTCAGAGCAGGAGTTGAGGGGATACTTATGGGGAGGGAAAGGGTGGTGGAGATTCACAAAGGCCTCTTTTCATTTATGAATTATTGACCATTGCAGAGAACATTGTTCTCTCTTTTTCAGAAATACTGTAACATGCCCCTCCTGATTTTTTTTCCCTTTCTTACCAGTACCCCTGCAAGGAAACTTAACAGTTTTGGATTTAGCTTGTGGCAAAACCAAAGTCAAATATAAATAAGCAAATAGACCTACCTTAGATGCTACAGGTCTGTTTCCATGAAATAATTCCCTGAAGTTTCCTCAGAAGGACACTGAAAGAGCTTTCCTGCTGGTAGTTACTAAGATGATAATATATCACAAGCACATTGTGCAAAGCTTTATGGAAAATGGGTTTCATAATCTGTACATTTGAGTCCGACCGATTTAATAGAAACTTTTTCATCCTTCGATGATCTTTGAGAAATGAAGCCCTTCTAAAAACTGTAACAGTAGGTAAAACCTCACGGGATCGCAGGAGGCCGGAAGGAAGAACAGGAAACTTGTTAAAAGAAAAGATTTAAGGTCGCTCGTCCCAGAGGAAATCTAGCTTTAAGGAGACAATTGGGAGGGAATGGAAGGTTTGGACATACACAGAGTCTGTTCATCCACTTGACGCTTTGATGAGGGATGAAAGGCTGTCATGAAGTACAGGTTTACAGAGCTCTGAGCAATGATAGACTCAACTGTCCTCAACATCATTTCCTTTACCTTGTGCTCCGTGCTCTCTTAAGGAATATTTACTGCATTTTTTTCTCCACAGTTTCAAACTGCAGCTCTGCATTTGTGTGAACACAGACAGATGGACAAACATGTTCACATGGACATCTTAACTCAGGGACACTGAACCAAGTTCCTGCACCAACATGCTAAACCCTCTCTGTCTGTGCTTTATTGCCCTCTGTGTTCACTTTATTTAGCAAAAAGAAAGCAAAGATCACCTCCATCACCTTTCAATTTTTTTATTTATTTTTTCATATTTTCAAGCAACTTAACACAGCCTGATTCACATTTCCCAAGCACTTTGGGCATTCTGCAGCAGAAAATGCAGGTTGAGTTTAAGTCTTGTTTGAAGATCATCAGGGTAAAAGCCTTTTTTATTGGCAGGTCATGCCGCTTGTTAAGACGGTGATGCAGGTGACTAGGATGTGCTGTTAGCCTCTGTGGCGCCCAAAGTAACATGGCTGCTCTTCCCCAAGTTGGGAACAGACAGTAAAATTAGTGGCAGGAGACAGACAGGCGGTTTGAAAGCAAAAGAATTGGGAAAATATAACAAATATAAGACAACAAAATTGGGTAAACAAAGTGAATACGGCAACTTGATTACGTTAGTGAAGCTGCTAACAATAAAAAAAAATAAAAAAACTTAACACTGTGGAAAGATTTGATCAAAGTACAAACTTTCACACGCTATACAGGTCCTCCAGTGGGGTGTAATAATCATGGAAAGCCCACATTTAATCTTCATTCTGAATATTTCTACTTTGAACTTTAATGTAAAAAAAAAAAAAACCAACAACAAATAACTGGTAAAAATAAATGCATCTGCTAGAATCCTGAGGATCTGGGGGATAACAATTTGTCAGTCAAGCAGCAAACTCAAACATAGAAGCACAGGCATTTTGCTGATAAATTATTTCTGGCTGTAGCTTCTCCAGGAGGTCAGAAGGTCTGAGGTGAAGCTGCAGCAGCCTTAAGCTGATCCTTGACCTTCAACACTAAGTCAATCATACAAACTATGCAAACATGTCAGTTGAGTTATTCTCCATATTGTCATTGTTTCCTTTCTTGTTTATAAGATTGATTTTTTTTTTTTGTCTGCAGTGATTTAAATGAAAGAATCAGATGGCCAAAAGGTTTTCTACTTCAGGCTGTTTAAAAAAAAACATATAGAATACATTGATTTGCTTTTTGTTCTTAGGAAAATACGACAAGCACAACCAGTGGCCCCATGTTTCCTAAGTTCCCATATTGTGTGGTCTTAATTATGTGCATGTAATTCAGCCTGTATGGAGATTGCAGCAGTGTTTGCTGCTTTTGTCACCGGGCTGTCAACAGTTGTCTCCCGATGTCTATTTCTGATGCTTATTTACGGCTTGTCTATTCTGGTCAGGGAGTGGGGAAGCTTTTTGGGGTGATGGGGTGGGGTCAGGGGTTCCAGGAGACAATAGATAAGACAGTAGTGGAGCAGAGTCGGATAGTTTTACACTTTAAGGGTGGAGGGGTATTTATATTCAACTGGTAAGGCGGCTGATTGAACTACCACACTGATGACTGATGTATTCAGTACATGCGGGTAACATTAGACATTGTGGTTGTTTTGTGACGACGGGCGAGAAATTTCATTGGGGCAGCACGCCAAACAGAAACCCTGCTGAGAAAATGGCTTTGGCTCGTTGGACAAAGTGGGATAAAGACACCTGTTCTCTATTTCTACTTATTGTGCGTCTTTTTTTGCTGGTTTTAATTTTCCTCTCATTTTTTTTCAACTTTCTTTTACACCCGACTGGGAGCTTTTACTACTTGCACACCATTCTCTTTTCTTCCCCTCGAAGCCTGTCAGTCTATTTTTTAATTCCTCCACAAATGCTATAACTGCAATGCTGGCAGGAGCCACACGTAAACGATTCCATACATGTGGAATGAAGGCATGGTTCTAGCCGTGACAGGCCTGTATTCTTTTAGGATTGCACCCTCTCAGAGGGGGATAAAGTGGGACTTTCAAGAAAGCCGAAACACTAAAGGGCAATAAACCAAAAAATTCAAAATGAGACTTGTTGAAAAAGGTGTCGACAGGCACATTAAAATCCTAGAAATGAACCAGCAATGCTGAACGAAAACCAAGATAGACAAGGATTTCAGGTGGCAAACCACAGTTTCATTTGTTCACAGACCAGAGCTTTACACACCACATGTTGCACTGCAGTTCCCATCAGGTGCAGCAGCATTACCAAGCCTGCAGCAACGTACCAAGGAGAGGCATCCCTCCCTTAATCCAGATGCATTCATGGCAGCTCAGAGTCAGAGTAGGCCTGGAGATACCCTTCAGGGAGAAGCATCCATCTGTTCTGCAGCACTGTGAGTTTGATCTCCCTCGCAGTTGGATGCTTTATGTATCACACGGAACTGCTCAATTAGATAATACAGATAGTTAATGTGAGCATCAAAAACTGTTGTCTCTGATCTGGGCCACATATGGGTATCAATTTACTGCTGTTGGTTGTTAAAAAAAAAAAAAAAAAAACACCCAAGCCCCTCAATGCCTCCCCCTCCTTAAGGGAAAAACAGAGAACAACAGGCCAAGAGCGTCACATGCTAATGGGAATTTGTGTCTCCCCGTCTCTCAGACAGAAAACACCACAGCGTCAGTCTCTGCATTTTAAAGCAGTTTCAGTCTTCTGGTTTGCGTCAAGGTTTAATGCACATCTGTGTCTATGCAGGGATGCAACAATTCACTTTCCCCATGATTTGGTTCAAACTTCAATTTTTTGGGTTTGGTTTGGGTTTCTTTGTTTTGGTTTGATTTATGATCTATTACAATACAACAAGAAAAGCTTTAAAACTGAGGAAAAATCCTCTTTTTATTTGCTAATAAGCCAGAAACAATGTGAAAAAACCTTTTTGGTTGACTTATACTAAGTATATTTTAATAAAAAAATAAATCATAAGTTTGTCTCGTGTGTTTGATACCGTCAATGTAAACATAGTGGTTTTTTAGTGATATAGTGATTCACTTTCCCCCAGATTCGGTTCAATGGTCCAGTATACGGTTGGGTGTTAATCTGAGAATTGTGGCATCCCTAGCACATACGTGTTTGGGTGGGAGGGTATGACGGAAAAACTGAGCTGATAAGGATCTACCCTGAATAAAACAAAATGTTAAACCCTAAGCTGTAGCCTCCAGTCTTGTTTGTTACTTCTGTTTCTTCTTTGTTTTTCAATTTAACAGGTAGACAAGTAAACAGCAATTTTGACCACAGTTCTTATAGTCTACTCCAAAAAAAAAAAATATGTGCATACATTCAAGTGGTTTAACTGAAACTCATTAAAGCAAAAATCCTCATGTAAATATAAATACCTCTTACTCATGTTTGTCGTTGTAATCGATCCATCCACCTCCAGAGTCCCACTAAATCCTATTTTGGGTTATGGGGTTGCTGGAGCCTGTCCCAGCTAGTGTTGGGCTGCACTCTGAACAGGTCTGATTGTTGTAGTATGTTAAAGATCCCGGCATGCAATTTAGTGTTCCTCTTTATTACAAATCATTAAAAAAAATTTATACTTTACACACCCTACCTTTAAACCACCAAGTCAGAAATTGTAGCTCAAAAACTGCAAAGCAAAAAAATCCAAAAGCCAAGTTTAAACTCCTGGGAACTGCCTGATAGATGAACCTCTAGGTGAGTTGTTTTGTGTGCTCGGAGGAATCCGTAAAGGAGTGCTGATGGATCAATAGGATTTTTCATGATCAGAACCCTAGTCAGGAGCCTTGTAGACTAAAGCCGTAGCACTCACTTTACATTTGGACAACAGGCATTTTCTCTGTCTGTGTTTGATAAAAGAGAAAGGTCTGTAGGTTGGAGTCCGGAGCAGTAGGAGGAAGGTGTGTTTGTATGGATGTTATTACCAAAGATTTGTAAGTGTGTGTTTGTGTAAGTATTAAGGTCTTGACATTATTGCATTTAAGTGTGTCTGTTGTGTCTTTGAGTGAAAGAGGAAAGATTACTTTTGGGAGAAGCCATTCCCTGGGCTGCGAGTGTATTAGCGGCCTAATGTTCATGTGAATAATTGATTAGCGCCTCTCTGTCTTTTTGATAATTAGTTGATAGCTTCTTAGCTCTAAGCCCTAAGATTTTGTTTGTGTTTTTTTTTTTTTTTGCCCATGTGTGTGTGTGTGCGGTGGGGTTTTTCTACCTATCGTGAAAACATAGTGTAAAAAAAATCGTATTGACTGTAAGCCATATACACCCATGGATTAACTTTCTAAAGAAATTATTAGTCGAATAAATGACTTTCTCATAACCTACTTTTGTGTGTATCTTTCAAGATATCACCACAGAATACGTTGTTTATCATAAACTCTTATATATGAAAATTTAACCTATACATTATGTGAATGTTCACTTTGATTAAGGTTTTGCACATTTCCTTTAAAATTCTTGATCAGCAATCTGTACTATCCTAGGCACTTTACCGTTGGGAGTTGGGTCATCTAGACCCACTAGAGAGTGCGCTGAACCTTTTTTTTTTCTCAATGATTTGTGATCTTCACTGGTTCAATGGATTACATGAAATCTTTCCACCTTTGTCCACCTTTGTCATGGTAGGGAGAACACGACAAAGTAAGGGTGGGGTCATCTAAGATAGCACAAGGGTTAAAGTCCCAACACAATCCTCTTGAACTTTTTAAAGCATTCCCAGTGGTCTTTTAATGATCATTATCCCGTTTTTAGCCAAAATGAAAAAAAACTGTATAGTTTTCTAAGACAGTTTCTGCAGAGCGGCAATAGTTCATTTGAAATTTGCTTATGAGTTGTGGGTGGGACTGTTGGTGCAGAGTAAGCCCACCTCTACTCCCCATCATCCCTTTGTTTCCATTCTCTTCCGCTAGCTTACAGCCCCTCACACCCACATCCTAACATTACCAGTGCAACAAAAATGGCAAGCAATATCAGATCTATCCAGCTTTACAGTTTTGAGCCAAATGCCAGCTCGGACGCGGAAAATTAAGATATACATAAATCTCGTTATTGACAAGCCTATCCATCGATCAGAATGGAGCAGGGAGCTTGCTGTTGTAGCTTCTACGTCACAACTACAAGCTTTTTCCAACACGTTTTTTTTTTTCATCTGCTCCTGATTCATAACAGTTTAAATAAAGAAATACTCAAAAAGGCAGTTTTAAGCTTAATTTTCTCAATATATCCATTTTTACATCATGAGGAAAAGGCCACAAGGAAATTAAAAAAAGAAAAACACAGGTAGACATTTTCATTGGAGTAGATCTTTAAAAAAGCTTCTTTTCCTCATTTTTTTAAGATGACAGTTTCTGTAACATCAGAGCTAAAAAGTCAAACAGATATTCACGTTTTTTTTTAATGACCTTTGCATATATTTGTATTTATCCCATACTTTAAAAGCAATTCTTTTACCACACATTTCTCTAAGAGGGCACTGATATACCGAAGAGATCACCCTTCTAGCGAATATAAATGTTTCATTAAAGGATGAAGCTGATTGCTCAAAACAACTTTGTATTGACTTGTATTCACCCTTTACTATTTGACGAAGATAACATTTTCAAATATATCGCATAAATGCACCATAAAACCTTTTCTACAGTAGTGAGATCTTTTAATTTGTCATTCAGACTCATAGCAATAACTCCGGAATCCATGTGAAGATTAAAAAAAAATCTGATTTAAATTCAAGCCTGGTCTTTCACCAAGCCATTCTCCTGTCGTATTGATTTTTTTTTTTTAATATGCACTGAGTAAAAACAGAATAGGAAAGTTTGGGCATGCTTGATTCAACCTGAAATCCCTACACTGGTTGGAAACTGAGAGTAGTGCTTGTTGCTATCATCAGTGTCCTTGAGAAAACAAGATGTTCTTCCCGCTGCAACACACAGACCCACAGAGATACTTTGTTTTTACTTCCTCATGAATGTAGTGGCACGCTTCTCTCACATTCTCATAGATGTTTTTGTCTGTGAGATGTGTGCTCATACAGACCAAACAACTTAACTTTAGCCAGGGTAATTCATGACAGTTTTTACCTCTTGGAGACGCCATATAAAGTTTATTCTAAGAGCATCTTTGTTATATTATTCATTTATTATCTAAATATTTACAAAGCAAACTTGATTTTTTCAGTGTGCAGTCATGCCATTTCCAATTGGTGTTTTCTTTGTGCTTTGAGGTGAGGCCTAACCAAAACCAGATAGCCTTATTAGACAAACAACTTGTTTCAGCTCAGGGCAAAAACATGATGCTGGGGCTAAAAGAACAAACGACCATGGGCAAGGAAGGACAGAGGGCATGCCCAATTACCGCCTGTGTTTTTGTTTACCTTCACTACAGCATGTCCGCGACAAAAGTAGAAAATGTTGGGCTGAGTAGACTGATGAGGTGATGTGAGGAGAGGAAGAGTATGCCCAATCAAATGCAGTCTCCTCAGGGTGAAAGGTCAGCCTCTAGAGTCTGTTAATGTGGTCACCGTGGGAACCGATCAATCTCATGCCTCAGCAATATTGATCAGACATGGGCGTGCACACACTCATGGAAAACACACTCAGACACAGAGAATTCCTTGTGGCACGCACTCATACAAAACAGCATTCATTCGCTCGCATGAAAGCATTTGTGCTCTCAGGCCAGCACACACTGAGTAAATGCAGTCAGCAGCCAAACACACACACACACACACTCCTGCAGGCATGCTCTGCCTGTGAAAAGTCTGTGACTTTTCAGGAGCAGAAAAGGTTGTAGAGAGCTGTTTTCTCAGAGTAAACACAACTTCAGATAAAAAGCTTTGTTTCAAACATTTTAATGTTTAACGCAACATATGCAATCTGTTAGTGTCAAGTAATCCAAGAACACAACACTAAAAAAAAGTTTTTCATTGTGTTTAATTTACAAAAGAATTTCATTGATTTGCCTGCCAAAAACCGACAGAGATTGAAGGAAAAACATTTGAACTATCAAATCTGACAGGAAACAACCTTGAATTTTTTTTTTCTCAAAATTTTGAGCTAGGAAAAAACTGCAATATTGTTGTGTTCCCTTAAATATAAAATGTAAACAGGTATAAGCAAAATGTTCAGATCAGATTTATAGCATTTGAGAGACACATGTCTATGTTTTGTATTGTAAAACATGTAGTATTTCTAAACAGGAGCTTGTGTTATATTGTCCTTGCAAACTGTTGGTCATAGTTAGATTTGCTTGATGTGTTTCCACTGCTGGATGTCTGGTTGTTTTTTACTTTTGGTTGTCTTACCACTTGGATGATGCCATTTTAGGTCTGCAGGGTTTGCAAAAAAATAAAAAAAAAAGTTAATGCTTTGGTTTTATACTGAGTGAATCTGTGACAGAACACCTTTAAAAAAAACTGGTAATATTTTACTTTTTTTCATGTTCTTAATGTAGACAAATATAACAATGTGCTGAAAGGTTTCTCTCCATCAAATCATTTATTTAAATCAGTTTACACCCCACCAACAAACAGCTGCTGGTGGCATGCAGTGCTCGTAATCCACATTAAAACGTTTTTAAATACATATTTGTTTAAAGTAGCTACTAAATGAATATAGCAAGAAGTAAGGTGAGCTGAATGTCACAAAATAGGAGCTCATCCAATAAAAAAAGTGTGGTTAACTGTCAGGTCAACAACTTTCATCCTAGTTTAAAAATCGCTCAAGAAGATCCCCTCCTCCTGTTTACTGCATTTATGGACTTAAATTATTTTGTTGTTCCTTTGGAAAACAACTGAAAATGTTTGTTGAATTGACAGAAATTATAGTTCGGAAAGACAAACAACAGGTGGATCAGTGGTAAACAGCAGACTCTTGTTGCTTTATCCTCCGTTTACTTCTGTGGTCTGATAAACTGCTTGCTTCGTACATCATCGTCAGTATTATCATTCCTCCCCTTAACATGCAGCCCCCTCTCACTGCAGCAATACCACCTGTCACCTGTTCCTTTTCCCAGCATTCTTATCACCTAGCCACAGGACTGAGGCGCAAATGGAGTATGTGCCATGATAAGTGAGAGCTGATTTTGTTCCAATAAGGAGGGAAAATACTGTTTTCAGTTTTTCCCAGCTTCTGCAATGTTAGGAGCGTTTAGAAACACCCACTCTACGTCTAAAACTAGCAGAATTCTAAGAATGTTTGAAATTATTCATTAATTTAATTCTATTTGGTTTGTTTTTATTGTTTTACTCAAATAAATAATTTATGGGGACACGTTTCATTAAAAACTAGAAGCTGCCTTTGATCATTTTATAAAGAAATCTGCTGATCTCAAAATAAAACCAGACTCCAAAATTGTTTGATGTTCATCCAAAGGATTGACGAACTGGACAAAAAAAGACGCCTACAGCAGGATTTTATCAGCTGGGTTGCATGAGTTTTCACAGTTAGGTGCCCTGACCACTCGAGGACATGTGATGCCTTTCTAGCTAATTTACTCAAATGACCAAAAATGATCAGAATGTTATTGTGGGTGATGATACCCCACACTGAGTCCTCGATTAAATTAATGAACTAAACTGAAACGAGCCCCAGTGCACTGACAAGCACAGCATAATTAAGAGTTTGCAACACTGAAAACACAACAGGCGCTGTTCTAGGTAAATTAAAGCCTGTTCCCAGGTGAATAGAGAGCCTGTTTGGCTCAAGGCGAACAGATGCCAAGACAGGGACTGCACCAAAGGTTGGCTGGTGGAGACGTGCACGCATTGATGTGAGCTTCAAATCTCACCTGTAGTACTCAGAGACAGCATTGATGCTCTTCCAGCAAAGACCGAGGAAAGATAGAAGCGTTTGTTTGTGTTTGAGTCATCAGATAAATTCCCAGTCTGTGTTTGTGTGTGTGTTCTCCTTCCTGCAAATAGGAAAAATAAATAAAAATATGGTTCTCTTCATTCATTAAGAATCCACAGAAGGAGATTCCATTAATCTGTTCATTAGGCTACATCAAAAATGGAGCTACTTATTAAAATCAGATCCAGCTGTGTACTCTCGTTAAAGCCCACGAAGCTTAACAATGCTTGTGGCTCTAGACCAAAATCCGGCCTAAGAAGGGGAGGGAAGGGGCTGGGGGTGGGGGTCTAGTACATTGACTCCACATATGATAATTGCTGTACTCTTAGCAGGGGGCTATGAATAAACATTACATTTGTTAGCCTGCATTAGAATGCTCTATTTCTAATTAATTTACATTTGCCTAAATAAGAAGGGAACACATGCTCTTAATCTCCATGTTTTATTTTCTCAGTATACCTCAAGTCTTTTCACATTCTCTCATTCCCTGCCTGGCACTTCCATTCCCTCTCAACACACATCTCCTTCGTTTTCTTCCTCTCTCTCTGGGAAATTCCATTAATCTCAGCCGGTGGTTTTGAACAAAAGCTATGGGCTAAGCGATTGATCCGGGCATTGATCCCACTCGCCTGAACGATCATAAAGGTGGTAAATTGGTTTCTTGGAGCATATGTATTTTTCATTGCTGTTTGCTTCAAGTAGTAGTTCCTCCTCTAGAATTTCTCTGTGCTTTTTTTTTTTTCCAGAAATCTAAAGATGAGTTATGATTTTTAAATAATAAATAGATCATACCTTGAAAAGTAAGCTTAAATGTGGATTTTGAAATTCATTTGAAGCATTTTCTGGAGAGTCTTGCATTAAAGTATCTAAATCCTGGTAACGGGTTTGCTTCATTCAAGGACAGGTCTCCTGCAACAGCAAAAAAAGTTTCATTTATTGTCCTAGAAATTATGTCTTTCATTTATGCCATAGCTGATCTGGTAGAATAGCCACTCTGTTTAAGCTAGGTCATGACCAGGTAGACATTTGCATCAATGAATGATGTTGGTTGAAAACCGAAGTACGTTGCTCATTGATATCTAATTAGAACACAAATTAGTTTTTAACAACTATCAAATTTCTTATGGCAATGACTTTACTTACATCTTAGTGCATTATTTTTGCACTTTTGGATTATAACTGCTTCTCATTATTTTTCTTCATGTATCAACATCTTCTGAAACAGTTTGACACTAAATTTATCTATATATAGTATTAAATATCTGCGCAATTTGCAAAGTTTTATTGACACTGTAGCTTTTTCATTATCTTCTTAGAACAGTTTTGCCATACCATATCACAGAGGACAATAGTTTTTGTTAGCTGCAAGTAATCAGTCTCTGTTTCTTCACACAGAGATGATAATCAGCCTTTTTGCTTTTATGAAACCACAAGACAAAGCAGTCATAAATTCCACGTCAGAGACTCCATACTATCTGCGCGAGCAGGCAGCACATCTTGTAAGATCAGGCGCCTCGGCTGCTGCTTGTTTGACAGAGCAAAGGAAGAGCTTGTCAGGGAAACGGCTCGTGTCACTGGTGCTTAAAAGGTCAGTGAGCTGAACCCCAACCCCTAGTCCGCCCTTACTCCTGTCTGTCTGTCACCGATCCCCGTCCTCCAAGCGGGTGTCCCCTGCCCTCATCTGGTTTGCTATCATCCATCGTCATCCCCTCTGAGCTGCCCCCCTTTGATGGCCCGGGCCTCTTGTCAGAGAGGAGCTTCCAGGCGGGCAGAGTCAGGACAGGCCTTTGATGAGGACCCCAACACTTGCCAGCGCCAGTGACAAGCAGTGGTACTTTGAAGAGCCTTTGCTTTACATGTACTCTCACACACACGTTTCCAGCATCCTAAGATGAAGGCGCAAAGAGAAGTGGATCAGGGCAGAGGACAGAAATCACCCTCCTTTGACGGCTATCCGTGCTGTCTTATGGCTTTAATGAAGGCATTTGAATTTTTCTCTACTTTTGTGTTTGAGACACACAAAATAGATGTATAGGGAGGGGAGTGACAAAAAGAACATGATGCTGTCAGAAAAGGTCAAAGGAACTTTGTTCTGCTTTCTTTTTCTTTCTTTTTTAACTATTAAAAAAAATCAAATTTGTCATAGTTTTTTTTGCAATAAATTGCTTGAAAGGGACCCTACACTATACCTTTTTATTTATGCTTTATTATTATGATGATATATATTTATATATATATATATATATATATATATATATATATATATATATTTTTTTTTGTGTGTGTGAACAAATTTCCTGTAAAATCCCTTTTTTTTGATTGTGCTTCACTTTTCAGGAAAACTAGAACAAATCTAATATTTATTTGACATCACGTTTCACTAAAAAACAGCCTTTTTTAGGAACCTAGGACTTAATAAAGACATAATCACGCCCACCCTTAGCAAAATACATAAAAAAATAGATGGGTACTATTACAGGAGCCTTTTCAAGATCTGTTCTCATACATTTTAAAACTGTACCCAAAACTCTTTGTAACTTCTAAAGTTGTTCTCATCTTCCAGCAGTGTTGTCTGCTATTATGTCTGCCTGGAAAGTCAATAGATATGGTTCGAATTCAACCCTTAGTCAGTAGTCAAAACATCTAACTTGATTTGAGACCTTGCCACCCTCAAAGAAATGCTAGAGTAGGTGATAAATTGCTTGACATTCTCAGAATAGTTACAGTTGTTGACATTACATGTCTACCTAAGGTCATCTGAATTCAACAAATGAGTTCTTGAACAATCTCCAGACAGCACAAAAAAAACATTCCTTTCAGGTGTCTTTAAGCTGCACCTGCCTCTGTCACAAAATTGTACCATCGATCCACATTCTTTACCTTGAAAGTGGTTGACATTGGCGACGATCAACACTGTCAGTTCCCACAGGCCTGAAGTCATTCACACACCAACGTGCCCACATTGGTCCCAATTATGCTACAAAGAGCGCAATGTTTGTCGACCACTGGGGGGGTCACGGGGGGGATAGACGCACATGCAGTTTTCCTCATTCCTCTCTTTTCAATTCGGCCCTTTTTGACTGTCTGACTATTCGGGATAATGATTAACACAGATGGGCATGGGAAGAGATGAGCTGTTACAATAGAGGAGGTTGTTTTGTTTTTCAAATTTACCGTTTCACCTGTGTCAGCTTCCCAAGTTCGTCTGGCAGATCCCTGGGAGCCTGCGGCTGGCATTCTGGGGGAGGAAACAAAGGCAACTCTACTTAATCATTATCATCTGTGGAATCACTCAGAAACTCCTGGCAATGGGCAAACAGACGTGGAAACATTGTTAAATCAAACACATAGCGAAAGTGCTTAACTGGGTGTGTGGAAAGGTTCACATGAGAATGCTTGTGAGTTAGTGCTGAGGACTTTAGAGCTTTGTGAAAGATTTAAAAAAAACATGCACCCAATCAATGGCGATTGACCTGCGAGCAAGTTTGCCCTGTACACAGCTGCCTGTGATATTTACAAGCTGCTAAGGCTGACATACTGTCTGCGCTTTGAGTTTTGAGCAGTTTTTAGGCCAAAATATATTTTTCCTGATGTAAGCCTTTATTTCCAAGAGACACAATCCTGTTTTAGTTGAATGCCAAATCATTTATCCATCATTTTCAGGGATTTTCCAAAGCTTGCGATGAAGGCAAAAAATGTTAATATTACTTGAACATTTGTGAGTAAACTTTTCAAACCTTCACAGGTTATTCTGTCACGTATTTCCGCATTATCTTCAAAGCTTCTCTCGCACTGCTAATAAAAAAGGGCACTGACAGTTATACAATCTGCATCGATGACAGGTTTGGTTATACTGTGGATACTGCATTCAGCTACACCAACAGAGTGTTGTAACAGCTGTATTGAAGAGGAAAAGCAAACAGATGAGCTGATGAGTTTCTCTTTTTTATTTTTATTTTTTTGTCTTTCCATGTGTCTCCAACCAGGTGGATGACCAGATGAAGCTGCTGCAGAACTGTTGGAGTGAGCTCCTCATCCTCGACCACGTTTTCCGGCAGGTGGTGCACGCAAAGGAGGGCTCCATACTGTTAGTGACAGGCCAGCAGGTGAGTCAGTGATAGCCCATCAGGGAAACGTCTATTTTTACTTTTTTATCCCACCAATCACTCTTTTTTTTTTTTACTTTTAAGTTTAACTGTTGTCACTACCAAGCACGAGACATACTTCATAAAGAATATATTATACTTATTGTGTAAATTTACTGTTTTTCTTTGTACACGTAGCAGCAGATAAATAAAACAGTCCAACAGATCTGGTGTAGCATTGCAAGTGGGTAAAAGGATAATAAATGTGCTTAATCTGTGCCTTTGTGTTAGACTGGTGTCTTTGAGAAAGTTTATGGGAGACAACGGATGAGGCCCTGACAAAAGTAATGAGTGTTTCAGGATGCCGGGTGCTCATTTGTTAGGTTTCAAGCACACAAAGCCAAAACACTCAAGAGTTGATTTCTAAGCATTCATATTGCCAAAAGGGCAAATATTTAGAAGCAAGTCAGACAAGTGGACACAACCAGTTATAAACACTGCATTCTGACTGTGAGACTGACCCATCACATGGCTGGCAGCTAGATGAAAAGTCATAAATTATAGATTGTCTTTCTCTCCATAACACTGCATTTTAACAAAATGTTTTGCAATAAAAGATGCAGGCATAAATATTGGAGGAAGTGAAGTGCATGTCCTGTGAGTGCAGGGGAGTCGTTTTTTCATTCCGTAATTCTGAAAGAATACAAGGTCAGGGTGGTTTACCAAATAGGTGGAGAGTTATTACCTATGATAAGCAGGCAGCCATACTTCTAAGAGTAAGAATGTGTCAATAAGAGAAAAAATATTAGGAGAAAAAAAACGAGGAAGTTGAGTGATGTGGAGAAAAGGAAAAAGATAAAAATAAATAAATAAAAGACATAAGAAGAAAATGGTACAATGTAAAAAATTAAAAGATGGAAAAGAGAGGAGTTGAGAAGGTATAAAGTAGGAATGATGAGTTGAAGCGGATGAGACAGCTTGAAAAAGAGGGGAAACAAGAGGAGGAGGGGGCTTATAGTCAGGGGAGGTGGAGGTCAGCAGTTTCGTTTGCATACTTTGGTTAATGAACAGCTGGTGTTGAGGAGTGTGTGTCTGTTTGTGAGTGTGTGCGTGTGAGGCTCTGAACAGTTCATTATCTCCTATTATTCTCTGCCTGGCCAGGGGTGACAGCACAGCGATAATACTAGTGATATTTAGACCACAGCGGAGGCATCACCCAAAGCAAATGTTGCACACACACACACACAAATACACACCAAGAAGCTTTAGACAAACGCACACTGCACCCTGGCCATGTTAGTCTGTAATTTGCTATCTGTGAGAAGCTCCACAACACACTCAGGCAAAATATGGCCTGAGGGTTGGACGTGGTTCGCAGACCATCTCAATCCAACCATCAATCTTCTTAAATAAAAACAACACAGGAGAAAATTGATTATAGTCCGGTCTGTCTTGAGTTTTAGAATAAACCTAAGCACTGTCTATATTAAAACTGGACAAAAACAGCATCTATCATCAACAAAAAATTGTAATTTTCCATGGTCATATTCAGAAAGACTGAGCATACCCATGCTTAAGGCTGTGTCACACAGCCACTACATACATTTTGCACATTTTACACATATGACATTTCAGTCTATCGTGATACATGCATGATACACGTAATTCATAAGTGTTTCTTGCATTTATTATTCGCCAATGTGCACAGATATCCATCGAGGGTTTAGGCTCAATTTATTTTTTTAACTGTTCAAAATTTTTGGGTCGGTTGAAAATTAAGCAGCTTCTGTGTTTTTTATGTAGTTCATACGCAATTATTACGACAGGAGCTGGTTTAGCTCGTGCTGGTTTGCGGGGCCTTCCCTCCGTGAAACCAGGGTTTAAATGCGGGCTGCTCCCTGTTCCCTTCTCTACCTCTGTGCCGGTCCCAAGCCCGGTTGCTTTGAGAGGGTTGGGTCAGGAAGGGCATCCGGCGTAAAACTTTGCCAAGTTTCCCATGCGACTCGTTCGCTGTGGCGACCCCTGATGGGAAAAGCCGAAAGTGAAACAAAATACGCAATTATTACGTAAATCTTACGCAATTGTGAGTTTTGCTAGATGTATTTGCAAATTTGTGGCTTTCCAAGACTGTTCCACATATGTCTAACTGACTTTTCACGCATGTATAACTTTTATGTTGTCTATATGGTGCACATATCACGTTAAAATGACGTAATTGATGCACAAATTTTGGGCTGGATTTGGCTTTGCACCACAACCAAACTATAAATAATATTTTGTGTCACAAAGTCAACTTGGAGAGAAGATAGTCAAGTGATTACATACGGTTTCCCTGAAACCATATGTAATCATTGGAAAGTACTTTAAAAGAAAGTGTTGGGAATACATAAAATGTTTCTTTTGAGAAAAGTGTGTCTTTGAGACGGTTTGATTCTCAAGGAAAATTGAACTGATGTAGGTTCGCTTTGCCTTTGATAAAAACTGTCTTTTTGTTAGTCATGTCATACAGCATGCAGACATTTGTAAAGAACCCTTTCAGACATCAAATGAACAGTTACAGCTTGTCATTTGACTTTTGCTTTGATCTGTTTTTGGCCTTACATTGCTGCTTCCTTGCTTGTTAATTCCTATTTTTTCACGTCTCTCTCCTGCTGCACTTTGTCATGTCACAAACATCAGACAGAAATGGCCATGAATGCTTGTTTTTTATCCTCTTATGGGATCAAACAAACTGTATAACTTGTACAAATGTGGGCAAACATCAAATGACAAAGATTACACCAATCTTTTGAATAATTGAGCAAGGCCTTGCAGCTTGGCTGTCAGTTTCATTAGAAATCCTGTACTAGAATAGTATAACTATCTGCTCTTCTCTACATGAAATTCAAATAAAGGAGAGGAACAAAAAAAAAACTGATGTTCCTTTTTTAAAGAATTCACTTCTGTGTCTTTAAATTAAAAGTAGATTCTCTTCAAGAGCCCCCCAAACATCAAACTAAACTCACTTTGTTTTTAATGACCAACTGTAATCGTTCATCATATTCATGGCAGGTGAAAATTTTGAAGGTTTATTCATATAATTGGCCTCCATGTCTCTCCGGGTGGGACAATAAAGTCATATTGATTGATTGATTGATACACATCAGAGTTAGAGTTAGTGCTATGTCTGCTGTAGTGATATTATAGCCTTTTTTTCCCCTTTGCTTTTTACTTAAGGCGAGGAGGTAATAACCCAAGGCATCACCATCAACAGTCCAATCCTTCAATGAACTTATTTCATGCACAGTTGATTTTATGTAAATTGATTGACACCTTGAAAAGGGGGAAGGCAATGCCATAACTCTTGCCATCTCTTTGGTGGTACGAAGGAAAGGGGGGAGGAACAAAGGAGTTTGGACAAAGGATAGCATGGTAAAAGGGAATGTGTCAATAGGCAAAAGGAAAAAAAAAAATCTGTGTTTAAAATCTTTCTTTTTCAGCAACTTGAAAAAGATGGAATGAAAAAGAGAGTTGCAATCATCCCATTTACACAATAAAAAAAAATTTAAACCCTGGGGCTAGTTTTAATTGCAAATGTGAGCACACAGGGACTCTCTTCCTCTCTGAGCTTTAGAAATTGCGCACGCCAACATCTACTTTCCCCTGGAAACCCTTGCCCAGTCAATTATGGTAATGAATCGTCAATAAATATAAAATTTTTATATGGACCTGCTTACTCTTGAGTGGCAGCTAAGGACTTACCTCCCAGTCAAATGTGCAGCGGCTGCAGATTTCAAGTGCACTTAAAAAAACGGTATTTGTTAATGTATGCTTTAAGGCAGTTATATCTTAGAAAGACGGATTTTGTTGGATAGTGTGTCCATAAGGTTATGGGTTTTTAACGTCATGCGTTAGAGTCTAGTGCCAGGTCTGAATGTAACCACAAGGGGGGACAATTCTGTGTTTTCATGTGCAGGTCCCAAGTCCGGATAAATACGGAGGGTTGTGTCAGGAAGGAGGCAATCAACTATACAAATTCCAAACAAAACTTCCATAAGGTTTTTACATGGTCATGGCTTGGAATAAGATTGACCGTCACTGGTGCTGTTGAACTCCAGGGTGCCTGTGATAATTGGATTACTGTTGGTCAGAGAAGGAGAGGAGAAAGTAAGAACTTCTAAGACTCGGACTTTGACAGGGAGATCTTGAGATTTGGCCAACATAAAAGAAAATAGAAATGTGGATATCCTGTGAAACCAGATTGAAATGAATCAAGGCATGAAGATTTGAAACAGGCTCAAGCTGTTTTACAATAGTGTTGATGGAAAGGGAAATATAGTAGAAGTTCTGAGTTTTTTTTTTTAATGTTCTGTAGATAAAGGGAGCTTTAGATCCCTATCAAAGCTTGATGAGTCTGAAGCTGGAAGTTGACAGTGCTCACTGTTGTAAGTGGTTATATCCCACAGGTAGCATGTGACCTAGAGGAGGAGATATTCTGGAGAAGGATAAATGAGGAGTTATTGAAACAGGGGACATAGGTGAAGAAGCTGGGGGACTTTACTTGAAGTCAACAGTCCAGAACAACAGAGAATGTGGGGAAGATATGAAGAGGTTGGAGCAAGTTGGAATGGTTGGTGGAAGTTGTGGTGTAACAAAAAAGTGTCAGCAGAAAAGAAAAGAAAATATACAAGAGTATGGTGAGAGAAGCCATGTTTTTTGGCTTTGAGACAGCAGCTCTGAGAAAGAGTCAGGAGACAAAAGTGAAGATGAAGTGTTGAAGTTCTCTTTGTGAGTGATGAGGAATCATGGATCAGGAATGAACAGCTCATGTTAGAGGTTTTGGGGATAAATGCAGGGATATTACATTATGTGAGGAAGATCTTTACCCTTATAAAAGGAGGTTGGGACAATTAGAAAGATCCCTCGAGGAAAACCAAAGAGGAGGTTCATAAACGTAGTGAAGTGGGATATGGGAATGTGAGTTAAGAAGTTACAAACTAGAGGGTTAGATGAAGGCGGATAATTTGCTACGGCAACCCCTGAAGGGAACAACTGAGAGGCAAAAAAGTATAATAATCAAGTCTTTACAATCCCCCCTGAACTTTTGTCTTGAAAATGTTGCATTTGTTAATTGATATGTGTAATTATCCTAAGTTTGATTAGTTACTGTATGAATGTATAACTGATGATTGTATTGCTTTTGTGTATTGTTTCTACTTGATTGCTTGAAATAAACCATTTCAATTCAATTCAAATGTGGTAAATTGTATTGGTGTGTCTTAAATTAATCTACACACACTGAGGTTGCTCAGGTACTAACATTCCTTTTCTTGTGTTTTTTTAAGGTGGATTATGGGGTTATAGCTTCACAGGCAGGAGCCACCCTCAACAATCTGTTGAGCCACGCACAAGAGTTAGTAGCAAAACTCCGCTCCCTGCAGCTGGACCAACGGGAGTTTGTCTGCCTCAAGTTTCTTGTCCTCTTCAGCTTGGGTGAGTTTCATGGCATGTGAAAGGCTGGAGTTCTAGGCAAGAATAAAAAGTAAAGTTTCATCTTTTAAAATATAAATATTAAGTAAAACTTAAGGTTATACATGATAATAGTAATCGTTGATTATTTGAGTTACATAATAGAAAAAAGATGCTTCGAGTGGGTTTATCTGTCAACTTCCAAAAATTAATATTGTGATATGTTAAAAAGTGGTTTTCAAATAATTCCAAAATTTTCAGCTATGTTTTCTTGTTATAGCATGAGAATTTCAACCCCAGTATTTAAAAATTGGGTGTTTTCAAACTTTTGATTGTTAGTATATTCCAGAAAAAGAAAAAAATAGTGTTAAAATAGTAATAAAACTTTAAATGCACACGCATACAGTATATATATGTAGAAGCTTGTGTAAGTTTAAACTTACAGTAATAGCACTGTCCCACATATCAAAACTGTAGAAAAAAATGGATAGGAGTTCAATCTTTCAATCTTTTTATTTTTTCCAACCAATGGGAGGTATTTGGTCTTTAAATATTAGCTGTCTGTTAAGAATAAATCTCTCTAGCGCTGTATCAAATCACTACACCTGATCATTTGATGCGGCTTCTACCTTTTGTTTTGTGTTTTTGATGGTGGAGGTCAATATAAACTCTAGATGTTATTATTGACATCTTGCATTTTTTTGAATCTGGTCTATTCTCTTCAGCAATGTTAACAATTTTTGTTTTTAACCAAAGCAGGATAAGCATTTGTTTGAGAATTGATCATAGGAGGGAGCGATGAATAAAAATTGAAGTGTGTGGGTAAAAATGATAGAGGATCAATGAAGGCGTTAACTGATAGATGGAAACATTGGAGGAGAGGTGAGCTATATCGACAGCAAGTGGGATTTAAAATGATTTTTTTTCTTCTTTGGGTAAGGTGTAAGGGTCAGAGGGGATTATTGTTGTTTGTTTGTTTTTTTTTAAATGCAGACTGAGCTTTAAAGCTTTGGAGAGGAATGAAGGAAGTCAGAGGGTAAAGGGTTTGAAAGAAGGTGTAAGAAGGCGAAGAAAGGAGGAAGTTAAAACAAAAACAAATGGGAATTGAGAATCGGCAGGACTCACCTGCCTAAGGTGATTTGAGTTTAGCAGGTTGAAAGGGGTTGAGACGTAGAGGAGAACAGGTTTACGAGTGAAAGCAGAGATGACTACAAGATTAAAAGTGCAACATGAGAGAAAATGTGAACTGTGACATAATCTTCTTTTTTGATATCTCAGTTAAGGTCAGAAAGATTAGAGGCTAACACCCAATAAATACTGATACAAACACCTATTAAAAAAAACCTGCAGAAACCTAAATCTTATATTAATCTTTCAGTCACAAATCTAGCAATGTAAAAATGCTTCGTTTTTCTAAGGTTTAGCTATTTCCATTTTGTGTATGTTCAACTTGATTCAAAGCTTAAAAAAATCTCTATACTTAAACCAGTGATGTCCAGGTTGCTCCATTTAGCCTGACACTTCTATGGCACTTGAAGCAAATGCAGGACAAATTATGTATTTCACAAAAATCAGTCGTTCACTTTTTTTGCCTCCTTTAGACAAAGAAAAAAATTGATGAATAGGAGATACAGATGATTAAGATCCCTGAGAATAAGGTTTGCATTATTGGGAATTTGATAAGAGGTTCTGACTAAGTAGATTTATTATAATGATGTGTGTATGTGCATGCATGAATTTGTTTTGTCAAGTTTATATATTTATTTATTTTGTAGTGCCGGGATGTTTCTTGGGTTTACTGTCTAAATAATTTGGTAGAAGCATCATCCATAATGAAAGGCCCACCTGAGGGATGTGTATCGCCCCCGGCAGTGCCTGTTCTCTGACGCTGCTCGAGCCTCCCGCAAAAGAAAACCGACACCGCTGCCATAGAGCTGGCCGAGGGCGTCAGTGCTGGGGGAGGGAACTGCTGGTGAAGTTTTGGGGAGGAGAGGCATTTCAGAGAAGCAAAGTGAAGTGATATCATATACATCTGATCAGAGATGTGCATGTGATCAGCTTTAAGAAGGCTGAAAGGCGTGTCTTTTCCCCCCAGAGAGACAAGGTGCATAATGTCCACAGCAGAGGGAGAGCATGCATGTGTGTGCTGCACTGTAAAGAGATTAAGAGTAGCAGTAAATCAAGCATTACAATCAGTTTATTTAATCATCAGGCACCTGCTGTTTCTAACTTCATTGTGGTAATCATGATCTTAAATAGAAGACAAATGTTAAAGCTAGTTATGGTTAATCATAGGCAAACTGATGAAATCTAGATGCATGCTAACTTTGAGTTACGGTCAATAATCAAACTTTCTTTTTTTTTTGGCCAAGCTAGGATCTTGTATCTGAAAGATACGTTTGAAATTCAGTTGAGAGCTTGCTGAATGGCTAAGCGTGTGCATAAATCTGATGTGGATGGATTCTGTAAAAGAAAAAAATGGTCTAGTTTCTAGTTTGATGGTTAAAAAGGATAACTGTGAGTTGAGGGTTGATGTTCAGCAAATGTATTTTTGACCCCAAAAAGCCTATCTCTTGAACTTTATCCAAAGACCAATCAATTGTTTTGGAGGAATTGATTAAAATACTTCATGTTTGTAATGTTGAACTGTCTTTGCTGACAGTTTTTAGTGCAGACCATCTTAGCCTTTCCTACTAAACCAACCCGCTCTCAAAAGAAAATTAAACACTGGTAAACCTAAGGCAGATGTTTTTTTTATATATATAGCACATTTCATGTACAAAGACATAGTGTTTTACATAAAATATTAATTAAAACTTTAAATAGAAATATCAAAGGAGTGATCATTAAACTACAAATTTAAATAAAGTTTCAAGAAATGAATTTAAAGTAAGCCTTAAGTAACAATGTGGATGTAAGCCTTTATATAAAAACAAATCAAATGCATCTAAGAACAGGTGGGTCTTTTACCTGGATTTAAAGAATCTGCATGTTTCCAATGATCTAAGGCTTTCTGTCTGCTAAGACATGTGGAGCACAGAAGCTGAATGCTGCTTGTTGGGTTTTGACTCTAGGAACTGACAAAAGACCAGGTCCAGATGACCGGAGAGGTCTGGTTGGTACATACTGGGTCAGGAAGTCAATCATGTATTTTGGTGCTAAACCATTCAAAGATTTCTAAACATTCTTTCCTCTAGGAGACAGGAAGCCAGTATAAAGACCTCAGAACTGGACAGATGTGGTCTACTTTGTTGGTACTTATGAGAACCCAGTCCGCAGAGGTCTGAATAAGCAGCAGTTTCCTCGATTGATTTTTGTTTTTTGGTAGAGTGAGGGTCATTGGCCTTTATTCTGTCCAGTGTAGTGTCTATGTAAGATGTTCAGTGATGTTGCATGATTGATATTTTTCACTCCTAGCTAATGAAAGCTAGAGTGCATAGAAATAAAGAAGAGATGCTTAAGTAATTTAAGAACAAAAAAAGCTGCGATGTTGGCTTTTGCGGGTGATAGATAAACTAGGATGTTTTCTACATTTTGTCTGCTGCTGTGACTTTCTCATTTATTTCTTCAGGTTTTGTGTGTGTCTTGATCATCTCAATTATTCTCTCTGAGTCCACAACCCCCCACTCTCTTTCTGTGAAAAGATTCAGTCTCTTCCCTCTGCTGGAGAAGCTTTTAGTTAAGCCAGCTGTCAATAAAGACAGGGATGTAGATGTTTGCTCAGCTGAGTTGAGGCACTTGTCATGATCTGTGCATGTTTGTTTTTTGGAGTTCGACATCCCTTATTTTGTGTATAGCTCTATTCCATCTGTTTGTCTCTCCCTGAACCTGTCACTCTCTGTGGAAGGCTTTTAACCTCGATCTCAGAGCAAATGATCTCTATGTGATCATTGATCTTTTAAGTGTTTATGGTACTCAGAGAAATTACAGCACTGGATGTCTCGAGCAGTGAAAAACCAACAATTAAGAGTTTAAGGTTAGCCTAGGTCAGAGTTCAGTAAAGGATTACTACAAGTCATTCATTGTCAGGACACTGTTAATGGGACTTTGATTTCCTTTAAAAGACATAAACGCCTAACATAAAGACTGATAAGTTGCACTGAGTTGGCGATAAAACATTGCATGGGTGAAGAATAGGTCAACTGTTTAAATTCAAGTGGAGAAAGGGGAAATTAAATCTTATTTTCTTCCACTTTAAGAATAACTGACTCCTGTATTCCCCCACTGTAACTCACTACAGTGTACAATGGTAAGAGGTGTGCAATTTTCTTAAAAAACAGAAGATGACTGCATATTCTTAAAGTTAAACATAGTTTTGTGCTGCCTAAAACTGGAACTTTATGGAAGAATATATTGACGTTTTCCAAAAAAGTAACCCACGGCTGATGCATGACAGATACTTTCCATAAAACAGATGTGGTAACAGAGGTCAGAGAGTGTTCAAACAGCATTCAGTTAACCCAGCTTAGTGAGTCAGACGCCATCAGACGTAATTGGGTTAGACAGGCACTGCCAGGCCTTGTCAGCTAAGAGGAGAGCCAGAGTACCTGCCAGAGGTCGTAAATGGTCCCAGCGGAGAGGGCAGAATTGTGGGCATTATCTTAAATAACGTTCTTTTGCAGGAACAAAGCAAGTGAAATGTCTTTCGCTGTGTATATTTTTCTCAATTCATTCACTGTCTTGAAAGCTTTATGTTTTTTTTTCCATGGAAAAGTGGCTCACTGTGAAAATTCTGAAAGCATATCTACAAAACTTCATCAAAGTCATTCAGCTCTTGCGCAGTTACAGTGAGTGGTGTTGTCAGTACTTAAATACTGCAATTAGGACATTGCTTTACCATCACCATTGGCTGCCCGTTAAGTGATTAGTGTGTGTGAGGCAGGACTAGAGAGAAACACACCCATCAATCCCTTCAATCCCGCAATCCATCACTCTTCATCCATTCAGCTCTTCACATAGTCTTTGTCTTATTGTTCTGCCTTTGCCTCCCTCCTCTTATTTCTACGCATCCATCTTTGAACACCACGATCTATCACAGCTTCACCTCCACATCCATCTCCATTGGTTCTCGTGCATTTTAGGCTCCATTCATCTTTTCCTTCCCTGCTACCCCAGCTTCCTCTCTACTCTTTTCTAACCATTGAAACCCTAAATAACATTTTATCTAAACGAGGATTCTCACCAGTTTATTAGGGAAGAAACGAGATGCAATAGAAACTTATGTTGACGTTCTAATGAGTCAAATTAAGCATATATTCACAGGTAATTCATATTAATAATAAATGTAATTTATTTAAAAAATTTAAATGTGTGATGCAACTTTTCAGATGAAAATATGTATTTTTTGTGTGTTTTTAACATGTTCTTGTGGCAATTTTTCTGATCATGGTGGACATATATAAAGAAAATTACGCATTTCTGAGTATTTCTTTCAAAAAATGCTGCTTGAAAATATCACATTAGCATTAAGCCAGGTTTCCACATTCCACATCTATTTCTATTTACATTTTGAGTTTTATTTATGTCATTTTATGTTTCTTTTTGTTAGATGCCGGGGGTCGGAAGGTCAAGGGCATTCTGTATGTTTTTTTTACTTGTTTTCAAACTTTTAAAGCACTTTGTGTTGCTGCTGCATAAAATATGCTTTATAAATACAGTTCGAATTGAACTGAATTTAATTGAAAGAGAGTTTATTTGTGACATAGAAAATAGGCTAGGCAGGACACAAGTTCCCGCTCCATTGGACAATGGGAAGGGAAAGGGGAGCTGGGTTTGTCTGTGTCAATGGTCCCACCCGCAACTCAGAGACAAATCTTATATGAATTCCTGCCACTCTGCAGAAACTATGTCACAGAAAACAATGCATAATCATGATTAAAAGATCACTGGGAACTCTTTCAAAACAGATCTAAAGATGATTGGATGTTATTTGGACACCTTTTTCCATCCTTCCATAAAGTCGAACCCTCTTTTCGTTTTTTTAAATCCACCCTCCACACCTCCAGCCTCAGACTGTGACACATTTCTCATTAGCATGATTAGCATGTCCTATCCTGAAAGAAGTGCTAAGAAAGAAGAAAAAATCCTTTGTTTTGGCACAGCAAGGTCAGACACCAATCTGCTGACAACAACATAAACATAACAAATATGATTAACCTTGATAAAAACACACATTTGCTTTTTCTTCCTTTTTCCTCATCATATTTTTGCGCACAATAACAGACAAAGAAAAAAAAAAAAAGAAAAGAATAAGAGTAATTCCCAGGCAACTTCACTCTAATTAAACAAGAGGTTCGGCAGACTACAATCAATGCCCTGATCCCTGGCTGTTGCCCCCCTTACGCTCCACCAATACGTCTGGCAAATATTCATTTCCCAAAAAGAACTAAATCATTTACAATTCAGCCGGGGACTGATTAACATGAAGATGTAGCATCAGTTCAGTAGTTACGCTCGTGCAAACCTATGCAGGGCTGAAATAATGGAGCATATAACTTGCATTCGATTACTTTGTGACACCTTGCAACTTCATATTCTTGTTGAAAATTTGCATTTTTCTTCCATTTTAATACAAGACAATAGACTGCAGCATCATGGTGCATTTGATAGATCAATACTCAGAAAGATGAGCATGCTCCATTAACCTCTAACCCACAGGAAACCTTTAACCCAGTGTGTCATGTGACAATTCCTTCATGTTCTCGGCAAAGATTGAAAATTCACAAGCAACAAATCCAAACGTGACAGAAATAATAGGTTTCTTTGATAAAGCAAATATACAAATGAAACCATTAGGAATAAAACACTTTTTCCTCATGTTTTTTTAGGGGTTTTTATTAAGAGAAACTAATAAAACACATATTGTGTAAATTATATTTAAATATTTCATACTGTATATTTAAGAGTTTGTTCGTTTTTTACTGCCCCTACCAGGGACGATAACGTAAATCTGAATCTGTATTCCATCAAAAATGTAATAACTATTATAAAAAATACATACTTTAGGAAACTGTGGCTGAAACAGCAATGAACCCTGAACACATCTCTTTAAGTAAAGACTTCAAGATGTGACCCAAAAAAAACTTTGTCATACATGTTATGCAGTGAGCACTGAGCATTTACCATCTCTGAGGGTAGTATGTCCTTTATTCATTTATGGCAAAATAACATTTGCTAAGACTCTAAAGATGAAACTTAAAAAAAATTTCCAACAATTATATAAAAAGAAGGCATTTAAAGACTCAAAAAGTTATCTAGATTCATATCCTTTCCAAAGGATTTCAAAATAATAAAACATTAAAAGGTTATAAAGAGAATTGATCTGTTGCACGGTATATTAAATTAGTTCTTTACACCATTGCATTCCTCTAAAAGCAAATTCTGAATCTTACAATAACTTTTTCAATTATTTTTTGACAAATGTATTTAATATTTTATGAGAAAAATCTTCTAACTAGATTACAAAATAAATGATATTTCAATTTGACATTATAAAAGGGTTTTTTTTCTTTGTATTTTACGTTATCGTTTCTGCCACTAAATATGACTAATGAGAGGATGTGACAGACTTAGAAAAAAAAATGTAAAAGGCTGTCTGTCAATCTTCATGCTCTAGGTGTTTACTGAAAAAAAAAAAAACACTCTCCAAATATATACATATGACAGTCCCAGTTATAATGGACAATGCTGCAAGGGACTCGATACAATAAAAAGTACAAGGTTCAGCAAGCGTAATCAGTTCTTCAAAAGGCTGCATCTAGTGCTTTTTCGTCACCCTGTGTTGAGGCAGGGGGAAGTGTTGTTTAAACGCATGCTGATTGAAAACTACTGGACTCCCTGCTACCTTTCAAACAAATCTTTTTACCCTTCACATGTTTACTTCAGACATCATTCTGATGCAAGAAACAAGCACTGAAAACAAAAGCTAATGAGACTCCTATGCGGCCAGGTCCGGTTAATCTTGTTTCAGTGTTTCAACTTTCTTGCTTTTCTTTCATTCCATTTGAAGGAGGTGGTAATGCTGAGAGAAGTAATTGATGTAATGCATCCTATTTTCTGTCAAATTTAAACCAAAAAAATCTTCCATAATGCTTGATGGAAGCTCCCACTTTGTAGGGAATTCCATGTAACAAGGCTGCTGCAAAGGCTTTCAGACTTTATCATGCAATAAAAGCTCCAGGTCTCCACTAATACCTGGCAGTGCTGCAGAGTGTTGTCAGAGAGCAGCAATGAATTGTGGTTGTAGCAAAATGTTGTGAATCCCTGCCTCTCACCTCTCATAAACCCCTTTTGGTGACACTACTATATACTAAACAATCCATATTTTATTAGAAAATAAGATTGTATTTAAGCAGTTTAAGCAAAATTATTCATTGGTGTACACATATGTTAACTAAACCCTAAATAAACTTTATGTTTTCACATGGGAGTTTCTATGTTTTATAAGGAAAGTCTGACAGTTGGTGTGTGTGAACTTTTTCCCTACAATCCAACTTAAAAACTGATAATATTTTAATTAAAAGAAACCGTTTATTTGTAAATAAATAGTTTTAAGATATGAGGAATAATTATTTCTTTGAGTAAATCTGGGCTTCTAAAGTATTGCAAACATATAAGCTTTTTAGAGTTTCCAAGTTGGATAAACTTTCATATCTATAAATAATGTCAATTTTTTTTTAAATAGCAAGATGTTTTAAACATTTTCTTATGTGAATTGAATTGTAAGGAAAATGTATAAATGTTGCCATGTGAAACAGTACCACATAGGAAGTTGGAATTAATGTGACCTCTATAAACGTCAAACTGCATTCCTAAGCGCCCTCACTGGAGTTTGACATCCTTTGATTGCATCTGGTCTGACATGAAAAACAATTATTTAATTAAAAAAACAAACTGCAAATAATAAATAACTGTGTTGCATTAAATCTGATCACTGCTACACACTCAGCACACTTCACTATAAGTTATCTGTAGAGAATTTCTGTAGTGGTCAATTACGTTTTTTAATGTCTGATAAAGTTTGTGTCTAGTGTCTGTTTCACTTACTGTCTGTGGGCAAACAATGGGCAAAATTCAATAAGGTCCACAGGTGACCTGCACAGAATACCAAGGTCATAGTAGATGGTGGTCGCACAAACCTCAAAGGAACTGCAAAACACGCCTGCGCTCCCCTCAAGATGCAGCTGGTACTCTCTACAACCCTCCCCAGTCCGATACAACCCAATAACCCGTAGCACGCGTAGGGATCAACCCCCTGCTCGGGTGCATGTGACTAAAGCTTTACAAATGATGAGTGCAGCATCATGACAGCAAGTTTGATGTACTTTACCTCACGCATACACTAAGCTAAACTTCTACTCTACTTCACCTATACACTTAACAATATCACAATTTATTTTTAAAGCCTCTACCCCCTTTCTTCCACCATATGAAATCCCACAAGGGGTATTTTAAGGCAAAACAGCTTCAGAGAATCTGTTACCCTCTACCTCTGTCCTCCTTCCTTTTTTCTCATCTCGCTCTCCCTCGGCCTTATTACAGGCTGTCAGTTTATTATAAAACATTAGGAAAGTAGAGGGACACTTGCAGTTACTGTCCTATCGATCGGCAAAGATAGGTTCTGTGATTTAGAGTCAGCCTCTGTTCACGATCTACACTTTCTTGGCCTCCTATTAAGGCAACAGTGCTTTGCTTTGGCTATTGATGCCTCAACATTAACAGTTACAAGATACTACAGAAAATCAATGCTCAACTTTTATTACAGGCTGCATAACACACATTACCTCCCACTAGCTGGTGCTTAGCAGTTGAATGGAGGTCCGGATGGCCCGTGTGGTCCGTCAGGTGACCGCAAGAGTTTCTGTATTAACATCAATCATGGATGCAGCATATGGGAGTTTCAGGGCCAGATGAGGAACTAGTCCTACACTACCCTTTGCTTTAGACATATATGTTTTTTAATATTTTCTTTGTGCTCTGCATTTTTTTAAGAAAAGAAATAAGAAATAAAAAAGAAGAAAAACTTAACACCTTTCCACACAAAAACTGAAGCTATTGACTGAAAAGAATGTGCACCTTTCCTAAAGTATTTATACAAAACAAAATATAAGAAGTTATTATTTTTTACTTTATACAGGTTTCCCTTTTAAATATTGTATTTGTGACAAATGTCCTTTTTTTCAATTGCAAGTCCCAAATCTTACTTTATTTGGGAAATGTTGCAAGCCTAAAAAAAAAGTAATTTTTCTTGCCATATTCCATATCACCCCAGGTTATTCTTTTTTCTTTTTTTTAGAAGGGTGAGAGGGCTGTAGTTATCGATCCTCTCCGTCACCAGCACCAACCATCCATCCATCACAGGCATCAACCCGGATGTGTGTGTTGTATCAGAGAATTTAAACTCAGGTGCGGCAGCATCTGAGTTCTTCGGGCTTCTTAAACATTTATGAGGGACTGCTGAGCAGCAGTAAGGCAGCCCTTATGGGACAAACAGCCCCCAGTTCTGTACTTTCAGTCCCAATCAGTTGAGCTCACGTTCATTACGCACACCTTTCAGCTGAACAGCAGCAACTGGTTTTTCTCCCCGTTTTGTGATCGCCTGGCTGCCCACCGCTGGGGCAGCATTTCTCGCTTGTTTACGTGACTGTGTGTTTAGGGAAAGACAAGCGAGCACTGATGTGTTTCTGTGTGCGTGTATGAACTAGAGAGGGTCCCAGTGGACGGAGCTTGAGGTTATCATTATGTATTGGTTGGCTGCAATGCTAATGCTAATGTGTTCTCAGTGGCTGTAGCTCAAGTCCCAGCGCTGTGCTTGCAGGGCTGCTAGTCCATTCCAATTAAAGACAGAGGGATGTTGGTTTTGTGGTTGGCAGGACAGGCCTGGACTGTTGGGGCCCTGTGGAGATCAGGTTCGTATTAGTAAAGAAAAACAAATGCAGCAAGAAAATTGTGCAAAGATTTAAATACAACAGAGAATTTACTCTTAATTTGACATCTACTATGTGTATATGTTCCAATACATTAATTTTAAATTAACGTTTAACATTATCTGGTATGCAGATTTCTTTTTTTTTGTAATTACTTCTTCTGTGTCCTTAGCAAAAACACAGTGTTAAGGTTTTTTTCTTATGTATATAAATTATAAATTGTATGCTATAGTACAAATTATTGCTAGCATACTATAGACCATGTATGTTGTGTAGAAAGTATACTCACTGAATACTACTTTAGACTAAATTTTAGGTTTACAATATATAGATAAAAAGTAAAATCAAGTATAATGTCTTACTTTTTGTAAAGAACAAAGTGTACCTATAGTATACTTAAATAGACTACTTTTTGCTAATGTCATTTTAAAGTCTTAAGCTAGCAAGTTTCAAAAAGTAGAAATTAATAAATTTAAGAGTATTTTTTTTTAAATTGGTACATTTATTTAAAAAAGTAAAATTATTTTGTAAAAAATAGAATATATAGTGTTGAAATTATGGTGCTTGTACTGTGTTTTTATTTTCTAGTGAACAACCTAAATCTGTTTTAGTTTTAACTAACACTGGTTGCTATTTTACTACTCTATGTTCTGATCTAAAAAAAAAAAAAACAGCTGCATCGATGAATCCTCAAAAATGAAGAACAAAATAATTAAGAAAAATAAATAAACATAGGACACACATATTTAATGTCAGGGAATGTAGCTGCTCTTATCTGATGCTGTTTTCATCAGATAAGGTATCACTGTCAAAACTGAGTTTTTGGCTATCACATAGAAAATCACAGCATAAAACAAAAAAAAAATCTCAATTTTCCCCTTACCTAAGTGTCTAAAGCAAATACACCTTTTCAACCGATTTCAGGTCAAATTTTACAAATCCAAATCCAACAATCAGATTGAACATTAAGTTCACACAACAGTTCTGTAAATCAGTTTAGAGTTCTTAAAGTTCTTAACTCTTACAGCCTGCGTTTTAGCGAAGCTAAAATAATCTTTGCACTCATCTTCCCAGCCAAATCTTTATCTTGTCATGTAGCATGTAATGGCAAAGGGATGATCAGAGATGACACAATAATGCACAAAAAAGTATTTAAAAAAAACATAAATGGTTATTAAATGTCCTATATTTCAAGGCTTTTGTTGAATTGACTTTGCCTTTGAGTCTAACTCATTGTTGGAAAAGATGCTGAGTGGACTAAGGCTAATAATAACCATCCAAATTTTTGTAGCAGTCTGATATTACAGAATGGAGCTCACTGTCATGACAGCACTCCCTGGCATGTGGATTGTCAGCCATTGTGTCCCTGTGTGATTATGTATAGTGCAGAGTTATGTGCCTAAACTGTGGTAAGCTATCTGGTGGTCAGGTGGCTGCTATAAGACTATACACCCTTTGCTCTTTGAGCTTCGTGTGTGTGCATGTTTCATGTATGTGTGCGAGTTTGCATGTCTCTCTGCACAGTATGGCTGCAAGTCACTTCTGGCAATGCAGAAAACAGCCGAGCTTTACAGTAACGACTGCACACATGCTGCTTGTGTGTGGATGTGTAACCAGAGACAGTGACTGAATGTTTGGAAGCACAGATGACCCAACAGTTGCTGTCCCTTGTGCAGCTCTTTCTCTTCCCCTTCCACGCACACACGCACACCTTTCTTGTCTCTTCATTCTTGTCTGGAAGGATATTTTAAGCAACAAAGCTTAAGTTTACTGCACACACTCTGACGGAGCCATTTAGAGCTAATTCCGGTACTTGTTGTTTGACGCTAAGGGCATTGCATCTTGATTTTTAATCTTTGTCTTATATAAATTAGCAAAATTCAGATGTACAGATGTAATATACATATTTGGACCTTTGTTTGTCAATGTTTAAGCCTGTTAAAAAATGCCATCAGAGTAAATGACTGTGCTTTGATGCCACCTGGCACTGATCTCCAGAGCTGCCCCTGGCAACACACTGTAAGCTTACCAAGCTGTACAGTACAAAAACCTTGTAATACAGACATAAAAACAAAGCTGAAACGGAACCTAAAGTTAGTCACTCTGTTAACAGTAAGTCGTTCACAAACATTTAACCAGCTCTGTGGAAGCAAACTGAATGAGCCTGACACCAACCACACAAGTGTTGATTTTCCTCTATATCCATATTAGTACTGTGGTTGAAAGGAGAAAATTGCCTGGAAAAGGCATCATCCCTCAAAACCTCAAGGAAGAGATTTTTTAAGACTTTTAGGATTTTCCACATTCTGATCTTTATGGAAATTTCCTTTTGAACTGACAAATTGTGCCAATCGTAATGAACAACACATGTTTTGTCTTAAGACAAGCAAAAAATAGAGATATAAAAAACTTCATAATAAATAATAATAGCAATAATTAAACAACTGGGAACACTTTTACAATCGACGATTTACAAAAGATGAACGAAGTGGGTTTTCAAATTCTTAACTTTAATGTGACAATTTATGAAAAGGAGACAAACAAAACGATCTAGTTCATACATCAAATCTGCCTTAGAGGTAGCATGAAAAGAAGAGGAGGGCCTTTGACCATTCAATACCTAGTAATAAATTCAACTTTAATTTGCACCTTAGACAGAAAAGTCAAAAAGCGCATTGCTCTCTACTTTGGAGTAGAGAGCAATGGAAAGGAGGTGTGGACTGCATTTGGCTGACTCTTTCTTTAGTCAGCACTCTACCTACTGGATTCCATCATCAAATGAGAATGAAGCACATAACAAACAGGGGGATGAGAAGAAGGTGAGTGTGAGTGTGTAAAAAAAAAAGCAAGAAAAGGTGTGAGATACAAGGGGGGTGGGTTACGCTATGGATTAACTGTCTTTCGTGCTGAAAATATACATCCCCCGGCACTTGACACTGAATTATTAATTCAAATTTGTCAAAAAAGAATGAGAGAAATCTATTGACAGGGACATGGGCCCTTTAATGGTCTCATTAAAGTGGAGGCTTCCCACACTGTGCACCTTCTGCGCTGCTGCAGGAGTTTTTGGGGCAGTGGAGGGTTGTAGGGGCGTACTTGACCCCCCCAATGATTTTCTGTCACTTTATCATAAACAAGAAAGGTTGACATATCCCCTCCACTCCTCAACCCCCCAGCACCACCACCACCAAACAAACCTTGCTTGCAATTAGCCGACGGGTGCAAAAGTGTGCTGAATGCAAATGAAGATCCTGTGCATGCTTTGAAATGGACAGAGACAGCAACAGCACACACACATTACAGGCTCCGGCTTGAACTGCTACTGACAGGTACAGGTGTTTTACACAATAAAAAGGTGGAGGACTGAGGAGTAAACTCACAGGTTGAACTATTGACATCTAATTCTATCAGAATTGACTGATTCTTCCATTTTGATGCTCCATTTCTAGATTATGGTTTTTGTTTTTTTTGTTTTGTTTTTTTTTTTGTCTCCAAAGCAGCTGAACATGTCAGTCAAGAGTTAGCATCATTAGCTGCTTGCATGACTGGGAGCTGTGTTTTTTTTTGGTAGGGGTGGAATTAGGGATTAATCTGGGCTCTGTTAAGGGAGTTGGAGAGCAGAGGCCTGTGCATGCGCTCATTGAAAGACTTTCAGTTCCACCTCCAGGGGGGCTGACGCAGGGGGCAAAAGAGGTGGAGGCGGGGAGGACCAAAGGGACGCAGAGGGCTAAGCACTGGGTTCATTGCTGATTCAAGTCTCTCAACATCCCTTTGGCAAATGGATTTTCATAATGCTGAGACAATAAGATTTTTTTTTCCCAGCATTACATTTTTAAACTCCTTTTAATCTGCAGTGTCAAAAATGCAAGCGTGGATTATTTTCATTTTTTACTTAAAGGTTTAGTTTTTTTTAACCTATTGATTCATTCTAACTAACTAAATAAGCTGAACAATAGTAATTAAAGTAACTTGTTTCTGATTATACATCTAAAGGAACTTCTACAATATAAGTACCAACTTGCATTAAACCTTTTGCTAAAAGTAATCTGTGTATCATCTAATGTATATCTCACATCTGAAACCCTTTAATACTTATTCCCAATCTTATTAACCTCTTTGGCTGTACCCATTCATTTAAACCTTCACAAAAGCAACCACAAACTGGATCCACTAATTCAGGGTGTACATTTGCTTTCCCTTCACCTCAACGTAATTCCCAAGTTCCTCCCAGCCAGCATAGGCAATGAGAGAGGCTTGGATCCTTCTTCCTCCAAGCACCTTTTCTGTTGTTTATTTTATAGGACCTAAGGCGCATTTCTTCCCTTATGAATGCGTTTCGACTTCCCTCTACCTCCCTACTGAACACATCGACCCATCCTTGGGCGACAGAACTCAACCAGCCGCTACCTGTTTAGCTTAACAACAATAGCCATGTTGTCAGTAAAGGTTTTAATCTGATTTAATATATCCCCAGCTGGACTACCTGCATAATTTTCTTTCATAGACGCTTGGAATTTGTCCCCCACAGAGACCGAAGACGGGGAGTGATGGACTGGACCAGCAAATTGAGCCTTAATGCTTTTATTGTGATATTTTGGCAGTGACCTGTCCCTAACCACGGCTTGTTTTCAAGCACTGGGAGAAATGTGCGATTAACCACTGGAAGTACAGAGATTTGGCCTCTGGACATAAAGTTAGCTTGGGGGCATGGTTACTGTATGCAACCTTGTTCTTGTGTAAAAGACAGTCTGTCTTTGAAACTCGAGGACTTGTCTTGCTACCCAGTACCACTCTAACCCAACCTCTAACCCTTTATGCTTTTTTTCCTTAAAAAAAAAACCTGACAGGTGATATTGTCAAAAGCTAAGTTCTAACATGTTGCTTTATGTTTTATCAAACTCAGCATTAGCCCAGTTTATGCACTGTAGGGATGTAGCAGTGCATTGTGGCCATTTTGGACAACCAGCTAGTATGTGAAATTTTTAACTTCCAAATAGGGGTGTATTGATTTGTTTTAATCATTTAATTCACATCATAATTTGTGGCTGCTGATCCAACTCATAGTCAATATTGGTTCCTTTTCAACAAACCAATTCACTGACCTAAAATTGATCCAGAACATCTTTAGCCAAAACTTTAACCAGTGTGTCTCAGAGATAAATACTTGGGTTACTGACCAGTGCAGGTGAAGTTTTCCAGATTCCTTGTGTTTCTTGCAAGATAATTAAGTGTAAATTGAATGTGTGAACATACAAGAAAACAAGAATGAATGGCAAATCCATTCACATTTTAGTTTCTTAAAGTTCAACCCACTGCTGTTTTTCCACATTACAATAATACAAACAGAACATTATTACAGCAGTCTACCAACTGTATGATAACATGTCTTTGCAAATTTCAAAATCCACTTTTTGGACTGTAATCATGACTTGATGATTATTTGCTGCCATCACACGTGTTGTTCTCTGGGATGGTACTTGGTTCTTTTTATGTTCTACTAAAATAAACAATGCCCTTAATCCAAATGGTATTTTCCAATATCGATTATTGATTTATGTTATATTAAAATGATTTTTGAATAGGATAGTTCAATTTGATTGACAACTTGGCTAAGACAGATCAATCTGGAATAGAAAGATATTTATCAATTAATTGTAACACCCCTACTTCCAACCAAAGGATAAGAAAAACAAAACAATAATCAGATCAATCTATGAGCAGCAAGCTTTCAGAGGTGAAAAAAGAAACAATTAAACTGTAGTTGTGAAAATAGAAACCTTTTGAACTCAGGGATACTCACTTATAATCTTTGACAGATATCCTGTTAGGCTTTGATCTATCCAGTCTCATAAATCTCTTAATAAATCTCAGAAACCAAATAACTTGAGTTTAATATTCTTTTTTGTTTTCTTGTACCCATCTTTAAAGGAAAGGCATTGAATCAGAAAAAAGGAATTCCCCATGTGGGACTTGCAGAAAAAACAGTGAAGCTGAAAGCTCCAGGGAGCAGAAAAAACATTTTCTGGAGAGCACGAAGTGATAAGGACTGGAACACTAATAGGGAAGAAGAGCCCACTTCAGTGTCTGTGTGTGTGTGTGTGTGTGGGGGGGGGGACCTCCACACTTCCATGTGAAATGTTGTCTGTAAAGTATTGACGGTGTGAGTGTAGCTGTAACGTTCCTCGTGACTTTCTGATGCTGTGAGGTTACGGGGAAAGGAACCAGTGCTTTGTTCAAACTGAAAGTCTTGCTTATGTATTGTTGCAGTGCAAAATACAGAAACTCTGATAAACCCTGGTTTAGGTGGCACCAATACTCACATGGACGTTGCTCCTTGCCCCGTGGCCGATGTTTACTTTGGCAGGGCCCACTGCCCTCCTTTCTTTTCTTCTTTTTCTCCATTTTTTGAAACACTTGTTGAATGAGTTCATTGAGTTCTCCCTGTCCCTCCACGTATTGGAGATAAGAATAATGAGGTAAAACGTAGCTGTGGGATAGTGTCTACTAACATTTCAGTTGGGCTCAATAAAGAAAACTCAGCCTGCACACAGGTTCTATCCCTCGGCCTTTGAAGCACCGCTGCTGTAGTAAAAGTTGGTCCAGCTTTAACAGGGTCATATAAATGCCCATTAAACTCTCCTATTGGAAGAGCCGAGCACCTAATACCACGCCCACGCAGGAAGTAACAAGTTTATCTTCCACTCACGTTTAATTGGCCGAGTTTACTGACAGCAGCTTACTCAGTAACAGTTTATGACTCAGGAGTTGTATGTGTTGTTTCTGGACCCAGCAGAAAAACACGTTTGAGAACTTTGAAAGAGTGTGCACTGTTATCGATTGGGCCGGTTAAAGAGTAACGGGAAAGACGGTGGAGTTGTTTTGGCATGAACTGGTTGTTTTTCTCTTTCTAGAGAGGAGAAATGGAAGCAGATGATCATTTAATAAAATGATTTTAAAAAATAAATCTTGAGAATGATTGTTCCATTTTGTTTTGTTAAGCATTACCTAATTTTAACATGCTTTAAAAATTCATTGGAAAACAGGCTTTTGAATTTTGGGGATTTTTTTATTTTTTATTTGATCTGAAGTTATTCTTGAAAAATTACAGCAAGGCTTTCTTCTTTTTATTAAATTTTTGAATTTACAAAAGATAGTGAACTCTAAGATCAGTTATTTACTTTAATATTTTTTTTTTCACATTTCATTGTTCACTTTGTGAAGCATCTCTGGATGTACAGTACAGTAGAGCATCCAGTATTTGCCTGAATGGATTTGTGGCATGTCTGAATGCTGCGTGGTAGCGTCCCTGGAGCAGGTTGATTGTAAGGGTTGCGTGTAAACGCGCATGCAGAGACGCACATACACAGCAAATCCAGTCTAATTAAAAAGCACAGCAGAGATTTCAGGGGTTCGGCGTAAGACTGTGTGTCTGTGTGTGTGTGTGCTTTCGCATTAGGTCGCTGGTTTGAGCCTGATCGGCCGTCAAATAAAACAATGTATTCTGCAGTACCTCAGGGTTTCCATGAGAGTATTCGGACGCGGCAACTGTGGCTGTTTTATGTGGAAAAAAAAAGTTGATAATTAGTCCCAGAGTGACTGAAGGATGAGATAAGGAGAAGGAGGAGGGGGGAAAGGAGGGCACTGAAGGCAGAGGAGAAAGTGCTTAACACATTTAATACTACTCCTGACACTGTCTGGGAATTATTGATCAGTTATTTTTATTTGTTTGTTTCTGCTTTATCCTTTTCTGTCTCTTTGTGTCTTCATCCCTTCATGCCTGCCTTTGATTAATCCTTAAACTGAGTCAGCACACTCAATTTGGGCACTCTGCTATTTAGTATGACATGGGGGATGACATTAAGCGATTGTTATTGAAGCTTCTTTTTTTAGGGGGGGTGGGGAGCTCTAGCCATTAAAATGTCTGTCTGTCTGACTGGGGGGTATCCCCCCCCCCCCCCCCCCCCCCCACTATCCATGTAACTGGAGCTCAGCTCCACACAATTATAAAGCAGAGGCAAACAAAAATGTTTCTGAGAGACCGTGACAACAGTTAGAGAGGATTTGGCATTGACCCAGGCTCACCTCGCCATGTTTCTGCTGATGTGATAAATTAGACACATAGAGGCTTCAGCATCTCTGAACAGATCTAATTACTCTTTAATAACTGAAGAATCTTTTTTCATGTGCATTCATTGTATTTTGAATTTAAATTTAATTTTAAATTCTGACCAATACGGCCTAAATGAAGGTTCTAATCTGAATCAATCTTTAAGCTTTATTTATGTTACTGAACTTTTTAAACATAAAAAAGACTGACAAATATTTTGCAGAAAAACATTTTTAACATTCACACTTCTAGAATAATCAATTGAGACAAAATCTTAGTTTGTTAGGATATCAAGATAATGTTTCCCATAATTTTTCCCCTCCAAGCCCCTAAAATGCTTAGAAAAACCGTGATATCTTCATATCAGTTCATATTCATATATCTTCTCCTCTTGATCTATTTGGCATGTCTTATGAGTTTTATGTCGAATGCTCTTCCTGATACTACCCTCTGAATTTTTTACCGGGCTTGGGACGGGCATCAGAGGACACTGGCTTGTGCCCTGTTGAGGCTGCATTTATCTTTTTTTCCTTATATGCCTGTCTGTTTGTTCCTCTTTATAGTTTTTTGCCTTTTATTTATTGATACCTGTATTCGTTTGCTTGTTCTTGTGTTGTTGTTTTTATTGTCATCTTATTTTATTTTTATTTTTTTTAAATTGGGAGGCGCAGGGGGGGGGGGGGCAGTCACAGCATTTAGTGGGACATTGCCCCCCCCCCCCCCTTGCCCATGCCTATACTTAGCTTTGGCCAAAAATTTTCTTTTGAAAAGCCTTTTAGAATGATTCCATCTGACTTTCATTTTCAAAAACATACAAGTTGTACAAATTCCCTACTTTAAGAGCTTTAAAACCTTGAATTTGGGAGATTTTTAGAGACTATTTGTATTCTAAAGGAAATTATTTTCCTTCTAATTGTTAGTTAAAAAAAAGTATTTTAATATTTTTGTAAATTTTCTATAAACCTATAACTTTTTCCTTAGTATTTTATTTTTACATGAAGAAAAGGTAACAATCCTCTGTACCCCCCATGTTGACCTGTGTAGGATGTCTGTGGTGGAACGCTGGAAGCACACCGCGCTGGGTTCGCTTATGTAAGACATGCAACCGCTTCTCTGAGGGATTGGCTGTGTGAGAGGCGGTTCAGACGTGTGATGCGGGGTCGGACAGCTGAGTGGCAAAAGGAAAAAGCCTGTGTCATTTTTTGTTTGGAGCTTCCTTTGTCACAGGCCACAGCCCTCCCCCCCAGAGTTGCCCTCCACTTGCCCTTATTTAGCCCCTCAACATGTCATGCAGAGGTCAGGGCTCACACAGAAAAAGCAACAGAGGGGCAGACAGACAGGCACATGCAGATTGTAACAGCATGGTAGAGTGCATCATAGATGGAAGTGCCTTGAAGGACCTTCTCATTCTCTAGACCTCATTAGCTGCTGATTTATCCCCCCCCCCTCCTCCTCCTCCTCTTAATGCTCTTGGTGGGTGGATAGGCCGCATGCATGTGTGGGAAGGTGGAACTGTATGAAAAGAATGAAACATTAAATGTATGTCTACAAACGGGCGCCTGTGTGTGCCGAAATGATGCGTGAACGTTGAGACATCTAGGTTTGTCAGTGCCAAGTATACACAGAGACCGCGTCCCACAGAAAAACCCCTCGGTGGGCAGACTCGACCCGGGGTCAAACAACAGATTAATAAAAGATCTCACTCACACACATCCATGCCCAGAGCCGCTACCCAATTAAATATTCCACAGCCCTGCTCTTGATAATCATGACATGTACACAAAGTGCTCTGGTTCGCCATTATCCATTTAGCAAATTTTTGTCTTGTCTTGCACTAATCTCCTGAAACCCCCAGCGAGCTTGTTATTGCCAAGGAAAAGTGCTTATAGCTGTGCAGAAAGGTGGGGTGCTGGAAAGAAGCGCAACATTCTGTTGAATAGGGGATTAATCATAATAAAAAAGAGTTAGTTCAAAGTTTGTACCATATTTGATGATCTTAGAAAACTTTTTTTTTGTTTTTTAATAAATGTTTTGGCTATAAAAGACAAAAAGAACAATCTAAGTATGAGGTAAAGAGTAGTTGGTCCTACAACTACAATTGTGCCCCATATATTTCACTGAGCCCTGGGGAATTGGGCTCTCAGGAGGAAAAAAAAAAAGCTCCTTGTCTCCACTCAATTCCCTGTACTCTGTTGTCTCAAGAGACTCTTCTTTATCTCATCATGCAATATGTTTGGAGTTAAGTAAAAATTTGCCAGATCCAAGGAAGTCAACGTGTATTGCCGTTGTCCCCTGATAAATACGAACACCAATTATTCTACCTTTCTATGACAGAAAAATGAACACAAAAAAAAACTGTAGGTGATTTAGCCTTAGAACCTGGATTGTTTTTTGTCTCGATAATAAGACTAGAAAAGTGCTTTGTTTGAAACACTGATCCTTCTTTTTTTCTTTCTGAGAGCTACACTTACAATTTTTTTTAACATGTACACATGAGAACGAGATCCATTTCCTCCAGTAGATAATGTCTTTTTGGTGTTTTTAACATGTACTTGCAGCTTTTTTCTCATGTTGGAGGACATAAATGATAAAAAAAATTCAGATAAAAATTGTGCTTTGAGTTTTTCCTTATTCAAATTGTGGTGAATTGGAAGCAGGGGAAAAATGTGTAGGGGCTGTAAGCTAGCGAGAGAGAGTGTGAACAAAGGGTTTATGGGAAATGAGGGCAGGCTTACGCTGCACCTACAGTCCCGCCTGCAGCTCAGAGGCAAATTTCTGATAAACTACGGCTGCTCTGCAGAAACTATGTCCTAGAAAATGAAAAAAAAAATAAGACCACTTGGAACAGTTTTACAATAGATCGAAAGATGAAAAGGACTTTAAAGGACTTCTACTAACCTTTCTTTTCTTTCATTTAGATGTAAAGAACCTGGAGAACTTTCACTTGGTAGAAAGCGTCCAGGAGCAAGTGAACGCTGCACTGCTGGACTACGTCATGTGCAACTACCCGCAGCAAACGGACAAGTTTGGCCAGCTGCTCCTGCGGCTACCAGAGATCAGAGCCATCAGCCTGCAGGCGGAAGAATACCTTTACTACAAACATCTGAACGGCGATGTACCCTGCAACAACTTGCTGATTGAAATGTTGCACGCTAAAAGAGCTTAAACGGGAAAAGCCCTCAAATTTCACTTCAGCATCAAGGACATTCGGAGAGTTTTCCCACCCATTTATCCAACACAACTCTTTCATCAAACCAAAACTTCAACTCACTCGTGGCTATGAGAAAACCCTGACTTTGGAGTGTCCAGAATTCCTCACTTTGATGATGAAACAACTTGAGGTGCAGATTTGGAGACTGCTATTATCTAGAAAATCCTCATAACTATCAACAAGAATAGTTGCTCTCACCCAGCCTCAGAATAAGGGAATTTTGAAGCAAACTGCATTGACACAATAAACAATCTGCACAATCCAGACTAAAAGATCTCCTTGCTTCAACTGTAAAGGGATTTTCTGTGCTGATAAGGGAAGCCAAATAACACTGCCCATCCTCGAGACACCTTTGTAACTACAGGTGGGCCGTCTTCACGTGTGTCGCGTCCCACTGAAACTGAAAGTCGGCTGTTGTCGGTACTGTAAATTAAAACGGACCTGCAGGCAAACAGGCAAGAAACTCTTAACCATCTCCGTGTCTGCTTTTCAAACTAGAGGATGTCTGCTGTGACATCTCCAACCCATCTGACACGAGGACCCACAGTTTAAGAAAAGGTCTAAAAAAAAAAGACACTTAAAAGATCAAAATGCTTAACAGGCTTGTATGAAGAGGACATGTTTTGTGAATGAAGACTTTTGCTTATCACGATCACCTCGTTGTTACAGTTTGTTATTCCAGCCCCCCCCCCAGTATCGTCTTGAACCACGTACCTCAGAAAGACCAGTGTTAGATGCATTTTATTCACCTCTGGATAAGAAAATGTATTTATATCTCTGCAAAAATCCTCTTTGCTTTCTATTATCTCATAACAACTGGAACAAAACTGAGAGTGAGGACAGAGAAGGATGGACGCCGCCTTTCTCTGAGAAGACCAAAGCCTGCTGCAGAACAGTGGAAGGAAATAATGAATACCTTAATAATCAGTGTTATAAGAGGAAAAAAATTGTGATGTCACAGTTATGTGAGTCTTGCCTTATTTCATTGCCATGCTAGCTAGCAGTGCAGATGTGAATGAAAATATGTACAAATATAATATATATTAAGTATTAATGTTGTAAAAAATAAAAATTAAAAAAATGGTAATTCTACAGGTGTTTACATTCATACGGTCATTTGGGAGAGAACTGTGATGAAGCATTAATTGCAAAGCAATGATTTCTTAAAAAATATGAAATCAATGACATAAAGAAAAAAAATCCCTCTGTTTTTGTTACTTTTCTTGGGGTTGTGTGTATTGTTTATTTTTTCTCTCCTTGTATTTTTTTGAACAGTACATAATTTATGTCGTGAGACACTAAAATCAAAAAAGGAATCTCACTTTGAATATTAATTACTGTGTCAGCTGGCATTTAAACATTTGGTTTTTGAGCATTACTGTGTAAGGATTCTGTGTCACCCAGCATTTGTTTAGCCTCTTTTTCTTTTTTATTTACAATTTGTAAGACTTTTTTCAATGTACAGTATGTCAATGGTTGCGCTTAATGATGAAGATAATTTATTGCATTGCTAGGTCTACTTCTTTGTGTTACATGACATGAAGTGTCTATGCCAGAATAAATTTGTTTACTGTAGCATGCTCTTTGTTTCGTTTCCATGAGTGCTTCTGAGATGCAGGACTGGAGCAAAAGTGATGGTTTTTAAAATAAAACTTGGAAAAACTCTTCTTTTTTTTTTCTTCTAAAAAGTCATGCAAATCTGCACATCAAAGTACTGTTTGTTGCCTTTACAAGAGTTGGTGTAAAAGATGTTACCACCCCACTGCAACTTGTATATTTGCTCTTCTGGACTCCTTTTATCCAAATATCCCATCTTACTGCTGTCACATGTACATCTAAATTTGACAAGCTTTAATTCTATTTGTATATAAGATTGCAGTCTGCAGTACTATAATGTAAAGCTGTTTTTTTTTTTTATTTCCCCAATCCCACCACCCCCAGAAAACTGAGACAAAATTTCACTAATGGGTTAAATCCTTTTGAGTTGCATGTTTAACCCTTGTGCTATCCTAGGCACTTTACCGTTGGGAGTTGGGTCATCTAGACCCACTAGACAGAGCTCTGAACCTTTTTTTTCAATGATTTGTGATCTTCACTGTTTCAATGGATTACATTAAATTTTTCCACCTTTATCCACCTTTGTCATGGTAGGGAGAACATGTCAAAGTAAGGGTGGGGTCATCCAAGATAGCACAAGGGTTAATGTACAGATTTCCTTAAATCACACGTTGTTAAGTTATATCTTAGCCTATACATCATTGCCAGCTCCCTAGCTTTACAATAATGTGACTGGAACTTCCTTGTGCAAGTTCTGCACCTGCCAGAAGCTAAAGAACACTCTATCACATGGCAAGTACAGAACTTTGTCTTTTTCTTCTTTGGGTTCTTGCTTGTTTCAACATTGCCACAGCACTACTTAACCCCAATTATTCTTTTTTAGAGAGATAATTGACTAAATAGAAGTGTGTTTGGTGATTGTGATCAAAGCCATTAAGAAAAAATGTGTTTGTTTTTTGTCACAAAATGCTAATTTAGTGCAGCAGGATCAAGGTAAAGAAATACTTGTACACATTTTGTTTTAAACTGAATTCTTCAAAACTTTATTTCCCCTCTCATTTGCTCACACATGTGTTAACCCAAATCTTACGAAGAGATTTTCTGACACTACTTGAGATTTACCTTGAATTTCAAAATTTTTTTTTTTAAGTGCTTGTTACATCAGATTTTGGCCTCCTTTTCACGCTATCACCATCTATCATGTTTTTAGTGTGCAAATAATATGAACAGATTTTATATTACGCTACTAAGATGTGTAAGTATGAGAAGGGAAAAAAAGGAACAGATTGCTTTCCTCCGGTTTCAGGAATTTCTCACAGCATTTTGACTCGTGTTAAAAAGCTGAAAAAAAGAAAAAATGGATTTCTGAAAAGATGAACTTAAATTAAATAATTTAAGTTAAATTATCAAAAGTGCCAATAGTAAATGTTTTCTAGGGAACAGGCCTCAAAAGCAACAGCCAATCCAGTTTATGCGACCGTCTAGAACAAGAAAACCAAATGAGAACAAAAGCCAAAATTATTTAAAAAAAACAGTCAAGAGAATTAAAACAAAGTAAAAATGTAAAAAAGGACATTAGATTTTCACCTTAACTTGATACATCCATCTTATATCTAAATAATGACAGAAGCGACAGAGAGCTGTTATTAACTGAATGAACTTCTGGCCAGTCAAAGAAGGGTATAGTGTCTTGAGAAAAGCAGATTTAAATGATAAAGAAATAAAAAATAATTATAAACCACAAGTTCAAAAGATAAAATTGGATGATTCCACAGTATAAAGCAAATCAGTTGAATTATTCTACTTTTTAAATGTAAATCTGTTTTCACATCAAATAAAATATATAAATCTCAAAACATTTTAATAATTGGAATAACAAAACTGGATTCAGTATAACATATAAAATCAATTATTTTTTTATTTTATTTGAAGATTTTAACTTTATATCTTAGCTGGCATGTCAAACTGTAAATAACCTACATTTTTATCACTTTAAAAGTTGCTTTGGGATGTCTCTACTTAAAGAAAGCTCTTTAAATGACAGTCCTACACCAAGAATAGATGAGTATTAAAGAAAACTTTTCTTTTTTTTAGATTAAATTGGAAAACCTCTAACCTCCCAAATGTCATTTTTATTTTGTTTTTTTACAACAAGACCTTTCCAACAAAAGAATTTGAAAGAATGCAGAGCCAATATTTATGAATTGTTATTTGTTTTTTAAAGATATTTCATGTTGGATTTAAGAAGCACTGGCTAACTGTGTAGATAACTACAGCCATCTTAGTCTGTCTATGAGGGGTTTTTAATTGCAGAAGCTGAAACTAATGTTAGATGTGTTCACGTGCAGCATTAAGGATGCCAGTCACAGACGGGCAAGAGGCCAGCTCGATTCCCGGTGCACAGCGTTGCAATCCTCACTTCAAGCTTTGCTTGCAGTGCCTGGCCTCCTGTCTGTAAATGTGTTAAACCTGCTTTCACTCGCTCTGAATTTGTATAAATAATGTATATACATTTATCCACACACTCTAACAAGAGCAGCCTCAGGTGAAAATACTCAGAAATGCATGCTCTGCACATCCCCGAAGGTGGACATCAGCTCCAAACCAACCAACTCAAAAGATAACCACACAGAGAGCAAGAAAGAAAAACACACAGGCAGATAAATAACTTGCCAAAAGCAACATGAACACACACATATAACAGTTTTTTTTTTTTTTGTTTTTTTTGCTCCCTCACACGCAGCGCTGTCAGTTTCTAAACAAGTTTTCCTTTCGGTCACACAAACAGCCCCAAGTTGTGTCTGCCAGTGTTATGGGAAGCTTTTAAACTCTGGAACCACATCACTCGTGTTTACCAAGATGTGCTTGTATGTTTTCCTACATTGTCAAGCACAGTCAAAAGAAAAGAGACTGAGGTTAAAAAAACAAAAAAAACAGAACAAAACTGAAAAACAGTGTTGGATGTGGACGTTCTAGTACAGTGGGAAAATCTGCTGGAGACATGGTGTCATGTAATTCCGGCCAGGCAGAAATCACAAAAATTACTTTTAATTTATCCTCCATGATTAATTTTTCAAACAGTGGGCACTTTCATTAATTGAAAGGGGCGCCATCCTTGCATCCCCACCAAATTAAAGTCCCTGCTTGGTCAAAGTCTGACTTGTTACACGAAAAAAGTTGTAAAAACTTGCAAAGCTACACGTGAACACAAAAGTTCTGAACGAGGAAGCCCCAAACGCACGTTTAGACACATTCACACTGTCAATTATTGGTTGTGTTTGCCGTTTAGATTATTTACATACAATACAGTCTAATCGACCACAAAAAAAGATTAGGCAAAGGCACATAATGCTTATCAGATGGCTGCCCTTTATGACTTTTCATTGGAAGCAGTCACATGAATGCATGCTGCCAAAGGCGGTGTGAGGATAGCTTTATATGTGACTTATCATAAGGGATCATAGCAAAATGTTTATTGAGGGAGGGGTACACTTTTCTCTGATAGGAAGAAAAAATGACTCATAGCAGATATTTTTTTTTTAAATCCTAGAAAATGAATGGTAAAAAAAACAAAATAAAAGTAAACATAACCTTTACGTTGTCAAACTTCTGGTTAAAAAATTTCCACAAAAGGAAACTATTGGAAATCCTTTGGAGCTAAACATACATTTTGGTTCTTAAATATGACTTATTTTAGAAACAAAATTTAATCAGTCAAAAAATAAAACACTCTTATATGTTTAGTGTTGTAAAAAACAGTTTATTATTCATCTCTTTGAAAGTTAAGACTGGTGAAGGCTCACAGGTGAAAAACAAGGAGCCCAAAAAAGGAAAAGCAACACGAATCTTCAGAGAGGCAATTAGCCCACTCTCTAATCACTTACACCAACCAGCGACTGGGGGACCCATTGTTTGGCGGCCTGATGGACAAACTTTAAAAATGTAAAGATCAAATTAATAAGCAAGCATTGTTAATGGGAACACTCACAATTATTATGCAAAAGCCTCACTGTGGCATGCAAAACAAATACACTAAGGTTTGGAAATGGAATGGTTTGAAGGCCGCTGCCGTTTCATTTCAAAGCATGCATTATACATCATTGTGCATAAAGAGGAAGCCTACAGCATTACAGTGTTTTTTTCCACAATGATTATCCTTTATTAGTCATTAAAAAGAGATAGAGAGAGAAAAAAATACAACTTTTAAGCACCTGAACCTCGCTGCCAGCATTCCATTAATTGCCGGCACAAAGGGGAGAGCCTTTGGAGATTTTTCAATTTCAAAAAATGAGGAGCATGCATTCAGTCGTGCTCATGTTATACGGGCACTTAAATCCTACAGAGCTCACATAAAAAAGGACTCAAGGTTGCATCCGATTGAAAGCCTCCAAACTACAGCCACTTTAGAAATCCATTTAGCAAGCGGGGGGTTAGAACATCTAATTCAAACAGAGTCGCCCTGTTAAAACGGTTGCACCAATGTCTTTTAAAACGCGCACATACACACACTTCTGTTTGCTTGGCTCTATTGTGAGAGAGATGAACCTGGCGCATACAGAGATGGCAAGACACAAAGAATTAATCTTGCCAGACCTCAGCCAAGTGGCGAAGGTGAACAGCTCTGAATGAGTGCATGTGGAATCTTGACCTTTCCTTCAACATCAACAAAAAGAGTGCTCTATGGCAGGAAAAAGAAAATGAGCTGTGGTCTCTGCAACAGCATTAAAATCGGAATATCACAACTCTGTTCATCATCTGAAAAATATGGGGTGAAATAAATAATCACACTTCTACTATGGCCTAATTTTTTTTTGTAGAATACAAAGTCAGGCAATTACTTTTTGGTAAAAAGGTAAAACAGACAAAGATAAAACATGGATGGCAAAAAGTATCTTTATTTCACAGAAGAGATTAATTTAAACATTTAATAACACTTTTACACGAGTGACTTTGTTTTGCACTGACGCCAAATGTGCTGCACTACAAAGACAAATTATACAAGAGATGTTTTAAGACCAGTGTTGAGTTAAGGTGTCGAACTTCAGCCCTGGAAGGCCGTTCTCCTCCTTCTCTCCTAACTGACCCCACCCATGCAGCTTCTTTTGACACCTGATCCATGTGATTAGCAGCTGGTAGGGTACGGATTTTTGGAAGAACCAGCTGGACGTCGGCCCTCTAGGACTCCAGTTTGAGACTTAAGATCATACAGACATACCAAAAAAAAAATAAAAACAAAAAACAAAAAAAAAAACAGGGCTAATCATAGTTTTTTTGTTTTTTATAAAGAGATGCTAACTTTAGACATTGCGCATGCTATAACATCAATAGATATATAAATGTGTTCACAGCCTCTTTATACCATCTCCTTCCTCCTGCATTGAAAGGTTTACATACACTAAATGTGCTATCACAGTTGATTTCTCTGGGTCATGGAGAAGATACCTTCAAAGACAAAGAGGGAGAAATTAGACAACTCGGATATATTTAATTATAATAATATTTAGTCAACATAAATCAGAATGACAAAACAGATGAATACATTTTAAAAACTCTTTTTGTTCACAGGAAGAAAACAAACTTGGACTGGGTCCTTGAACCTGATTAGGGTTTGAAGACCATTTTGAATCATTTTGGACCTCATGAACCCATAGACAAGAAAATATTGTGAATGACAAATGCTTTAACAAATCTCAGAGGAATAGCTAATTTTGCATGTTTACTAGATACATCCAGGGAAGCAGATTGAGATGATTTGGATGTGTTGACAGTGATCATGTTGGAGGAAATAGCTCTAAAAGAAGACCAAAGAGGAGGTTTGTGAATTTAGTTAAGTAGGGTGGTTTGTGTGGGCGAAGGTGATGCAGATAATGGAGGCCGATGATGTGCAGCGGCGGCAGCTGAAGGGAGCTGCCAAAAAAAAAAAGAATGGGCAAAGGCACCTACTACCAACCTTCCCCCTAAATTGAGGAGATGAAAAGTTAAAAAAACATTTTAATAAACTAATTTTTAACAGTTAAAACACCAAATCTACATTTAATTTACCAGAAATCTAAGAGTTGAAGTACAATATTTAAAAAAATAAAAAACTATATGAGTTACATACTTTGTATGCTTGCTTGAAAAATGTACCTAAAAATGAATTACAAAGTTCAATTTAACCTTGCGACAGACTGGCGACCTGTCCAGGGCGTACCTCGCCTTCACTCAATACCCCATGACCTCTAAAGGGAGAAAGCGGGTTCAGAAAATGAATGGAAGTTCTATTTAAACAAACCACAACTTCAGACAAAAGAAAAATGTTTAACAATGTCTTCTCAAGTTCTAAAAAATACTGGGGTTTTTTTCGTTTTCAAAGAGTGCACCTTTCTTTTACCACAACAGTGTGCACGTGCATGTGTGAGAGCGCGCACGTTAGTCACAGAACACAGTCAGCTGTCCTCTCTTGTGTCCATAAGTTGTTCTCATCATCACCCAAAGATACCTTTCACATTTGTCCCCCACAGCTACAGAAGCAAGGCCAGCTACTTCCATCATTCCAAACAACCTTCATCAAACAAGGTGCTATAATGTAGCAATAAAAGAAGTGACATGGAGGTATGTTTTTTCCAGAATCTGGGTCTTCATAAAAGGGGAGAAAATTTTTTAAGGCAGGAGAATTCCATGGATTTATTCTGGTTTGTGCCGTTTTGATTTACGTCTTTATGTTCTTAAATTCCCTTTAATTTTAACCATTTTGTCTGGACTAGAATTAAATTATTAAACATATTTGGAATTTTTGAGTCAGAATGGGCCACAAGAGTGCTTATATAGAATAATTTCCTTTTTTTCTGACACACTTTCCAAAAAAAAAAAAAGAGAACATACTTCTGACTAGCAGTAAACATTTTACCAACGGCCACTGCATGCCAGATAGTTTCTCTTTTATGGACAATTTTAAATTTCACACAGGCTCAGTTCGCATTCTGTTCACATTTTAACTCTGCCTTTCTTCATTGTAGGAGACATTCTAGGGGTCTAACACAAACATAACCTGATAATTAATAGGAAATATGTTTCTTAATAAACTCAACTGATCTCTTATTTTGACCACAAATGAAAAAGAATACTTGAATGTGAGATTATTGTAGGGTTTCACTATATATACTAAATTTCCAGGGTTTTCATGAAAGTTTATTTGTACAGGTTGCAGTAGAGTTCTGTTCAATTGCCAAAATATTGTCCCTTCACTCTTATTAAAAGTTTAATAAGATAAATCTTTTTTTACAGGCTGATTTTAATAACTTAAAAAAATATTGATATGAATAAATTTCAGTTGAATAGAGTCCGGTTAGCATAAGACCCCTGCATAAAAATAAAAATAAAAATTCTCAAAACGTTTTTTTAAGTGTCTTAAGCACTATTAGAGTCATGGAAACTTACAAATAAAAAAGTTAGACATCAAAAATTAAAACAGATACTTTAAAACACAATCATATTATACAACAAAATAAACAAATGTGTAGATAAAATAAGGAAACTAAGAAATGTTCTTTGAAATTGACTCATTCCTTTTTTTATGTTTTTAAATGAAAGTTTTACAGAAATATGAAACCATAAATTATCGAGTGAGAACGTAGCTATTTAGCTTAGATGACACTTGTCCAGTTGTTTCTACATATAAATCAGCAGATTTATGACTAAGATCTGAATCCTCACCCCTTAAGAGGTCAGAACCAGGCACGGAAATCATTTCTTTGGTCTTTTCGTTGTTATTGTATCTTTTTGTTTTTGGTTTCAGAGATCGTGGATCATTTGTGGCAGGCTGTACGATGCAAACAGCTGCTGGATGAGAAAAGGATTATTTAGTCTGCCTCGTCCCTCTTGAGACAGAATGTTTCTGTAAGTTCCTGAACACTCACACAGCAGAAGCTGCCAAATAGAGCAGCAACCTTTCAATGTGTTTTTTTTTTTTTGTGTGAGACTTACAGGTTTGAAGATAATAATTAGCATAAAAGAATGAAAGCTGTGCATCTAAAAATCTAATGGTAAATTAATCTTTCACTCTCAACTTTTTACAACTTCCGCTGCATGAAGTATTCCTACAAAATACAACAAACTCACCACAAGCTCGACAAAACTTTACAATACCCTAATTTAGGAGTAAATGTGATGCAATGATGCTAGCACTTCCCATGTCACTGTAAGAGCAAAGGTTTAAGCAGTTGATCAATCTAAAAACCAACAAAGTCAGGAAGGATGACAAAGATTTAGGCTGAATCCCAACTATTCTCCTACCCCTCCAATTGTAGGGGCATTTGGAGGGGTAGCATCGTTTGAAATAGCTTTTTTTTTTTTTAGGGGTTAACACTCATGGTGGAGGGATGGCGAGCTATAATCATTTAAATAAATTGTAATGACAATGGTCAACTACAAAAACTGGAAGTTAAAAACGTCCTTCAGTTAGCACTGTTCATTTATAACTTATTTTATTTAACAAGTATGTGGGACAAACACAAGATATAGAATGACACTCAATCATTTAATTAATTAATTGATAAACAAATATGATATTCAGTCAAAAAGGCATTTGTATTTCTTATAACATTATAAGCACAGCAACACATCACTTCATGTAAAAACCTATCAAAGACCACATCAACAATTAAAAAAGCATTTTGGAAATGAAAACAAAATTTCAGACACCTAAATAGAATTCCAAATGAAATAAAAACGAAATAAAAATGAAACATTTGGGAAAACATAAGTAATTTCTAGAAATCAAAATGAAATGTTAAACAATGAAACAATTCGAAACTGCAAAAGGTAGGTATACTATGGGACTTTTTCCATAATTTTGACTAAGTTGTTTGGCTTGAGGCTTGATACCGGATACGCTCCGTCCGTACTAATTAGAAAACTTGTGAAAGTATGTGGACATTGAATACGTATTTGAAAAAATTCAGCCATGAAAAATCAAACGTCATCATCTAATCAGTGATGTCCGCAGTCCCTACCTTTTCTGTTTTTCTATTTTGTTTCATTTTCTTTAATATTTTATTTTGATTTCTGGAAATCAATTTTGTTTTCTGAAACATTTCCTTTTTATTTCGTTTAAGTTTTTTGAAATTGTGTTTTGGCTTCTGGAATTTTGTTATGATTTCTAAAATGTCATTTTTTAATTGTTATTTGTTTTGCTTTTTTAATTGTCCTTGACATTTTTTTATGTTTATGCCTCGAGTGATTTGCTGGTGTATTTTTGCCTTTCAGGGCCACCGTATGAAAGTGTAATGGCACCGCATTTAGTCATTCATGGATACAATTACAACTTACAGTCTATAAAAAAAAATGTGCAAACAAGTGGAGAGACAAAGCAAACAGGCTGAATTAGATACTCTACACAGGTGCCCTTGAGCCAAGCATTAAAAGAAAAAGAAAGATTGTGATTTTATATGCACAAATGCAAAAAAAATTACCTTGAAAGAAATCATGAAAGCTAAAAAAGTTAAGGTATTTGCAGAAAGCCCAATGTCTTAACATGATAAAATACTATCATTGAGGAAGTAGCATAGGCTAGAAAAACATGATTACTCCTAAAGCTCTGAGCAGAGTTTTATATATATGTATATATATATATATATATATATATATATATATATATATATATATATATATATATATATATATATATATATATATAAGAATTTTCAAATGCATAACAATAATTACAGTTGACTGCCTTTGCAAGATTGACAGCAGTTGGACTGCAGGACTCATGTTAACGTGTCAACCTGGAGCTCATATTGACAGGTGTTTGCTCTGAGAGAGCAGCAGGGCCTAACAGTGGAGATCAAGCCCACTATCTAATGTGAGGTGAGTGATGTAAGGTGAAGGGATCGGGGGGGGGGGGGGGGGGGGGTGAACCCCGGGGCTGTAAACACCAAAGCACAGGGCAGCAGTTTGATCGATACTTGCTTGGCAACATTTGTACCAAATCATGTGGGTCGACAACAGAGGGATTAAGTCCTCCTCATAGACTCCACTAATCATTACTTGACACACAATCATGGGTTAAATAATACCTGTGCTTTGGTGTGTGTGTGTTCCTCATTGGTCTACAGTATAAAGCAATGCTAACGCTAAGTGATTATAAGCTGTTTTGTAGTATAAATTCCTTTTTTCTTCTTTTTTTTTTTTTTGCATAGTTTGGGCAGAGGTGCGACAATTTAACCCTTGTGCTATCCCACTTTAACATTGGGAGTAGGGTCATCTAGATCAGTGTTTTTCAACCAGTGTGCCGCGGCACACTAGTGTGCCGTGGGAGATGCTCCAGTGCGCCGTGGGAAATTGCCCTCATTCACTGATCTAAAAACATTTTCCATCTCCAGGAAATCAGCTCTGTGTTCATCCTAACAGGCCCTGATAAAACACTGAGTAGTTAGGAATATAAAAGATCTTAAAATTACTGTTTCTTTGTGTTTATTTAATTCTATTAAAGACATTTTGATCAGAATGACAGTACCGCGATTTAGCTGCAGCTATAACTGTGCAAGTCCCGCCCCTTTAACTGTCTCCGCCAATCATTCTTGAAGGCTTAATCACATGTCATCAGTCTGACCAATCAGAACTGCTTAAAGTCTTCACTTCCTTGTTCTTAATTCTGCTGATAAAGTCGCTCAATTCTAACAAAAATACCAGCTAAAGCTCGTCTTTAGCGGTGTAGCTTTCCACAGAGTCTGGTGTCAGACCGTGGAACAAGAGAACAACACAATGAAGCTCAGAGACGCGAGTCTTTCTGCCCTTTTTATCATACTACATCTCTCATGATGCATTGGCTTAAAGGGACAGAGCACAATGAGTCGTCATTGTGAAACGTCTTGAAACCACAACAAACAGTTTCTCAATTTTTCCAAAAAAACAGCCGCAACTTCCTGCTTTTTCTGCCACAATTATCACAAAAATCCACGTGAGATTGCGGGGGGGCTGTCGATCAATACAGACCATGAATTTCTGCTTTTTTTTTTTTTTGGATGCTGGTGTGCCGCGGGATTTTTGGCAAGGTTAAATCCTCTTCATCTAAATCCATCTTTGTCATGGTAGGGAGAACACGTCAATGTAAGGGTGGGATCATAGGATAGCACAAGGGTTAAAATTCATTTTCATTTTCCTCCTGAACTTTATGATGTTTTCTTATTTGCGTCAACATTATTATGTTTGCTTGTTTTTATATTTTTTCTTCTCTGACTACTGCGGGACAGCAAGTCCTCAAACTGGAGCGGAAGTACTGCTAAAAGCTGCTGTTATTCAGAAGCAGCTCCTGCAGTAGATGCTGAACCTTACTGTCAAAAAAAAACGACTGTACATGATCTCATGAACCTAGTCATGGAGACGTACTTACCAATGCTTTTGTAGGGTTCTTAAAAACAAGTAAACTTGATCTCTCAACATTATCCATGCATTGTAATGAGATATACAGTCAACGCTTCCATGTAGCCATGAGGTTAAAGTCTCTTGACAGTAGCTTCTCCCACACACATCTGGAGTGTCAGGTTTATGAACACATTTTTGGATAAGCATAGAGCAGCCAATTTGACATGCTTCATAAGAGAGGAAACCGCAAATGAGCTCCTATTTTAAAAAAAAAAAGACAAATAAAATCAAAAAGTAAATGCGTCTAATTGTCAAATTGTTTTTGTTGTCCACCCAACTGCTTTTTTGACAAACAATTTTACCTGTCGGTGTGGAGGGAAGAAATCGAGGAGCTGACATTTATAACTGATAAAAACGTCAGTTGGAATTTGTAGAAACTTATAAATAATGGATGCACCATGAAGGCAGGGGAGCATCTTCAATGAGCCCGGAGTGCAGAGCACGCTGTCTCATCTCCAAACCGAAGAGCCATCTTAATGACTGCGCCCGGAGACTTGGGGGCCTCCACTAGCTCCCCCTGTTTCCAACAACCCACCAATCGGACCCCCCGCCCGCCCGTCAGACCCATCCATGCTCCCAACCACAACATATCATACAGAGGGGAACATGAGCTCTTAAATTAAACATTGACAGCAGCTGCCTGTTTTAGGCAAATCGGCAGAAAATAAAACAAATGGTTACCTCAGAAAGACCCATGTGTGCAACCGAGCCACTTTTGGCACTCAGCGGCACAGTCTCTCTAGATTTGCGGAGGAAAGAAAACGCAAACAATGTCACGAGACTGTTTACATAGTGGCTACTGCCTTTTTGGTAGATGGAAGCTATTGAGCAGTTTTCCATTGTAGCCTGCCGAAAAAAAGAGGAAAGATAGATTAAAAGAGGAAAATAAAAATAGAAAACTGAAAAGGCTATTGCAACTATTTTTGCTTTAAAGTATACCGATTCAAACTCCCACATTTCAGAAGCAGACACGGCTATCAAAAACAGATTCCCAAAGTAAATGCTGTGTCCTGGCAAAAAGTTAGTCAGAAAATAATAATAACAGGCCCTGGGACAACCAGCATCATACACAGATGACAGTGGATGAGGTAAAGAAAACTAAACTGCTTCGACCGACCTGCTTTGAGGCATAAACAGGAAATTACCTTCAGGAAGGAAGTCATATTTTTTCCAGCTGTGCCCTGCAATAAGAACAGGGTGAGAGCAGCACTTTCAATATGTGCAAAAGATTTACACTAAATATCAGCTGAGATCCCAGCAATATCATAAAACAATGGAACAAGAGTAAATGCTTCTGATTTTATGAGAATTAGATGTCACTGTCACTAATGAATGGGCTTTTCCTGCGCTCGCAGAGAACACATTTTAATGGTTGCTTTTGTTCTTGGTTAAACATCAAACTCAAGCCATGGGAGTGGTGGAGGAACAGGGATTTATTTGGCTCCCATGTCCTACGATGCTCATCACATCAGCAAATCACAGCGATAAATAACATTTGTTGGCTGCATGGACTTTCATACGCCACTAAATAAAAGAAAACTACATTTTAAAAAATGATTTGTATCATCAAAAACCAAAAGGGCTTTTGGTCATGTTAGGCCATAAATAGTTTCTTAGTTTTTATTGATTAGATATTTCCCTAATTAGTGTAAAACCTCTAAAGTATAGCTCATAATTTAATGCAAAAACATGAGATTCAAGATTCTGCTGTGTACTTCAACTATATTGAAAGTTGGAGCCTGAGGATGTAGAGGGAAGCAGTCCTGAGCCCTACAGGAAGTGATTTAATGTCCAAAAAGACATGCACTTGTTTTTGCGCTGTCTCTTTCCTGTTGTGTTCTGATAGGAACTTCCTCTCCCTAGTGGGGGTGGATATGGTGTCATCCGTCCATCCATCCCACCCACCTCCACCCACGGTTCAGGAAAATGTCCTCTTGGAGTTACATGGTCCCAGCAAAAACTTGGATTAAAAGCCTGCAAACATCTGTGACCAGCCCTTGAAACTAAAACGGTAAAAAGCCAGTAGCTGCTTAAAAGTTTCTGTGTCAATTTTTACTTTTTAGATTGGTCTGTGCAGGGATTTCATCAATTTCATTTGTATGTTTTATATATGGACCTGGGGGAGCCAAAGGGCTTAACCTCAGCTGTGGCAACACCAGGATGATCTTTTCCTCTTCCCCTCCAGTATCTCTACTATCCACCTCCCTTCCTTTCCTCTGAAACACACGACAAAACAGCATGAGCACCTAACATGTTAGTAGTACTACACTTAAGAGCTTCTTTTTTTTTTAAAGCCATTGTATGCTCGTTGAAACTTGGCCATTCACTCTTGTCTGTTTTCCCTTTTAGGAATTACAGTATTTGCCAAAAGAAATTCCATCACATCCAAGTACTATAAACAAAATTACTCAAGCAACAGCAACCAAAAGAATTGAAAACATTAATATTTTGCTAAAATAAACTAAAAAACACAGAGATGTCAGCATTTAAAGGAAGAAATTGTCATATTTTTCAAGAAATTGGTTATTAAAATAATGTTTATCTGTACTTTATACAATTACACTTTTTCCCAAAACTTGTGCAAACGTAGCATAATTTGTTTGTATTTTATTTATGTTATCTGTTGTTTTTTTAACAGTTAAATGTGAGAGACCATAGATAATAAAGAGTATGCAGACCAGGAAAGTCTGTTTGCCCAATTCTTTGGTCCAAATCTACTGTGGACTTTTTTAAACCTTGCTTGATACCGTCATTATACTTTTTGCAAGCTGACTAATATGTGTGGGGAGAAACAAATGTTCAATCATCGCTGCACCACTTGGCCAAGCCAATCCAACACAACATAACACAACACAACACAACAATTTTATTTGTTCTTATTAATTAATTGGTCTAATAATCTCTATAATTCCAGAAAAAAGGAAACAAGTAGATTTTATGATTTTGAGTGAGTCCAGTAAAGCTAATATCAAGTCCCACAGTCTTGATGGAAAGAAGATCAAATCTTGTGGCCTTGCAATTGAAGCTTTCCCTGAAACCACTGGCTTCCTCTTCATTTCTGCTTGGAGGCTGGAGCCCCTTCCAACTGCTTGGCCAGCTAGTCAGCCACACTAGCTGCGTTTACCTGGACAAAAGTAATTGGAATGGAAAAATGTGTCATGTAAACACGCCGTTAAGGAATAGTCTGCCAGGATCAGACTTGTTCAAATCAATCGACCAAAATTTCTTTTTGATCAAGACAGGTGGGTTATGCCGATTGTTGATCCGACCGTGGTGCATGTGAACAGTTTATTCCGATTATGTGTCACTACTGCTCTGGTTTAACGTCACACATAGACGGTGCGGTGCTCCAGAGAAAGCTTTGGAGCGCAAACAGGACCGACTGGCTGCTCAGCGCGAGTGAATCATGTCTTATAGCTTTGTGTTTGCTTGCGGAGGGGTGCTGCTGACTCAGGAGAACTGCGTCTCCCGATAGAACTGTGTCTCCGGTGAGACACAGTGTGAGCTCACACAGCGGCTTTGGGGCGGTGTGTGAGCTTTTCAAAGCAGAAATGCCGCTCAGTCCTTAGAAACACCAAACACGTGGATTTGTGTTTCCAGTCGTATCCTGACAAAATAAAGGTTAATGTTATTCCCACACATTTATGTGGAGCCAAGATGCCGATTGCGGCATTCCCCACATGGATTTTATGTTCATCAAAGGCTAATTGTTGTTAGCGCGTGTTAGCCTTCTCCTAACCGTTCTTCCGGCTCCGGAAAAAAGTACTGACCACAAGGATTTAAAATAAAATGATGAGCAAACAGGCGCTTCATAATAACCGTAACAATAATGAAAGCACATTTAGAAGATCATCTTGTATATTATCAAGCTAACAGATATATATGTATGTGGCAGCTCAGCTTGTTTACAGCGGGACTCATTTCCTCTTCCGGTATTTTAGAGTGTAGTGTGCATGCCCAAATGATTTATTCCGACCGAAAGTGTGGCGCATGTAAGCGTTTGTTATAATCGCAAAAGGTTTTTCTGGGCCCATGTGCACGGTTGAATTCTAATCCGATCTTTGATCCAATCAAGATATTTTGCACATGTAACCGCGGCTAATGAGATTTAACCATGCGTCCAATTTTCAAAATGGTAAAATAACTCACAAAAAACATTTTATGAAACTTAAAATTAAAGTCAAAGGTCACACATTAGTTATTAGCACTTAATGTTAGTTGCTGAATGCAGTTTTATTCATCTACATTTAACTATTAAAACAAAGCTGACCATACACTTACAGACTAACATAATAACATTTTAAACTGCTAAAGAGAAAATGTATAAATTAGAGATAAATTCTAAATTAGAGTTTACTGTCTAGATATGTAGATGTTCCCAGTTATCAACAGGCTTCCCCACAGTGACCAAAACTTCCCTATGATGTGTGCCATCACACAGAAATGAAAACACTTTTTTTTCTTTTACTTCATTTAGTACATTAAACCTTAGAGGCTATCACACAGTGGGACACGTGTGAACACATTCACCTACAGATGGCGGAAATAGGCCTAGTGCTGCCTGTGTCTGTAACGGATGTAAGCTTCAGTGATGGCACATTAACGATAGGACCCATGACAGCAGTATGCATCAGCCTCTTTTAACAAAGCGGGCTACCAGTATTTAATTCAATAAGAATTGTTTGTGTTAAACAATGGCTTTTGGCCCCTATGGCGCTAAGGAAAGGGTGAGTAGGGTGAGATTGTCAGTGGTAGCTGACCAGTGTTTTTATATTTCAGTCCATGATGATCCCATGGGTTCAATAGGGCTGTGGATCAGACATGTTGACTTGGTCTGTCTGACATAATGGGTGTTAACGAATGAGATTAAAGGAAAATGGATTTAAAAAATGTGTATTTTTTTACACACAATAATGGCTTGTCAAGTAACTTAGGTTAATATTTTAGAGCATAGCTCTTTGGTATGAATCTAACCAACTCCTAATGTACTTAAGTAAAATATACCAAATGTTTTGGTGTCAGTGTGATTGGAGATGGACATTTGGCAGAGACAAAAATAGCGACAGGACATTTTCTGATTGTTAAAAATTAAAATGCCATTCCACTCGGCACTTGGTTCAGAAATGGATACTTGTTTTTTATAAGTCAGAAAAAGCATTGGTCTTTGGAGCAACAGTACATCTCTTTGCCCTATTAGTGAAGCAATATCTCTGGTTAGATGGTGGCCTGACAGAAAGAGTGGGGCAGGTAAAGTCTTCCCTTGGAAGACTCACTTCCCTTCCCTACATTTGTGGTAGCTCTAGCAGTTCTGACTCCAGCAACAGTCCACACTTTGTAAATAGGGATCAGATTTATTTGCTAACAAACTTCGTTACAAAATATTTTAAGGATTAAAGTTATCTCTGCAAACACAATGTTTAAATTCTATTAAACTGCCATTAATATGCTTAAAAACAGCACTCTGTGAACAACCAGCTTCTTTAGCAAATATGTTCTAGGTCTTGTCCTCTTCTTGTGAAAGGTGTCAGTTGTCTTCTGGACATCTGTGGAGTCTGCAGTCTTTCACAGATTGTGTGACTTACTGACCAGATTCAACAATAGATTTAAGGTTCGAGGTATCGTTTCAGGAGTTTGGAATTATTACCTAAGAAGAGTCTGACACAACCATCCTCCAATGTTGAACTTTTTTTACAATATTTCATTAAAGGCTTTCAGTAATAGCAAACTATGACAGTAATACACAAGCCCAAAAACTTGGTGTTTATTTATTAAAAACAAAATACTAAATATACTTTTTAAAATAAAATTAACACTAAAACACATCTGATCAGTATTCTACAAATGTTTGAGTGATGATTATGAAATTTTCAGCTCTGTTTGAATTTAGTGGAGAGAAGGGTGTTCACTCTGCATTTTTACCATACATTTACTCCCTATGCTAATGGAGTCTTCTCATGCATAGCAGCGAGTCTTAATGAAAGAACCGTTAGCTAGTGATCAGTGTTATTGATCACACTAAGCCCCAGCTTTAAGCTGTGCTAATTGATCAATCACCTGCAGGTTGCATCGGATTAATGCCACTTGACTGGAGCTCATCCACACACATACACACACACACACACACACACGAAGGTAGGAGTGGTAACGTTGTTCATCGCATGTGTAATGGTCAATACAAATTTCATCTCTATTTGATTGTATGGGTTGTTATTAGTTAATTTGATACATTATTCCAGCTGCTGTCATTCTGCTTTTGAGTCTATTTGGTCCCAAGCAAAGACATACAAAACCTTTAAAAGCTATTTTAATTTTGAGACCTGCAAAAATGTTATACTTAGTTTTTCAGAAACCTACCAAACAACAACTTTTGGCAGAACATTGCTATGTTGAAAGCTGGTGTGAAACATAATTTTTTTGCATTATTTATGGTTAAATTTATAAAATTTAAAATCTCTATAATTCCCAATTAAGTGATAATGGTGTAAAGCTTAAGGTTGTCTGTCAAAGTGGTGACAATATGCACAGACATTACACAGACAGTAAAAGAAAAAAAAAGGAACTGCAGCTTTAGTTTTTCCTCAGTAGAATGTTAGAATCATATAAATAAATGTAATTCTTTTTTAACAGTAGAGGAGTAGTGTTGAAGAAATGTTTCTTAGATTACTTTGTGGTTTCTCACTGTAAAGCTAATAGGTACAACAGTCCTCCTGTCAGGAAGGACCAAAACATTGACCAAAACAGGAAACTTTAGCGCACATGCACTCACACCCACACACACGCCAAGTCAAAAACCTTCCCATTGAACGACTGACATCCTGATGGACCAATCGCAGTTCTACTTCCAGATTTGCGTTTTCATGTGTGTCGAAGGGTTAACTGATGACTCCAGCTGGCCTGTCATGGGACTCCCAATCGCGTGTGAATGGTACTCAAAGGGGAGTAGTGTTATTATGTCCAGCACTGAAACATTCAACAGGATGAATGGGAGGTCCTCAACTTGGGAAATTGTGATTTTTCTTAACATGCTTTTTATTCAAATGGTCCAGAAATATGAATGGATTTTATAGGTTTTGATTAAGTTTAGTTAAAAAGGGGTTATTTTGTCAAATTTGAATTAAACAGTCAAGGCTTTTAGATAACAACTAAAGCCTGAGAGTAATAACTGAGAATTATATCCTAAAGATACTTTTAATAATCCTTTAATAGACGTCAGTAAAGTGGCAGAATCATTTCTTATGTATGTAGACATTTTTATGATCTTAAACTAAACCATTAAACCAAATTGTTTTAACTAAAAAATATGTTGTTATTTTTTTACTCTAATGCAATATATGCCTTATTAAGGTCATATTTTAGATTAAAATGGGGCATTCCTAGACTCTGGACTGCCCTGCCGGTAACCCTCCATAAGGTGAATCTGTTGATTCTTATAAAAAGCTTTTTAAGACATTTTTATTCAGATGGGCTTTTAGCTAACTTTTGCTTGTTAATTTTTTTTTACCTTTATTGCATTCTATCAATGATGTTTTATTTATTTATTTTATTAAATGTGTGTTGCCTTTTAATCATGCCTTGTAAAGCACTTTGTGGTTTTTACTTGCGAAAAGGGCTATATAAATAAATGTCTTCGTCTGCTTATGCACGAAGAAGTTTATTTCAACTAAACTTATGGAAACCCAAAGGTAAGATCCCTTATTTGAGGTGCTAAAGGTAAGAAATGCTTAACCAATTTAATAAGATACTTGATGAGAAAATTGTATTTAAATTCTGCCACACACTGTTGAAGTGAATTTTAACAAATTGATATACTCTGTAAGCGGCACAGCTGACTTTGTTAATTGTGAGGTCAACATTAAGAAACAGCCATCTGTCTAAGAACTGGTCTACTTTGCTGTTGTGTTACTGTCACTAATTAAAGCTACAACCAAGAATAAATAAAATAAGGATAAAAAAAAAGTAAAACTCATGAAATATTGTTTTGAGTTGACAACGACTTGCTCTTTGGATAAAATTGTTATTTTGAATTTTTGTCCCCCATTTAGTGCATTTTAGATTTTTCAATTTTATGGACAACTTAGACAAAAACAAGTAAAAAAGAAACAACAAAAAAAGTCCTAGTTTTGATCACAGTAAGGTCTGTAGACATAAATCTAAAGTACTCACTACTGCAGATCACTTCTGTGTCCAAAAACCAGAGGAGAGACCGTTACACTAAGTTCCCACCATTTAGTAACCTTGACCATCTTATCAGCTCCGCAGAAACAAGTCAAACCTAATTCTGACTTGCACATTGAGCTGAATGAGACCACTCTTCCACCCAAAAACCTTTGGTGTGAACCTAATTGCGTATACTCAGGTATTGGATTTCAGACGGTGCCTGGGACCCGGAACACTTAAAGTGAAACAGCCACAGCAAACTTAACAATGAGTGATAGAACGAAAGAGCAGAGAAGGAGGGAGAGGGAGAGAACGGCACGGACCACCCAACAGCTGTGAAGAATAACAAAGAAGGGTGGAAACGGAGTCAACTTCGATCAGTTGGAAGCAAGACAGTAGTAAGGTCCTGTGCAGTAGCAGTTTCCCAAGGCTGAGGAAGACAAAGAGCAAAGCAGGGGGCAAAAACAAAGAATAGTAGCCTGGACTAAACTGAATTTATGATAAATTTGCAATAAAATGATTAGAATGGAAACAAAAATCACAACTGGTACTTTAAAAGAATTTAAATTATACTTCATATTTTATAAAGTAAAACATATTGTATTTATTTATTTTTTTGTGATATGAAGACATCCTGCCTAAAACATCACATGCATCAGCTTCCAGAAACTGCAGCATGAAGGTGCTGGGATGACTTTCACACACAGGTAAGCAAGATTAAGCCTGCTCCTCTACTTCTTCAATACGAAACTGTAAAAGCTCATATCTAACCGTTTGCAACAGTCCCCTTTATCTGTATAAAGCAAGCAACTGTGAGCATTCTCCAAAGCATGGCAGATTTTAGCCATGCTGTTCATAACTGCATGGAATACTGACTTGTTGACGAACAGACCACAGCTTTTGAGATTAAAAAGCTGTAAAAAGTGACCAACCACACAGAAACATTACTTCCTGTGTTTCTTAACCAGTACACCTTAAGCTTCATGTCATCTGCAGAAATACATGACTTTTGTTGAGAAGAAAAAGTGATGCATTCCAGGCCGAGAACAGACATAGAAGGGTTGCGTTGTATCTTAGCGTGGGTGCGAACCCCAATCTTAAATTTCAAGAGAATAAAAGACTCATCTGCAGATTTAGGAACATGGAGGAAGTTAAAAAAAAAGGCCATGCAGATTCTGCTGCTTATTTATATAATAAAGAGCATAGATATATTCCGTCAAGGATTAATATTAATGTGTATACATGGCAATTTTGCCAAATACTAGTTTTACAGCCATGTCATAAATTTGCTAATTGTTAACGTTTTGGACAAATATACCCTCATTAATTCAGATCACAAACAGTTACATCTGAAAGAAGAAAACCAACTAGCTGAAATATCTAATTAAAAATTTGTTATAGTTGGACATTTGCACAAAAGTAGAACTGAGTCACTGCAAGTACTGAAAAAGGCTAAAGGAATTTCGTTCTGAGATGTGACTGCTCTTGAACAACCTGAATAGCATCCTAGTAGGTAAATCTAGGAAAAATAAACATTTATTATTAGTTGATTCTAGCCACCACAGAATTCAGTTTTCACCAAAAAGAACATATTTATAGAAGCATTAGTCTGAAACTAAAAGTGTTCAGATTTCCCATTTTGAGAACAATAAAACATTTTTTGATTTACAATGATCTTTACAGGATGAGTGTACTTTAATCCAATAAAAGATGTGTTGTATAAAACAGCTAACAATAATAATAATAATAATAATAAAAATAAATTTTATTTTGAATGCGCTTTGCATTTTAGGTAAAATCTCAAAGCGCTAAGATTGTGGGTACAGTGACTCTGATCACAGCCACCAGGGGATGTAAAGGTGCAAAGAGTCAGCGGTTGTGATGGAGTTGAACATGTAAAAACAGAAAGAGTGTGGCTCTGCTGATTTCTGCTGTTTATAATTTGCTTAAAAATTAGAAAAAAAAAAAAAAGAAACTTAGCATACTCATACTTTCCATGCAGCAAACAATAAAGCATGACTTGTTTCCACCTAGAACATAAACAGTATTGTAATTTTTTCTGTCTTAGTCTATCAAGTGTGAACAGTTTAGATGTTATGAACAAATATACTGAAAAACATGGCAGTTTAAGGCTGACCTTATGAAAAGGTCACAATATAGGATTTTCATCATTATATTTTACATTTAAGTTAATGATAATATAAGCACTAATAAGACACAAATCAAGTTTAAAACTAGGTTTTGAAACCCAAAGAGCTTCTTTTTTTTGACAGTTTGGCTTTGGAGCATTTTACTTTCTATACTTTGTTAACCACTTTTTTTATGTATGACTTTAAACAATAAACAAAACCTAAAATGTGTTTTTAAGGATTATTTTAGTTAACTTTGTTCATGAGATTTATTTTTTACATTTTTTTTTACTTTTTTTTCTAAAGTCAAAGTTCTCACTTTACTAACAGAACTTTTACATCATCTGAACTTCAAGCCCACTGTATGCTCCTTGGCTTACCTGTCCGTTCACGTGTGTGTCTTAAGGTGTTTGGCCCCACGACTCTTCTGGCCTCACTGGAACACACTGAATGGTTGGCTCACCTAAAAATAGACAGCATTAAACAGCAATTGACAAGCATAGAAATGCGCACACATGTCAAAAGAAATTCAGAGAAGCCATAATGCACAGAATAAGATGACAAGAAAAGGTTATAACCAAAACTGAAGTCCAGCATAATTTTTAGTTTATTAAAAAAAAAAAAAAAAGTTTCATGAGGCAGTGTATCTATAATTACTGTAGACTCCGATGTTATGTTATGTTATGATAGTTGCCTTTAAATCAAAACATTTGTATCGGGGAGAAAACAGAAGAAAACCATAAGTAATTTAAAAATCTTAAGAGAGAATAAAAATTATCCCGATTTTCTTTTTATTTTTTTTTATTTTTTAGATGCTTGATTAAGTGTAAAAGATTAAAAAAATTAACTATTTCAAAGCAAAATTTTGAGGAAGTTGCTTGTTTAAATATTCATTGATACCATAAATAAATCTTTGAGACATGTTCACAGACCTGAGTCATAAGACACATCTGAAAATCTATCTAGAAACCCTAAAAAAGTGTCAGTTTGACTATAGACAAACTCTAGTGTCCCCTCCTGGAACCAAAAACCATAAACTAAAAATACTTCATTAATCACTGTAGAAAGATTCTACATTTTTATAATTTATATGTCCAAAAATTATTTACATTACTTTAAAGTTTTCTTATGGATTGCATTTGTTTTTGAAATACAAATTCTACAATAATTTACTCATATTTTCCAGACTTTAGACACAATTTGAAGTCAAAACATTCACTGGTCATCCAAATGGAAACTTTCAAGTCGCCTTTTAAATTTGCATTGGAGTGGCCATCAAACTGCCCTAATTCCATCTCTATGTGAAATTAGTTATTTGGAACTTACAAGGGAAATTACAATAAAAAAAACCCACCAAAGATGACTCCTCCAATAAGAAATGATCGTTAAATGACAATTAAACCAAAGTATTATTCTCAGAAGTGTTAGTTTAACTAAAATAGAGTAAGTTTTTAAAAAAGGAAAATTAAATAAAAAATACAAATGAGATCTTAACTAACATGAAACTGTCTTTGAGTTGATATGCTTTTCTGTAAATACATGGCTAGATTTATCACTATCATGCATTATTCTAGCCCTAGCTGTCTATCTACCTATCTCTCTTCTTGTTTAGGTCATGTGACAGCCTGTTTCCAGACTCTTCCTCCAGAATGATTTCTGGTCTTGATAAAAGGATGGACACTTTCTGCCAACAACGAAACTAATTTTACCATGTCAAAGGTTGATGCTCCAACCTAAAATGAACACACCAGACACACACACACACACACACACAAAATGTCTTCATCCGTCTCTGTCTCATCTACATGGAGGGGGGCAAGAGGATGTGTGACTCGTCCGAAGGAGAAAGGTCAGCATACAAAAGGAGCTCATCATTCTGACGTGTCAGAGCTGGTATTAGGGGGGCATATGAAGGGGACGGAGAGAGCAACAGCATGGGAGATGGGGCAAGAGTCAAAACTTTTACCTTTTGGCTCATAAAGTGGGTTAACATTCACATAGAAAAAAACTGTTCATATTTGAATTTCAGAATCATTTCACAGATCACCACCTCGTCTCATCTTATTTACACACTCACTGACGTCTTTTTAAAGGGAGGGACACCTGTTCAATGATGCGCTCAAAAGGATGGACGGAAAAACCCGAAACTGGATGCTAAACATTGGCACAAATTCTAAACTGACCATGCAGGCTGTGGTTTTTAAACCTTTAAGACTAGAGATTTTGCTAGAGACACCATACTAACACCACTCTTTGAATTACTGTAACTCTGACAGCTCTGACGGCTTTCTGCAGTTAATGTAATGTAATGTAAAGCACTTCTTATGTATTGCACAACTAAAAGTGCTTTACATTTCAAAACAAAAAACCTACACAGTATTACAAATTGAGAATAAGACGAAATGCATAAAAAATTAAAAACATAAAATAAAAACATAAAATAGTGTATAAATATATAATATATTAAAACTAATAGAATAAATAAGCAGATAAGATCAACTAAAAGCAAAATTAAAAAGGTGGGTCTTGAGCCTCTTCTAAATAACTTCTATAACTTCTTCTCTGCGGCCCTGAGGCTCTCCAGCAGGCTGGTCCCGAGGTGAGGACCATAACAGCGGACTAAGTCACAACAGCCCTTACGGGTAGATATGGGCCATCTGCGGCTTAAAAATGGACAAACCTGTATGTGGCGCACAGGTGGCTCGCAGGAAAAGATCAAAGTCGTAAACCGCTCGCTAAATCTGTAGAGAGAAAACGTTCATTATGCTACGGGCATGCTGCGAGTGACGGGTCGAGTGAACACTGATAAACATGTAAGGGTAAGAGTGGATTTTCTTTTTTCTTAACACCACTTACATGAGCCTTGTGAATATTTTTTCTTTCCCACATGCACAACAGTCATAAGTCATTAAAGTGGCTATACGAGCCTCAAGGGAACTGCAAGACCCACCTGCACTCTGGCACTGACTAAGAAATTAGGAATTAAATTATGACAATTATTTTATTGTAAAATCTACAAACCAGTTGCATGAATTTGAGTTAAACTTTCAGAATGTGAAATTTAAATAGTTTTAAGAGGATTTAACAAATTCACATAGAAAATAAGTGAATCCAAGAATAGGTGAAAGGTTTCCATTTGCAATCAGGAAAACTTGATCAATAAGTACCACAGCACCAAAAACAAATTGGGACTAAACAGAGACTATGTTCTGTGTGGATTTAACCTTCTTTATTTATTTTACTGCATTCGTGTAAGAAAACATGAGTCAGTAGAAAAAGTGTCCCCTGGAAAGGTTTAAAGGCAAAAGTGCAGGTGAAGGGTAGAGGGTAAAAGGTGGGTTTGGGATGTTTTCAGTCCTTTTTTCCCACTGAGTCCCCTGGCTCCTCCAACTTCCACTCAATGGTTGAAGAAAGCCAGAGCCAGGCTGGGTAATCACCACCTAATAAGAGCTTGTATTGAAAGCAGGCTGCCAGTTTGGGTTAAAAAGCACACAAATACACACCTAGTTGACTCACATTCATACACATGGACAACTAAATGCACACGATCATGTACTTGTGTAATGGTGTATGGTAACAAACCAAAAAAAAGAATGATCATTCAGGATCTGTACAATCTAAAAAATTAAAAACACACATAGGACAGAAATCCACACTGGGCCTGGATCATTTTACCTACTATTGACTAGTCGTCTAAGAGTATCCTGGAAAAATGTTAGCATATGACAAAATATCAATAAATGTTAAAGTCATATGATTTAGGATTCATTCAGATGCATGATAACTTCCTGGTTTTATTGCATTTTTCTATTTTATATAAACAAAATACAAGTCTGAAACTAAAAAGAAAATATTTTGAAAGTTTGTTTTAATGTGTAAAGAATAGTTCAAAAGAAAAGAGCATTTATAGCATTACTGCTAATTGTAATTCTTTCTAAAATAATCATATCATTTTGTATTTTTACTTTTTTGCATCTTTAAAGCTTTATTTCTTGTTTTTTTTTTTTTATAATTATTTTATATATATATATATATATATATATATATATATAAAGATGTATAAGTGTCCACAGGAGGAGCTCCTGTGGACACTAAAGTGTAAAATCTAACAAAGATGTGCTAAATGTGGGTATTTTTTATAGGTATTTAATTACTAAACTGAAACTGAGATAGACTATCCACATTAGGAGTGATTTTAAAGATGACACTTTTTTTTCAAATAGTGCTGACTTTGTTATGATGAGTCCATGACCCTTTTGCTTCTTTTTCCTACAAAACAACAGGTCAAAAATGTATAAGGCTTTTTTTGTTTTGTTTTCTGACCAAATTAAGCAAAGACAACACCTTAAATTCAAAAATTGATTTTCTTTTATAGGTTTTAGACGAAGCCCCTAAAGGGACATTGAAGTAGAGAAAAATGTATATTTTTACTTGAATTTTTTCTATCTTCTTCAATGTCCTTTTAGAGGCTCCGTAGTTTTAACATACTTAACTCTTGAAATTGAGAACCACAAGTATAGTTCCCAGAACTAAATTGTGATTCTAGAAATTAACTTATCAAATAAAAGCCTTTCAACCAACTTCATAAGCCCTTTTATATGCCGAGACGCTACTGCTTACACCATCTTCTATATCACAAAAAAAGACTCTCACCATCCTGTTTTTATTTATTTATCTTTTTTTGAGTAACTATGAGCAGCAGAAGCAGTAGCAGGAGCATCTCTCCCTGTTCGTGTTCAGTTGGGGTGAGGCAATAGTTTTAGCAAGCGAGGAGGCGAGGCAGATTTATGGTGGTGGATGTGACCTCTGGGGCCGTAACACAGTGATGGGTGAGTGGCTCTCAACGGTAAGCTACTGGCACTTGACAAAGTGCCCGAAGCAGAATGAATTTACTTCTCTTTTCCTCAATCATCAAGCAGCCGCTGCCCTGACCCCCATCCTGACTGCTATAACAAGATCTCCCATCTCACAAGGGCCTGAAAAATTTACTGTCACATCTACTTTTCAATGAGCTCAAGTGAGCACTTCTTTCACCTTCAGCGGAGCAGGTGCTGGTATAGAGGAGGGCTAACATGCTCTGGCATGCATTTGAAAGGGTGCTTTCTTTTTTTTCATCTCTCCTATATGTGTGTGCATTTGTGATACACACAGATGAGCGTACATGGAGAGCTGCACTCACTGTTGACTCAAAGTCACTGCATCTTTAGCTTTAACACTGGATTTGTCACTTTATGGAAAATAACAAAACCATATGCAAACAATTTGCAGTGCATTGCGTTGGGCTTAACACTTAAACTTAAAGTAAAAAAAATGATGCCAGGGACATAGAGGGCACTGCTGTATGGATGTCAGTAGACACCTCTACCTATTATATTAGAAATCAATCTACCTTATCACATCTCTTATTTACACAGGTTCACATACCAGGCATTATAGAATTTGTGTGTGTGGAGGTTTTCATCAGGCTGATGGCAGTGGAGTTGGGTTTAATGATCCTGGTATTCTTTTTTTATATCCAATCCATAAATCTTGATGCAAACACATTTAAATTTCACCTTTTCTTGCACTGTAGTTGCTGAGGTGAAAACACAGTGAAAGTGACGAAGAGGAGTCTAAACTAAAGGATAGTAAGTCAGAAGAAAATACCAGATTAGCCTGTAATATACCCTGGATTGTTTTTCTTCTTAACTCAGCCATTGCTCTGTATAAAAAAAAAATACAAAGGTAAATGCATAAGAAAATAAACAATCCATGACTTCCAAATAGAAAAATTATTGGCCTCATAATAGTAAAAAAATTAAATACTAAAAGTCTTTAATTGTTTTAGCCAAAGAAAATGAAACTATTTACTAAATATTTTTTGTTTGCAAGTTTTAAAATAACTCAAACAAAGTTATTTTGATATCTATCTTTAAATTTTAAATTAATTATTTTTTTTAATCAATATATTTGATAATTTCACCTGCAGTCAATGAATTCCATCTCAACCAAGCAAAATTGGTTAAGTAAACAGTTCTGCTCGTCAGGTTCCATGTTTTGAACATCATTATCATTAAACCTTCTGTCTTTTATAAGCCCAGTTTAGCTAATTTCAATAGATTTATCATGCCAAGCTATTTAAAGCAAATGATTAAACTTTTCAAACTATATGTTACAAGTTATTGTTTCTCTGTCAGTCTATTGCTACATCATTCTGTGAACTACAAAGACTGACAGTTACTACTAAAAAGTAGAACATTAAATACTATTCAATAGGCTACTGTAAAATTAATTATGCTGTAAATATTATATGGCTAATGCTGCTTTCTGACTTTAAAAGTATATGATCAGTATTGACTGAAATACTTTCTCTGCTGAGACAGAGATATACCAGTACAGTTAGCCCATAGTAACCCATGGTGTACATCAGTGTAACACAAAGATCCGTCAGAAATGGGTTCTGTGGTCCACCTGGTCTGTGGTATATCCCTCATGTTTATAGAAATGTGTGTTCTTGGGTTAATGGGAAAAAGAGGAGAAATTATTATTTTTTTCATTGCAAATATTGCAATGACAACATTTTATTAGCACCATATTGGATGTAGACATCAAGTAAATTGGTTTTAAAATAAAATAACAAGCAAAAGGTGAACAGAGAAAAGCCCAATAAAGATGATGATCCACCAGTAATTAGGTTTTTTTCTTTAAGCATTGTTTCATATTAATAGGAAAAGAAGACTCAAATGTTCTATGGTGAAATAGTGAAAATTATAAATTCATACAAATATTTAAGGGCAAATTTGACCTTCAGACCAAACTTCAATACCGAAAGGGCAGTTCTTAACCACTTGATGCCTTCAGCTGTGGGGAATAAAAATTCACTTATGTTTTTGCTCTCATAAAGATGCTAAATTATGACAAGATTTGAGCAGAAGGGGTTTGATGTATATTTGCATCAATAGGATGGGGTTAAAAGGCTACAGCCATAAAAATCTGGCAAAATAAATCTGTGAACACTGCTTACATCAAATTCGCTTTTTTTTTTCTAGTTAAGCAGATTAATGCTTCATCTAAACTAAATAGTTGTTAATAATGTGAATGTTTTAAACTCAGTTTGGGAATTCAAGATCATAAACTCTTTTCTACCGTCAGAAAGATGTTATCTATGACTTGTGAGCAAGACCTTCATGCAAGGTTATATGGTCTCTAGCAATTGAAAAGATCTTGCACTCAAAATAAACTTATTTTTTGCTATTACTTTTGTGCTTCTAGGATTTTATCTATTTTATCCACAGATTAGGAAGTGATGGACATTTTTTTATTTTTGTTATTTTAAACGTATAGCCTACTTTCTAATATATAACAAATTACAATATCATTCATCTAACAATAGCCCATATATATGCATAAAATCTTTAATGTAATCTTTAAACATCATTAACTACCATATAAAAAGCTGATATTTGTATATGCCTGTCTTATTTTTATGAAGAAAATTGATTTTTAAATAAAAATGACATTTAAAACTGATCAGAAGCATGAATAATAATACTCCTAAAATGTGTTGTTCTTAATCTTTAATTTATTATTTACAACTGTGCATAAAGCTTAAAAACCGCTTGAACTGAGTTATGAGCAATAAAATAAAGTTTCTGAACTAAATTTTATTCAAACTAACTGCGCTGAAATTGAGCTCATTTAAACTAAATACAAAAAATAAATTCTTCTTCTGATCCAAAAACACATGTCCTACTCATTTTGCTGCAGAATTTTTTTTTTTTTTTTTGTTGACTGAAGTTAATGCAACATATGAGCAGACACTAAAATAAATGTTTTTTAACATGGTGCATTGCTGAGAGCCTATACTGGCCAGGTACAATATTGTGGAAGTCAAAGTTAGCCATTAGGTTTTCCAACCACAGAAAGAAAAATAACAGCTAAAAAGGAAAACGGATAAAATAACCTAAAAAAAAAAAAAAAAAGAAAAGAAAGGAGCTTTATTTACATTCAGCAGGATCAGTACCTGCAGAAAACTCTGTGGGCCAATATTCAACATCAACCCATGGAGATTTACTCTTTGATAATCACCATGGACAGTATTCCACTTGGGCCTCTCTCTCGCCTCTCTAAATTACAGAAAATAAGAAAAAATTTCAGGAGCTCTGAACAGTGCCTCTGGCTCAATCAGTGCTAGTGGCTTGGCAAACTGCGTTTTTCTTTTAACTTTCAATTCTCCTAAGCGTCCGTGCTTCACAGCCCCTAGGGCTATTGCCTTTCTCAATCTGTCCCTGGAGAGGCAGGAGTTATGGTCCCTGTCGATTGAGGAGAAAGGGATGTTATTCCCCTGTCACCTCCTGGTCGCGCCGCCTTCCTCCCTGGCCTGATCTACAGCCTAACCCTCCTCCCAACCCCTGCTGCCTTCCTCTCTCCCTTTTCCCCACTTCGCTTTGTAGTAAGCTGGATATGTCGTTGCCATGGGCTGTTGAGATGAGGATGATGGAAAAATGTTTGGGGGGACTGGGGTGGGGGGGGGGTTGCTGATATTGGTTTGGAGGTTATATATTTGCAGTTGCATGATGGAAGCACTGGTGAATTCTTTAGTACTAACTTACAGCACTTACAGAAAATGCATGCATGTTGGCCTTATGTGGAAGTGGACAAAGTGTACAATACAGGATTGGAAAAAGATCAATATTTGTTCTCAAGGCGGATGTATTTTCAACATACATGTAACACGCATATTCTCTGCAGGGGACAAAGTCCTCCTTTGCAGAAAAATGTGATGTTTGTGAGGGTCTGGAGGGACGTGTGGAACTGTGAGACAGTCTGGCCCAGGGGAGGTGACCTGCCCCAGGGCACAGCCAGGTCTTTGAATGACACACTTAATAGAGGAGCAGTGACAGGGTTAAACATAAAAGGCAGTTAGCTGACAATTACATGTGGTGGCTGCTAACTCATGTCACAGAAATCCCTGGAGATGTGGTGCTGCAGTGCTTCTTAACTGTATCAATAATGTATCCTTTAAATATACATTTAGTTTTTACAGCTAGTTTTTACATACCCATTTTACTTAAATCAATTCAGACAGATTTTTATATATCGGAGCAACACATGTTCAAAAAGGTTTATGCTACATTCACACCAGGCTTGGAAACGTGCATTTAAGCGACCGCTTCCAATGAAAAGTCTATGTAAACGTGCTAATACGCGCATCAGCTGCTTTTAAAAGTACTGAAAACAAAACTCAAACTTAGAGGGGATCATGCTTTTGTCCGATGTCCCTATTCGTGTCAGGGAGTCTACATCATATCCTCTCTTAAAACCCACATTTGAACTTGGCTCTTAACACAGTGAAGAAGTTCTCTCGCTTCTTTTATCCAACAACATTTTCATTTATTTCTTCTATGAAATGTTTAAGATGTGTTCTGTTTGTTTTGTTTTACCAATGTATCTTTATAAGCATTCCTTTGTACACTTTTAATCTGTTTTTATCAATTTCTTTATATTTATATACGCAAAAGATATCACATCAGAGAATATGATGCTGAGACTCAAATATAGATTACATGCAAGTGTTGCCATTTGTCCATTTGTGGTTTAAATATTAAACCTTTAATCTCTGATCTAACAGCAACCGCACAAACTGTGGGGCCACAAACAATACCAGACATATGCAACCATGACATATTTCTAACAGATGACTTCCAGACTTCAAAAAAGCTCAGTTCCATTTCCACTCTGGTAAACATTCAGACAGTTTTTTTTTAAAACTATTATGCACCTTAGGAAAATCGTGAGTTTGTGAGGGTCTCTCTGGGTGAAAGAATAAATAAATAAGCAGATAAACAGATGAATAACCCAGAGGGATGGGAGTCTATGTGGCTTGGCCATCCATCTTACATCCTATTACCTCGCACTCAGTGGCACCTGCAGTATGTATAATGTAGTCAACCTCTGTAAGCAGATACAAATTCAACTCTTTTCCTCCTCAATTTGTTATATCTGACAACAGCATTGCGTTTGCCTTGCTGTTTCTTTGGATTATAAATAGATTCTACTCAGAAGAGTTTCACTTGTGCGTGATATTGTGGTGTTGTTATGCAGAACAGCTGTGGAAAACAAATTTGTAACGCGTGGCACGCTTCGTAGCGGTTGGACAAATATGCATAAACAGTTGCATTTAAAGACACTTAAGAACAACCAAATAGGCTCGATTTTTCATCTTTGGATTTTATTTATTTTTATTGTTGATGATAAATAAAATGTGTCTGAACACAGTTTAACCGCTCAAGTGTTTTATATGATGAAAGAATTGTTTTGAGATATGTATCAATGAACAATTGTTCTATATACAGTATGACTGGTAAAAAAAAAAATCCTCTTTTCACTCCATTGATTTACAGATTTAACCTTATAAATAGATATACAGAGTTTAGAGAAATGAACAAATCAAATGTAAGTGTGAGAGTGAAGGAAACCAACCTTAAAGATTAGGGAAAAATGTAAATATGTGGCAAAGTGATAGCACATTTTAACCACTCTCTGTTTGGATATTTACACTGAAAGGCTGCAATCAAGTCTTCAAAGTTCCAGCCCGAATGACAAGAACAGATTTCAGGGCCACACATCTTCAGAGGAGCCAAGCCAAATCTCCCTCTACACAAACACAAACCCCAAAGACAATCTAGTTGGATCCATTGCTCCAAAATGCAAAAAGGATGCAGGATAAAAGGCTGCTTAATTCATGCTCTGGGAGGGGGCAGGCCAAGATAAGCTGCGAGGAACTCATTTTTGAGACTTGGCTGAACTCTTGAGTTCTGTTTAGTTAGAGCAGATGTAGAATTAGTACACATCACTTTGCATCAGGGAGACACTGAACACAAGCTGCCCTTCAGATACCAAATACCTCTTAGTCAGACACACATCTGCACCTTACCTCAAACATCATGATTCTGCTAATTATCAATGTGATGTCACCTCCCAGCAGATTAAACTCTTTTTGCCTTCTCTTTTTATAGTCAAAAAGTGATCAAGAAATGATTTATTCAATATATCAACAATATATTTGAACTTTTTGATTGTTATATTTAGTAAAACTGAAAAGCAAAAATAAGTCTTTGATGCAGAAACTATCAGTAAGTTGTAACACTTATTGAAATTAACTTCTTTCACTTTTAATCTTAAAGCCTTTTTTTCATTTCATACAACTGCAGAAAAATAAATGCACAATAAAAAATGTTTATATAGTATTTCATCTACAGACTAAGGTTCCTATTCATCAAAAACCTTGCAAACATTTGCATAAATGAGCAGCTTTATAACTCTGTCCCTCATAGGACACATTTTAACATTTGCAGAAAGGTTACTGTACTGTTTTTGAAATTGGTTTCTGTTTTTTTATGACAGCTCACTGCTTGCACTTACTTATTACTTGAGTTGATATTTTTTTTATTTGTATGTTAGGGCTGCTGAAAAAAAATCACTGAAAACAAGTTTTTCTACTGGTAAAGTAGTAAAATAGATGTCTGGTTACTTTAAATAGTGGATGGCAGAAGCCAAAAGCTATGAAACTGTTTAAGGAAAAGCAGTGAACTAATTAAGTTGTAACCAGAACCAGAACTGTGCAGGTTGCAAACACATTTTTTTTACTTTTTTTATTTCATTTTTTGGCACGTATAGAGCAGAAAATCCTGTTGCATGTCAATGAACTGAGGTAATCATGCATGATAAGTAATAGTGTGTGGGTGAAGGAAATTAAGAAGAGGTCAACCCTATGATGTCAGTGAAGATCTGTGTGTGATCTCCAGAAGATGTTTGCCACAATCCACTGCAATGTTTTCTATCTACAAGGCTTGTTAGTGCTGTGCAACACATGCGTGAAAGAGAGGAGGAGTGTCCAATTTCTGCAACATTCAGGCGCATGGTTTCTGCAAGTTGAGGTTTTCAAACGAAAAATGACACCAATACTATGGGTGCCTGGGAAGATCGCTAGTGAACACCATAAATGTCAATAACGTTTGCTTCCAATCATCTGGAAAAAGGTAAAAAAAATAATACTAATAATAATACGAATTCAAAATAGCTAACCAAGTTAGCCTACTTTTGCACCCAAAGTTAAACTTTTCTAAATTTATTCAAACTAAATTTGGAAATTTTTTTGAAACATCATCTATCTACTACTAAAGCACCACCTATCTCGACAAACATGTTTAAAAAGAAAGAAAGAAAGAAAGAAACCTCTGTGACCTTAGGAACTCAAAATAAACCACTTTAAAAACAGAAAACCGCTTGGCCGTCTGTGCTCGCTGAATAAGAGGCCACAATAGAGGAAGAAATGACATGAGGTGATCCAATGCATTGTTGCTATTTACAAGAGATTGCAACCTTCACCCCAGGTATTGTGTAGGGCCATTCTCATCAAAAATGCAACACTCATCCGCATACGCAAAAGCTCACATAACCCTTTAAATTCATCCACTCTCCCTCCGCACATTTCACCACCACTCCTCTTTAAGCACTTGTCCTTCTCTTGATAAAAAAAAGTGTTGAACTTTTTTTGAAAATTTTCTCAGCATGACCAGTGTCTGTGGAAAATATACATGGAAAAAAAACATACATACATACATACATATATATATATATTATATATATGTATATATATATATATATATACTAAAGGTTTAACATAAAAATCAGACATTCTTGATGTCTTGATTCTATTAACATGTATACAAAATCAGCTGGTTTTGTCAATAAATTTCATTCTATAGTTATTTTGATAGTAGTGTACTGACAGGACTTGCTCACTAAATGTGTCACAATCTTCATAACACTTAATGCAGAGATACCATGTGAGCACTTTGCCACCACAGAAGACTCGCATCTGATAAACAGAGATTGAGATCTGTATTTGCATGCTGTGGTGCTGTCGCAGGCAGACCGAGGAGCGGCAAATGGACTAAATAATCTCATTTTACAACTGATTATTTCTGTGTCTGTGCTCCTTCAGGAGCATCATTTTTGCTCAGTTGAATGACTTTAGGAGCAGAGCGGCTCAGCATCTAAATGTGCCACAGAGACTAATTTACAAACCGTGAGCAGAGGCAGCGAAAGAGACAGCAATAATATTATGGATCACGCAAATCATTTGGAACGGAAAAGTGGCAAATCAGTCTGCAAATAAGTGCTCGGAGCAGCAGCAAGGGGCAGTAACACACAGTACATGCAGATTCCCCATTTAGATGTAACATGCTATTAGCAATTCTATATTCAAAAGCTGAGTTGATTCTGGTTCAGAACCCCTTAGAAGCATTTACATTACATTTAGTCACAGTTTGCCTTCTAATTATAAAGTTATGTACACACCAGTTATGTGATGCACGTTCGAGAATGAGCTAAACGGGTATTCTTGAAAGTGCTCTTAGCATACGGTGTTCACACTGGACTGTCGCTACATGATGCTATCGCATGTACTCACAGTTGGAGGAGGCTTGGTGTAAAGAGGTTGCAAATCTCATGAATCTTGTTCCAGACTTTTTCTTTCACAGCTCTATTCCGATAAATGTAAGACTTGGTGTTATCTAATTCCAGCTGAGCACAAACGCAATTAATAGTTTCTCTATTGGATCAGTTTTCAAAGAGTTGTCACTTCGGTGAATTAAAAAAAAAGACGCTATCCGAACGTCACAATCAAAACTCCTATCTTCTTGGAGAGAGTCATGAAGTTTTTTTCAGCCCGATCACTACACCGACTCAAGTCTGCAAGTGAAGTGAAATATTTGGCTGTTTTCTAAATCCCCAACAGTAGAACAGTGAAGTCAAAACACCAGTCATGCTTCATCAAAGTGGTAAGGATAGGTGTGTTGTGCTAAATCTGGATGTGAGGGTCAGTGTGGGAGGAGGCAGGAGGGAGGAAAGTGAACACAACAACACTCTTGTACAGAAAGCAGAAAACCACAGCTAGCCACCACCACAACAACCCTCTAAACCTCTCAGGTTTCCTAGACTGTAGAAGTGATCTTACAAATCTAGTTTTTCTTCTAGTTAGGTGCATTAAAATGAATAATGTTTGGGGCTCCACAACAAAGGGGAAGAATAGAAACGGGCCAACATGGGGAACAGAACCATGCAATCCAGAATGCCAGAGATACTCCTGGGCTCACCACTGCATGCACAGGGAAGGCAGAAGGCTGCACCAGAGTAGCGGCCAAAAATATCTGAGTGAGTCCTCCACCCTGTCAGCACAGCGGAACCCTCAACTCCTACTGAACAAAAGCTCTTTGCCAGGTGAATACCACCACTACAGGGACGGCAAGGACTGCCAGTGACCCAACTCGGTCAAATCTGCTTTTCTTGGCCTAAACCTTAAATGCCCTTTATACAAGGATTTCAGATGTGATAAACCTAGACTTCCAGTGTCATCCAAATAATGACGGGTAGGTTTTGTGTCCAAGATGGGGGCAACAAGTATTCCTCCACCACAAAAAGAGAAGACCGTTTTTCAGAAATCAATACACGGTTATGAAATCCTTTTTTCTGGACATAATTATATGCATATTTACATTTGTTCCCAAATTAACACAGAATAAGGTAAACTTCAATCAGGTATCGCCTTAATGTCACTAAAGACCCACTCAGGTGAAAATCTGGTCTTTTGTGTTTTTGACATGTTCTTGTGGCATTTTACTGTAGATGAAGGACATACTGTACATAAATAAAATTCAGCTTAATTTGCGTTTCTGAGTTTAACTTTATTGAAATCATTGTGAATCAGGAGCAGACCAAAATATGGTGTTTGAAAAAGGTTGTATTTGTTACCTAAAAAATACACTAGGCGGGCAACAAACTTCCAGTGTTTTCAATCTTTGCCTTCTTTTTTTCTCCCTATGATGACAAGCTTTTACACTAATACTATAGATCCAGCATCAACAGGAATATACAAGTGTCTGGTTATGACAGACAGCATGAACCCAAAAATCAACCTCTCCTCCTTACTTTTTCCATCTTGAAGCTGGTCCCACCAGTCTTTTCCACAGTGAACCAAGGATCAGCCCCTCTAAGTGCAGCATGGGTCAGGAGGCTGCATCCAAGTCGGCGCATCTGGTTAGTGTTTAAGTTTAACTGCAGATTTCTCACGTCTGATTTTAATCAACAGGCCAATCGCTACTCTCTGTTTAGGAATACCTTATTGTGATGGTTTGCAGAACTACCAGTGGGGTAACAGATGGCCCACATACTTTTATGTTGATAGAATCAAAACTTTCCCATTTAATTTAACCTGCAACACACTAGTCTAACAACATTTATAAAATAAAACAACCAAAGCTCCAAAATGACTAAGCAAAACCTTAATAATGGAAAAATGGAAAAGCAACTACATAAAGGTTAAGTGTGTCCCATCATCTCCTTAGGATCCCTATTTCCCTTAAACATTAAATATTTTAAGCTTAAGTCAACTCTAAAGCACAGCTTTAAGATGAACAAATGAATCTTCATACCAGATGGGACTGATACTGTTGCTCTCATTTAAACAAAATGGACCTTCCAGCACATAAAATGTTAACCTTTTCATGAGAAACATGGCTACAAAGACAATCTCATTTGTTCTGTTAGACCTCCTGATTCAAACCTCTGGTCAACCTCCTGCTTTAGCTATGGGAATAATCTGTAGAAAGACTTCCAACATTTTTCTACAGATATTATGAGGCCAGAAAAAAATGATCCGAAACCGATGCAACTTATATTTGATTCCAGGAAGTCCCTCTTTGTCAGACCCCCCCCCAAAAAAAGTGGATAAAAAATCTCTAGCAAAATTGTCATAACAGAATTAACATACTGATTGGAAAATAGCCTGATTAAATAAATGGATGGACGCCATGTGGACTGACCGCTTACCTGTGGTCTTATTGTCCTCTATTACCAAGCTTGGTGTGCTGCCGCATGGGCAGGTCTCCTCTTCTTGGCTTGGAGTAGTTCCAAGAGGAAAACTGACAGGACGAGAGTTGGTCACTGAGCTGGAAGGGCGAGAGCTGGCAAAGTTCTGCAAGAGAAAAAAAGAGAATGGTTTGGCTTAGAAGTTTAAACAGATTTCCAAAATGATCATTTTAAATCAGGTTAGAGAAAAAAAAATATTAAGACCTCAATTAAGTCCATATTTACGCTTAAAGGCAAAAATACACAAGTTTTTGGTCTTATAAAAGACTGTATATCTTTAGGCCTAATGCAGACGTCTGCAAGGCTTGGAGCTACATGCAGCTCTTTCATTCCTCCATTGTGGCTCTGTGCCTTTGAAGAAGCCTCACACCACTGCTGAGTTGCTTTGTGTTTACATTTTTAAAGGGTCTGATAACTGATCACATAATAGTAAAAGGTTTAATTTTCTGTCAAAGTGGGGTTTTTTATTGATAGTAGAAACATAAAGCACGTATTCTTATCTTTTGCTGCACAGAATAGCGTACTAATGTATACAATTGCATTAAAATGTAGACATATTTTTTCTACACCAAAGTGCTCCTGTTTATATTCAACAGTAAAAGGAAAAAAAGGAGGACAGTGCTCCAAAGTCATTGATAGAATATGACACCTTTGACATTAAGTAAATCTGCTGCAGCAGGAGGATATTAATGGATAAAAGATGCATTTTATTTTGAAAGGAACTTTCATCAAAAGTAAAAGACAAGCAGAACTACATATATATATATATATATATATATATATATATATATATAAAATTAAATTCTTGTAAATACTTAAAAGCCGCATTTTATTCCATTCAGGACAAAGAGGGTTACATCAAGTTTTGTACCAACCTAAATTCAACTGCTAAACAGCTAAGTCAGTGCATCATAGGCTTTTAATTAATATTTCTTTAAAAAAAATATATATTTTTTTGTTGTTGCTTCAGCAGGTCTGAGTTTATACTGTTTGTGTCTGAGTGTGTGTTAATTCTACAGATTTTATTGTGGATTTTTATTGATGATTGTCTGTCTCTGCTTTGTGTTCCAACTGGCAAAGGAAGTTCCTACCAGAAAAAAAAAGTTATTTTGTATCAAATTGATAAAAATGAATGGCATACTCATCACAAAAATATTTAATATAAAGTGTTTTTTTTATAGTTAAAGAAATGAGACTTTGTAGCTCTCACTGGGTTTTGGTCAGTAAGAAACTGACCCAAATGGCTCTTTTAGAGTTAAATGTTGCAGACCCCTTGCCTAAAACTAACTGTGTGTCCGAATTACTGCCCTAACCCCTATATATTGCACTACATAGGATTTTAGTTGTTAGGGATTAGGGTGGGAATTCTGACACAGCCTAAGTCAATTTTTTTTGTTTAACCTTCCCAAAATGTTTAATTTTTTTTACTATTTTTGTATAACTATAGTGATGTCTTTCTCATAACACTAAAGTCTTGGCATTTGAAATATATATTTTGTATTTAACTTAAAAGGCCCTGTGTTTCAAACAGCACAGTCACCTTCCAAGCAGAACTAAATGTCATTAAAAAAAAGGCCTTCGTTTGCTAGATTGCTCCACAAATTAAAGGGGATCCAGAGTTTCATTTTTGTTTCTATCAAGAATCTACACTTTCATTTGGCAAACATTCACAGCCTGTTATTATAGCTCTGTGTGTTTGTATTTCTGGCTTTAGAGCACCGAAGCCAATTGGAAAGTGATAAATACACGTCAAGCTACGTGTAGCAATAACTCCTTGGAGTTGGCAGTCCCATCAACAAAAATAAATTGTGTTTTTTTTGTTTTGTCAATAATGCCAAACAACAAGCAACCATTTTTTCCACAAATAAACACTAAAACATCAACTCCTGGCTGTCGCTTGAAAATCAAGTTTTTGCCTTTTTTTTCTTGCTCTTGTGAGCCGATAGCTTTCAAACGGCTCCTTCATGTAGCTTCCTATATCTTGTCAAAACTTGAATTAAGATCAAAAAAACTAATCCGCTTCCAATTTATATCTATATTTCAGTCGTGTCAGGGGCATGAAGTACTGAGAAGAGGGGGTGTATTTTATTTGGGTGCTGCAACTGACAGCTTTATTTTACAAAGCAATCTGGCTGTGTGGGTACAAGGAGGAGGTCAGGGTGGGTCAAAAGGTGTGTGGTATCGAATGGGGCCAGCCATGCTGCTAAAGGTGGCAACATGTGCATAAGTGTGTATGTGATATACAACCATAAGAACATGAGATTCTCACTTATACAGAGAAGCAAAGCGAGGAAGAGGTTTAAAGAGGTCAGTGGTGATGTGAATTAAAAAAGGTAGAACATGTGATCAGGTTTGGTGGAATCTATTTAAGATGCTTAAAAAGACATTTCTTGGTTTTATATCTGAAGTGATACATTTATTTGTCTCTTAAGTTTTACTGATGAGTGATACTTCTGTGCGAAAATTATAGTTGTCACAAGTGGACTATTTTTCAGCTTAGTCTTACTTATTTAGGTTAGTAAAAAAATAATAATAAAAGAGAAAAAAAAACACATTTTTATTCAAATAACCAGTTAAAGGTATTAATTCCAGTACAAATTTTGGCACATAAAATAGGAAAAAGGCCTTTATCTCTGACATGTGCAATTGGTCTTTAGATGAACCTATATGCAGTAACATCGCAAGAGCCTCTTTACCCCTCACCTGGAAACACACAATATCCAATCCTATGTTTTACAACAAGAGGATATATAGGGGCATGTGCGGTCATCTAGAGCCAAATGTCTCCTATCTAACCAAAGAACTAGTAGATCCAGTATTTCAAGAGGGATTTATGGCACAAAAAGCATTAGCTAAAAACCGTCAGACGGTGGTGATGGCAAAAAAAAAAGAAAGCATTCTGGTAGCAGAACCCGGTCAGACTGGAAAATTGCCACCACGAGAGGAGAGAGGAAGCAGTAAAAAGGGTACTAAATGGAGTCCCTCACTGATAACATGAACACCTAATATATCAGTTTGCACCTGGTGTCGTGCAGCCCCCGCCAACACAGACACACACACACATTCACATTATCTAATCTATTTATTTATTTCCTCCCATCCTCATATTGTCCATCCCTGGGCGGGGAGGGTCAAAGGGAAGTAGTGGTGCCATGTTGAATTTTAAAAATCAATCTTCCTCTTAGAAATGGCTTGTTGAGGGGGGTTTAAAGTATATATGAAGGGGTCAGGGTTCAGTAGGAGGACCAGGACAAAGTATTGCTGGCCATTAAGCGTGACACAACAACCTGACTTGAATCATTTTGTGCTCCTGCTAGACCATCCAGACTGCGGAGTGATGAGTGGATGTTTGTCAAGGTGTTCCTCAAGTTTTATAATTGTATGAGCATGTGCGTCATGTTCTTTTAAGTACTTTTAAACGGACTACAATCTTATAGTTCATATGCGCACATGCGCGCACACACACAAATACTTGAGCTAACACACGCATTTGCAGCATCCCAGAGCTTCACCCAAACAGCAGCATCCAACAAAACATAAATACTGTTGTGACACTTTAATGTCAGGGGACAGTTTGTCCTGGATTAGAAACTTGTAACCCACACCACAGCTTGACATTGCTTGTATGAAGGTGCTGCAATGGGGAGAGTGAAAAAAAGGGGAGAGGGTGGTGTGTGGGGTGGGCTATTATGGAGGGTCTATGTTTGATGTATAAGGGCATCTAACATGGACTGTTGACTAGTCAGGGGCTTCCTCAGTGCTGCTTTGTGGCCGGCTTTCATTGGTACTGACTGCAGCAGCAGTGATTTTTTTTCTTCTCTCTCATGGGAAGTAATATCTGTGAGGGAAAATGAATTGGTTATAGCAGAGGATTTTTTCCTCTTGTGCACACACATCCAAAAACATGTGAAAAACTCCATACAGAAAAATTAAGCGCCTTTCTTCTCTCCTTCATCCTGTTGACCGTGCTTCGAACCTGGAGACCAGAGAAAGACGGGAAAAGAATTGTAAGTAAAACAATATTCAATAAAATTCCATATAAAACAAAAGAGAAACAACAACATGGAAGGGACATTGCATTATTGGATGGTTAGCATGAAGACACACACAGGGGTGAGAACAATGCATTTGTGTCGGGATGTTTAAGTAGATAGCTAATGGAACTTGAGAGTGACACACAGAGCCAGCAAACTACGGAGACGACTTCAAGCTATCATCTGTCAACATAAAGCGCTGGGACCAACAAATGGGGCTATTGAAGGAGAAGGGACTGCCCTAGCAGAACAGATTACATTTTTACACTTGAGATGAAACTGTGTACCTGCGCACCTTTATTTAAGACATACAAGATGTTGGTTGCAGAGGGGGTGTTTGCAATGAATTTTATTTTATTTTATTTCGTTTGTGAATGTCAAATATGGCAAACAATTCTAATGGACCCAAAAGCTAAAAAGGTAGCATTTTTTGGAGTTTTTAAAAGGATAAAGTTTTCTCTCTGCATCTACTAGGGATGTCTCGATCTAATCAAGTGATCAGTAATCGGGCCCGATGCCATTGTTTTAGACTTGATCAGAGTTGGATGTTGTATCCCGATCAGGAATCCGATATTTTTTTTTTGTTCCCATTATGATTAGCGATATATACCATGATTCTTTTAACAGATTAATACTCTACTGAAAGTCTGCATATCATCAACAAATCACAACATATTATTCCTGTAAAGAACAGCAGAATACGACACTAGTTTGAGCAGGAGGCGAACAAAAACAGTTCGGTCAAGTTAGTGACATATTCAGATTCAGACTACGGGCTTTGTTACTATTTAACTAAATGTTTCAAATGGATAGTAAGTGTGTCTGGCAATTTGTCTTAACTCAAACAACGACCCACAAAGGTATTTCAGAATAAGATTGGATTTTTTCTTTCTTACTAATGATAATGGCTCTATCAGTGCTGCCGACAGAGACGGCAGTGAGACGGCTGCCAAGGTACTATCTACAAAGTCCAAGTTCTGTAAAAAAGTGATTTAATTTAAAAAAAAAAAAATCCATAACCTCTCGCAAACGACCCAAACTAATAAATAGTTCCATTTATATAATCTTCTTATTATAATATTCATGCTACAACAACATTTTGAATAGAAAGTCCTTACTTTTAAGGAACTTTTAATGGATATTTACATATGAACAAAAATGTGCAATCGTTCTAAAGATACTAAAATTACAGCTACCAAACTGTCTCACATGACTAATTTGTCACTCATTTTTTCTAGTTCATAGTCAACTATTTTTTCTAGTTGACAGTTGCACTATTTTTACTTGACTGTTATAGCGATTTCACAGAAGTGCTCTGTTTGTGAGTTAAATGATAAAGTTTAAGTTAGAGTTAGAATGTTAGAAGTTAAAGTTAGAATGCCTTATTTAGTTAATATTGTGATTCAATATTATTGAAAATATTCTTAAAAATACAGAATATTTTTTTTCTGTACAAATTCATTTTCAATGCAATATCACCCACTTTACTCTATATGTTGCCAATTGGCAAAATACCATTTCATTTATGTCTCCACTCTATAAACAAGATTATTTGTTTGAACTAATTGGAAATATATTCAGGCAAGAAGGGGTAATAAAAAAATTCCATATTACTGCATATACACATTAGCACAACATTTATAAATAGCATTTATAATGTAAATATTTAAAGCTGTAAGTAAAAAATATGAAATCTTTTTTTTTAGGAGAAGATAAAAAGAAAAAGTAGCTGGATTACATTCCCTGGGTGTCGGCTTGTATCTACCTCATAAAGCTCCTGGCATTTACCTGTACGAGCTCTGCATGTCTGTGTCTGTTTATTTGCTTATGCAAATTGTCAGCACTAACTGTAAATTTGTAACGCCTGGGCACTCATCACTGCAGCCCTTCCCCGCCCGGCCCACTGTGTTAGTGAATATGCATTATAGCTTATGGCTTCATTAAGTCGCATTGTGTCATAAATTATGACACAACGTTGTGTGTAGCACACACCAGATTGTGCGCACACATGCATTCTCGGAGACATGATAGAAACAGAGACATGTACAGGGAGAAACATAATCAGTCCGAGCATTTTGTTGGTTCAAAATCAACAGTGCTTGTGCAGTGTTTCTGAAAACTTTTATTTATGACAACAACCTAAGAAAGGCCCCCAACCTTGTACAGCGAAATAAAATCACAGAGCATTATTGAAAAAGGGAAAACAACACATCGGATTCACTGATTTTAAAAGCAGCTAATAAGCAGAGGCATTTACATGACACAACTTAATTAATCATTTGACAATGAGGGGGAAAGGCATTGTTTTGGATGCTTGTTATGTGTTTAAGGGATTTTACGTGTATTCAAGGTTTCAACGTGATTTGAAACACGGTTAACCGTGTTCATTTTGTGCAAAGCCATTACCACATGAAAGCAGCACACCTGACAACACCTGCCGACATCCTTGGAATTGATGCAATAAAAGGTCATCAAAGTGGAGGATTACAAGGTGACCACCAAGGAAAAGCTAATTGCAACAAATTATTTGAAAAAGCTGCCTAGTAATTAGCAATTAAACACTGTATTTTGAATGTAATAGATGGAAACCCGCTGTATCTTTACTTTGACTTTGTAATTATTTCAGTCTTAAAATCAGCCTAATAAATTGAAAAGCTTCTGACTTTCAGAGACTGGTTAATTTACCAGCTTCTCTGTGCATATCAAAGTACATTTTCTACTTTATGGATAAAGACCTATTTGCATTAATGGGATAACTAAAAGTAAAGTTATGACAAACATAAATCATGTGTTTCTAGATACAATCAAAATACTTTAAAATAAAGGAACTCAACTTTTTCTACCACAAGCTGGCTGTACAGTAGGTTCAGTGGATTAGTGTTGATCACTCACTTGACTAAAGTTTAATTCTCAGGCTTTGTAATAAAAAATGAACGTATTAAAATGTTTTATTTGCTCTATTTCAACCACCTACATGTAAAGTAAAAGTTGAACACATATGCAATTAAATGTGCTTTGGAGATATTACGGTAACCCTGTGGAACATCACTTTTGTTTTATAGACATTTTTGAATAAGAAAGTGAATGAATGGACGCCATACAATGTCCCCCCCCCACACACACACACACACACAAAAAATGGTTTAGTCATTGGGATTAAAATGAATCTCACTGTCTGACATTCTTTTTAATGTCACTTTAAATACAAGCAAAAAGCTAATATGATTTTCACTCCTTTTATGGAACTGTATTTTTGTCTAACCTTTTTTAAAAGCTTTAACCCAGAAGCCACTAGTTCACGCTTGATGGGAGATGAAAAATAAAAATAAAGAAAGCATCGTAACAGAAAAGCAGAACCAAAAAGAACAAAAGGAGTCCCTCTCAAAGGTGATGAAGGTTCAGATAGAGAAAGACATGGGTAGATGTGAATAATGCCAATATACCAGATATTTATTTTTATCAAAGTCCCTACACAAAAGTGCAGCCCTTTTGAAAATTGAAACATGAACTCAAACTATGAAACCCTCAGGGTCAAGGACGGCTTGAGTGTAAGAAAATTAATTCCCAAGCACTAAAAAAGCCACTTAAGCAAGAATGAAGTGTTGATTTATTTTACAGTGTGAAAGGTCAGCCTTCCCCAGCTCTGCATTGTAGGGGCGCTGCTTCTGACTCAGGGACAGCTTTTCAGGCTTTGGAGACGAGAAAGAGAAAATGACAAATAAAAAGGATAAGAAATTCAAAAATTGTAAGAGACATACTTTTAAATAGTCACGAGGAGGTTTGTGACGTTAAAACAAAAATAGACAAGCAATACAAAGGAGTGAAAAGTGTAATCTGGTGTATTCCAAAGAAAACATTGAATAATGATCAATCTTTCCTCATAAAGCCACAGATGGGGTGTCAGATTTACTTGTACTAAACTGCAATTACAGTGAAACTGACTTAGTTTTTTTCCATAATGCAATACTATGAAATCATAGTCCTGTGATAGAATTCCATTTTGAAGAATTTAACAATGCAACAAAGCAGGGTTTAGTTTGTTTTTAAAGTTTTCCATAAAGGACATGTGGAAAGGAAAATGGATTTACATGTAAAGAAGTGCTTAGTTACAGTCTCACCTATTCACAATTTGAGTTATCCTCATTTACATAGAATAAGACTCCTGTTTGATCATGAATGATTTTCATGACTTGAGTATCATCCATTAAATGGCATCCCTCTGTCTCAACACTTTTCCACCCCCATACAGCTAAGGCGCATATAAATGGTAATAACACATCATCTGGATATGATATCTTCTCGCTCCCTCAGTGCACATTGTTTGTTGCATATTATTTTAGCTTTTTTTCCCCGTCCTGCAGCGAATACAGCCCACAGCTCTGCAAAGCCCCGGCCAGCACCTTTGTCAGAATGCTAAATGGAGGGCCGTGAGTTTAAAAACTTAAAGAGGCAGTGAAATATTAGCCAATGTGGGTGAGGAATGAGTGGCTGAGAACCGCAGCGTGTCAGTGTTAAATGGTCGGACTCGGATGCATATAAGTTAGTCCAAGCATGAAGGGCAGTGGGACGCTTGCGTGGAAACGATGTCCCCTCCTATCGTTCTACTCATCCACAGACACGTTCATGGGGCATATACACTCTGTCACACCCCACCCACCCAGCATTTAAGCAAGGAGCCCATCAGAAACTTGTCATTTCTCTCATTCACTCCGACAGCCTTGAGACACAATGCAGACTTACCTCTGTGTTGTACACCCCATATATCAGAAAGATGAACAGACCCTGCAAACAGACAAAGAAAGAGAGGAAGGTGGAGAGGGACAGAGGACTAAGTTGTTACTGTTGTTTTCTCTCTCATCTTATTGTATCAAATATGTAAATACATAAATATGCTTTCATTAAAAAAAAGTCAATAAACAGAGTAAATTAATTTGTACCCCATCGTTAGAGCACAAACTAGAACCAAAACAACCAGACTGAACCGTGGACTCTGTAAGACTCAACTTTGTTTGCTACGTCGGCAGTGTTTGTGTTCCTCATTCTAGGTTTCAATACATAATTGAAGGGGCAAATCCAAGGTTGCACATGGCTTTATTGAAAAGGGACAATAGTCAAGTTTTTAAATTGTGCTCACAGTAAAACCACATACATGTGCATGTCTAAGCATCAACAAGTAAACACAGATACTGACGCAAATACTTATCACGCAAACTCTAAACAATCAGCCATAAATGAGCAAAGAAAGGCACTTTTTGGAAGCATACAAATAAACTAATCTATCCCAGACAAAACTGTCAAGGAAAACTATTGAAGGAATGCAGAGAAAGAGAGAGACAGAGGGGACATGATGAAAAAGAATGACACATAAAAGAAGATATTTCATGTTCACAAAACTCATGGCTAGTACCCAGGGCACAAGAACGCCATGCCCTTGGATACACAAAGGCTGCACTTTTGGTCAGAGAAAAAAAAAAAAGGTATTTTTCATTCAAATCCATTGTGGCATCAGCTGAATGTACAAGCTGTGCATTCACCTTCAGGCCCTAATGTAATACTGTGACCTCAGTGGAAACAGTGGGAACAACATTCTCAAAACCCTGATTGAACTGTACTACTACAGATGAATCGAGAGAAATGAAAAGGCTGTTAAAATCCTATAAATTTCAAGGCTGATAGATACAGCAGATGTTTTGATAGAAAAACTGCATACCAATGTAGGTTGAGCTAACACACACACAGAAAAACTTTTTAAAGAGCATCACTTCCTTTTCTTTGCCAGTGTTGCTCCATCTTTAAATGGATGTAAGGACACATCCTGACAACAGCCAGACACAAACTGGTCAATGCATCAATCAACCTGAGTTTGGAGCAACCAATTTTTGCCAGAGGGAAGTCTCAATGCATCACCATTGACAACGTGATTTGGGGGCTCAACCAGAGTGACAAGGCGACAGTGTCTAACGATGATGACCTCTAGCCCAAGCAACTGTCTATTCACTTTAAACCAGCTGTTGTTGTCCCAAAAGGATTGAAATGTCCGTTTACAGCTTTGTCAGGTGACGCCTCAGGACATCGATCCTCTTTAAACCAAACCTTCCACTGACCACTGACTTGTATTAAGTAATAATAAACAGTAAAGCAAAAAAAGAAAACTGACACTGATTTTAGATTGTGAAAGAATCCACGAATAAAAAAACAATATTGCTAATTTCTTTTTTAAACCTTCTCTGACAAAAACATAGACGCAAACATTTTCTGCAAACCTTGTCTTGATGCATTTCAGATCAACATACTTTGGTCTCATTTTGGCTACTGCAAAAGCTGGATAAAATATGACCTTTATAGACAGAACAATACATGTTATGTACTGTTCAATTTCAAAACCCAGGCAATATGTTAATAATTCTAAAAATGCTGCAATATTATACTCTTTTTGAAATATGGACTCACAATTGTAAACAAACAAAAGCTAGAGAAAAAAAAGTCAGTGGATGATTAATTTGTAATCTACATACTCTGATGCATTGCATCACCATTTCAATTTTCAACTTACTGTTGCAATTTGACTATCATGTTTTTGATCATTGCTCACGTATGTAATTAATCTGTTGTTGTGTAGGGAACAAAGTGGGGAGAATACGACCTGTGTTAGGAAAAATGATCTATTAAAGTCTAATTGAGATAAAAATAAGCAGCAGCACAACAATAAAGACGGATTGTTTAAAATGTTAATTCATTAATGTTATCACTAACAACAGAGAGAAAATGGGGCGCATAATTTTATTTCAAACAGGCTTTTCAAAACTCAGACTTGCTTCTTTTGAACTGAGAGGAAGAAGCAACAAAATTATGCAAAAAGAAACACAGTTGCTTTCAAAGTATTACTATATTGTACATCAAACGGAAATTATTTGCATCCCACTAATTAGAGAACAATTGTATGTTTAAAAAGTTAAAGCTAATGAACGTGGTGTTTGACCAAAACATAGTCACCCCAGAGGGTTGCTCCATCTTGCACTATAAAAAAAAAAGAAAGTCTATAGTCTATATTCATCAGGGAAAGCAGAAGGAGCAAATTAGAGTTGTAGACTGAATAACTTGAAGCAATCTAACCCTGTACTGTGAAATGGTTAGGTGTTGAGGTTCAAATCCTACAAAGCATATTAAAAAGTGTTTAAATTTCAATGTTGGTGTTGTGTGTTAAAAATTTAGTGTCAACTCTACAGTCGTTGAATTAAATGCAACTGTCTGGAAGCGACTCCTCAAAAATAATATTAAACCTGAGACATGAATTCCAAGCAACTATTAGGTGTTGATTTTAAAAATGACTCTCAAAAAAGTTTCTCGCAGAATTCAAAGCACCAGATAGTGACTTCCTAAAGAGCAGGAGAGCAGTGGAGGACAATGATGGAACAACATTTTCTCTTTGCTGGCTTTATCTTTTATCTACCAGATTGGTATGTTTGTTTGCTTTGGAACAGACATGGACATTCCCATTTTCAAAAAAATCCCTAATAGCATTATAAATGATTTGTCAGGTGGAACATTTTTATTTTAATGATCATTTCCTTACATTCTGTGTCGAAGAAATTGTTACATTTACAGGTCATATGACAAACAATTTTCAAATGAGACGTGCGGGTAGAAAAAAAAACAATATTGTGTAGCTTTTGTTGTGCTTTTTGTAAACAATGTTTTTGTATGTGGTGATTTTTTCAAATAAAACTTTTTTCAAGCTGCATTATGCATTTATCTTAGTATGGGTCATGTGATGTTTTACTCATTCATTATGGATAGCAAGATTTTTCAAAAGAAATCATAAGAGGGATTTTAAAGTGTGATCTATTTTAAAAGCATGCTCAGTGGTCTTTTAATTATGATTGTCATTTTCAGCCAAAATCAAAAAACCTGAGTTATTTTCTAAAACATAGTTTCTGCAGAGCGCCAGTAATTTATTAGAAATTTGCCTGAATGGTGGGCGTTACTGTCTGCATGGAGTAAGGCTGCTCCTATATCCCATCATCTCTTTGTTTACACTCTCTCCTGCGAGCCTACATCCCCTCATAACCCCAACCTAAAGTGAATGGTGCAACAAAAATGGTGTGCATTATTAGAGCTATCCAGCTGTACAGTTTTGAGCCAGATGCCAGATCAGACATACATGGATCTATTAGATCTATTAGTCTGCAAGTGGATGCATCGGAATGAAGCGGAGCAGGGAGTTTGCCATTGTAGGTCATACATCACACATATAAGCTTTTTCCTGATTCACAACGATTTGAATAAATACTCAGAAATGCAATTTCGAACACAGTTTTCTTTATGTATGTTTTCCATAATGAGAAAATGTTACAAAAACAATTTAAAAACACCAAAAACACAATTGTGTGGATTTTTATCTCAATCTATAGTGGACCTATAGACACTTTTCAAGTGCTGACTTTAACTCCAAGAGAGTTAAGTTGACACTGCTGATATTGGTGTGTACGAAATAAAACCACCATATGTTGGTATTACTATCTTTTTTAAAATGTCATGTGTTGTCCTTACAATTTAATCTGCCTAAGGGCATCAGCGGAGTGAAACCCTATGTGTTTGCATAACCATTGGTTCCCCTTACAAGAAAGTATTTATTACATTTTTGTAAGTAAACATGTTTCACAGTAGTTGAACCGTGTTAGCAGACAGGGTTTAACATCAAAACAGAGTTCTCATGGGGAATCAATATCAGCAACCCCAATCAGAGACTTCAAAATGCTGAATATTCCAGTTTGCTGCTTGAAACAGAAGCCAAATATTGCATGACCCAAAAGAAAAAAGAACAAATTTATAATAGAAGAGAAAAAACCCCAAGCTAGAGAGGACAGCTGTCCACTCCACATTGCTCCCAACACTTGCCCCACCATAATGGACTGAGTGTTTATTCATTTATTAACTATACAAAATAAACTGATTTTTTTCTATTTGCCACCTTGGCTATCAAATAGAAAATAAATAAATTCCCTGCAAAAAAAAAAAAAAAATCTCTTTTACACTGTAATTCTGTCCTCCCTCACCTTTTAGCACCCCCATTTCCAACCTCCATCAACCTCTTCTATTGTGTGGAAGTGCGGAGCAGAGAATCCGGCGTGTAAAAATCTCAAAACAGCAAGTTTATGACAGTGTCCTTGAGAAACAAATTTTCGATGTACAGATATGAAAACTATGATTAAGGAGGAAGGGCAGTGTCTTGGCAAGGAGAGAAGGACTGACGGGGCAGCTTTTTCTTTCTGTCTGGAATATATTGCCTCTGTCAACTTTGTGCTCCTATTTACAAGAGAATTGGGGAAAATGTTAACATGAGGTAAAAAGAAAAAGATAGACTTACTTTTGTCTACGATCAGTCTTTTTGGGGGGGGAGAGTGGGGGCAAAACGGAGCTCTAACTTTTTTGAAAACTCACATTAAATATGTTTTAGGTCATCAAATGATCAACATTATCATTAATCTGTTTTGGTTTCATTTAAAATGACAAAGTCAGGTAAAAAATGGTTTGGTCACTTGTACAGTGGGGATGGATGCGTGTAATTGTTGCTGTATGTGGGAGTATGGGGAGGGTTATAAAGCAAAGATAGTGCCGATAACCATACAAAAATATTATTTAATTGTTACGTGTTTATAGTGAGACTTATTGTGATGTAGATGAGGAATGCATCATAAGCAGAAGGAGTGGGTTCAGATAAACTCGGCTTATGCCCACTCCATTTCCACCAAAGCTGCTTCGTAAAAGGGCCTATGCTATTTACATAATATTTAATATTCTTTGCCACACAAAATAACAAATGTTTTATTAAATATTAATTATTTTCCTGAAATTTTTTTTCCAACTAGGAAGTGGGATGACTCAATGAACCGGCTTTTGGTCGTTGTGGGTACCGCCCATTTCATGACATCAACCTAGAGTGGGGAGGCGCAGTGGGTGTGCGTCTCGCCCACCAAAACAAACAACATCCAAACTTTTGCAAAGATGGATGTGCGAATTGCGCATATAAAAGGAAAGTGTTTTTTTGCCAAACACCGCTAGCTCCGCAGAGAAAGTGGGTGTCTGTGTTAGCCTGGGGGTGGTGCCGGCAGCGCAGACTCTTCCTGGAAGGGGCTGTTTTCACTTGTCTATGTCACACTGTGAGGATCCACTCGCTTTCGTGGGTTGGGAGGGGCCGGTACTCAGAGCGCAGGTTTTTAGAGGACTACTCAGAAATGCGTGAACAGATAAAAATACAGCTTTGGGGTTTATTTTCGTGAAAAATGAACATTATAATACACTTAAAAGGTCAACAAATTGATTTTGCATGGTATATAGGCCGTTTAAAAATAATTACTATTATATTTTGTTATTCCTGTTGTCTAAGCCTTAATGTCATAAATTCTTCTTTTATCTTCACTATTGTCATTTAGATTTTGGAAATACATTAACCAAAACAACTTGTTTTAGGTAGAAAGTCTGTCGTAGTCTGAAGCTAGATCCACATCGCCCCTGGCAACTCGCGTATAATAAACCCCTTTCGATGGAAAGTCTATGTATACGCACATGAATGCGGGTGTCTGGCTTCTGCGTTCAAAACTTGCGTTCATGCATCACTACGCAAGTTTCTATGACTGTTTTCGGACATTGAAAGTTAAACCAGGAACTTTGACCAATTAGGGACTCAGATTTGGGAGGGACACATGACGTCCCTTTTACAAGTAATTTAGAGAAGTGTGCAACCTGTTTGAAGAGCTTAATAATTGCGATTTCTGCCCGAACCGAATTATATGACACCAAATCTTTAATATCTTGGAATAGAGCTGTGAAAGAAAAAGTCTGAAGCAAAATTTGCACCAATTTGACATTTCATACAAGCTTCTTCCTGTTGTTGGTGGCAAACAATTCGCTAGAATTGAGTACCGACAGTAAAGGGTGAACACCCTTTGCTAAGAGCGCATCACATGCCTGGTGTATACATAGCTTAAGAGTGGTGTTATATTTAGAAAAACAATGTAACGGGACATTTTGTAAATTATATGCATATGATATGACTACTGAAAATTCAATTATTGGTAGAATAAAAATATGTGACATGAATAAAAAAGTTCTCGCCTTGGATAGAGTGCAGAGTTAGTCTAACCACCTGAAACCGTATTTTATAGATTTTACATTTTTCAAGTATTATTGTAACTGTGTGAAGAATGATCAATATTTACATATTTCTTTTTCATATATTTCTCAAATAAAGAGCTTTTCATTTACCCACTGGGCTCACAGCCTCCACATCTTTTGAAAATACTTCACGCTTTGGTGTCATACAGAATCACAAACAAGATGTCAAAAATCCAACCTAAATTCAAACACACACACAGACAATTTTCACAAATAAGTGATCTGCGTCCCCACTTGGAAAACTATAAAGGACAACATTCTGTTCTCACATCTGGCAGTCATTAAGGAAATGAGAGACAGAAGAGGTTAAAATGCTGCGATGCTGGGGTTGGGGGGAAAGAGAGAAATTCACACTTGTGCACTGGGACTTGCTAATGTCTCTGACCCCTCCACACATAAACAGTTTAATTAAAATGTATACATAACTTTCACTTTAACTGCTCACGGCCTGTCAAATCAAAGTGTCTGTCAAAGCTGTGAAACGGAGAGTTGATCCTTTGCAGGTTCTCAGTTCAAATCCAGCCCTGTGTTACCGCTCCAGCTGGCAGGATAACACAAGGGCAGATCGACGTGCGAGTGCGAGGGCAGCCTGCCACTCTGTTGGTTTGAAGAGGTAAACACCTCCCAATATCAACAACCAGTCCAGTTCTAGCTGGGGAGGATGAAAGGCTGTAAGATGTTCGGAGTGAAAAAGTAAAATAACCAAACATAGAAGAACTCTGTGCATTCCAGCAGGTTTGAAAATCTGGAGACCATCAACAGCTACAAACCTGAGATGTCTATTTATGTGAGTGATTGATATATTTATTATCAGTGCACACAGTTAGCCACCTATTGGTATGAAGCAGCACTGGAATTAATTTCCGTTATCCAGTGAAGTTTACAAAGACGACATAATAGGCAGTTTTCTTACTTCATTGCCTCACCATCCATACCTAACCGAAATTTAATATATTTACTTATAAATTTGTAACATATTAAAAAGATGCTAAATACTCAATTGCAGCAGGTTGTGACAAAAGGCCAGTGCACATTCTGAACCTCATATTGATGTCAATTCAAATTTACTTTAAAAAATCATTATTGATTTTATTCTACAAAGAGATTTTTTTTTTCCACCCGGAAGCTGCAATTTCTCTGCCGTTTGGTCTTTTCTTTGCTGCTGCCATGACGTGAACTTCAGAGCATGTGCTATACAGACAAGCTCTCTGCTGTTGCAACTCAATCAACTTCTTTAAAGGATGCCACACAGTAAAAGGTTCTTCAAACATTTGGCCTTAAACTACTTTGCTCAATTTTCCTTTGTTTAACAGAGCCACTACTGCATTGAGTTACATGTCAAGTTGAATTAAAATTTTCCAAAAGTAACTTTGTTTTTTTAATCGATCTTTGGAGTAATCTTGCTGGAACCAAGATTTTTTTGAGTTATAGTTGGTCATAAACTTAATAATTAGTCTTCTTGTAATTGTATTCTGATTTAATTCATCAGAGGTTGAAGACATTATTTACAGCATAGCTAGAAATCACACTGGCTTGATAAAGGCATTACATGAATTAAATGTCATCTTTCATGAATACCACACAGTTTGAGGCCACAACTAAAAAGAGGCTAGTCGGACAATTAGCTTCAGTTCATCTGTGTCCAGAAGTTTTTCCTGTGTTAATCTGTTTATATCTGCTTGCAATTGTATTCTAGTGGATCCAGATCTTGTGTTAGAAAGCAGCTGTGGTCAAAGTTGTCTTCCTCTTTTTATCCCATCACAAATTATTAAGAAAAGCAGATCCGTTATTCTTCTAGATGAGACAGCAGGATTCGGTTTCTCTCTCATGCGCGCTCTCAGTCACTTGGGTTGTCAAAATGAGTCGGGGACCCCCAAGCCAGCCGGGCCTCAATGGGGTATATAGCTACACAAGAAAACTGAGAGGATACACATACAGGCACACACTAAGGCCAGGAGCAACACCAGTACTGGTGTGTGATGGCTCAGGAGAGGAGGGAGAGTTATTAGCTTAGCCCTGAACCACCTACTTAATATAGGGGCCGGCGGTGATCGCTAACAGAGCCTGGCAGAGGTGACAGCTTTTGGCCCTGCTTGAAGAATTCCAATTGAAAAGCAGCCAAGAGGAACAACAAGCCCGAAACAGATGTTGCTCGCTACTATCGGTGCAACTTGGGTACACACAGCCCAGCAGCAACAAACTGGGGTGGTATAGCCAACACACAAACATGTACACTGCAGAGAGACAGACCAGACACACACACACTCTCACAAAATCACTGTGAAAGCAACCTGAAACTGCGCAAAGGTGACACGCAAGCCAGAAAAGACAGTACAGGACATGTTTACAAATGTACAAAGTGTAGTATATATTTTTAACATATAATGGTGCTCTTTTTATTAATCCTCAAAGTTTTTTTCAGCCAAAAAAGAACACGTTTTTCTAAATATCCATAAATAAAAGTATTAATTAGGCATTACTCTTTGTTTTGTTTTCATGAAACATCAGAACTAATCAAAGAAAGAAAGAAAAAAATATTAAGATGTGTGTACATTGATCAAAGGCAAAAATTAAGTATTTTCTCTGCACAGACCACAAAGTCCCACATCAATTAATCTTATTTTGGCACTTAGATCATCACAGTCCCTTACTACAGTCTTAATTGAGTTTGGGAAGGCTGATCATGTTCGAATCATTTTCTTCTCTTTATTTTTTTTCTTTTCTATTGCTACTGCAGCAAAAGGAAGAAAAGAGTGGTTACGACAGGCAGACAGACAAATAGGGTAAAAGAGACTGTGTAAAAGAGGAAAGACAAGCAGAGAGGGTGGAAAATGGGCTAGAATCAACTGTGACATATCTTTATTACCAGTCTATGACAAATGACAACACATTTATCGCTGCTCGCCTATTATATCAGAGTGTCGTATTGATTTCATATCAGATGGACAAATAAAATTGATGAACTGCTAAAAAAATAAAATACTTGCTCTCAAGTTTAAACAAACAAGAAATAATAATTAAAATAATAAATGTGTTGCACCTCTAATTATATACTAAAACATTTTTTTACTTCATTTTAAGGCATTTTCACAAGCAGCTTGTTGTGAGAGCACAGTTTAAAACTACAAATGTAAACTTCATCACACATGTGGCAGTGAAACTAAAAAGTGGTGTAGAACACAAGAAGAAGAGAAGGTGTACTGTAAACAAACCAGCTTTTATACAAGACAAGCAGGGTTGTGTGTCATTGCCGCCAAGAAAAACATCTAGTAAAAAACCGATACAAATTTTTAACACATGGGTCATCGTCGGACTCTTTGAACTAGTGAAAGAAAGCATGCCGCTACACCACAGAACTGTTTGATTAAAAATATTATGGTATGCGACTGGCTTTTGTGGGCCACTTGGTTGTCAAATTGAATATGATTCCAATGTCAGTCTTCTTGGTGCTTTCTAATAGTATAACTCCTTTCTGGAAAACAGTCAAATATGCAAAAAGATAATAAATCCTGAAAGAAAAGCAGCTGTGGGATGCATATCTCTGTTTCCCTGACTTTTTCAAACACATAAATTATTGGGGAAAAGGGAATTTGCACCACATATTCACGCAATGTGCTCAAAGCAATATGTTGTTAATTTAATACTGCTGAAAGACAAATAAAACCATAAACAGAAAACATGTAATACAGCTTGAAATGGTATAATAGAAGTAAAAATTGAAAAAAAAATAAAATAAATAACACCATCATAATATGATACTTGAAGGATGCTGCCTAAACTAAAATGCAAAAATAGAAAATAAAAGTAAAAAAAAAAATACATAATAGTGCCTATCTTTAGTTAAAGTGACAGAATTGATGTCTTTATGGGACTAAAATTATAATAATGAATGCATCATCCATGAAATATTTATATAGTTAAATATATAGTTCTATTATTGTTTAATTGATTTAAGTAAGAAGGAATAAAACAATCAAGACCGCTGCATTTTTTGTCCCAGCTTAAGGTTAAGACTTTGAACAGCATCATCTAACAACATTTTTTTATTGACATTTTTTAATCTTCCCCACAAAAGGAAATTCTGCTATAACATTTTTTTTTTCAGAATCCGAACATTAAGTGGCAAAACAAAAATAGTAAAATATATTCTATGAAATTATACGCTGATTGTTTCTTATTAAAAAAATAATAAAGGTAATTATGATTATTATGTGCTTTTCACCTGCAAGAAAATGACTACTTTGCTTTTGTTCAGCATATTTAAAAGCTGTTGATTCAACTACACATATTAAATGAGAATTATAGAAAACAGAACCTAAAAACAGGTACAAGTAAGTTTAAAGAAAGATACTGAAACACTTGTTTTCTAGCCCTAAGTTTTTTGATAAAGCTGTGTGTTGAAAAAATACAAATGAAAGAGAAAAAACATTAAGATGGACATTTTAAAAAAGTAAAAAAGACGATTCTGCCATTACTACAGCCACTAAATCAGGATATATAAAAAAGGTATTTTCATTTTCAAAAAAGTTACAATAAAAGTTAAATTAACAAAGCTTTTTTAAAAAGGCTAACTGTTTTTAAAAATACATTTTACAATTAGTTGGAGAAAATAAACCAATTCTGTATGAGCATATGAAAATGACAAAAATGAGAAAGCATGGCCTGTCTGTGTTTGTCTGCATAACCGCATAATCCCATCTCTGTGTCTGACTGTAAGTGTGTGTGTGTGTTTGTGCGTGTGTGTGTGCGTGTGCTGCAGCACCACTTGGTGGCAAGGTGTATCCATCATGATAAACAGGCAGACTCGGTAACTGTCTCATGCAATCACACATCACTACGGTTCGCAGGACTTTAAAGTGAAAACGAATGGTAGTTCATTGACATGAAGACTTCATATATCTTCGTTTTTTTTTTTACTTGTGTCTCCCTTTTTTCTCAACATACTTCCAATAGTTGATAAAAATGCAGGTTTTAAACTTTTTTTTTTTTAGCTCAACCTCAACCAGTTTTCCTTCAAGAATTTGACAGAGAAATCTTAAAACTTTAATGGGATTTTTTTTTTCTCAGATACTAAACTATATTTAAAAAACTATTGTTTGCAACATCAGGTGATGAAGAAATGTCTGAGTAAAGGCTGTGAATGGCTCAAAGCGAAATAGTACACTGACAAAATCTTCTTGCAGTTACTGACAAATTTTTTTCTGTTACATATTCTTCGCAGCCAAGGAATTCATGTGAGACTAGGTTTGTAGACTGTAAGATGATGCTGTCAGAAAAGCAGGAAACCAACACTAATAATCTCACCAGCAGAGCAAAGTCATCAACATCAATAGAAAATAGAAATTTAAAGGAAATCATTGTCTGAAAATGTTGGGTCATACGGGTTATATCATTGCAGTATTTCTGTTCTTTAGACCAACGGGGCTTTTTAGGGTTGATCTAGAACTGGGATGTCCAAAGTCTGGCCCATGGGTCGAATGCGGCTCACGTTTAAATTTCCACCGGCCCACAAATTCCCATCATAAAAATCAATAATATGCAGTCCACAGTACTTTCAAAAAAACTGTGTGATTGATTTCTGTGTTGTGAAGTCAAACTTATATAAATTCAGCTGTAAGCCGTTGTAATTTGGAAGTACACAGTGAGCATTTAAATAGTGAACAATATGTATCATTTCATGTGAACCCAGACTTAAGATCTACAAAAGATTTTTTTTTCCTTTTCTTTTTCTTCATTTTATTTCTGGTCTTTAAACACAAAATTCACAGTAATTTTGAGGAAATATAGATTTAGATGTATTTTTGTTTTTTGTGAAAACATACTGTATCCCATTGCGATAGAATTAAATAAAAGGGTTCATTTGCACTTAATGTTATTATATGGGATTTAAAGAATGCAGGCTGATGGGTTGGCCTCTTAGACATGTTCACTGTCTGTAAAGATACTCAGATGAGAATTAAAAGTTCCTCTAGTTTATCTTTTCAGACTCAGACTGCTTAGAAAGGCAAAATAATGCAAAGCATTATTAAAATTGGGTTTTGTTTTACGACATGCTTTATTATAAAACCATTAAGTATATATTTTTACGTTTTTTATTTAAAAATCAAATTTAATAAACTTTATAATTATGATTTAAAAGGAAAAACTACATAATTCTAAAGTTACTATTTGCATGTTGATTCTATTACATTTTTTATTAACTTTGAAAATCACAATGAGAAACATTAAACTTAATGCCAGTGCTGTAGGTTTTCCAACACTGGAAATACCCACCTTTAATTTAGCAGTGACTATGAAATGACACTCGGCTTTTAAAAAAGTGGAGATCAGACTGCAGGCCTCCCAGCCTTTCCCTTCGTCTCCCTCTGCCCTGGCCCAAGCTCTGTTCTTGCTCTCCAAACTGTTTGATTGGCACATGCTTTCACTTAATGAAGGATAATTACTTAGAAAAACAAAGGAAAGACCACATCTGCTCAGTGTAAAAAGAAGTCCAGGCCTGGCGCAAACTGTCAGACCAGGCTTTCAGGTAGGGTGTGTGTAAATACATCAGCCACCTTCTCCGAGGTTTCATTCCAACACAAACACCCCTCAAGCTCCACAAGATAAGTATTAATAGGAATCAGCCTGCACTCAGAGGGAAAAGTGTGTGTCGACATGCATAGGAAATGATCTGCAGTATCTCTAGAGGGCCGGACAAGGGCTACAACAGGAAGGGCAAGAGGCTAGAGGAGACGGTCAACATCCCAATCAGTGTCCTCCTGCCAGGGCTGTTGTTCTCTGACCCCCATAGCTACCGCTTTGTTTACTTTCACACAACGCTGTACTGTAATGGTAGTAAAACACAAAGATAGCTGCACTGCTTCCTGCAAACCTCGACACACAGCCCATAAATCAAACATAATCGTACATGGGATTTACAATAAGCTAAAATAGTCTCTTAAGGACTCACCGGGAATGGCCTGTAGTTGTTTTAATAAAGGTAATAAATGAATTCATATTTTACAGGAACTAAACTAAAGAACAAGCATTTTTTTAAATAAACATATTTTAATAAACACGCAAAAACTGGGTACATTATCAGGATTGCTAACTTTTTGCTACCATAGTTGATATATTTTAAAATTTGTGGAGATATCCCTGACATGTAAATTTGAGCTAATATTTGACAGTTTATGAAACACTCAGTGACGTCCCTGAATTCTTTACCACCAAGGCACTAAAGAGGCACAACAGCTTTTTGCCCTCCTGCCCTTTCCTGACCCAGTTCTCACTAATAACCCACATCAAAGCTGAGCAAATCTACAGATCTGCTGCAGCAGGGCAAGGTAAGAAAAACCAGGACCATCCCTAACCTTGTCACCCCAACTGTTATTGATACAGTGGTTTGACTTTTAAGGTTGGTGTGTGTGTGAACGCATGCCAAGGGCTCTCAGCGAATACAAAAACCAAAGGGGGCGAACTTATAAATAGAATGGTCATTGTTTCAACATGGCTAATTGCAGTTGTCAGTCTTGGTACTGGCGTAGTTGGAGAAGGAGGGGATGCAGAAGAATGAAGTCATAAATTAGGAGGCAGTTGATGTGATAACACGCCTGCTGACATAAACACACACAAAACACACACCTCAGTGTTACAAGTGGCGACAAAGCTTTGATGAACATACACACTTAGATGTGCCGTGAGTATACAAATAATGGAAAACACACCTACTCTTAAGTGTTGTTGGTCAGGTCAGTTTGGTTTCTAATGATAGTCTATTGCGAAATTGAGCTGACAGGTAATTCTAAGACAAATAAAGGCAAGAAGGTTCAACACAAGGAAGGGTCTTTGGGGTGGCAGCAAAAGAAAAGACAGGAATTCTCTTGCCTCTTTTCACAGAAAGCTCTTTTTTTCCCATGGCTTTATTTTCCCAGAGCAATTTTATAAAAGTGATCTCCCAACAGTGTTTCATTCTCAACCAAAAACAGTCCCTCTTTATTTGAACTTCCTTAGTACCTTAACCTGTGATTCTGGCCTGTGCTTCCTCTTGTAGACCTAATATTTACACTTTAAGAACAGGAAAGTTGGTTTCTTTTACAAGCTTTTTTTCAGACTCATTTTCATTGAGGTTCAAGGGTACTTCAATGCATACATTTACAAGGGATGCATGTGCAAAACAGTAGTGATGCTAGCCTTCTACGTTGCGGCTCCGAGCATGAGACAGCCTCCATTTAAGAAGGAGAATTTACAGAAGTATGAAATGTTCAACACAGCTTTATCTTAATGTTTTATTTATAGATGAAAATATAATATAAAAAATTACAAGGAGAACAAGTACATGTTAAGACAAAACAAACTATAAATAAGCTACTTGAAGATGCTACGTCCTCATTACAAGTGCCATTTCAGAGAAAAACGTTGGGAGTCATTGCTGACCTTGGTATTTGTTAGAATAATATTTTATTCTGTGCTTGTTAATTGAGGATGCAACTCAAACAGTGGAGTTTTTTCAAAGGGAAAGTTATTTTCTCAGTCAGTGGGAGTGCAAACAATTATAGAATATGTTTGTTTTTGTTTTTTAAACCTCCACCACCTAATTTTCAACAACACATTAAAACATGGTTATATAAATAAATCCAAATGATTTTACTAGTTTTTTCTATGTTTTAAAATAATTTAACATATGTTCTAAAAATGTTCATGTTTGTACTGTTAACTAACAACTAATGAAGTATGGCGTGTTCTTTATTAACATAATGGAGAGGAAATTAGGTTTTCTAGCAATGGCTCAATGCCAAAGACAGCAAGAGAATCTGACACTGGTGCACAACACTAAGCATTTGGCAACAACCTGAAGTCCATCAGTCTACAGGGAGAACGGCATTCAGTCTGACATGTGTGCTCAAGATCACTCTGGATCAGAACTTACAAGGTCAAAACTACAAAAATAAAATGCAAATTTACGAGACCTCAGTAACAATCCTCAAGTTCATGCTGCAAGTGAGGTCTTCTGTCCCACAGATAACTTTATCAAAAACTTGTTTATGGAGTTGATGTCATGAATGGAGAGAAATAACAAGATGTCCTGGTAAATATCCAAACTCAAACATGACACATGTACCACAACTGAACAATAAACAAGTAAGAACTTAGGAATAAGCCAAATGTATCAAGAATGCTTCATCATTACTGTAAAAGACAGTTGAGTGTATTATTTCAGTTATCTTTGCCAAACTGAAAGATTTGAAAAAATCTGATATTACAGTTTCATTTTCTTTACATTCTGATTCTCAGACTCAGGGAACTGCCTTTCTTTTATTTCATATGAATGTATTTAAAAATAACACAAAACAGTATGGCAAGTATTTGAATGTCACCAAGTAGCTAAAGTATACACTTTACATAGCCATAATTACCAAAACTGCCCATGGTTCTGGTACAACCAGAAACTTCCGCCCCACTTAGAGAGATGTCTGCTGTTTGAGTTTGCGTGTGATCTGAGCTACAGCTGAAAATGAATAAGGATGTCGTCAAGGGAATATGGTTCCTGTTTGCTCAAACACGCCAAGATGAAAAACATTTCCCTCTATGATCTGACCAGTGAGAGCTTTGCCATGTGTGCGTGTGTATGCTTTTGTGTGCAGCACGAGTGTTCACACTACAGTTACTGGTAAATACAGATTTCAATCTAAATAAATACTATTTGAATTATCTGACGAAAAATCCTATCTCATTAGTTCAAGATAGAAACCCATGTCTTTTTTTTATTTAATTTCATATTGATTTAATGTGGGGGGGTTTACATCTTTTGGCATTTTATCTAATTATGTTTTTATAGGGAAGCAATAATTGTTTATTTTTCCTTAGAGTAAGAGCAAAACTTTTGTCAAATCTGAAAAAAATAGACATGTTCACTTTTGTCCGTTTTTTTTCTTCATAAACAAAACTTTGTTTTTCTATATTTACTTTTCAAATTTCAAGAGGTAGAAATGTCATCATTTAGATGTAGAATACTTCTTTTTGTTTGTTAGTTTCTTTTTTTTAATAGGCAGGTCATGTCTTAAAAAACCTAAGGGGTTGATTTTGTTAGTTATGTCCAAAACTGAAGGAACAGTCTTTTATTTATTTATATAATTTTCCCTAAAAAAAATCCAACAATGACACTCAATAAAAGAATACAATTGAACTCTAAAGCTCAGTAATAGTAAGCAGAAGTAGAACACTGTTAGTATAACAGGATAAAGACTATTGGGGTACAATTACTACAGAGACACCAGAAGTGACAATAAAGACTTTGCACATTAAGCAGCACTGGAGCTGAAAACACTGAGCGTAGCAATACAGCAAGGCTCTGTGGAAGGGGAGGAAGGCGAAAAAAAAAAAACTCTTCTCTTGTCGGACAATCACTTTAGAAGCAGTAAAAGTGTTGCTTACTCACACAACAAATCTCCCATATGGCAAAAATCAATAGGCAGAGCAAGATTCTATTGATCATATCTATATCTTGGATACAGTCTGATGTGGACAGTTGAAGTGTGTGTTTGTGTGTGTGTGTGTGTGTGTGTGTGTATGTTGGTGGAAGGTGCATTAATTTCAATTTAAACAATCTTCACATAAAAGACTTAGAATCATTTAAAATATATTACTTAACTGTTTTATTTTATTCTTTTTTTTCTAACTCATTTTCTGTTTATTTTGCTTTTCTCTTTAAATTAGTGTTAATTGAATTCAGTGAATGTCTCATTTTTTATTTCATACACATTAGGTTTTTTTTTAATCTGCACTTAAAATATTCAGATTTTTGTTGTTGACTATTTTTCAAAAAATGTGTTTTCAGCTAGATTAATCTACGAGCTACTTTCCATCTGCAATATGGATAGTATGAATAGATAAGTATTTAAATGTTTAAAACTCAACTGTATAGTTCTTAAGATTTTGTTTTAATGCAATTTGTTTGTTCTAATAATACATTGCTTTCTCTGAATTAAAAATGTGCTACAACTTTTTTCCTTTCTTGACAACTATTTTTTTTTTCATTTCATTTTGCAAGGCAAAATTTGGTTTCTAAGCATAGATAATTAATTGAATATCTGTGCTCTTCAGGGATCAATGCGGTATTTTCTTTCTGTAATTTTGTTCCAGTGTTAAGCTTTCTTTTTACTTTATAAAAAAATTATAATGATCTAGGAGATTAAAAAAAATGACAATATTAAAAAACTATGTTGCTGAGGTCACAGGGAGATATAAAAATAATAATTCTTAACAAGATGTGAATGAAACAAAAATTCAATCAGTGCTTTGTCTTTACATGTTAGCCTTTTGTGGACAAGGCACAGGGCTGCCCTCCACAGGAAGCAAAATGACTAAACTGAAGAAAAAAATGGGCACATTCCTGAGAATCACTTTGGCTGCAAACTCACTAAAACAACTAACGGGGGTTTATGTGCTATAAACGACTGCCAGAGGACGGTCATTACCCTAACATTTTCTTTCCAACTTCCTTCACCTCTATTTTGCTTTGTCCCTCTCCTCCTTTCTCTTCGTCCCCAACTTGTCTGTGCACCTCATAGTTATTGATTGCTTAAAGTTATGGGCTAATAATAAGATGGACACTGCATGGCCAGAAGCCTATTATACTCAGGTAATAGATAGTGTAGGGGTTTTGAATGACATTGCCAAGAGATTGGATGACAGAGGGTGGAGGAATTTATAGTCCAGCCCAAAGAGCGATCATTCGCTTTCTCCATCTCCCTCACCTGCACACTTAACTTCCTTCTTCATGCTATTTATCTCCAGCTTATATGGAAGCAGATGAGGCATGTCTGTATTTATGGTAAAGATGTTCATTCCTAGCTCAGAGAAAAAGTTTCATTCAACACAAAGTTGATTCAGAGTTTATGAACAATGCAAAGATGTTTATTCAGTCCATTTAATTTTTTGTTTTACTTTATAGGACATAAAAAAACAACAACTAGCATTTAAATTACTCTTTAAAGACCCACTCCTAGGCAAATCGTGGTTTTGTTTTTATTTTTAATCAAGGAAGGGAGGACATATATACAATAAATTAAGCTTAACATTGTATTTCTAAATATTCCTTTATTCAAATTGTTGTGAATAAGGAGCAGATTAAAAGATACTGTTGGAAAAAGCTTGTACCAGTGACGTAGGTGCTTCAGTTGTCAGAGCACAGGTTTCCTGTTCCACTCCATTCTGATGCATCCGCTTGCAGTCAAATAGATCCATGTACATCTTTGCATTCCTCATCTGAGCTAGCATGTGGCTCAGCACTGTACAGCTGGATAGCTCTAATATTGCTAGTCATTTTTGTTGCCCTAGTAATGCTAGATTGGAGTTGTGAGGGGCTGTAAGCTAGCGGGAGAGCATGTAAACAAAGGGATGATGGGAAATGAAGGAAGGCTTACTCCACTCCAACAGGCCCTGCTTGCAATTCGGAAGCAAATTTCTAATGAACCACTGCCGCTCTACAGAAAATGTGTCATAGAAGATTATACAGGTTTTTTTTATTTTGCCTTAAAACATCATAATCATAATTGAAAGACCACTGGGAACACTTTTACAGTAGACAATAGACTTTAACTTAAAAAAAAAAAATTAAATAAAGCAGAATAATATTGACACAAGTATGGTTCTTGGCAGCAAATAGATCATTATTCTCCACCTCTAAAACACTTTCAAATCTCTGAAGGTCAAAGTGGTAAATACACTTTTGTGCCAAGTTTGCTGCATATTTCCCCATAAATGTCTGATGAGGCTTTGAGAGTAACAGCAGCAGTATCAAAGATACTTCATAGTTGTCAGGATACAAGCGGTAGAAGAGGAGGGCGTCGGGAGGGCTATGAAAAAGGCTTGTCAACATTATCTGTTTTATTGATTCCACAGTAAAAGGTTGCCGCTTAAGCTTTGTTACTTTAGTGAGCCCACTGAAAATACAACATCTCAAAGTGGAAAAAAAAAGGATCCTAAAAACTTCCTCTTAATTTATTGATTTACATATTTTATATCTTGTCTACCTGGTTTTTACATCTATCATTCCTACAGCACATAGTATCTTTACGAGTGTGGTTACGCTCTTTTATCTCCTCTTTTAATCACAGACAACAACAAAATGAAATGAGAATGATGACCTATTGAAACACAAATAGAAATATGATGGAATATGGGTTTAGTTCTGATAGGTTGTTTGTAGTCTGTACTTTGTTTTCTTTAGGTAGGCTTGTCTACCGTGAGTGTCAAACAACACGCCCCAAGTGGGAAATCTCAGAAAAGGTGTGAACATGTCAAAAAAAAAAAAAACAGCTACAACAAATAGGCACTATACAGAAAAACAAACCTTTCACATTTTAAACAGCTTTCAAAGATTAAACTGCAAAAACTGGTCCTATAGGGGATTATTATCAAACAAGCATCATTAAAAGAGTGTACTAATAATGCACCTAAATGATATTCCAAAACTGTCTTGGTGTGAAAGTATGCAGACGAGCATTTCCCTGCATTGAAATGTTTATCGTGGTGTCAAATTTTCTTTTTGTTATTCAATTTACTCCATGTCAATCCCTCAACAATTTTTCAAAGTAAGAGCATATGGAGCACTGTCCCCACTATTGCTGAGTAAATAACTTGCCATGTGCACTTCACAAAACCCAACTTCAAAAGCTAAACAATCCCTACATCCAGGAAAGCTTAGAGTTACAGTATTATATCAACATATAACAATTCTAACCGATTCTGTGTTTAGAGGATGCTGTGTTTCTGTGGTTTGGTTTCACTTCTTGTAACGGCAACTATCACTCTTCTGTGCAAGCCAAGTATTGAGTTCATTTGGTTAGAAACAAAAAAAAATTAAATGAAGTGGAGGCTGTAGGATATCAGCTTTATGATTCAGCTACAAAAAAAAGTATGTATGAAAAAAAAAATTACACCCAGTTATTATTGTGTCAAAAATGTCTTGTGTTTAGCAATAATAATGGGCAAATCAGAGCCATGAGCAGAGCAATTTGTGCATTTGCACACTGATTCTATGAATGTTTGTGGAAAATACTGTATAGTTTTTATAACTAAAACCTGAAACCTTATTTTGTTGCCTTTTAATTATGACGATAAAAGAAATAAATTAAAAATGTAAATATGAACAAAATGGAACGCCTGTGTAATTTTTCAAGTTATGAAAGAAATTTATAAAATAACCTTTAAAGAATTTGGGCTATTTTTAAAGAATTGGTTAGCAGCTGATCACATCCTTATGAAGTTTCCAGCATTTTGGACAAAAACTGTGGATGTTGCAACAACAGTAACTCTGCCACTGTTCAACAATTGTCTAGAGATTTATTGAGAATTTAACCGTCAGCTTAATTAGCTTTTTTCACCATTTGAGCAAACTGTTTGGTCCAAAAGTACCAAAAACCTTTATTAGAAGGTTAAGGAAGCCTTTTTAACTCACTTTACAACCCAACAACCAACTAAATCAATGAGGGATCCTCTGCTAAATCAATATTTAAATCATATATATATCCATATTAATAATTTACACATCCGTCTGATTGATTTAGGGTTAATTATAACTGTTTTAGCATCCTGTGTTACGGTTTCATAAGGAAAGCTCATTTTAAGGAGGCAAAAGAAGAAAACTACATTAATGCAACTGTGTAGCAGGTACTGGAAAGACCGGACAAACAACATACTGTTGTATGAATGAATGTTGAATGTTGTAATGAGGAGAAAATGAAATGAAATGAGGAAAACTCGCGATATGCGATATCAGTACTCAATATTGTGATGACGATAAAACCAAAAACATAATTTACATTTTATAACAGTAGTTTTATTTGAATAAGAGTTAACATGTCCTAAATTATACTCCAAATGACCCTTGTCTACATAGGAGGCGACCATCTAACATAAAAGAGCTCCATCCGATTGGTCAACAACGTAAAGGCGTCCATCTGATTGCTTAAATGCATAAATGGATTTGTTTGATTCGTTACATACTTCAAGCTGCCATAAGATTTTTTTAGCACATTAAAGGTAACCATTTATTTCACTTTTCACCATCTTTTGTGACATGCGTGTTGCGCAGCTCGATATCTCAATGACTATAAATTAGCGATTTATTGTGCAAGCCTAATGCAAACCAAATAGTAAATGAAACATAGCAAAAATCAATGGTACATATTAACAAGTGAATCAATGCTGGTATACAACAACAACCCAGTAAACCCCTCATGTTAATTACTGCTGGTGTGAAAAAATATATAATTAGATATGAAGAAAAAAACAGAAACTATTAAAGGCAACAGAGGGGTTTGACTTCATAATCAAAGTGCAGCAAATACCTCCATTGATTTTCCAGTTAAATATACAGCTCAATTAAAGATAGAGATGATTAAATGACTTTAACTCTGCAGAAGCAGATCTACAGATGCTGCGAAAGGGGGAGCAACATGAGGCCGCCTGCTGCAGTGAGAAAACTACATGATGTCGACCAAACCCTTTCCAGGAGTAATGCACTGCAGATCCAGGTCATTTTAAGAGGAACTTCTTTTAAAATAGGGTGAAGAAAATCCGTTTTTGTGTACCAAAAATTGTTGCGAGAAGTGCACACAAAACAAGAAAAAAACTATTTTGTTTTTATTTAAATGAAGCACTTTATTAGCAAAAACTTCTCCATTTCTGTGTCAGCCTTGTCACAGACATGTAAAAACCTTCGCAGTTTATTTTTTTCTTTGTAGCATGTGAAGGGTAGACTTGTAGAAGTATAATGAAAAACCTTTTTATTTCTTATTGACAGACAAAAAATATATTTAAGGGTTACCTTTATTTAAAGTTTATTACAGATTTAATGTTTATTCCTCCCCAAAAAATTGAAACAGATGGCTGAGTGGCAAAACTTTGAAAATATAAATCGATTACAATACTAAGATAATGCTATTAACTGCTGTTTATCTTGTCAGCTTAGAGATGCTTTTATGTTTTAAAAAAACTGTAAATACATTTCCCAGCATCTTTTTTCTTCCAGCTTTTAAAGGTTCTAAATTTCCTTATAAAACACGGCCTTCACAATTATCTGTTAGATTTAAGGATTCGTGTATTTTGGGATTTAAACACCCAACACAAGCCAAAAATAAATAAATAAATCCATTGAATGAATGCCTTTAAAAGATATTAATCACAGATCAATGAGCTTGATGAAGTAGAGTTAAACGAAACCGCTTTGTTTAATAGCAAAGTGCACTTGCTTAGGACATCCAGTTCTGTTGTTTTATTGAATTCTTCAGGGAAAAAAAGTGCATTTGCACTGCATGTGACTGTTGGTGTGTGTTTGTACCTGAAGGGAATTGAGGAGGATGAAGATATAGGCCATGACGATAGAGAGAGGTACCAACACGCCACACAGCCAGGTCAGACCAAGGATAGGAAGCAGCACCAAAACTGCCTTCACTGCACCTCTGCACTCCAACACATAAAATGAAAAGAAAAATGAATTAAAAAAAACATATAAAACATTTATTCTATCAATCAGATCAACAGTTCAAAAACTAGCCGGCTTGTTTTGAAACATACAAAGCCACTGATTTCCCAAATGTATTCAGGTCTGACTCCCAATTGGATTTGATTCTGAGTTTAAATCAACATGGATTGAATTAGGAATGTTTCATTTGAGGTGCAAGTATTTTTTGGCAGTGAAAGACCCAATACGAATGCCCGCACTGCCGAGTCAGACTAATCCAGGTCAAGTATTTTATATCCAAAGGAAAGCCATGATTGAACGCTTTTTTCTCTGGATCTTATGAGTTTTTCAGATCTAAATTAACAGTCTTAAAACATTATAAGATCATTATAAAACATAACAAGATTTTTTATTTCTCTTATAATCCTAAATACAAATTCTCAGTTCTTTTTGAACTAACTTATGATCCTTTAGCAGAGTTTTTGCTTCAAATATAAAATTAGGTAGACAGGAAGGCACAAAGGTTTCCATGTTTAGTCCAGTTTAATTCTGTTTTGAGAGAAATTAGATTTTCACACAGGTAACCACAACACCTGTCTGTGCCTGTGCATGTAACATGTCGTGCTAGTCCTAGTTTATGCAGCGGAGGAATGTGTTGGAGTTTTTGAGTGTTTACAGCGGCTGCCACTTCAGTTCGCCATGCAGTTCAAGGCCTGCTTTGAAACCCTCATAGAGCATCAACCGCTTGCTTCAGCTGGCAGAAGAAACAAAACCACGAGAAGAAATAAATAAATCTATTACAAATAATTTTGCTGATACAATCAGAAAGAAGATCTCTAAGGGGCCAAATGCAATTTATTTCTGCTTAAAATACTGAAACTTTAGATGAAACGGGATAGTAAAGACGACAATCAATGGCCTTTTAATTTAAATGTATTTTTTTGGGAATTAAAATAGTAACAAAACAAGGAAAGTAGCATAAAAACAATAAAGCAGTTACATCAAACTTTTGAAACAACAACTTCACGTACCAAAAAGGACAGAAAATAATCATCATTAATGTTTATTGAGCTACAAAATTATAAAATCCAAGTGTTTCACTTAATTTAATATTTTCATTTTCATATTAAATAACAAATAGTGGTCAGACTTTAAAAAAAAAAAGTTTGATGAGAAACTGTCCTCAAAACGGAGCATTTTTCAAAAACATTTAGTGGTAAATAATGGAGAGTCGTCTATTCAAGTGAAGCCTGTTCTCCTACTGATATGTAGCCATCACAATCAAGGCAATAGTAACAAAATTATTCAAATTGGGGGTTTTTTTTGTTAACAAGAAAAATAAATATGCTACTACTAAGCAATTTTTCTAAAAGTATTTGTATTTTAAAAAGGTTTGTTTAAAGTGTACGACATATGACAAATTCACAAATATGTATAGAATCAAACATCTGTCCCAGACCACTTTGTCATGTATTCCTGTGGTTTCTCATCAACAAAGCTACAATTTGGGAACAAATACTGACAACAATGTGTGGAGGCGTGTAAACGCACTTTTTAAAAAAAGAACAAATGCTGCCTTCTAGTGGCCGCTACCTGATTTGCTCGTACGCTTGGTTCACAGGACTGGCCCCCATGGCCAGCATGATGGACCTTCTTCTTGCAGTAGAGACGGTGATGATCACCACTCTGGTCAGAACAAAGATATTCACCTGGGAAAACAGGAAGACACAGATAGGAAAAGTGTTTCATGTTAAATGGTGTGGGAAAGTAAAGAAGAAGACTGACTGGTGGAAAAACACTACAAATAGTGCAGGAGAACATCAGAGTTACCAATTAGTAAGAAATTCTATTAAAAAAATAAAAAAATAAAATCACCTCATGAAATACCAACTACAAACATCATTTACCAAACTACATACTATGGCAATTTGTGGCTATTTTAAACATGGAATATGTCTTTATGAAATAATTATAAATCACTTTGCTGACCATGATGATGAAGATGACAGGCCCTGCAAAGCCCCAGATAATGCCATTCTGAACGCTGAGCCAACAGTAGTCATCTGCAGCATATTTTCCTGAAGCCGATGCTAGAGTAATTGTGACTATCAGAACCGGCAGACCTGGTTAATGATGAACAAAAAACAAAAAAAAAATTACAAGAGCATGAATAGAAGAAAATCTTAGGTTTGGGACACACATTTAAAAATAGTTCTTTTACATTTAAGACTAGCTTGAAAACAAGACCTTGAAATTTTACTCACTTTAAATAGAGGAACAGTCTAACTCAAATACTTGTCTTGAGGATTTAGCACAACACGACTCCTTCACAAAACACTGGCTCTTTTTGCAAAACACACAGATTTGACGTCATCTTGCCATCATACCCCAGCCAATAAGATAGTAATACTTCATGTGACGGTCCTCATTTAGGTTCACCGCTACCACCTTGCTCCAGAGCAGAAGACCCTCCACCAGCATCCAACTAAAAGCTGCCAGGAAGAAGAGATGAAGAAGTGCAGCTACCAGAGTGCAAGCCACCTGCAGAGCAGAAATAGACGCTGGTTAAAATTTGGATTCTAAAGGAAAACCAGCGGAATTGTGTGTTTTCACATTCACATAGCCTTTTATACTTAATTTAACTGTTAATAAATGAATTTCAAAAATATTTGTGAAAGAGAAACATTTTAAATTTCTATGAGAGACATTTTACGTGTAAGCATAAAATAAGCATAAATACATCCGACACTTATTCACCCTGTTTATATGTCAACAATAATAAATTAGAATAGGACAGATACTTTATTCATCCCATTATCAGTATAGGTCTATTATTAGTCAAATAAAATGACAATACAATTAAAATAATGATTATTTGAAAAAAACTACATGTTTTTTTTAATCCATACTGATAAATCAAATAAAGAAATTTGGAAATTGAACTGACCTCAGGCTTTGCACATGTCCCACACTTGAGTTCTTACCCAGAACTATGAGAAAGAGCTTATACAGTGATTTAGATAAAGGGGCATTTATTTGTTATGTACAGTGAGCTTTACTCACTGCACCTCACCGAGACAAAGGAAAAAGGCTTACAGTGTGGAGTGATAAATGACCTGGATCATATAGTAACAGATACACAACCTCCACACATCTGCATAATGTAACAGGGTCTATCAAAAAACTTCTTCCTGTTTTGTTCTGATGTATTTTTAAGCTTTATATGTAATTCAGAGCATGAAAAGTCTAAAATAAGCGCTACATGTATTGCTATGCAACATTTTCTATGATGCTAGCATTTTTTCTTTTTCTTTTTAATATTTTGTAGTATACTAGGTTACAACAGTGAATGGTAAAATGGCGTATACTTGTATAGCGCTTTTTTATCTTCCTCGACGGCCCAAGGCACTTTACTGTCACAGTCCCATTCACCCATTCACACACACGAACTGATGGTGGCTCTGCTGAATTCGCTCCACCAGAGGGTCAGTGTCCTGCCCAAGGACACTTGAACATATGGGTGGGCAAGGCGTAAATCGAACCTGCAATCTTCCAATCACCACTGCACCACAGCCGCCCCTGTACTGTTAGTACTGTTATTTAAGTAGAACTTGCAAATGTCCACTTTTTTTTTCCATTAATGGGGTAAATTAGGTTTGTTTTTTTACCCCTAAAAGATCATAAAATTAAATATATAGTATTGTTGTGTGAACATTTAGTACCTTGCTGTGTATGGCTGAGCCACTGCAGAGCAGAATCACCTGCGCGCAGATCAGAGCGACAAACAGGTTCTTATGGATGGATGTCCTATCTGACTTGGGAATGCTGTTAATACAGGAAGGAACAAATAAAAGACGTTTAAAAAGGACACCACAAGAAAAAAGTGAAATCAAAATGAGAAATTTTCAGTCTAAAGACAAGGACATTATAATGGCAACAATGAGAAAGTCCTGAACTTTGGGTTAAGGTAAGGCCAGGTGTGCCAGCTCAGGTTCAGTTTGTCCTTCTGATAAAAAAGGGTTTAATTAACTATTCTATTAGTCCACATCGATCAGTTTAGTCTGTCATAATTACAAATAAAACATTTCTTAACAGCATTTTGTTTATTATCCCATATCACTGAAAACAGTTTTAAATGAGTAGTTATAACACAAACAAAAGCTCAACAAAAAAAATAAAAAATAGCAAAACATTATCTGGCCATGATACCACAGAACAAAACATAAAAATATGAATATTTGAGGTGATTTTACCAATGATTTTTATATAGAAGAAGGAAAGAAACCCTTATGGTTTACAAAAGTAACTACAAAGTGTTGCATTGTAATGGCATGAAGAAAATTCTGTAGTTTAGTGCACTTCTGATATGTTTGGTAATTTCTAATGTTTAAACTCATGCTGGAACTTCTGTTTTTAGGACAACCTAAAGGACCCACTCCAATCTGAATCCATTGAGATGACTGTTGTTGTGATGTTGGGCTGTATAAATAAAATTGAATTGAATTCAATCATCTTTTGATGTATTTTAAAGCGTTCCCATGCTCTTTAAATGATGATTGTGCCATTTTTAGCCACAATAGAAAAGCCTGCGTTATTTTCTAGGACAGTTTCTGCAGAGCGGCAGAAACTGTCCACCTCAGAGTGGTGGGCGGGACCGTTGGCGTGATAATTTCTTTAGGAATTCTTAAAAAGACAATCACTTTTACAAAAAAACTGTAATTAAAGTAAGAAGAAAATATGATACAAGTAAGGCTTATATCTTTCATAAACTGCATGAAAACTGCATAAACTGTTTTTTTAGTAAAAGATTTTACTGGATCATGGTAAAAAAAATCTTCTGCTACTCAATTGAAGTATGAATACCTACACCAAACTAAAGTGGCCAGGATAGGCTCCAGCAGCCCCGTGACCCCGAACGGGACAAATCGGGTTCAGAAGATGAATGAATGAATGAATGATTGAAATAAAAAACAAGTGCTTGATCAAATAATGGCATTTGCTAGATGTCCGTGCATAGCTGATTAGAAGTTGTATCAACCAACTCCTTCTTTCTTGTGTTCACAAAATTCAGAAAAAGCCAAAACGTTCTCATTAAGATATTAAATGACGCTGTGAGTACTGAGAGCAGTTTTTTTTTTTTTTTTTTTTTTTAAAGGGGGCTTCATTAAATGACTAGTTAAGCTGCACCTTTTGCCTCAAACATACAACGGGGCAGCTTGTGTGGATCACAGAGTAAACGGGAGGGAGAAAAATTCAGCCACTCACTCCAGCACGGTGAACAGCATCAAGGTCACCACCAAAGCGCACAAAGATGCACCACAGCCGATGAACGTGAGCTTGCTCAAAACAAGCTCTTCTTCAGGATTCCACTGGAGTAGAAGAAAAAGAAGCCATGTTGGGTTGGAGAAAGTTTACTTTAGTGTAATTGTAAAACAGTGAAACACAATATATATATTTTTAAAACGGTGAATAAATTGGCCTTCGTTTCTATATAATGCAATTCCATAAACTACATGCATAAAAAGTGTGGACTGACTATTCTTTCACATTTTGCATTTATTTTAATCAGAAACAATTTTCCTCCTAACTATCAGTAATGCAAATGTGTCTTCTTTAGAGGACATTTCATAACCTGAATATCTCCCAAGCACTGTAAACTAGTGAAATAACCCCATTTTTTTATCCACAGAGGACCTTTGGGGCTTTTCAAATTTGAAGGCACAAGGCTCTGGGAATTGTAGTTTTTGGTGGATTTAAAACCACTTTGACTGGATGATATTTTTTTCTCTGGTAGTCATGAGCATATTTTGGGCACATTAGAAGAGATGTTAGTGAATTGCTTTTCTGAATCTATGAACTTCACTTTACCTCAGTGTTCATGTAATTCATCAATACAGCAAAGTTGGTGGTGTGGTTGCACAGACAGGAAACAACATTGGAGCCAATAAATACCACTGAACAGCCCTGACTGGACCAGCCTCCACCGTGCCTGCAAAGCATAGAACCCATAAAAAGCAAAACCGTTTGTTGATCTGGACTTAAATGTTCAAGTTTATTTATTTTTTTTTTCATTAATAGTTTGCTGTTGGATAACCTTACATCAGGCTGAAATTCCAAAAGGCACAGTCAGGGAGGAATCTTTGGGAATTCTCCACCTAGAAAAAAAGGGTTTGACTTAATTTGTTTTCTCAATTAAACTGGCACATTTTGATGACCTTATGACCTTAGAAGCTTGGCTTCAAGTATTTTTCCACAAGATTTTTATTCATAAAAATGTGTGCATTTCTATGAATTCATTAGGAATTAGTAAAAGTAACCTAAACTTTGATAGAATTGTCTTAAACAAGGTAGTTAATAAGATGTATGTAAAAGAAGTCATAATGTCAGTTTACCATTTTTTTGTTTTTTGGTACCAATCTTACGGTCAAGAAATCTTACTTTAAACAAAACATTTGCATTTGACTTTGGCTAGAAATTAAGCTACGAATGAGATTTTAAAGAGAAAAGTTAACATCTTAGTACTGAACAATGAACTGTACCATGTGTGAAGAAAGGGTGTACTGCACAATCACAGGGATGGTTTGAGCCTTTAAAGAGTCACGGACGGCGGCTGATATCACTGAAGAGCTTAGATGACCTGGAAAAACACTGGAAAACAAGAAAATAACATTGGTTTCAACTTACTTTTACAACATTGTCTAAACAAAAGTCATACATCTGATATCTGTCACTGAAGAACAACTTTTAGAACTAAAATTGTAAATTAGAATTATGATAGACCTATTTATTTTCATTATTATTTACCTAGAAGGAAACATTTACCAAAGTGTAAGAACAAAGCCTATATTCATGATCTGGTAATAATTGCTTTTTGTTACAGCTGAAAAATCTTAAAGATTAAGGTCAAACTGAAACATTTTTTTGTTTGAGAAAAAAAATCAAAAGTCAACCTTTTTTCTATGTTTTCCTGTTGATGCAGTTCAGGCTCCTCCACTCTGTTAAAAACCTCCGAAAAATGGCTGTAGTGTGTATGAATAAACATCACCTCCTCACTTCCTGATATATGGTAGAATAAAGGAGACACAACACATTTAAATCATTTTTGTTGCTTGGTAAAACTTTATATTGCAACATCACATGAATGTGATGTTGCAATGCTTACTGTTATTGCATATATATAGTGGTTTAGCAGCAAAACACAAAATGTGTTGTAACACAAGCAGCAAATCCTTAATAGCTCTTTCTTTGGCAGGTAGATCTCGCAAAGGGAGTGAAAACAGAGTATGAAAAGAATTATTTTAGTCAAACTTGTCATCTTCCAGCTGTATGGAATGCAGCTTCATAACATTTATTTGAAAGATTTCAGTATTGATCCAAAGAGATGGTCTGGAAAGGGGGGGGAGTGTGTGCATCTGCTTCCCACCTAGTGAGTGTATCCTTTTAAGTTCACTATCCGGGATAAGCAACTCATCACGGCGGCCGCTCTTAGGATGGTGAGAGCCGACAGAAGATGGTTTGAAAACTTGATCAGAGCTCATCTGAGACAATTTCTGCCATTTTATGTACACTTCTGAAAAAAGGAATAGGAAAACAATATTTTAAAACGATATCATATGATATAGAATCAACAAAAGCGATACAACAAAGAAGCTTAGCAAAAAGGAAGTCAGAGGCCTAGGTACATTCAAGTAAACACATGTGATATTTAAAGTGATACCACCTATGTTCTTGGTAGAAAGGGTGAAATCTCTCTGCTGTGCGGACAGTGTGTCTGCTAGAGCTTTAGTGAGACTATCAATGCTCTTGACAATGGTAAATGGTCCAACGTTGACCTGCACATTAAGTCCAGACAATCATGATTAATGGAGGTGAAAGGACAGCTGGAGCCAGTATCGGAGGGTCATAAAAGATTCAGGTCATCACATAAAAAGGGGAAGAAATATACAACAGGCACGTGCAGAGGTGGTAGAATGTTTATGAACTGATAAATGCACAGATTAATGAAACTGTTGTGTACGTTGAAAAATGTAAGAAAAACCAAATCAGATCAAATCTGATTTTATTTTAATATAATAGGGGAAGTAAAAAAAAAAAAATGCTGAACTCTCACCCCATCTGCTGTTGGGCCAATCCACTGTGCTGCCATTTGGGGCTCCAGTATCCAACTTGCAGCATTTACATAGTTGGTAGTAATGGACACCATGACATCTGCTGCCAAATGTGAGCTGGAAGTTATCGCATCGATCATCTGGGAGAGGGCTAGGACATTACTGGAGGTCAGGAGATGGGGGCTACGGTCCTTCATTGAATCTAGGACAGTCTGGGTCTGCAGCTGGAGTGAGGTCAAATCGATGTTGCAGAAAGAATTGAAATGTGTCCCTTCCTTCACCTGAGAAATAGCATAAATCAAGACCATTGAAGAAATGTGATTGATTTGAACAGTTTCCACTTCAAACTAAAAAACTAGCATTTACCATCTGGCAGGGCAAAAGATTAAGACAAACAAATCAAGATTATACTTTATATATTACTTTCTTATCATTTTTGTTTTATTAAAAAAAAAAAAAAAATTTTTCCAAGCTTTAAACTAGGTTTTGGTTTGTATTTTGGCTGCCATGAATGATGCCCTTTTCTAAACCAACCACAACAAAGCTGGTCTGGCACCAGCAACTTGCTGATTTCAAATCCAGTGCAGTATCTGCTGACCCACAACTCAGAGGGCAGGTCTTTAAAAGAGATATAATTGGTAAATAAAATCCCAGATTCCAAGTGAATGTTATTTGTTTGATAAAGAATCAATGTATGAGCACATACCCCACAACTTACCAAACTACAGAATAGATGGAGGGAAAGAAGTTTCAACACTTAAGTCAAGGTATTTCAATAATTAAAATTGCTATATCAACCTTTTTTTCACCTCTTTGTAAGGTGGCACTGCCCTAAATGTACACATACGTGTCTAGGTCTTCGTGGATTGAAAAGGAAATGTTTCATTAACTAAACATAATCAAATGTGGCAATGTTTGAAAATCACTGAGATATAATATTTCACTGGTGAGGAGTATGGTGATGTGAGTCCACATAAAAATTGAAGAGGATCATTGGGGTAAAAATGTTTTCACATTAATAACATTGATGACTAGAGTGTTCCAGTTGAAAGTGAAAACACTTGTATTATTTAACTGCTTAAAACAAAAATGTATATTTAAAAGACTGAGAAAACAGAACAAAACAAGGTATAAAACTGATTTGGCATGACCAATGATTATCGTGATTACACTGAAAATGTAAAATATTAAAGCAGGAATAATGGCTAGAAAACGTATAATCTCTCTGTACTGGTTATGAAAGCTATGTGAATATTTTTATCATCAAAGCATAAACTTTTTTGGCAAATAAAAGAAAATCTTCCTGATGAAACCAGACAAGCCTATATTCTGTCAATGTTCAAGGTCAGGATCCAAAACCTCCAAAAATCATTTTTGCTCCATGTATGACAACTGAACTTCTTTTATCAGCACTCATTTAATCTTATTTTAATTTGCTGTTAGTTATTATGCTGTACTTTTTTGGGGTTGTTTGTTTTAACAGTAGTTCTTGTTCATAAGTTTTGGATTTATCCATTTCTATACAGCACATGGTGTTGAAGTTGAAGTTATAAAAAAAAAAAAAAAATGAAAATAAGAAACAGCTGTCCTTATCTATCAATAATCCATGGTGCTGTCTTTGGCAAAAATGCATCAAAAATGACAACATATCAATTAAAACATACAATATATTAATAACAATTATCCGAACTCATCATTTGGACTTACAATGCAGCTACAGAACCTAAACACTTTATAGTCAAACTTTAATATAAAAGAATATAATACAAAATAATATAATATATAAAGAATGAAATATCAAATATAATATTACATTTTTAAATATTTCTATAATATGTACAATATAATATAAAAGAATGAATACTAGGATAATTCTATATGTGTATCAACCGAAGCCGTTCTAAATTATAATCATAAAAAAGATGTAATTTCTTTTAGCACAACATTAAAACTACAAAAGAATTTGTGGAACATGATTACTCTTAAGAGCGAGAAAAGACCTCAACAAAGCTCATGAAAAGGAACGTGTTGCTAATTATGTTATTTCACAAACTCCTCCAAGAACTGTTAGTCCTCAAACATTTTTCTGCTCTGTTTGGCTTAGCTGTTACAAATTAAAATAACTGTGTAATATTTCATCTGATATGTTCTTCTTAGATTTACCTAGTTTTAAGAATTTACCCCATCTTAGATTTTATATTCTTACTCAAAATCCATCTTTTAATTCCCTTCGGTTCTCTTTGGGGAACTTGAAAATATTAAAAAGCTTAGAGTTGAAACAGCTTTTTTCTCCTTTTTTTTACGATAAGGCTCTTAATTATGTTTGACACAATGAATATGAATTAATCTTAAAAATTGCTTTGGTGCTTTTATTCATAACATGGTTTCGGCAAGGCTGAAGTCTTCATCCTGTTGAGAAAATGTTTTTGTGATGTAGAAAAAACTGGTCCCATAAAATGGTTAAGTCAGCGTACATATAAGTAATTATTTTTAAATACTGTTCTACAGTTCAAGATCTATTCAACTGTCAGACTCACCAGTTTGATCTGAGGATCCTTGTTAAATCTGTTGATGACTGGTGGTTTTGAAATATCCAATGTATCTGCAGAGACCAACAAGGCCACACCTTATAACAATTATTTGAGATGCATCAATAACTTTAAAGTTTCTACGTCAATAAGTAACAACTACATAGAGGTCATGCCTAGATTCCACAACTAGGCCATCATCTTAAAACACCAACATATCACCACATTTCATCAAAACTCTGATAAGGAAATCAATTTACCATTTAAGCTGGCAGACAGCTCCTCTAAACACGCTGCAGTCTGCAAAGGTGACGGTCTCATTCACAGGGTCAAAGATGCCACAGACTTTATGAGATGGGATGTGGAAGAAGGACAAAGTTTGTCTGTCCAACGAACCTTCATTTCCAAGTGAATCCACCACCGTGTTTAAAAACAGTGAGGAGTTTTCTTGAAATAGAAATTGTAAAAGTTATTTAGCAATTTTATTAATCAAGTTAGAAGACAGAAAATTTTTCAGCTCATTAGCTTTTTTGGGGCTTCCCAAAAACATGAAGTTGATGCCAAGATATTTTATGAATGCATTTAAAAGAGACTGTTCGGGCAGGGTTTCAGACACGTCAAATGAAGGCATGTGGGAGGACAAAATGCATCATATCTGAACGTTCAGAGTCAGTCCCAATGTTTTTTAGTGCAAACACTAAAGAAAAATGCCCTGCGATTTAGCAGCTGGGGATCATTTCCTAGTTATACTTCATCTAATCTGTAAAAAAGTATAGTTTAGAATTCCAAGTTAAACCTGCCGAAAGACAAAAAGTGCACTCTTTTTTTCCAAAATATCCCTCTGTAGGAAGAAAGGAGGGAGTCTTCTGGACATGCAATGCTCACTGGGGACCATGATGTCATGGGGGAGAAGTCTGTTTAGAAGGGTGGGTTTCAGTGTGATATGAGTCACAAAACATTCACAAGCATCATCTAGAGCTACACCGTTTTCCAATTTCAACTAGGTCAACATTCTCAGTGTTCACTGGAATCAGGAGGCAAAAGAGACAAAGAACATTTCACTTGGCCTGCCAAGAACACCAGATGGGAGGGGTTTAAGTCACCAGCTCATTTTAAACCATTACTGAAAAATGTACCAGTCAAAATAGGGTTTCTGAAAAATAGCTCCAACTTAATGTTGTGTAAACAACAACACTAACAATCAGAGTTTTAGAAAGTATTTAGGTAATTCTTTTCCAAGTTTAGGATGATGAAGTCTAATGATTAGATCAAAACAGTCAAAAATAGGTTGCGAGCTGCCAGAAGTTTTTCTTTAAAATTGAGCAAAAAGGCCTTTTGAAGAGACCAAAAACATGACCAATCCAACTTTTTAATCTGTAATTCAGCTTCACACAGTTGTGTTATTTTTTCTTGATTACCCACAACCTACGAGCTGAAGGTCTGTCTGTACAAAAGCAGTGATAGAACACACTGTGGTGCCACACCCTCATGAGCTTTAGCTGAAAAATATTGTCCTGCTGTTACTTCAAAAGAAGCAAAGCAAAAAACTAAAACAAAAAAAGCTACACTGAAAAATGTGGCTTTTTCTTGCAGGAAAATAGCCCCCCCAAAAAAGCACGATGTGGTTCTTTAGCAACATAAGGCAGACTCAAAGTCAGAACTGAATCAGAGAACAGGTTTCTGAGAGTTTTTTTACATGGAGAGCAAAGCACAGCTAAACTGTTAGCCAGTCTCACTTTTAACTTTGAAGAGGAGACCAAGTTATAAGATATCAGAAAACCACAAACTTCCACAGACAGAATCCAACACTGGACAACAGAAAGCTGGAAGAAAGTGTTAAGGACTGAAGAACCAACAAAGTACGGTCTTCAATGGATGGCTCCGCAGTGTGTGGCATTGACTGCTAAGCGTGGAGGAGGATGTGGGATGACATGGGTTTGTTTTGCCGGATCTACGCCACCCTGAACCAACTTACACCATGTAGATGGATATCTAGTCAGTGAAGGGTTCATCCGAATAGAAAAGAAAACAAAAAAAAAATCCAAGTTATGCAAAAACTGCTAAAAGCAAAAGAACAAGATGGAAGACTAGAAAACATGGAGGAGCTAGAACAGTTTGGGATGAATTGAACAGAAGGGTGAAACAAGCTCATGACATGTATGGGAGCTCCTGCAGGAGACTTCCGCAAAACACATTAGTTTCTATTGTACAATGTCACGACTGTGCACTCCGGTTATATCTGTAAAAAGCTGTCAACTTTCATTCATTTAAAGTTTAAAGCAGAGGTGGGCAAAAGTTTTTGACCCGTGGGCTGCAAAGGGTTCTAAAATTTGTCAGAAGGGCCGAACTAAGTGCAGATGAATGGAGTGCTTTGGTAATCCTGCTCTTAAAAGAAAGGAATAACGTGGAATCTGGACAAAAATATGCCTCAGTTTAAAAATCAATGTGTATACTTTTAAACAAAACATTTGAAAGTTTTCATTTCAAAAGTGTGACTTTTTTTTCTCATTTAAGTGCCAGTTGCACCAATGGGCTGATGTTCCCTCAGGGGAAAAACTCAAATTTAAAGAAAATCTGCATTCCTGTGATGTCGGAATGATCGGAAATGGGACTGTTCAACTCGGAAAACGCATGTGAATGTCAGAAAAACAACAAAATCTTCCAACACCAGATGATTGCAGCACACATTCCGCTCCGAAACAAATGTATTAGTACTGCATAATCTATGGGGACACACCAGAATTACAAGGAAAATAAAACATTGAAGATTATCAATATACTTCATTCCAGTTTGATGGCCCAGATAACCAAGTTGGAGTTTGTCAATGCCTTGTTTAGACCACATTTTAAGATTTCTTTCTGTAACTGCTGTTAATTATATGTACTATTCAGTCAAAAAAGACACTGGATACTTTTCAAGCTCTGAATGGACTCTTCTAAAACTTTATAAACCTGACCATGTGAACAGGCTAGAGTTTCTACCATCAGGCTCTCTCAGTGTTCTCCAGCTGCACCTTTATTAATGTACCTTGACATGGTCTTTCTGTCAACAGCTTTGTGAGTGAGTTCTCTATTTCCATGGCAGCTTCGCTCCACTTGAACACCAGCCCAGAGGAAACGGGTGAGCACTTCTTTTCCATAGTGAAAATTTCACTGCTGCCGAGTACCCGATCCCAAATGTGCAGCTCCGTAACGCTCCCTGAGAATGACTCATTAGACTTAAAGGGGCCTCCAAAGGTCTCCTGCTCCTGGCCAATAACAAAAAGTCCATCAGGGCCGATGCTGTCAGTACTGTTCAGGCCATCACCTTGTCCAACAACATAATCGTGGGCATAGATTGCCCAGTGTCCCCCATTTTGACCCCAAGAAACACACACAGAGTGCCAGGAGTCATCATGGTCAAAGGCTTTTTTGTAGGGCCCTTGGGTACCGTGGACCAACAAGGCCAAATGCACAGACTCGCCCCGGATCACTTGCGCTCGGAGCTGGAATTCATTAGCGCAGGATTGAATGGAATAAGAGAAGACTGTGGAAAGTCCAAAGGTTTCCGAATCAAAGCGAAGTCGGGTGCATACAGTGACTGAGCCCATGGGAGGAAACTTGTGAAGGAGTCGAGCATGTTTGCTGTTTGAGCGTCCACAAAAATCCAGAGCCAGGGTCTTTGGGGAACCTTAAGTTTCAGCATAAAAATCAGCAAGGGGAGAGTTTGAAGTCATTTTATAAAAAATGATGGCAAAATTCCACTTTGCAATCTGGTTTTACTTAAAAATTACATTTACTGATGTATTGAACCTTTTTTTTTAGCCTCATCATCCTTTATTTTATTACAATTAAGTTAAGAGAGCAAATCTAGGTTAAAAAAATAGCCTTTACAATAAAACACATTATAAAATGATATTTTCATGTAAAAAAAAAACATACCTGTTAAATGTTTACAGGCAATCCAGACCTCTTGAGAGATGTTTAAACATTTTAAAACTCTAGCAAACTCTTGGTTCTCTGTTGGGTTGGAGACTAAGGAACCAGAGCGTTGCTCACACTCTCTTCTTGCTTCTTCCCTCTGCATGTGATCAGGTACATACATCAGTATGTACGTCTCATACATCAGTGTTCTGGTTTGCCCATTGCCTATTAAAAGAAGGATAAAAACAATCCATAAAAAGGTGGGGGGGTGGGGGTTGAGTTACAGAAAATGGTTTCCCCAAATATTTAAAGATGGTCCATCCATGCATGATGGAAAATATTAAGTTTCTTGTATTTTTTAAAGCTGTATGGATGGACTTTGCTCTACAGAAACAGGAACAAGTCTTACCTGCTGTTATGTTGTGAAAACAAATCTGAAACAGAAGCATGAAACATTTTAACTCAAAACAATCTGAATAATTAAAAAAAAAATTCTAAAAGTCCATTTTTACGCCTTAAAACAAGTTTTTTCCACCTTTTAGGACATATATCTAATTAGAAAGAAGTGAATCATAACAGTGTTAAACATTTCTAACATATACAAATTCAACATGATTATCCAACATTTAAATGCTCACAGTGACTATCATTTTTGTTGACATTCCTAAAGTGAACAGAAAAAACATGCAGCTGCAAACTTCATTTTACCTCACTGTAGCTCTGAAATTATTCTATTAAAGTAAACTAAGACGTAAATAATCAGTCTGTTAAAATCTATACAATCAAGAGTCGACAAACAAGCAAATTAATGAAAAAACGTTTCCACAATATTTACACTTACATGCATAAAAAAGGCGAAGAATAACAGCTGTCCCATCTTGACGGAATAAAAAATATACTTTTTAAAGTAAGAATTTGCTTTTTGGATAGTTCAGACAAAGGAAACCTCAGACTGACTTGCAAGTCTTGTGTTCTCTGTGTCTCCTCTGTCGAGTGGGCTGGTGTGTGAGAACCGTGAGGTCATCTCCCTTGGGCTTTTTTCCCTTTTTTTTTTTTCCTCTCTTCTTTTTTGCAAATGAAAAGCTCACCCAAGTATGTTTTCTTCGACACTGAGAAAGAGTACACCCCTGGCTGTAGCCCCAGCCCCTGTTAATGACTGAAAGGTGCAAAGGAGGCTCTCAGGATTGGGTATTACTGTGGTCACTTCACAAGAAAAATAAAATGAATGATGAAAAGTAAAACATCTGTAAGAAGTTTCCAGGGGGAATGGTCAAACTATGAAATATTTCCTTAGAGCAACCCTCATTTTTTGGCAATGATTCTCTCTAGACTCTGATTAGTTCCCTTTTTTAAGCTTTGTAGGGACATGTATTTGTGGAATAACTAGAAGAGTACAAGTTTACCCATAAAACATTCAATCTCCATCAACTATAACCCATATAAAAAGTTGGTGTTAATCTCCTGTTTTGAGCATCTGGAATCCCAGATATTACCAGTGAAGAAGTCTGCTGCCATCTAACAAATAACTTCAAGTGGAAGCTTTGCAAATTAGGTATTTTTCTTTTGCGATGTTAAAGAATTAAAACATGCTGTAACGCTCTACTTTTAATACTTGGAAATAAAAGAAAAAAAACACACAGGAAGTGATTTCCCACCCAGTTTGAGGAAAAAACTTGATTTAATGATTTACAATAGAAGATCAAATAATGCACAGCCCTTAAAAATATGTACCAAAAAAAATGAAAACATTAACGTTTATACATTTACAAGTTGCAACCTTCCTATTGCCGAAATTCCAGCATACTTGTATTTTCCTAACTTGAAGGAATTTAGATTTCCTAATGTCAAAGATTTAGAACATTTTTACACAATGCCACTAATCATTGTGTAAGGTATTTGACCCTTACACACCTGACAGCTTTGTCAAATAAAAGGACAGCATTTCCTTCATGCAACATTTCCAGACTGAGTTACATCAAAAGAGTTGTATTTTTGACAATATTTTATTGTATTTATTGACATAAAAAAACAATAAAGACAGGAAAAAAAATGCTTCATTTTCTTTACGAAAATAAGATTAAAAATTGCATCTAAAAATTTCAAGTTTCTACAGTGACCCAGCATTTTCTCATAAGAATTATTTTAGATAAGCAAAAGAACCAAATATCTGAGGGAAAAACTAAACCATGTACCACTGCAAAATGGAATGCTAAACTATTTGAACAAAATAAAGCACTTGTGCTACCTCATTTTGAAAGATTTGTGGAAACTAACAGAAATAAAAGCAAAAATGCTTTAAAAAAATATAAAAATAACAGCAGTGATGGTCTGAATTAACTGATTGTACCATTTCCCTAACCGCAGATTACTGTAATTACTCAAACTGGTAAGTGGTTGCCTGGCTTATACTCTTTTGCTAAATATATATTTTAACTGCTTGTAAATATTGATATGTGTTTACCAAACAACTTATAAAGTTAGCAGTGTAACTAAATACATTTACGAATGCTCCGTGGAGGTGCGTTTCAATTACTTAATGCATGTGATACAAGATTATTCCCAAAGCCTAGCAATTGTTCTTATCAGAGTATATAGGATCTCTAAAATAAAATGTATTAAAACAACTCAAATACAGAGTCACACCCAGTGTGGGCTTCCACTACAGGACACATCCTGAGCAAGAGTGTACACAACCTTACTAACAATTTGCTTTTTAACAGTAGAGCGGGTATCCGCTTTTTCTTTGGTAAAAAGGTCATTACCTGTACTCTTTTTAGAATCTACTGAACGTCTGCTCTCTCCTGCTCCAAGGAGACTCAAAGGAGCAGAAGACAAGGAGCGTAAGGCAGAGCGGAGCTCATCTCGTGCTGATATTGTGATGTTGGGACAAGGAGGTTTGTGGGATCTGGGCGAGTCTTCCTCCTCGGACAAGCCAGTGACCAGCTCATCAACAGCTGTAACAGAAGGGATGAGCTCTCTGAGGATGATGAGGTCAGAATCTCTGTCTGTACCTGGATATGAAATGGAAGAATTATGAATACAGAGCAAAGAAAAGGGCTTCAGAAGTTCAGCACAACTCAAATTTTAACAAATATTAACTTAGTACTAAACTGTTGCTGGACAAGCTTTACATTTTTGGCATGTTTTTTGTGTTGACTTTCAAAAATAATTGGTGCAAAGTGCACATTAAACTAAATGACCTTGTAGGACCGCTGATAGATGGGAATGCAGCTTTTGGATAGCCTGGTTGAGCTGGAAGAGTTTTGCTGATGTGGTGCAAAGTTTCTGCAAATGAGCAGCAGAGGACTCCTCTTCCTCCACATCCTCTTGATCGGAACTTCTCTCCTGTTGAAAAAAAGAATGACGAATATATTGAGGGAAATATAATAGAATGTTTTAGCATTGTACAAAAATACACGGGAGGATTCCAATAGTCAAACAGAATAGACAGTCTATAGTGGGGCAAAAAAATAACTAAAGAATCAAATTCATCAAAATTTGATGATTAAACCGCTGTGCAGCTCTTAGATACAAGCATAGTTTGTGTAACAAGAGCCATTTCCCACTAATGACCATGCTGGGTCAATGAAGAGGCTTGGTAGAAGATAACGGCAAGGAAGACGTGAATGTTACTTGATCTTACTCATTCTTCTAGAGACTAAAGCATAGGAGACACACTTGTTCTGCATTTAGCTTTCAAGGAGCGGCAGTGGCTCAGGTGGTAGAGCAGGTCGTCCAATGACCGAAGGGTTGGTGGTTCAATCCCCGCTCCCCCCAGCCAGCTGGGTTGGTGGTTCAATCCCCGCTCCCCCCAGCCAGCTGTTGTTGTGTCCTTGGGCAAGACACTTCACTCTCCTTGCGGTGATTTTCCTCCAGTGGTTTCCACTGGTGTTTGAATGTGTGTGAATGATCCCGGGGATGGTCAGAGGGGCTGCAAACTGGCATCCACGCCTCTGTCAGTGTGCCCCAGGGCAGCTGTGACTACAACAGTAGTTACCATCACCAATTATGAATGAGGACTGAATGAATAATGGACACACTGTCAGCACTTTGAGCAACAAGAAAAAAGCACAGATAAATCTAATTCATTATTATTATTAAGGAGCAATACAGGCAAAGTTCAATTCAATTCAATTCAATTTTATTTGTATAGCCCAAAATCCCAACAACAGTCGTCTCGATGGGCTTCAAAGTGAAACATGAACTCAAAAGGATCATGAATACAAAGAGTTCAATAGGAAAATACTAAAATGAACTAACAAACTGACTAAGCTATACTGGCATCCCTGCCCTTAGACCACGGCAAAGGGGCATTATTAACAGTATAATTAATCAGCTACAATTAATGCTGTGTCAGGAATAAAACATTTTTCCACTTTACCAAAAACAAATCCTGAATCTTTGTTCTTGTTCACTCAACGAGGATCAGATTTTAACGCAGCCCCAAATCAACAATTTCTCTTGTAACCGAACAGATAAACAAAAACCATTTTGTTCTGTAAAATAAAATGTTTAACCCCACCTTTAACTATTACTTAACATTAATAGGCAGTGCTGCATACAAGGCAGCCAGATAAGTAAAAACATTAAGGAATCTGTAAGGAGGCCTGTCGCACATAAAACCTTACAAAATGGAAAAAGATCAAACTGATATTAATCTAAATGGTAACATTTATTTCTTATTCATTAATTATGTTTGTTTTAGACTTTTGAGACTTACCTTAATATGACAATGTAGGTAGTTCTGCAGGGCGCAAGCTAAATCTAGAGCTTTGGATTTTAGAGTCTGCAAGACCTAAAAAACAAAAAAACAAAAACAAAAAAAAGAGAAGAATGTTGCAAATGTCAGCAACATGAGAGCAACATTATTGATATCATTTGCAGATGTTTTACTATGAATTGTGCAATAGAAGTATTTATTTTTTACCAGGTTTTTGGGATAAACCAGCTGAGCCTCTCTTAACATGTCCTTGGTGATCGTCAAACCCTCCTCCAACAGAGACTGGATGCCATTACTGCTTCCCTTAAGCAGGCAAGTTACCACAGATTCCTGAGAAACATACAAAATACAAGCAGAAATGTTTTATTTGATTGACACTTTCAACATGACCTGTTACATTAGCTAGGAAGTTCTAAACAAAAATGACCATTTTCGTCAGCACAACAGAGAAATCATTGTGCTACTTAAATCAAAAACAACCCAAGAAATTTGACACATTACAAAAAAAAGGCAAAGGTTTTTAATTCTTAATTTGTGGGAAGTTTATTTTTATTCACTAGTAAAAATAAAACTTGACATTTCAAATTAACTCACATCTGCATTTTATTATTATATTTATTCAATTTAAGTCTTAACATTTCAACAGAGAGCTGGAGGCTTAGTGTAAGAAATTGTAGGTGCAGAAAGAAGGGAAAGAAAAAGCAGGTTGCTTCAAACAGGGTTCCGTATGTAAATACACAAGTGTTTTACTGGGTAATTTTACATTTTTGATCAAAGGCAGGAAGGGGTTCCATAATGTTATAAATGTGTCTGCAAACAATGATAAGACTAAAATAAAAATTCTGAAAATAGATATGAGTTGTAGATAGAGTGTACTATAACCATTTTAAAAAGGGGAAGTACTTACAACTTATAAATGGGAGAGGATCAAGTTTACAACTGGATGTTTCTGATTTCTTGTTGCCTTTTTACTCATGTAATCAAATTGTAAAAAATACAAAGACAGACAGGCAAAAACTATGTCAGCTGTTGCAAATCGTAATGAGATGAACCAGAAGAAGAAGAATGTTTTCTTAACCTTTAACAAAGTCAGATCAGACCTTCATCACCATTTCTATAAACCCTATAATTGAAAACAGCTGATTTAAAGGAAACTGAGAAAAACTATTTATTTATAAAGATTTCTGTGCACAATAGCAATGGAAGTGGAATATTGGGTCCTTTATGCATTTAAATGTTGTGCTTATTCACTAGAGATACAATTCTTTAAGGTTCTTCAGTGTTTGCTCATGGACAAACACAAACACTGATTAAACTCCAAATTCCCTCACTACTCACTAATTAATGTACCAATTTTTTCAAGATGTTCAAATTTAGAATTTTAAAATCCAGTGCCCAGGAAATTCCCCAAAAGTCTTTGCGAAAAACCAGTGGGCATTGATGCTCACTAGATTGGCAAATATAAACCACAATGCATTGCATTTTAAATAAGTCATTTGAAAAAAAAAATTATGTACATTTATTTTTGTTAAATCATCCAAGTTTTCATCATCAGAACACAGTGGATTCATAAGTGGTCTTCATGAAATGTTCATGTTTACTTTAGAAAATGGGTGAAATCATATTTGCAGTTAAAAAAAAATTAGACAGTGTGTGTAAAATTCCTAAATCCAGTGTGCCATGAAAATTTCCCAGAAGTCTCTGTGTCCAAATTGTATTAAAGTCCAGGTCACTAGATAGTCCTTGACTATAAAGCTTTTTAGGTGTTAGGGAATAGTGAGGTTATTTGGACACAACTAAGTCTCCTCTGACATCCACAGTTTGTGAGTGCATTCTCTGGGAGGATGAACTATTTGGTTTGATACAGTGTAAACAGAGACAGTAGCTGCTGCTGCTGCTGCTGCTGGGTTGTTGGTGGAATTACCTTGTCTGTGGCTCGAGCGTCTAGCCTCGTGATGGCTCATTGGCATGCCTGTCACTACTGCAAAATGGCCTAATGCCAGCAAGGCAGCATCAATGCATTTACTGCTCTTTCTCTGGGCCTCCACCACCATTGACGTGATCTCAGATTCACAACCCTGCACAGAAAGAGGAGGTGGGGGATTGAAGGGCGTTGAGTTGGAATAAAAAAGCGTGGAAAATTGTGCTTGATTTGATAGCGAATCAATGTAAGCAAGCCAAAGGAGCAGTTGACAAACTCTGACAGGTCAGTAAATAAATTAAAATGCTGGAAAATATTAAAATTCGGGATTGAGAAGGAAGAAAATTGTCTGTTTAGATGCTAAGAGATATAAGGAATTTAGATTTTTTTTTCCATATATTCATGTTCTGTGTGGGGCTCAAGGTTGAGAATTCCCCGTGCTTTGCCATTTCTGCAGATAGACCTAAAACAGCTTAAAGCTAAGATCTGTCAATCAAAGCTATGCATTTTGATAAGCTGCCCCATTTTTAAACTACTCTAAATTGGAAACCATTTCCGCATTTTAGATTTCTCACTCTTTCTGACTTTTACATGGATTCAGAATCAAGGAGGCATCTCGCATTACAGATCTTGTATTCTGTTAGCATTTTTTTTTTGGTTACCTGAATAAGCATTTGGAAAAATCCTGCAATTTTTTTAACTTGGCTTTTAAGCTCTTCGGCAGCAATGTAGAGCGGGCCAGAGAAGGGTTTAACACTGGCAAGCCATTGCATGGTAGCAAAAACGGCACTTTCAATGGCGATGGTTGCCTTGCACAGCTCAGTCTGAGCTGCCAAGTTACAAACGAACACTGCAAAAAAGAAAAAGAAAAAACAGCAATAATAACTATGACATCAAACCACACTTAAAAAAATCTAAAGAAAAAAAAAAAGCAATGTCAAAAAATAGGCTCTTCTTTTTTATTTTTGAAACTTGCCATTGTCCTGACTGTCATCATCCAGGCCGTTGTATAGATCAGATATGGTCTGGACTGTCTTGTAAATCAGACTCAAATCTGAGATCAGTCGATCTGCCAGGCTCTCTTCTGTCCCACTACTGTTGCGCAAACGGGACACTGACTGGCCAATCAGCTCCTTGCAGATGCCTGGAATGGCAGCGTCTCTGTTGCTGGACTGTTTGAGGGTCGGAGGTGTCGGGAGGCCCATCAGCCCTGATTTCAGGAAGGTAAAAATACACAAAGCAGCCTTATGAAACATACTAGGGCTTAAGGCATAACAAAAGCCAAGATCAGGGATGTTTATTTAACAGTAATAACACAAATACTTAGAACCTCGATAACATTTATAAATACAATTAGTGAAAAAATGAGATTTGCCCTTTTTGCCTCTTTACAAAAAACGAGAGCAAGTAAAATATTAAGTACTAAAATGAACAATTAGGATTTTTTTCCCTAACAACTTTTTGTGTCTTTTCACAGTGTAGATACTTCCTTTCATTTGGGTGAGTGGCATACCTGCTGTTTGACAGGAACCGGTGTGGAGGCTCTGAATTGGATGGACTCGAATTTCATAGAGACGTCCTGAGATTCTTTTGCTCTTCAGTAGACTCCTGCTCCTGAAGTCCAGCCAAACACGTTTGTTCTTTTAGTGACTTAGTAGCACAACAGTTCATTTAGACATGTGGTCATTTCTTTTACTAAGGATCTATGGAACTACACAAAACTGTAATTACAGACAGACAGTCATCAGAATTTAGAATAATAATAGAATAATTTTTTCTTAATAAGTCATGTCAGATAATAACTATGGACCACAAAATGACAAATTAGGATTTACCTCGACCTTCTGGACAACAGAGGAAAGAAAGAAATATATAAAAAGTTCTACAGCAGCAAGTTTAGGGGACAAAAACTGACTGAGTTTTGGTTCCCCACAGAAAATGCTTAAGTGCGTGTTAACATTGAACTTTGCTAAAGCTGAAGTTAAAAGAGAAAAAAAAAAAAAACCTTCGCCGAGAAAAGGAGGATGTTGAGGCAGAGGAGGTGGATATATCCTGCTCCCACTCATCGTCAGGGTCATAAAACACATTGTCATCTTTCGAGGTGGAATCTCCCTGCAAGAAGCAAAAAAAAACAACAAAAAATGCCATGTTTCATTTACTTGGGTTAATGAGAACTGGACGTTAAAGAGAAACCGCTTCCAACCATCAGGCATCAAACCACCCATAGCAGACAGAAAAAAAAATTCTAATATCTGGAAAATAATTAGCTACAATGAGCTAATAGAGGTTTCTAATTCTGCAAAAGGAGAAAGTAAAAGGCTTTACAGGTTCAGGTCAATAGAAAACAGGAATTCTCTAGAAATTAGGTTGTGTGGCTCTGAGGGGTAGAAATGCTTGCATTTAAACAGAAAATATTTAAAATTTTCTATTTTACATACAAAAATATTCTAAGTTAAAATAATAAACATGACATCCAGAAACTGTTCTATAGATCATATTCTTAATACAAATAAATTCTCAAGACAAACCAATACATACAACCAAAAATAAAGGAACAATTTTATGTGTTTCATCTCATTAACTTTAGTTAACATTTTAAAAGTGGTCAGATTATGTGAGCAACATTTCTGAAAGTTGAGATGCGATTAACCAGACCTGCTCCAGTTCCCTCATGGCAGCCATGTTATTCTGGAACTTGTCTAGGCTCCAGAAAGTGGAGATTCCCAGTTTTGTGTTTTGAACCTGAACATGGAGACCACCTTGCTGTGTGCTCTCATTGGCAGAGCTTTCATGCCTAAAACAAACAAACAAACAAAAAAAAGATGTACGCCTGTTTTCAAAGGTCACTGAGTATTGGTTTGCAACAAGTGGCCTATAGGTTATGGAGCCTGTTAGAAATTAGTTATAAGAGAAGCCAAAAATGCAGGAAATTTTTTGTACAATTTTTTAGTTCATTATTTATTTAACGTGTGTAGTAAAAGACCAGATATGAAATGCATCAAATCTCATCTTTCCTACCTGCTGAAGACAGTGTGTTTCTTCAGTTTAGCACTAATTTTATTGGCTTCTTCGATCATCAAGGACAGCTTCATAGAATCCCATGGTGGGGGGGCTGCAGCGCAGAAAGGAACCATTAACAATCTTTCCACTCAACATTTGTCACAAATAACATTTGCTTTTGTAGACCTTCATATTATATTGTAAGTATTCATCACCCATTTAAAAGGACAGTAAATTAGTCAAACTCTGTGACTCAGATGAGAAACAAACTGTGAATCAGACATGTCTGCTATTAATGAGCTTTGTGGCAACACCCGTTTAGCCTGGGTCTCATAAGGAGACAGAATAAAGTATAAACACTAAAACTGCTTAAAAGTGGATAAGAAAAGCTAACAACCAGTTTTGAAAAAAGAAAAAAAAATGAAAGAAAATGATCACCATTTCGGGGAGTTCGGTTTTCTCTTTGAGCTCTTCTGTTCTGCATTTCTTCCAGCTCTTTGGTGATCTTCTTCTTCTCCGCCTCCAGGGCTTCAACTATCTTAGCTTGACATACTCTTTGTTCTTCCATAGCCTACAGTGAATGTAAACAGTTAAAAAAAATCCTCCTCAGGACTTAGTATTTGTCTTACATGTAAGTTCTAACATGTGAAGCATTTCTTCTTCTCTGACCTGGGCTTCCATATGAAGACGAAGCCGTTTCCTCTGTGTGTCCACTTCCTGCTCCAGCTCCATCTTGGCCATCTTCAGCTTTGCCATCTCACTGACCACTCTCTTCTGATCCAACTGTTCCTGCTGCTTTCTCTCAATTTCTTCATTCTACAGGAATGAAAAAAAATATTTGATACTTTCTAAATTAAGTCCTGGTCTTCAAACAGATTTTTTAATAAAAATACACAATTAGTTTTCCTTTTTACCCATGGTAAATGCAAATAAACAACTAGCAACAGCAAATTAAGAAATACATTTAAGAAAAGGCGTCTGTGACAGACATGAATTGGTTTATTTTAATAAACAGAAGTAATAGGCAGGGGTATTAGCCAAATTTACCAGCTCTTTCTCCAGGGCCTGAATCCTCTCCTCATACAGAGCTTTCTGGTTAAACAGCTCTTTCTGAGCTACCTCTTTTGCCATTTGGATCCCTTGAATCATCTCCTCCTTTGCTTTTAAATGAGCTTCTTCGATTTCAGCCTCAAGCCTAAAACAAACAAAACAAAATACTTCACAGCAAACTATTTTAAAATTTGTATTTGTACCAGTAGTTGTGAATAGAAAACATTGAAATGTAGCCATTTAGAAGTAGTATAACCAATAATAATCATTTCAAATATATTTAGGACTTACTTTGCCCTTTGGGCAGCTAGGAGCTCATTTTTGGCAAATTCAAAGTCTTTATGACCGTCCCCTGCATCGGTCCAACATGACACCCGCTTGCCAGACTGCACTTCTGCTGGATGGTTAAAGCGGAAGTAATGGTCCCCTCCCAGAATGACCCTGTCACCCTGATGGAAAGAGCATCAAAGATGAAGGAGGAATAATCGTCTCACAATGCTTTTACTCATGCTGATGAGATAAGGAGAACGTTTTTCAACTCACATGGTGTAGTACAGTTGATTCTGTTATGAGATTCCCATTAACAAAGGTCTTTGCGTTCCTCATGGGAGTGATGCTGACAGTGTTGTGTATGTTGGATATAATACTGGAAAAATAAATCATTAGAAAAATATTTATAGTACAGTTTTGCTTTACACTGAAAAAATAAGTTTCAACTTGAAGCCAATATGTCAGTTACATTGGTTAAAACTTTCTGTGACTAAAAGAAATGTTCATATTTTTTTAACAACTTAATAATGAATATTTAAATGTTTTCTTGCAATAAAGTAATAGGGCCACCATAAAAAAATAATGCACAATTGCAGGAATATAAAGTCATACAATTACGAGAAAAAAGTTCAAATTAAATGAAAACAAAGTTGTAAAATTATTAGGTGAAAAAGTCAACATTTTCTGAGAACAATTTATTATCTCAAAATTTGTAATTTCACAAGGGAAACGTCGTGCTTTTTCAAAAATAAAGTTATTAATTTATGAAAATAAAGTTGTACATTTCCAAAAAGAAGAGTTAAGGAGATTCTTAAGATTTTTGAGCAGTGCGATGTCCATCCGGTTTTTCTGAATTGCCTACAACACAAACTAAATTGGTAATGTTCATCTATCTTTGTTGAGACCTTTTAAAAGCTAAATGTAATGTTTTATTTTTCAAAAAGACTGATTTTTTTTTAGTTAAGTATACAACTTTTTGAAGCATAAATTTTCAACTTTATCCTTATAAGTCTTTTTTCCCCCTAATTTTAGGACTTATTCTCATAAAATATTTACTTTTCTCTCAATTCTATGACTTTATTTTCATACTTTACCATTTTCCTTCTTTTATGGTGGACCTAATACTGCGTCATAATTTCTTAGTTAACAACCTGCCACAATATTACAAAATAGGAAACATATCAAATGCAATCCTCAGTACTGTATCAGATTATTACCAGTGTTGGTCAGCGATGAGGGTTCCAGTGAGCTGAATATCATGGCTGGAGTCCGGTCTGAGTTTGCCCACGGTGGTCTGTCCCTCTTTAATCATGTACAGAAGCATTTCGGACAGCTGAGGATCCTCATTCAGGTTCACCAGGTTGGGAAGACGGTTGTCCACTTTGAAAGTCACGCCTGCTTTCTAATTGGACACATTCAACACGATTCTACTGTAATCAGAGCTCCTTTAACAGAAACTGCTCTTCCTCATGCTGTTTAATTTAAGCATGTTAAACAAAGCATGTCAATGTTTTCCTCAATGCAGGGCTCCAGACTAACATTTTTCACTAGGAGCACTGTGGCCCCTAACTGAAAATTTTAGGGGCACAACCAGAAAATTTAGGGGCGCATACCGTAAACCAACATGCTAACCAAATCTACTAATTTCCCCTGTATTAGTAATAAATACTTTAATAATAGATGCAGAAATTACAATGAGCTGTTTCAAATTCAGTGTCACATGTTATCCTGCACTTTTGAAGATGCAACAACAGGTAAACTGACAGAACCATCACTGTCATGACAGTACAAATAGTAAAGAAAACGGATGGAAATTCATCTTTGTGACACCACATATGTGCAGCCAATTGCACAGTAAGCGTGTTTGAGATCACCCAGGTGAACTCAACGCTGCGCAGATCACCTGGTGTGTGACATATATTTTTGTTTTTGCTCCAACATCAACTGTCAATCATCACAAAAATATCGCGAGAAAGGGGTGGGAGCAAGGGGCAAACCTACCCGGACACAGCTGGAAACTGAACTGACTGAAAGCTGCCCTACAGACTACAAAACAATGCATTATGGGACATGTGTCCTGATGGTTTTTGTAGTTGAGTGATCAATTAAAATAATTTAAAATACCAATTCATTAAAAAAAGGCTACATACATTACAAAACATTAAAATAATCATAAAATATATAATAACACAGATCACACTAAGGGGGAGAGGAATATTAAAACTAAATTTAATGTTAAGGACAACTCCAACTTAACCTTCCTCCGGTTCTGTGTGACCCAGAGAAAAGTTCAGCATGGACTGCATGTATTTAGAAAATTACGAGCGAATAGATACGTTCTAAAAAGGAAAGTAAGGAACACCTGGGGGCTGTCAGGTGTCCTGCTTTCAAGCCCTGTCATTGTCCCGCCCCCAAGAGTCATTTACCCCAGTGGTCCCCAACCTTTTTGTCACCGTGGACCGGTACAACGCAAGGCACGTTTACCGCGGACCGGGGGGGTGGGGGTGGGGGGGTGCAACGCTAGACACGTATACCGTGGACCGGGGATGGTATTTTCTCTTTAGTAATGATAATAACAATAATGATTATAATTTTCCCCTTGTCAAAGCAACTTTCTAAAGAAGTTTGTTTTTTGCTCATTTTGGTTGTTTGGGTTTAATTTTAGTGGGGTTTATCACCTGATGTTTGGTGTCGCGACTTTGACGTGCGTTAAGTGTGACAGATGTAACAAAGTGAATCCGCTCACTTTTCAAAATAAAACGTTTTTGTCGGAAAAAAAAAACAATAAAATGGAAATTATTTTTTCTTTCTGTGCGTCCCGGTGCAAAAATTTCCCGCGGCCTGGAACCGCTCCGCGGCCCGGTGCCAAGTGTCCCGCGGCCCGGTATCGGTCCGCGGCCCGGTGGTTGGGGACCACTGATTTACCCCACTGTGATTGGTTGGTCAGCTCCGTGCAGACAATGAAAAAGTGTCATTCATTAAAACTGGCGGGCTGCAGTAACATTAAACTTCCACATTAAGGCGGGGGCTGCAAAATATCATCTTGGAGACCGCAAATAGCCCGCAGGCCGCGAGTTTGAGACCCCTGCTGTAGTTCTGTCACTGGTACACTAGCCGCAGGTCAGAAGAATGAATCAATAGTTCACTTACTCATAGCTCAGACGCACATGTCAGGTTGTGAGGATATTTGTCTCCGTTTCCTTCCCACAGGTGTTAACGCGCGCTCGATGATCTCTAGGCCCCTCCCCCTCCACACATTTTAACCACTTACAGCTGCTTTCCCCATTCTTCTCACACGCAGTGAACGCCTCACAGACGGGCATCACGCAAGTGTGTGCTCGCGTTTCATGAGTATGTGCGCGAGTGTGTGTGTCTGCCTGCGTGCGTGTGCGCTCGCGTCACATTGATTATTTGATTGATCATTGACGTGCCCCTTCCTCGTTTAATGTATGAAAAATACGTAGGGTGGGGGAGGCAAATTTACTGGTCGCGCATGTGCGACTGGATGTAAAATTCAGTCGCACACTCTCAAATTTTGGTCGCAAAATGCGACCAATTGGTCGCAGTCTGGAGCCCTGCCTCAATGGAGTAGTTCCTTTTAAAACAATTTTTATATAGCAATCTATAGAAATGATATGAAAGGCCATAAAGAAATACCTGCAACTCTTTTGTTTCTTCCCTTTTTCGAATTTCCGCCTCCTCAAATTTCTTTCTCCATGCTCTGCAAAAATGGAAAATTGCAACCAAAATAACTTGCATGCAAAATGTTTTTTTGATCAGCTAAGAATTTAAACTTTATCCACCAAATTTAAATCCTTAGAAACATTGTTTTTTTTTTACAATAAATAATTATAAAATGTGAGGAAGTGAATCAGACCGATTGGCCTCAGCCATTTCTCTCTCTTGCTGACAGAGTTTGTTCTTCAGCGTGGCTATCTCCTGCTGGAACAGTCTGGCCCTTTCGGGTTCAACTCCTTTGGAGCTCGTCTGGGCTGCTCTGAGTTTCTCCACCTCAGCCTTTAGCTCTGAAAAAAAATTTAAAAAACAGTTTGTTCAAACTCATCCAGCCCAAAAAGGATAGGAGTGGGTTTAAGCAAAACCAACAGAAAATCATAAAATCTACAGATGTTTTGAAAAGAGGTCCCCTCAAATGGTTTTTAACAGAAATATTGGTTTTTGTCAGTAAAAAGCACCAATTTCTTGTTAATATAATAAATACAATTTAAATATTGTCTTGGTTTAAAAGCTAAATCTCTCGCTGAAAGCTAATGTAAAACAAAATCAAGGACAAGAGCTCCCCCTAGTGCTAAAATGTTAAACAGCAGCACATTCCTAAATTAAACACTTTAATACCATTACATTTAAACTGGAATAAATCTGTTCATATATTTACAGCTAAAAAGATGTGATTACGTATAATGAAAAAAAAGAAAATGAGCACCATCAAAGGAATAAAATTCCTTCATCCTAAATCTGCAAATTGAAAGCTGAATGGAACAAAACATAAAATAAGAATAGAAAAAAAAACAAAATAAAAACAATTCCTTAAAGCCAAACCTTTTGTAGCCAACAAACAACTTTTTTTGTTAGAATTTAGGTAGATAATTATAAAAAAAAAAAAATAAAAAGCCCCAGAATGACTAAGCTTTTGTTAAAAACACATTTTAACTAAACGTTTTCACAGAACGCTTGGTTTTCTTTATAAAAACGGTTGCTTTTTTTTTCATAATGTGAATAGAAATTTTGGGGGGTTTGCAGTCCTACCTCTGATGAGTTTGGCACTGGTGTCCTCATTGACTTTGGCTATGTTGATGATGGTGCGAGCTTGCTGGGCGTATCGCAGCGTACTCAGACTCTCCTCCACATTACTGCCAGCTGGGCTCAGCGTAGCAATCATCGCCGTCTTTGAGTTACCACCGAGGCTTTCCTTTAACAGCCTAAAGAAAGAAAACATTGGAATCTAATATTTGCATGAACAAATGTCTTTGGATTTTGCCATTAATTGGTTTCTTCAATATATATTTAATATCTATTAAACTACTTTTTTTGGAGGAAAAACAAAAACTAAATATACATTGCATTAAGTTGGCTTGTTTAGCCCTAAAGCTATTAAAAAGTGGGGGATCTCTAGAATGTTTATGTAAGGTCTACTTTATCTTACCATGTAAGGACAGACTCTCTGTATGGTATGAAGACCTTTTTCCTGGTCAGCATCTGCTCAGATAAAGCCGAGATGACCTTTCCGAGTGTTAACAGCGATTTGTTGATGCTAGCTCCTTCCTACAAGACAAACAACGGATTTTAAAGCACCTTTGTTTTGCTGAAATTAACGTATAAATTATCTTTACAGTGCTCTTTGTAACCAGAAATTCATACTGCAGAACAAACTTCAAGACCCACTCTGAGGAAAAAAATTGTTTTTGGTGTTTTTGACATGTTCTTTTGGCATTTTTTTACAAGAATATTTATATATGTAAAGAAAACTGCATTTCTGAGCATTTCTTTTATTCAAATCATTAAAAAAGATCATATTTGTGGTGTGTGGGCCAAAGGTTCCCTGCTCCGCTCCATTCTGATGCATCCACTTGGAGAAAAACAGATCCATGTTCGTCTTTGTTTTTTAAGTCTTAGCTGGAATCTGGCTCAAAACTATACGGCTGGATAGCTCCAATTGCTCGCCATTTTTGTAGCACCCCTAATGTAAGGTTGGGGGTGTGAGGGGCTGTAAGCTACTGGGTGTGTAAACAGAGACCTCTCAGCCACATACCCGCAGTCTGTCTCCACTAGTCTGAGCCGAGTTACAACGCTCGCTGCCCGCCAGATCAACCAAGTTGATCCTGCTGGTGATGCTGTGGTCGTGCTCCTCTCCCTCCACACTCTCAGTCTAAAACACACGAAGAAACATGGCTTAAAAAAATAAAAACTATCCAGAACAAATGTCAATTGATTAAAAGCAAACGGATCACACCTTGGTCTGGGTCATAACCAATGTGAAGACAGAGTGAGATCTGGAGCTCTTGTCATTCATGCCTGTAGCTGCTGTAGCTCTTTGCTTGTTACCCAACTCCAACCAGCCCTAAAAGAGATTCCAGCAGATTGTTAATTATTCTAAATAAAACTAATGACAACTCAGACATTGAACTTAATAGCAAAAAGTAGTCACAGCCTACCTTGATGTCACCAAAAGAGCTCACCACATTGCTGAGGAGGAAATAATAAAATGAGCAATTCTGCAAACGTAGTGATTCTATTAGACTCTTCTGACTGTAAAAAGTGATTTTGCAGAAATAAAAAATGATTTGCTTACGCAGAGAGATCAGCAACATAAGGGCCATGAACTGGATGCTCCCTCACCCTGAGCTATGAAGACCAATAACGAAAGATTCATGTTTATGATTTTTTTCTTTTTTTAAGCTTAGATTGCTATTGTAAATGTAATTTATTGTTTCTTCCTAGGCAGGACTCCCTTAAAAAAGAGATTTTGAATCTCAATGGGAAGTTTTCTGGGTAAATAAACGTTAAATGGGAAAAAAAAATAACAGGCTAAATTCATTTATCTGCAAAGAAAGGGCATAGGAAATTTCAACAGTTTATTTGTCAGTTCTACTAAATGCTAAATTATGTGTTAACAGAAAAAAATGCAATAATTCTTTGAAATAATTTGTAGATGGAAGAAATGCAGAGTTGCATTTCTTAGTATTTCAGTCACACTACTCACAGGCATCTTCCTCTGATTCGGTTCCTCCCTGGTCACCAACAGGTCATGGATTTTTTCATTATATACTTCAAAGTAACTCATCTCTACATGATATTTCACCTTCAAGAATAACAAACAAAAAAAGTGAAAACTCTACATGTAGGAAGGATCCAATCAGGAGAACAAACTGTTCATAAGTCAAAGTCTTTATGGTTCAAGTGTTTATGCACACCTACACAAAACTCAAGACAGAGATGTTTCCAATGCCTTTGCATAATATGACATAATTACCTCTGCATTTTCTAAGGACGCCAATTTAGAAAAAAGGTCTTGACAAAATCGAGGTGTAACTCCGGCCTCCCCCTCAAAGCCCATCATGCTGTAAAAAAAAAAACAAAAAAACAACAACAACAATTCAAAGTTTGGCATTGCAGGCTGAAAAAAAAAGCAGATTTTACATTCTGAGTGGGGCAAAACGTACGTATATGATTTGCCAGAACCAGTCTGACCGTAGGCAAAAAGGCAAGTGTTAAATCCTTCAAAGGCCCTCAGGAGCAGAGGTTTAGCCAGTGTTTCATACACTGTCTGTTGGCTGGCAAACGCAGGATCGCTGTCGTCCACAGAGCAGAAAGAGAAGTCGTATGTGAAAGAAAAGCTCTGTCTGGAGTCAGGATGCTGGACCAGAGTATCTTGGCCACTTGTGAAGATGACCTGCAATGCCTTCTCTGCCTTCTCCCTACAAACCAGAGCAGAAACTGTTAGATATTGCAACTTAAATATTTAATGTATAGCATGCAACCCATGAATGTATGGTTTTTGAGGATAAAGATTGCATCACAAACCTGGGACTGAAGGGGCGGATCCGCACGGCCACAGTGACAGCACTGTTCTCCATCTTGAAGGATTCCTGCTGTCTGACAGCCTCGGTGGGATGCGACAGCTGCTCGGTGGCAGCGGTGGATGTTCTCTTCACATCCCCTTTTCTTTCTGAGATGGAGGTCTTTTTCTCCTGAGCCATAGAGCAGCTTTTCGCATGACCTCCTGAGATCTTGCAGACCCGAGGATCTGGCCTGGTGACCTCTGTTTGTTGTTGTGTTCTCGGTTTGGGCCTTTCCAAGCTTGCAGATTTGACAGCCACAACCTTTGGAACTTCTTTACACGCTAGCCTTTCAAACACGTCTCTTTTGGCAGCAATTTTCGAAAATTGAGTCTTTCTGTTGGGAGTTTTAAAGATCTGAGACTGGTCTTCAGATGCAGTAGAGGTAAAAGAGGTCTTACTGCGCACAGAGCTCAGACTGGACGTTTCTGTCAACTTGCTCTTAGAATCAGTTTCTTTCAAGCTGGTAGACCTGAATAGAACAGGAGTCCTCCCGTTTGACTCGCTGAGAGCTTTAGGTGTTGGCTGCCGGACGCTGACCCTAGTTTTATCCATCGAGGGCGTTCTGGTCCTGCGCTGCAGAGTCAGCCTCTTCTCCGGAGCTGGAGTGCTGCTGTTCTTGCTGCTTTCTAGCATGGTTTTCTCTGCCGGCTCAGCCCTACTTTTTCTCCTTGACCTCCTCTGCAAAGTCAGTCTCCCTCGGTTGGGGGTCTGCTGGCTGCTACCACTTTTTGACAGCGCATGGTGGGTAACATAGGACCTGGTCGCCTGACGGCTCTTTTCAGACGACTTCCTCCGGTCTGCGCACACCGATACCGATTCTGAGCTGGAGTTCTCGCTTAGAGACGGGTCTGTTGCCGGCTTTTGCTCACCCTGCCGCTCTCTTCCCAAAGTCCTGGGTGTTGACGCCGACAGCAGGTGGTCATAATAAGCCGTGTGCTTCCTCGTCTGTACGCTAAACAACGACATTGTGCTCAGGTACAAAAAATAAAAATAATCAAACGCTCACCCTATTAGCTTGCCAACGATCATTGTACGGTTTTCCTACAGTATACAGGAAAGTTTCCATCCAAATCTCCCCAAAAAAAGCTACTCCGAAACGTATTTGGACTTTAGTTAAATAAAAAAAAAAGTGGGTATAAATATATCGAATACAACGTTAGCTAGAACGACCGCTTTTGTTTATTATTGTTCCAACCTCGCTTTCTTCCGCCTTTGCCCGCTTCAATTTCAAATGGGTTACATCCTTCGTCGTTGATTGGATGAATTCTGTAACGTCATCACGCCCATTGCTTACGTTTAACATTTGCAGCATAAAAACGAACGCTAGATGGCAGCACAAATAACATCTTGTTTTTCAGGATATAACACTGACAAATCGTTGTTTTTTACGTGTATATATAGACAGAGAGAGAGATGGATTTAACTGTGGAACTGTATAGTTATCATAATAAAACATTTAAATGTATATCAAAACATGACCTCAGATTTGTTGAAATACAGTGTCCTTTTTCTTTTTTTCCCCCAAAATGATTTTTGACATTGAATCATTTTATTTTCAAAAAATAAAAATAAAAAAAACCAACTGAAATGTAAATAATAAATAAACAACCTAAATGCAGGATTGACTTGAATCAGCTATTTCTTGCTACGATGGTGTTTCTTTATGATGTCAAGGAGGTTGTTCTTGGTGACCAGGGTATCCTCAGGTCCCAGTGTGGATTTTTGTCTTTCCCTCCTTTGCTGCTCATGGAGGTAAGGTGAGTTTAAAAGCTGAGGAGGCAGAATGGATCCAGTGGGTTTGACTCTGTTCACCACTCCCAAGAACAGCCTTTTGTTGTTGTTGTTGAGAAAGGTGATGGCCGTTCCCCTGTTTCCAAGCCTCCCTGCTCGACCAACCTGGATGAAAGAAAATAGAGATGTGGCAAAATCCACCAAAAGATAACACATAGAAAAAAGTAGAATAGAAATAACTACGCAACCAAATTCTAAACCCAAGTACCATTGTATGTGTAAGGGATAACGCTCAATGAGGTGTCCATTATCAGACGTGGAGGTGTAAACCAGTTGCTTCCACGAAGTCCTTTATTTTTGATAACCTTATTGGGAATTATTCTGCTTATACCATGGGTCACTTATGAAAGAAAGAATTTTAAATAAATTATTAGCTGATTTTTATCATTATTGGTACTTTTTTCCCAAGAAGCTGACTATTTGATTTGTGGTGTGACGTGTTGTCATGGTACATATGAGGACTAACCAGCGAAGGAAAATGGTTTTATGATAAACGCCAATGTTAAGTGTTACAAAGCATAATTGCAGAAGTAAAGATCCCCTCTTACTGCTTGTTTTTGCCCAGATGATGAAGCAAAATTTAGTTTTGAAGAAGCAAAGTTCCCAAGTTGGTTCCTAGATCACTTATATTGCAGGAAATATCCACCATTAACTCTGATCATTAAACGTGTATCAACAAAAACTTTCTTTCATTAATAATACAATTATTTATAAACGCATATTCACTCTGTATTCAGTAAAGCAATAAGGCAAGCAAGACAGAAAGATGGGCATAAACCGCGTAAAAACATTCAAGCCATTTGACAGGAACTTCTTTAGGTCTCCATTATCACTTTTTAGGAGACACCCTGCAGCCAATCAGAATCGAGTATTCACCCCGACCATGTTATGAGTCATCTGTCTTGGGTTACTGAGTATTGGAAATATTGCAAAGTTGCCATAGAAATAAGCAATGTTTTGAGCGGTTTCACTAACCTGGTGGACGTACTCATCCATCGTGTTGGGCATGTCAAAGTTCACCACCAGTCTGACATTGACGAGGTCCAGCCCTCTGCCTAAAACACCTGTACTGATCACAACCTCATATTCCCCATCCAGAAGACCCTGAGGAAACAGAGAAAGTCTTCATCGGGGACAAGGGATGTTTTGATAAAACTGTCTGGGATGTAATTTATGAAGCAAGCATTGTCAAGATATTCCTTCAAACTATGTCCATATTTTAAATGTTATAATGAATATAAAAAACTTTCAAATTCAGCAGATCTATGACTCAATTTACTCCTACAGTTATTTTGGAAAGCCAATTTACTTCAGATCTATTTTTTCATGTCTAAATAAATAAACATTTACTTCCTCGCTGCTTCTTTAACATAAATGCAGACAATGTTTTAAATATATCTTTGTGTTGGTTTTTTAGTGTTTGTTTTGTGTTTTTTGCAAACCCTGTTCATGAACATTTCGAAACCATGTTTTTAAAAAAAAATGAACTGCATTAAAACAACTTCCCAGTCATTGGTTACAACAGTGATGTGCTCCACAAACTCTTCCTTTTTGCCTCAGACATCCCTAACAGCTTAATTTCAAGACATAACCATAACATTGTTTTTGTTTTCTAGCAATCATGAATTAAGAAGCAACACTGAAATCTGGATATTGATTCACCTGTCAACCGCTGATCCAACTTACCTTGAGAATGCGGTTGCGTTCCCACTGCTTCTTGTCTGAGTGGATCGCCACGGTGGTGAGACCCGTCACCTTGGAGACCGCCTCGCATAGCAGATCTGCTCCCGCTTTACATTCAACAAACACCACTACTGGGGGCTGGTACAGTTTGCTATCCTGGAAAGTCCAGAAAATATGAAATATTAATCTCTTTAATAACACAGATAAAAACAGCTTCAAACAGCTTGCCACAGCAACAATGCAGGTTCTTAAGTTTTACTGTTTTCATGTTTCTGCTTTTTCCAAAAATAAAGTTTTTGACCCACTTGCGTCTACTTTTTTAAGAAGTGACCTTAGACTTTCTAATGACTAATAACAGCAATACTGTGTAATATGTATAAAACATGTCTGTAACAACAAACTAAAAAAGTCACTGCTTTTTTAACACCTTTGTTTTTAACCAATATTCATTCTTTGCCTTTAAGAAACTTTTCTGGTCATTATTGAAGTCATTAAAGCAAGTCTAAAGCCCCAGACTTCCCCTAGATGGGCTCTAAAAAGTGTCTAAAATTAGTGTGCGAGGTCGCCAATCAATATACTTCAGGAATTTCTATTTTCAAAACATGGTTAAAAAAAAAAGAAAAAAAGCTGCCACGTGTGCACACCGATGCTGAAATCTTTCTTTTTCCCTTTAAAAAATGTGCTTAGTAGATACAGAAGACAGCATAAAGGAAAATGTTAAATAACGCCTCCAAAACTTGACACGTCCTATTTAAATGTATAACTTACATTGAGTATCTCAAACAGCTTCTTCTTTTTGGAAGGTTCTTCCACCCAAAGAAGGATCTGCTTAATGTTGGCACATGGCTGGTTCTTCTCGCCAATAGCGATGCGTACCGGGTCTCGGACCAGCCGAGCAGCTAGCTCCTCCGTCCCTGTTGGGATGGTGGCTGACGTCAGCAGAGTCTGATGGTCCTCAGGGACTTGCTCCAGAACCTCAAGGACCTGGTGCTGGAAGCCCATCTTTAACATGCTGTCGACCTACACAGCACCGCAAAACAGAAGGTGTTCTACATGTGCATTCACTGCTTTAGCATGAAGAAAGGTTTACTGAAATGACTGTGATATTAGAAGACATATTTCCATCATATTCCAATCATAACGTTTAACGCTGAAAGCCTTTCACGTCTCAGATCTGCAACATTCATTTAAAAAGGCCATACCTCATCAACAACCACAACCTTCACTTTGTCAAGTTGCAGCACTTTCTGCTTCAGGATGTCAATCAGTCTTCCAGGTGTAGCTATGACAATCTAAAGGAGATCAATTTAAAAAATCATATTGGTGTTAAAAAATAGGATTACTAATTCAAATGAAGCTACCCTCTGTTAGCGGGTAATGAACCAAAATGATGGCTGTACTTTGATGCTGCTCTTGAGGCGGTGGAGCTGTGGGGGGAGTGGCATGCCACCCACAAGCAGCGCCGTTCTCATGTTGGGGAGTCCAATCACAAGCTCCTTGGCCTGCCTTTCAATTTGAATGGCCAGCTCTCTGGTGGGAGTCAGGATCAGAGCTACAGGGCTGCACAAACCATCAGCTGGTTTCTGAAAATCCAAAGGAAAATAAATAAATACATTTTCCTTTTAGCAAGATTCCATGTAAAGATGTTTTTTGACAATTTGCTTCTAATCTAGGTCTAGCAAACAATTTCATTAATTTTCTGACAATACCAAAACGAGCCACTGTCATTTTACCAAAGCGCCCAAAGATGGAGAAAGTTTTTTTTTATACTAGACTGTAAACTCACACTAGTCTCAAATATAACATATAAGAATGATTTTCTTACCCACATTTTGTGGGGTTTATTTTAGTTCTTTAAAAAAAATGGAACTCTTCTGCTATTTACGAACTCTTCTGTTCATAATTGTATTACTGTCTGAAGTTTTTACCTTACACATGACAATCTCATTTTGCACCAATAATCATTTTGCACCAAATTTCTTGTATCTTTTATTCTTTTTACTTAAATTGTATTTGCCTTACTGTCCAGTTTTCACCTTCTATGTGCTCCTTCTATTACTGTGATGTCTAAAAGCAACGTATTTTGGTTTGGTGTTGTAACCCTGATGCTATGCACAAATAACAAATAAAGAATCTGAATCAATATACATTACCTCCATGGCCCTTACTATTACAGGCAGTAAGAAGGCTACAGTTTTTCCAGATCCAGTGTCCGCGCTGGCAATCACATCCCTGCCTGTGAGACCAATCGGCACCATCTGCATCTGGATCGGCGTGGGTGCCTCATAACCAGCCTTTTTCAGGTTATTACTTAGCGTCAAAGGAAAAGCACAATGTTCAAATTCAAGTATAGGTTTCCTGACATCTTCCCCCTGGGTTTCAATGCCAAGCTCCTGTTTTATTCGTTGGACCTGCTCATCTGTCAGATCTGATATAAACAGATCTTCCTTGTAGGAATAGAAGACTTCTTTTCCAGCATCAGCTCCAGTTTTCAAAGTTTTCAACCCCTTTTGATTAAGCTGATCAGACTTTCCATCCAGGTTAATGTCTTTTCCAGTAAATGCCTCCGCCCCGGTCCCAAATCCCATCTTCGTTAAATGTTTGGCTTTGCACTCAAGACTGCAAACGTCATTATCAGTGGCATCACATATGTACTCCCCATAGCGACCACACATCACACAGACCGGTTCTCCTGGCTCAGGCCATCGCTGGCTCTTTTTGAAGGATTTCACTGGTTCCTCCTCTTCATCTGATGAGGACTTGTGTCTCTCTACCAAATGTGCAGGCTCCTCTACTTTTTCTACTGTTTCAACGGGTGTTTTCTTTTCTTCCTCTTGTTGCACATGTGCCTCTGACTTACTGGAGTTACTGGACTCTGGACAGACCTTGTTTTTTTTACTCAAACTTGGGCCAGGTCCCTGGGCAGGTCTTTTCACCTTCAGAGCTCTTGGCATGAACATTTTTTAAACAAATCTAAAATAAATAATCAAGAAAACAGACAAGAAAACAATGGTCAGGCTTGGCTTGAAAGGTGGAATCCTAAAACGAAATAATACGTTAATATGTAGCGTAACTTTCACAAATCCTCTATAGTCATTGATAACATTTACAACATCGTACATAAGGTCACATTTGTTCAAATTTTGTGTGGTTGTTTTAATTATGTCTATTTCTGGTAAATATCTTAGCTATTTATCTACAAAAAAAAAACATAACATACCGCCTCGCGTCACTTTCCAACACCACAAAACAAACCTGGGCACATACTTATGACCTAACAGTCGCTTTGCATGATGGGAACTGTAGTTTGGTCATCAAACACCCCGTCTTTATCTGTGTAATCCTTATTGTCTATGGTTTAATCGTCATTGTAAATGTTTTGTGCAGTTTACATACAATACAAACGGTAAGGATCTGGGGCTGCCTGTGGCATTTAAGCAACAAATAGCTGCACTTTTTAAAATATGTGTCCGTTCGCTAATTGTAATCATGCAGACTTAATTTTATGTCACATTCAAATGTCAAGTAAGTTAAAAACATAGTATGGCCATAATATTCAATAAGTTGATGTTCCCCCCAAAAATGATATAATACTGTCAGAACAAACGACATAGTGCTAAACTGTGGTTTGCGTTTCCTGTTGATTTAGTCGGTTACCGTACTTCAAGTTACAACGGCCTAAAATATACACTGAAAAGAAAGAAAGTTTCACACATTTAAAACGTAGACAGATAGATGAACCTGAAGCGGCTGAGCAATGATTTTTCCATCAAGTTTTTGTTAAAAGTTAGTCGTTTCGTTCATAATGGCAATAACCTTTTCGCGTTTCGCAAACCTCGTTTGGAGAAATGCTAAATACAAAGAAATAGCAAAACGTCCGACAAGACCCGAATGCACCTTGACGCATGCTCACTCGGCAACAAAGGTGCAGGGCTGGAGATCGAGTGCGGCAGCAAGACAACTGCATCTCTCAGCTCTTCATGGGAGAAACGAGGGGAGGGAATGGTAAAAGGTATCGGTTATTTTCGGGGAGGGTGAAATAGGTATTTAGGAAACAAGCCATACGCGGTCAAAGTATCGAAAAATGGACGGATTTCTAGAGTTAGTCCAGTCGAAAATCAGTTGTTTTCTTTAAAATCCTGGAAAACCTGGCCAAGTCCGACGGACATTGACCGCAACTGGTAGAAGAATGGATGAAAAACACCAGGTCTAGCGGTCCTTATCGAATAAAACAAAGAAAACAGCGTCCAGGACAACATTTTATGACTGAAAGCTCAGGTGAAAAACCACCGGGAAGGCTTCTCCTCTCTCCAGTTTCCAAGCTTTTATTGTCTTCCACGGAGACCTACTGTCAGTGGGATGCTTGCGTCTCGTGCCGCCTTGTAGGGTTTAGCTGAGAAATATGGGCGAAGTTCAGGAAGACAACGGTGTGAAGAAGATATTCAATGCGCCATCCATTCAATCTTTTGAGTACTATGACTTCTCCAGAGCCAAAATCTGCTCCAGCCTGACATGGCTTGTGGCTAAAGCCTATGGGACAGGTAAGGTCAGACTGAAAGCATGTCAACCAATATTTGACAATTTTATCTATTTATACATGGGGCTTGCTCCACTTTTTAGACAAACTGTTGCAGCATAAGGTTAACATGCATGTATGTTTTGTCTTAATGATTCTGTATGCTTACAAAATGATGCTAAGTCAAAAATAGAGCTTGTTTTTTTTTTGTGTGGAAGAAGCACTGCTGCATAAACAGAAGAGGGTTTTTTGAAACGACTATCTATCTAAAGTAACTTGCTATAGTATTTTTCATGTTTAAAGAAACACTGTACATTTAAAAATACATATTTAAATTGTATTCCCCCAAAGGCAGATTAAGTCAATTCAATTAAAGAATGAGATGGAGAAAATAAACCCAAAGCCTTTTTGACAGATGTTCAATGGATGACAAGACCTTTAATTAATACCAGTAAGCCCCCCCCCCCCCACACTCATGGTACATTTATTTTAGAAATTGCAATAATTTGGACAGAGAAGAGTGCATCTGGTCTGAAACAACCCACCCAGTTTAGTTTGTTTGTCCATTCCTGCTGTTTATAATATAATAGCAAACAAGACATCCTTTGCTCTTCTGTGTTGTATTTTCAATTAGGACTGAATGAAATGGGCTGATTCCAAAAATACAGTCTTCCCATTGGGAGTGGGAGGGAGGGAGTGAGCAGGCCCCTCTGCAGATCCCAGCCTACGCTGCTCCCATTACTCCAAATGCATCTTCTCCCATTACAATAGTGCAGACACGTATCCAGAATATAAATCCAAATCCATGGAAAATGCTAGTTGCACAGCAGATGTCCTCCTGACGGAAAATGTTAATGCAGAACCCGTTTACTGTTCATAAAACAAGCTCAGATGGTAATTGTTTTGACTTGAAGCTGGCTTGTTTAATAAAGTGTAACAAACAGGGAAAAGTAATCATGTGGAATTCGGTTCAAAACCCACTTGGTAAGTCAAGTGCAGATAACATCTGCTGGCTGTTGGTGAATGTGAAAGATATTTGCACAGGTTTGATTTGTCAAGGAAAGAATATTGATATGTAAAGATGAAAAACTTGACTACAATTTCTTCACAGTATGTGGGAAAACATAATTGTTTCACCTATGTATGTGTGTGTGTGTTGGGTTTATGTACACTAACACTGTAATTACAGAGGAAACATACTGGTCAAGCTGTCCATACTGTTACTGGTCAGTTTAGGCCTTTGATTGACATTGTGTATCAGCAGATAGGCAGTGGTATTGATCAAATCTTAGCCTGTGTCATTAAATTCCTTATGTCTTCTGTGTCCAATTGTGTAAACACACAGTTCAATGATTAGAGTTTCGATCTATTCATCTGGTGCTAACTCAAAACTGTATGGCTGGATAGCTCCAATATTGCCCGCCGTTTTTGTTGCACCGGAAATGTTAGCTTCTGGGTTGTAAGGAGCTGTGAGCAAGGTGGAGAGAGTGTAATGGATGATGGGGTGGGGGGTGGGGGTGGGGGGGGGTGTCTTACTCCTGGTCAACAGTCCTGCCCAAAATTCAGGCAAATTCCTAATGAACTGCTGCCGCACAGCAGAAACTATGTCCTAAAAAGCAGCCCAGTTTTTTTTATTTTGGCTAAAAACAATATTATAGGAAAAGGACCACTGGGAACGCTTTTACAATAGATCAAAGATGATCACAATGAGACTTTTTTTTTTCTTGCTGTGTTGTGTTTGTGTAATTACAGAAGAAACACGCTGATGATGCTATGTGTATTTGTCTTCTACACTGACAGAGTAAATCTTAAGATATCCAAACTGTTTCTGGTCATTCAGAAGCTACGCACACACCAGGCATTTGACGTGCATTCAATAGCGTGTGTGTAGCCCATGGTGTTCACGAGCAGGCAGGGACTTCTTCTTCTTCTGTTTCTGTTGTTTACTAGCACATGCCCGCCAACTACAGTTGGGAGAGGCTTGGTATGAAATGTCAAAACAGTGCAAACTTCTCAAAGCTCGCTCCAGGCTTTTTCTTTCACAGCTTGCTTCCAATAAATTAAAGACTTGGTGTCAAAGAATTCCAGCCAGGCACAAAATGCAATTATTCATTTCTCCTCCATGATCAATTTTATACAATTTTGGCCCTTCCTGTGACATTGTGTGTCGGAGGATGGGCAACACCATTGATAAAATCTCAACCTGCATCACTCAATTTCTTATATTTTCCTGTGTAAACGCACCGTTCAATGATTCAAGTTCCGATCTATTTATCCGATGCTGACTTTCTGTGGATCCTTAAGTGTGTGCAGATATTTCCACTCTGAGACAGGATCTATAACCAGTCAACTTCGATCCTAATGTTTCATTTGTTTTAGGCTTAGCCCAATTTGGAAAGGAAAACTCAAAATCCAGTACAGTTTCATTATGTTTAGCAAACACTAGAACGACAAACGCGGTCCAAAAGCAATAAAACATAGTGGGCTAAAATCAATCGCAGAGCGTCCTGGAGCAGTGGGCTTCCCTGAGTTGATAAACGCACACGCTCACATGAAGACCCCCTTTGATGAGGCAGGCTGTGAGAGGGATGCTCCCAGGGTGCTGGAAGCTGCAGCGATAGAAACTAGATGAATTGATCGGGTTCTGTACCTCCTGCAGTTGCTATAGCAACGGTGAGGTCTAGTCACACACGTTCATTCGAGCATACTTTCAAATGGTACGAATGAAAAGTGGTTATTTTAAATTATGAGCATTATCAGCGACAGCTGGCTCCGTCTAATGTAGTCCAATTATGCTGAGGGCATATTCCAGTGTCTCGTTTTTGATAAGGCATAATAAGGATTCAGTATTTTTTTAAAAAGACATTTAGACATTTTTTAAAAAATCTTTAAAAAAGAAAAGAAAATAGCATATTTTAAAAATATTATATCATATTTTTATTGAATTTAAATGTAACATACTCTTTTTATTCCAAACCGTTGTCTATAGTTGAAGTTGTGCTCCAAACCAGGTCTATGTCTTCTTCATTTTATAGACAGCATCCCTGCAGACTTGAAGAACCCTTTCTACACTGACCAGTATGAACAAGAGCATCTGAAACCTCCGGTGGCCAGCCTCCTGCTCTCTGCAGATCTCTACTGCAGGGCGGGCAGCCTCATCCTGAGGAATGATGCTGCCAAGCCGCTGCTGGGTCATGACGCCGTCATCCAAGCGCTGGCTCAGCGGGGCCTCTATGTCACCGACCAGGACAGACTGGTCACTGAGAGGGACCTACGAAAGAGGCCTCTGCAAATGGTGAGAAACCTTTTGTTTGGTCCTAGTTTTAAGCCATTTTAAGGCTCCCTGCTTTAAATGACAGTCACTGCAGCAGAATCTTCTGACACGTCTTTGTCACATAGATTGTGATTGTTTTTTTGTTTTTTTTTGCACTGAGTCATGCCTTCACACAAACACTTTCCTCCTGCTGTGATTGTATGTAATGTTTTTTAATCTGTAATTGCACAGGTTAAGGTACAAAGATTCAGAAACTAGAAGTTGCACATTTACATAAACATTCTTACAAAAAATGAAGTCTTCATTATTGTGACAATGATTTTATTGAGCTGTAATTATTTTACATGTATGAATTATGAAAACAAAGTAAGCCAATAATATATTGCACATTTTTTACAACTTTTTTAGCTTTGCACTCTGACAGTCACTTACTGTGTTGCGTTTTTGTGTTCTGCATAAGAGTACAATGTAAAGCGCACATCTAAACTACCAAGATTTGTAGTTTGGCGTCTCAGTCTGTCTCTTGGTAAACGGCCTAATGGATTACTGTTAGTTTACTCATTATTTTGGGGCAAAAACACAATAGGAGGCGTTAGTGCTTCAGTGAATAGCAATTGAGAAGCCATTAACACCCAGTAGGCCTGCAGTCTGTTTGTACATCCATGCTGGTTTTAATTCGTCTTCTATGTAAATTCAGACGTTATTTAAGTTTTGTGGGTTTGGCATTTAAAAAAACATCATTTGTCAAGAGGTTTGTGTTTCTGTATGGCTTCACTTCTTTGCCTGCTGTGACTGTCTGTAGGATTCAATTTTTTATTATTCTTTTAATTTGTGACTAAGAGCTAAAAGAAAAAAGGATTAACATTCTTCTCCAACATTCGTACGGTTTAGAAGAGTGATTGTGTGCTTTTCTGTATGGGACAGAATTTTTTTTAGTGGAAGAGAATGTAAAACTGTTAGGAACTTATAGGGTGACACCTTTGCACAGCATTATACTGCTGAGAACGCACTTAAAACTGTTAAGTCATCCCTATTTAATAAAATATATGCAAAGATTTATTAACATAAGAATACTTCAAGGTATTTGCTGCAAAAGTGAGATCTGTTGTTGTTATATTGAGTTGCTATTTTGAAAGGCCTGATCTGTTGCAACTAATAATTCCCTTTCAAAGCTCTGTTTGAAGATGTGGGAGGTCTTGGTAAACTGGCTTAACACATGCAGCAAACTGATCATTGTGATAAAAAATGATAAAACAGGTTTCTTTTATTGTAAAATGACCGTAAGTGTAGAGTCATGATATTTAAGGCAATTACGTTTTGATGAATTTGTTCTAACATGTTTTGCAGCACATCTATTTCTTGGAGCTTGGCAAAAGCAAGGCCAGTTTTTTTTTATACTTTAAAGGCAGTTTTGCAAACAAGGTTGAAACTAGATTTTTCACACATGAGCACAATGATGGCAGACCTTAATAAATCTCCTATAATATGAATGACTTTCTACATTTTCAGAGTTTTTTTTAGGGGTGTAACAATTAATCAAGTATTCGATTTATATTCCTACAATTCAACCAGATTGATCAGTTCCAGGCAAGTTGTTAATAGAATTGTCCTACACCAATAGAAAATCGCTTCAAAATGAAATACATTGATTATATTGTTATTGGAAAATACCATTTGGATTGAGGCATGATAGGTTTATTTTACTGTAACGTTAAAACAACCAAGTGCATCACAGCCGACAACACACGTGTGATGACAGTCATCCTTCCAGTCCAATGTGTGGAAACACTTTGAATTTAGCAAAGACGTGTGACCAAACAGTGTGGTAGAATGTTCTAATAATGTTCTGTTTGGATTATTTTGATGTGGAAAAACAGCAGTGGGCTGGACTTTAGAAAACTAAAATGTGAATGGATTTGTCATTAATTCTTATTTACATGTTTGTTTTTTACACATATTTATTTATTTTCTTGTAAGAAATAGAAGGAATCTGGAAAACGTCACCTGCACTGTTCAGCACCAGGTATTTCTATTTGAGTCTCACTGGTTGAAGTTTTGGCTAAAGATGTCCTGGATGGATCTTAGGTCAGCGAATCGGATCGTTCAAAATGAACCAATATCTACTACGAAACATATTAGCAACCACAAATCATGATATAAATCGAATTGTTGTTAAAATGCATTGTTCCACCCCTTTTATCTCTTATTACAAAAAGCACAAAAGCAAGACAAAATGTATTTCTATTTCAAAGTAAGAAGGCTATCTCAACACTAAAAGGAGGATTTTAGACTTTAGTAAAGAGACAAAGCTCCAACCTACCAGCAGTGAGAACTGTTAACAGCACTGAATCCTTTTTCTTGCACAACTTTATGTAAGGAGGTCAAATTTTCGGAATAAGCAACCAGAGATGTTGTTCAAGACTCCACTAGTGGATCAGTCAGCAGAAGTGTCAGATCGGTGTATGTCTGGCATAACTCGGAAATGCATATGCTGACATTTTCACTGGGTTGCCAGTTTCACTTGCCCCGCAGTCCTTCTTTCATGCACCCCCCATCTCTCTTTTTTTTGTCATCTTCTGCCCTCTCATCCCTCTGTCTGCTGCCATGTGGCTGCTTCCTGCACGTGAAGATGCAGAATCCACATTGCAGTTACCGCCAGCTCTTCCGCCCACACACATGTTCTGTATCACAGGTTCTCTCATCCACCTGAAAGGCTTGCAACGAATAAAGGCGATACACAGATGTGGGTGGGAAGTCTGAAATAATGACTCCAACATTACAAATCACACCAAGCAAGCGCTGCTTCAAGGGCAGGAATTAGTGAAACCGGTTCTGATTTTTGTCAAGACTCTAGTTTTAGCTGTTTCTGTTCTTGTGCTATGATTATTATAAAAACCAAACACAGTATCTTGTTTCTTGATTCAAAAAGGTGGTACTGAAGTAAAAGTACTTGATTCGTTACTTGAATATGGTTCAAGTTTGGTTTGTGTTTGGTCAAAGCAATGGTGGAGTGTGCCAGGTTATTTTAGAAAACCTTTTAGATTTGATCAACGGCTGCGGCTTTCATTAAATCTGCAGCAAAAATAAGCAGATATCAAATGTCCATATCTCCAGTCCAAAAGCTCTTATTTAGCTTTCAGAAAAAGGTCTTTAACCTTAAAATACCGTATTAGACTCAAATTCTTTACAAAGCAATAAAGCTCCTGTTTTTTTAATTACCGGTAGCTGCATTTCTGTTAAAACCATCAAAATGTGCAATTTTGGATCTGATGAAAGAATTAGATGAAACACCTACACATAGTATGCAACTTTTCAATCCCAGTGCCCTGGTTTATAGTAACAATGTGCAATACTTCATATCAATTCACAACTACCACAGAGTACACTTCTCCCTGTTATCCTTCCTGGCTTTTGCTGCTCATAAACCCCAATGGGCAGGCACTTGGTTTCCATGGTTGCACTCCAATAATATGTGCGTTAAAGGAGTGGGTGGTGCCTGCATATGTCGTGTGTGCACTGCATTTTCTTCATGCTCTCGTTTGCATCAAGTGTGAGCATCTTCAGGCTCTGATGGAGAGAATACAAAGAAGGTTGGATGCATGCAGCCTGTTTAGGGCTTAAACAATTATCCACAGAGCTGACATGAGTGTTAAACAGAAAGCAATACCCTTCAGCAATAATATGAGCTCAGACGTGCTGAGGCAGCAAAACCAAAGAAGAGTCCAGTCAGCCACAGCAAAGTTGCAGTCAGTTTGCAGTGCAAAGACAACTCTTACCCACTTGCATTATAAAAATGTGGAGGAACCTTGTGTATGGTCATCTTGTAGCCTGATAGCAGCATCTGGCTGTTATACTTTGCACTTGAGTGTATTTTAGTTGATATTAAGATGTAAAGGGCATAAACTTTATCCATATATATGATATGTTACCTTTAGCACACTAAAGAACAGTTATTTATGAAATATTTGTTCTTTTTCTAGCCCTTTTTCCTACCCGGAAGTAGGACGACTTGATCTCGGAGGCTCCGCCTTTCATTCCGTGTGGGTGTCGCCCATTTCATGACGTCAACCTAAAGCAACCTCAACAGCGTGTCTGCTTTTCACCCGCGAAAAACAAACAACATCCGAACTTCTGCAATGATGGATTTGCTTATTGTGCAAATAAATGAAGGCGTTTTGCCGATCACTACTAGCTCTGTGGAGAAAGTGTTCATGTGTGTGTTAGCCTGGGGCTGGCTGGCAGCACAGACTCTTCCTGGAAGGAGCCGTTCCCCACTATGTGACGTCACAGTGTGAGAACCCACTCGTTTTTGTAGGTTGGGAGGGGCTGGTGCTTAGAGCACAGGGTTTTAGAGGAATACTCAGAAATACGTGAACGGATCAAAATACACTTAAAAGCTCGAAATTTTTATTTTACATGATATAGGCCTATTTTGGTTCCTAAATGTTTTCACTTAGAAGAGAAGCAAAACAATACAATTAAATTCACTTAGGGCCAACTTTGGACCCATGACCTATATCTCCACTCTCAACATTTCTTTTCTTTTTTCCAAAACATAACTAAGTATCTAACAAGACACAAAACGGGGAACAGCGGATGCATTATTAGAGAGGGAGGGAAGTAAAACAAAAAAAGGGGGGTGGGTGCGTGGTCAGGGGTATATTCATCTTCATTATAAATACAAGTCAGACATGTTCATTACTTCCATTTGTTGCAAGTGATTAACACAGAATATTCATTGTGACCATATCTTCAAAAATGTGGGCAATTGTATCCAAAGTAAACAGGTTAGTCTTTCCATCTGGCAGATTTCATTTACAATGTCTATCCAATTGTCCAAGCTGGGATAAGCCAGTGTCTAGTCACTGCTTTTTTACCAGCGGTTATTAGTATTCTGAATAAATTTTCATTGGTAGGTGAAAGTTGTGTTTACAGATGGAGGATGGGAAGGGGTGTGGGCTTTCTCCCCATCAAGGGTCCCACCCACAATTCTGGTGAATTTCCAATGAACTCCTGCCGCTCGACAGAAACTATGTTTTTTTCATTTAGGCTAAAAACCACATTATCACAATTATTAGACCACTGGGAATAATTGGAGATCCAAAGATGATTGGGGTTGGACTTTAAAGAGGATTTCCTCTGTCAAGTAAAGCACTTTTTCTCTGCATACTGTTCCTTTATTAAAATGTGTGTGCAATATTTTTACTTGTAATCCATTTAAACAGCACTACTTTAGTTTATTGAAAGCCAATTTGTCCCCACGAGAAGGTAGAATTTTGTTTTCAAAAGGAAGCTGCATATGGCTACAGCCTCGGTAGAAAAGGAGAATGCTTCCAATCTAATGAATCAAAGGGCAATCACTTTTCTGTTAAAGAACAAGCGCTGAGTTTACTATTAAAGACAGTAAAATGATTATTTTGGTTGTTTGGCAAACATCCTTTTGGTTTAATTTAATAAAGTTTTTTTTTTTTTTTTTTATCTTTTTCCATAGTCGTTTTTACTGTGTGCATTCTCAGATAGGAACAGATGTTCCACTTTGAATAAGCAATGTTAGCTCCTTTATTCAGAATGAGTGGTATTAGTTGAGTCACATTAGTCTGATTAAACTCTTTCAAATATTCTTTACAATTCAAAGCAGAGATTTGTGACTAATGTTTTTTTAGTCTGCAGTGGATTACAGCCCCATAATGCAACAGTAATGAATTCAAATTCAAAAATGCACATCCGATCCTGCCTTATCTCTGCTCTAACTACATACTCTGTGACTAAACACAAGCTCTAACCAAGTTACACCATCTGACAAAAACAAGAAAACTGTCCAACACTTGAACTCTTTTTGGAGCCACTTTAGCTTTGGTCATAGCACATATTCATTTCAGCACCTGTAATCCAGTTTTACTGATCTCAGTCAATATTTCTGATGTCATTTTTTACTTTACCTAAATAGTTCATCCTACACTTTTGGTCAGCGAAGCATGATAAAAGGCATCTAATTGTTGACACTTCAAGCGTCAACAGCTCAAAACAAGTTAACCGGCGTTAGGCCTGCACAATATACCGCAAATTCATCGTTATCGCAAAATCAAGCTGTGCAATATCCATATCGCAAAAGTCAGCAAAAATTGCAATAAATGGTTACCTTAAATGTGCTAAAACAATCTTATGGCAGCTTGAAGCATTTAACTAATCAAATAAATCCCTTTAAGCATTTGACCACTTGGATGGACCCTTTCACGTTGTTGACCAATCAGATGAGCTCTTTTATGTTAGATGTTTGCCTCCTACGTCAACAATGGTCATTTGGAGTATCATTTTTAAACTGTTGCAATGAAATGGAAATTATGTATTTGGTTGTTTTGCTATTTGTTTATATAACGCAAATTATATCGTTATCGCAACATTGATCACTCATATCGCACGTTTTGCTCATATCATGCAGCCCTAACCGCTGTATATATTTTTGTTCAATGCTTTACAGAATGGTATTCTACTTTGCAACTTTATGTGATTCCTCACAACTGTTTTTTTTTTTTGTTTGATGAAAAAGAAAACCGCTAAACATAAGCCTCCTTACTTGTTATGCAAGATTAGATTGGAATAAGAAAGTTAAAATTCTGTAAGATTGTTAAAAATAAAATAAAGCGCTTATTTTTAAAAGGAACAACAAAATTTATTAAGCAATACAGTTGAATAATATTTAGATCTGTACCAGACTTTGCTCCAACTTCCTCTACTTCTTTTTTTTTTCTCTGTTCAAAGAATAGACAGTGTGGCTTACTTAATACCCTGCCACGCTAAATATAAGAATGCAGGTGGCAGTTCCACACAGGATCTAACACAACTACATTTTCAATTCCCAAAATGCCAACTGCAAGGTCTCCTATCAGATTGAAAAAAAAGAAAAGGATTTAAAGTAGTAAACATTCCCTGCCTGTATCCTAACATCTACCTAACAATTAAGGAAACCTCAAAGCTTGATTCCAAAAGCTCTTTGTGGTTAGGATCTTTGCCACCAACACTCGCAGAAACTCTGTACTTCTTCAAGGACACAATCTGTTTTAGTGTTTACAGCTTTATAGAGATAATACAGTTGTTCTATAATTGTCATTTATAAAAGTTTACTGGTGTATCCATAGGAACAGTTAAAAACTTTCGGAACCTTCAAAGGTCAAGAGAGGAAAACAGCTAAGTGAATTTTCATGTCCAGCTGAGTTGGCGTGAGTTTACCTGAAGCCAGATGCATTCAGTTTGTCATCTGCTGCAGCATTAGACCTGAACTTTAAGATTCTTAACGGTAAGAGCAGGCAGCATTTTAATATTACATGACCCTCTGATCTAAAATTATACCACCTGTCTGTTACCTGTGTCATGCAAACTGCAGGGGACTCAATGTGGGAGAAACAGAATGATCTCCTGCTTCCATCTGTCTTTTCCGTTCCTTTATTGGTTTGTTTTTAAGGCATTTGCAGATAATTAGTTGTGTTTATTGCACACCTATAAGACTTCCCAGATTGTCATGGTAAAAATGTTTATATAAATCATATCTCTGACTAAAAAACTACTATGTCATACATTAAAAATCTTGAAATACATTTACATACAAGAGCTTGGAAGAGTTGACCATTTTTTCCAAAATAAACTTTTTTAATGATTTATTAAAATGTCTGTTTCCTTACCATGACTTTTATATACAATATGCTCAGTCTCTACATTTTCAGAATCAATTACTTTTCCCCCAGAAAGTCATGATGCAGCAGTACAATGAAAACACGATAATGACCTTGAAGACCAATCTTCTTAGAGCTTTAAAAGTCTTCACAAGATTTAGGGACGCAATCAGTTTGGAGGAACGGGCTAAAACTTTGTCTATTGATTACTATTTTGACTGTACTTATGACTGTACATTACACATGAACCTTGTTTATCAAATCCTATTGAATAAAGTTTTTTTTTTTTAAATGTCGCCAGTTGCTGCAATTTTGGAAACATTGAAATCATGTAAAATAAGAGATTTGAATCATTTTTCCGATTGTTAGGCAAATCTGTTTTTGTAAGAGAGGCTGTTACTTTTTCTGGCCATTAGGGCTTTTCTTTTTTTTTTTTTTTTATTAAAGTCCTTGCTTGTCATTTAAACATCCTAGCCCTCACTAAAGCCTCTTGTATATGTCACGTAGGTACTCATGGTCAGCTGATCCTAAATGTGAATGTTACTCACTGCTGAACATTTATGGGTATCAAGTAATGATCGTTGTTTTGTGTCGGTGCACATCATGCGTGAAAGTCCCTTAATCAGTTTATTTCCAGAGTTAGACTTATTAAATCAGACAGTTGTACCTGTTTAGGGCGGTCGTGGTGCAGAGGTTGGCCAGTCAGCCTCTGATCGGAAGGCTCAGTTCCTGCTGGGCCTGCCCATGTGTCGAAGCATCCGTGGGCAAGACGCTGAACCCCACCTTGCTCCTGCTGGTTATAGGTAGCACCAGTGTTCGGCATTAGTGTGAATGTTTGTGTGCATGGCTGAATGGGACTGTAACTGTAAAGCACTTTAAACCTTCGAGGAAGGTAGAAAAGCACTATACTAATAAACGCCATTTAGTATTTGTTTTTTTGGTCACCAAAACCATTTTACTTAGCTTTGATTTATTCTTTTTTTTGTGGCAAAACGATATTTTTCTAACAGCAGTAAATTGTTTAGTTATTTTACAATTTGGGACTTGTTGCCAAACAATGTGCATAATCCTAATGATCACTAAATATTAAGCTTCTGGTCTTGGAATAACTACTTGTGCTCTAAAAATAGTGTGTTGTCTGACAAGATGAAAAGATAATTTAAATTAGGTAAAGACGATTAAAACTTGCTCTTATTTCATCTTAATCTCCAGAAAATATAAAGCAGTATTCTTAAATTACTTTGCAGAATGATGAGAAGAGTGAGAGTAATTTGAGGGTTGCAACAATCTCTTGCCCTTTTTATAAATATGTGCTGAGGGTGGGGGTGGTTATATTTTCCTTTGGAAAAAAAAAATTGTCCAGCTCCAACCATTTTTTGGTAATGATGCAAGGCTGTGGTTTGTTTTCACAGTGTTTGCACAAACTCAATGAAGTGCAGCAGGAAACAACATGGCAGTGTGTTATTAAATGGGATTGGTTTTCCTGCCAGCCCGACAAATTAGAGAAAGTGAAAATTAAACATTACACTAATTCTGTTTAAGAAAGGAAATTGATTTTAGAGTCCCAGATGCTCTGACATTTACCACTCTTACACTTAGAATGATTAAAGTTATTTTTGATGGTGTATTTCACGCTTTTAATTCAGGTATAAGAAGATGTGCAGCCTCCCACAGTGGATGGCCTTTTATGAAGGCAACATTTTCATCTGAAAGAATTCACATTCAGTGATCCATTTTTAGTCATTCTAAAATAAAGGGTACATTCATGTGTTTGCAAGAGATATTACCATGAAAAAAGGACAAATGTAGATGGGAAAAGATGGCATTGGTTTTCCAATGGGTAAACCACAGTGGTGTGTCAGACAAACCCAAGAGTCTTTTGTATTAAGAAATTGTGTTTTTATTCTTTTTGCTTACTTTTTGCATACCTTTCAGTTGTTTGCAAACAAAACTAGATTTTATTATACTAGCAGACCTCACTGACATTGAAGCAATAATAATATATTCAATTTATCTGCCTTAAAGCTTCAAATTTTCTATCATCTCATCTTCATTTTGTCTATTTTCTCTTTTTTTTGTGAAGAGTGCCCACTTGGCAATGATTGACACCCTTATGATGGCGTACACGGTGGAGACGGCGAGTGTGGAGAAGGTGACGGCCTGCATTCGTCAGTATTCATCATACAACCCTGAGGTGGATACGCCGTATGACACGGAGGACGCAGTGACTTCCTGGATTAACACGGTCTGTACTGGGTATATGCATACCAAGTTACACAACTGTAAAAGCTGTAGTTTGAAAACCATACTATTTTATAGTTACATTAACTTTATCTTTTATTTAAATTCTTCCAGAGTCTTTGTAAAGTGTTTGATCATTGTCTTAGCATGCGTTAAACATTGTTCATTAGTAAGATTAAGATAAAATGTTAGACTTATATAAAAACAAAAGAGCTTTATGTCCTCAGGAAGTCAATATCTGGTATTCAGATTGTCCTTTGTTATATACAGCTATGTTACAGATTGCGTTTTTCTTTCCTTGAATGCATGGAAGGAGCTGTTCACATGTAATGTATGCACAGATGGCTGTGGCTCCCCCATACAGTACTACAGAAACCGATCTGTTTTCATTCTCCTTGTTCAAACGCTGGGCTGCTTCCAGCTCAGAGCCTCACACTGCCTCACAGAGCAGACGATGGCTGCTCTGTGAGGAAGGGTGGTCGTGTTGAGCTCCTGGCCACACATATGGTCTTTTGTTGGAATGCATTTCCAAAAATGACCAAAATTCACAGCAGATTTTAGCCACAAAAAACTCAATCTAGTTTATTGGGAGCAAGCAAGTATGTTTTATTTTAATACAGTCAACATAAAATCTATTACTTGGTAAGCTTTAAGCACATTTACTTTATTTTTGATGGTTGTAAAAAAAAAAGGTAAAAGGACAAGTTAATGAGGATGGTGTATTAAAAAATGCCACTTTTGGATTAAAGCTTTTGGAGTAAAAGTACAAATAACGTACTGATTATTTGAATTGGTTAATTTAGCATAGATACCATTTGGCCCTTTTAACTCTTGTTTGCCCCTCTCTTTCAGGTGAATGAATGTCTGAAGGAAGTTGTGGCCCAGGAGCAGAAAAAGGAGACGCAGAGTTTGGAGCCAGCTGGGAGTCCTAGGGTGAGTGTTTTCCTTTTCCTCTCCTCCCTCACCCGTCCGTAGCTCTCCTGATACTGCCATGTTTACATGCCTGAGGGACAGTTTCAAGTAAGACAACTGATATTATTGGTATTTCATTAAAGATTTTCCTATTATACAGGTAATTCCCTTTTAAATATGTATTTATCTCAGAACTGTCATTGTTATATTTGTGACCTGATCCCCTGACAGAACCAAAGCAGCTTTAACTAAACATCGGACTCACCCATCTGAGTTTTGGATTTATTTCAGTGAGTATTTAGTAACTCTTAAAAATGGGGCAATTAGTATGTAATATTTACTCACTTCCTCTGCCCACTTTCTTCACCACAAGGTCTGTTCTATTCCGTCGAGCATGATTTAATCCAGGGTGACCCTTGTTTGGTGTCTGAACCGGTTATATAACAGAATCTGCAATCAGCAGTATTTTCAGCGCTGTAAGACATCCCTGTGTGGGCCTGTCTGTTCATTATTTATGTGGTCTACCCCAAGTAATCTCTGTCTGCATTCTGTTGGGCCTTTATCGTCTATCTCTGATCCACTGAATAACAGCAAAATGGAAATAAATGACAACATATTACCTTATGGTTAAAATCCTATAAATCTCTGAAAAAGGTGTTTATTTGCTCACCTCAGGGTTTAAGCATTCATAAACACTCAGGTTTTTAGTACATGAGCTACATTAATCCTTGATATATAATTAGCATCATATTTTATTGGTATTTGCTGCGCAGATTATCAAAGGTTTGTTCAAAATCAAAACAGTTAAATTACAAAGATTATTTTTGTTCTTGGTATTTGAGTGTTTGACTGAGTTGGCAGCATTTTTACATTTACCAAATTAAGTGATTTATTTATTTTTTTCTTATGGCTTCAAAGAAGAAAATCTTTCCCATTACAGAGAGGTTGGTTGTGTTTGCATTTGAACGACACCTATTGAAAGACACATGGAACCTCATCTGCTCTTTATTCAGTATTACGATATGCACTTGTTTGGCCCTGGGCTGGAACTTTAATGCCATGTCGTTGGAACTCCTGCACAGATCATCATCTGCACAAGAATTATTGTTTTATGTTGCCATCACAACTGCAAATCTTGCTGAAGGCACATCGTGTTCCAGCGTAGACTGCAGTGAAATTCATGGCTGCTGCAGACAAACATTTACCGATAAAAATAGTGTCTGCTTCTAGTTGCAGATCTGATTTGATTCTTTAAAAAGGTGTAGTTTTTGCAATACATTAAACAGATGGCGTATTAGCCATCGAAGGACAACTGTGTAGGTTTAACCACAGATATGGGTGGTATTTGCAGGAAAAATAAAGATAAACACAGCAAAGGGCAGGTTCAGGAATGAGAGGAGGAGACGAATCTAAGTTGTGAAAGGTGAATTTTGATTGATAAGATGAAAAAATAAAGTCACAAGTTGACTAAAGTTTGTTATCTGGGGTTTGTGTAAATGTAAACACTTTGGTGTTTTCTCGCTGTTAAGAGATAGAATCAGCCATGTCCTTCTCAGGAGCTTCATTACTATTTAAATTGTAAACTTGTTTATTCTTAATCATCTGTTCAAATATATTCAGTCTTCACTTCTTCATGTTATATTTAAATTCAAACACCAAAGCTGGTGTTGTCATTAGTAGTACACTGTATCATTTTGCCAATAAACCTGTGGTATACGTGTAGATATTCTTATTTCTTATATTATTGAAATAGTCATCTCAAAATATATGGGTATGAGTCACTTGCACGTGAATTTTTATTGAATCAAAAGACATTACGTGGACCAGTAGTTATTAATTGGTTACTTCAAAAATGAAAGGACATTCCCAGCGTGCTCTGATTTAAAGGTTATTTTGTTTATTAGAAACCTTACAGAACCTTTTGGTTTTTCCAGAACAATTCAGAACAACCATCAGATGAACCATAAAACTTAGCTAAATTCTGATTTGAAAAACTCCAAGGAAAATAGTTTTCTGATGGTTGCTCGGTTCATTTTAGTTTAAAGAATTACAATTAACTTGAGGAGGACTACACATGAGTAAAAAAAAGACCAAAACTTTGAAAGAACTGATAAATATACTCAAGGTTATCAGAGCGGTAAATGTATGTGGCAGAATTCATTTTTTCTACTATATTTTTTTGTGGACTAAAGAGTTTTATGTAATCATAGTATCAAAAATTTTACAAAGAGAAATGTGTTTTCTATGAGCAATCAAAGTTTCACTTTGATGCCTAACATTAAAAACAAACAAGTAGTTTTTGGATTTGGAAAAAGCACAAGTGTACTTTTTCTTTTTTTTTTCTTTTAGACACGAGCAAAATGCCTGTTCCGTTTTTTTAAATAATTTGATTGAAAGTGAAACAAAAGATGTTTAATTAGGTTAAAAGCTCAAAATATTTTTCAGGACATTCAGGAACGTATTTTTAAGGGCACTTTTTGTTTTTTACTACACGATATCAGAGTTTTTGAAACTGTATAAAGTGTCACTGCAGCTGTAATTCAGTCTGCCCACATGCATCTTCATTGTGTTAAAGTACAGTCAGGACTTCTTCTTTCCACTTAAAATAAATCTCTATTTTACATAAAAAACAGAATATTAAGGTTATTGCAGATGAGTGGGATTTTCAATTGCACATAATTTAATTTTTCCCTTTGGTATCACAGTAGTTGTGTCTTTCATTGTAATACTAATCGCATCACTAACTAATCTCACTAACAGGTATTCCTTTGTTCTCTTCTTCCTTCGCTCTTCTGCAGTCTCCAACTAAGTGGTACATGAAGCTTGTGCCTGTAAGTGAACTGATCAATCCTTGTGTTTGTGTGTCCATAGTGACCGTCTCATCACTTTCTTTCCTCTATTACCTCTCATTATCGCATGTGCATCCAAAAGCTGTGACATCACAGGTTTTTTATTTCTGTTTCGATCGAGTTAACACCATCTTTTCTATCCATGTGCTCTTTTTTATGTACAGCAAATCATTGACATGGATCATTTGATTTTCCATCTACGTCATCACAGATGTGCATGAACAGTTGGTGAGCAGAAAGCTGTGTTCAGTACCAAACTCCTTAACTCAGAAACAGGCCTGCTGGCTTAGGCTGATTAAAAATATACATGGAAATTGTTTCATGTTTAAAGAAATTGAGTAGAATTATCAAGAACATGCTAGTAAATAAAAAGAAAGAACATTTCTAATTTAATTCTCTTGTAATTATTTCTTTGAATGTCTCAAGACATACATTTAAACCAAGAACTCTGAAAATAATTAGATTAATGATCAATACATTTAATTTTCTTGAATTTTTCTATAGCAAAGACATCTGGTATAAATACTGCATGAAACTTTTTCATCAAAAATGATTTCTTATGTTTGCTAATGTGAGTTTTCCATGTGGTTACATGGAAATGGGAAATTGCAAAGCAAAAAAAAACATTTCAGATATTAAATGTCTGAGAGAAGCTGGTTCAAATGGTTTTAGCCAACCCTAACTGAGCATTTTTGTCTGACAATGTTAAGAAAATTACTGTTTTGTCTTTTTGTTAATAGTTATAACAGGTTATTAGAAAAAAAATACAGCACACAAAAAAAGAAATGGCACATTTTCAACCGTAAAACACATCTTTAACCAACTTCAATGCTTTTTTTATGTTGCTCTTCAAAGTAACCAGGCTCCTCACTTAATACTTTCACAGATGACTAAACCTTAATGAAACCAAAATATGCTCTCAGTTTTTCCCTTTTTTAATCATTAAAGAACAGATACTGCAGATGTTGGAAAGATATTGCACCATCATAAAAAGATTTTTTTTAAAATTCCAATAGGCTCGCTATAGGAAAGAGCAGGCCTCTACCCAGCCAACTCTATGGATTCCACCAGTGGACAACCTATTGAAAGACACCACAGATGGTTCAGCTCTGGCTGCTCTGATCCACTTTTACTGCCCTCAAGTCCTACCACTACAAGGTGAGGAAACAAATATCAGACAGCTGTGTTGGTCGATGGGAAGCTGAGAGACTATCAGGTGACTTTAGGACAAGTTATGTCATAAGACCTGGAAAATGGCTGCCACCTAAATAAATAAAACTCACATTTATATTGAAGTTTACATTCTAAATGCCTTTCCCGTTTTCTGTTTTTTTTTTTTTTTCTTTTTTTTTCTTCAAAGAAGCACAGTTACAAGGCCTTCTATTTCTGCAGGTTCCCTCTGAAAAATCTGCCGCAATCTCACCAAGCTGCCGATTAATCACATTACAGTATCCCAATGACACACAAACACACTGTGTGTACTTAACTTAAAAAAGTCATTAGGGCACAAGTTTTTACTGTCAACTTTGAAATTGATTGACCTAAAGCACCACCTTCGACTGATCGTTTTGAATTCTCAGACTTTCTAAGACTTTTGTACTTTAAATCAGGTTATCAAAAGAAAACAGTGTTTGTTTTGAAGAAGCCACTATCAAACTGAAAGCTTAGATGAGTGTTGGAACTTTCATTCCGTTGGATCGCCCCAACACCTAATAGCTCTGTGTCCATTCCTTCAGACATCTGCCTGAAGGAGAACATGTCTCTGGCTGATCGACTATATAATCTTCAGCTCATACAAGATTTCTGCAAAGACAACCTGAACAGCTGCTGCCACTTCAGCTTGGAGGACATGCTCTACGCCTCCTCCACTATCAAGGTACACTATTACCTTGTTCCATTACCAAAAAAACGCCAAGAATCTTAAAACCTGAATACATTGATCATGGATTATTTGTGCTTTCTAAATGTTTAATTTGAAATATTGCAGAATAACAGTTATTTAAAACTCTTTTTTAGTGTTTAGGGAATAGTTGATCTGACTTAAAGTGGGATTTGTTTTAATGTGTTGTTTAATTGTACATTCCTGAGGAAAACCCATTTTATTTTTGTCTTAAACTTTTGTGAAAGTTCCCAACAATTCATATTGTCCCTAGTAACCAAAAGATTCTTTATATCTTCATTTAATGTCATCATGTCTGTTTTATCATGTCTTTTATTTTTTCCATAAATCTGTTTTCCTTGTTTGTTTTTTACATCATTTTCTTGGCCAGTTTGTCTTTTGTGGTTCTTGCTGCTTTGTCCTTGAAAGACTCCTGTTTGCTGCATTAAGCTGACTCTGTCCCAGATTTTTATTCTTTGGCAATGAAAACATATATTGGTCACTTGAACATTTCAATTTTCTCGCCTTTGTCTGGAAACCCGCTTTTCCAAATGTTCAGATATTCTTGCTCACATCAAAATATAGCACTCAAAAAGAAGATGAAAAGCATTTCTTTGACATCACTCAACCACAGTAAATGACTGTAGATGTGTTTCCATTACTTCTAAAAGTTTTTTCATTAAAACCCCATGATGGCTGTTAAGAGTCACACAATGAATGAGCAAATAGTTTGAGTTTGAGTTTGATTTTATTTAAGTGTCATGCACTAATGTGCCCAGCCCGCATGGGCTTATATGACACTGGAAGACAAAATACAGAAAAATGGCTATCACAGAAGTACAATAACCCACCAATCAGAGTCTAACAGAGAACGAAGTGTCTATTCTTATTGTCTATGCCTTTGCCACAAAAATTGCCAAACAAAAAATATGTATTTTCAAAAAGCCGATGTAAAATTTGATCTTTAAATAACTCATACACACAAAGTCTGTGTTTTTCATACAAAGGACAAAAAAAAAACAAAAAATGAAATTCATTTATTCAATTATTTGATAAATATGGACCCTTTTTACTTTTTATTTTACTTCATAGCATTACTTTATCATAAAAAAAGATAAATAAATATACAAAAAAAATAATACAACGAATGATTAATCAATTGTTGAAAATTGTCAAATTGATTGACTTTTAATGATATTACTTCACTTGCTCCAAAAAATTGATAAGCTGCTTCCTGAATTTTTCCTAATGTAACATAATTTTGCACATATTTTTAACTTTTAATACTTGACCAAATTTTGCTATGAAAATTCCTGAAACAGTTTTATATCTATTTTACTGATAGTATTATTTTTTAATTATATCAATGACTTTTATAAGTAACATAATCTGCATATATTTTGGATACTTCATTGCCATGTTGATTTTTAAAAGTTATTTACAAAATTTATTACAAAAAAATTTAAATAATTAATCTTTGTCATGTGCTTTATAGATATTGCAAGATTCTTAATTCTGTCTGATAAAAGCTAGGAACCGGATATTGATAAATCATGTAGTAAAAAGGTTACAGTAGAAAATAAACCATTTCAGATCAAATTCAAATCAAATCCTGTACCACTAGCAGCTCACAGACCTCACAAAGTCTTTCCTCCTCAGGAATGCCTTTAAAGCACCCTACTTCCACCTTTACCTCACATATCTCAACATTCTCAAAGCATTAAATAGGACAAACACATTACAAATACTTTTCTTTGTCTGGTTTGCTGTCCTTCACTGCTTCATCCTGTCCATCACTTGTTTTAGCTAAGTGCTGCAGTTTGGTCTGGATGGATGAGCCTGACTTTACCTTAATGTCATCTCAACATGTCTTCATGTGCGGAACAGTGACAGCACAGGGATAATAGAAGTCAGAGAAAGGATAAAACTCTTGATAAATGATCCAAACAGATCTAAGCATTAAACTTCCTGCTTCATTGAGCATTCAGTGTAGTTGTTGTTATAGATGTTGCAAAGAATAAATGTTGTTCAACCCAAAATTCTGCGAAAAGGTTTCAGAAAAACATGAGCCAACATCAGCAGCACCAACTGATGATCTACGGCAAACATTTTTTCATGAATTATGACCTCTTTTTTGACTGATTTTCTCTTGTCCAGCTTATCCAACGTCAGGCTCCATGCTCTCCAGAGCCCACAGGCGCACTAAATGCCGAAAAGCAAATAAAGTTGTGTGAGGCTGCCAGCAGCAGTATTCTGCTGACGCCAGTGTCTAAAGGGATAAAACTGTCCCAGCAGGGCAGAGTTATTGCCTGAGAGAAGTGGTGCAGCCTAAACTGCATACTGAACCCGTTGGATTCAGTCACCTTGACCCAGATTCATGGCGGGCAGACCTGCAGTGCTGAGGCTCGTCACTCTAATGGAGACCCCATTATGCAGAGCAGGGGAGGAGTTGGAGATGAAGAGACAGATTGGACTTAAAACCGTGTGAAACCACTAAAATTCACATCTTGAATGTATTTAGTCCAAGCAGTTTCTGGGCTAGTTCTTCTGTCCGGCGTGATTGGGTTTGGATCAGAACAAAACTGAAAGACATTTCTAACATAAAAGAAGGATATTGATTCACACAAATCAAAGTAATTCATGCATGGAACCTGTTATAATTAATAAAAAACAGTTTCATTAACAGGGAACTAACAGCTGATAAGCATTCAAATTAGGGCTGAGCCTCACTGTAATCTAAAATAATTTGATTCAGAAAAGCAGGATTCAATCCCACTTTAAAATGCAACATTTCAATTAAACTTTTATTCTCTGTCATTTTTATTTGTTTTGTTATAAAAACAAGTGTTCACAGAACTAATCATGTAAAATAAGCAATGGTGGAATTTTAACTACTAAAATATGTATTTCTAACCCCCTAAAAAATAACAGAAAAGCCATTTGTTTGACTGCAAATAATTTTGAAGATTGCTCTAAGATAAGAATCGATTCATAGATCTGATGAATGGATTTCACATTTTATATGTGAAGATGAATTCAATTAATTGATTTTTTTTCACCCAGTCCTAATTGAAATTATTGATGAGTTACCTGTTTTTCCATCACTAAATGCAATTGGTAAGAACAGGACAAAAGGAAACAAGACACACAAGCTTTTTGTGTGTAACTTTGTTGGATCAAAAGTTAAAGTTTCTGTAAGACTTGAAATGCAGGTAAATGAGAATTCAAGGCCTCATATTGAGTTTGCTTCTCATCTAAACAGAATATTATTCCATATGTGAATAGAAATAGTCAAAAAAGGAAGCATTTTGCCTATTTGGTGAAATGTGGCTCACTCCACGTTGTGTTAATTAAGAGACAAAACATTAACCTTTTGGAGCCCCTCCCCCACATAACACATTTGGTACTTAAAGCCTTTTTTGTCTTAATGGACATACGCTAGTAAATCAGGTTAACGTCCACCTATGTAATGCCTTTCCGTCTAGTTAATTTACAGCACATCATCTGTCAATTTAAGAGGGAGGAAAAAAATGTTTACCATATTGTCTTTGTTCAAACTCTACAAATATCATGCATAGATGCTCCAACATGGTCAGGCTGATTGAGTGGTCTTTGCAGATTGGAGTGGAGCTTTGTTGCTGGCTGCTAAATTTGCTGTAGATCCTTTAATCAACCTTCTGGCCCAGTAATCGTTGACCTTAATGCCCTTTGAATGCTCAGTGTGTGGTCTAGCCTTTTTTCTTCCAGATAGGATTAGGGTCCTTATGAGTGACCTGTGTGATGCTTTTTTTTTTTTTTTTTTTTAAATTAAAGCAACACATTTGGCTGTTCATTCGAGTTCATTCACCATCCCTCTGGATGCACATACAGCATGGGGGCTTCTGCAGACGGGATTATCCCCGACTGCTGCTTCAAATCTGAGCTCTGTTCTTCTAATCACCAGTCAGACTCCTCTAGCCATTACAAGTCCCTCATTTGACTTCAGAAACAGGCAAATCTGAAAATGCTGCAGACCTGGATTCCTCAAGGATGCAGCTCTGACAGAAATGTGATGCTTTCTCATGGGTGAAAAAACAATAACAGTAAACAAGTAAACAGACTGGGCTGTAAGGAAATATTTGACCTCTATGGCCTTATTTTTTTCTTCAACTTTTGAGGATTTCTTCACATCCTGAGCTCATCTAAAGGTAACTAGCAGGTTGATTTTTGGTTGCTTGAGACTTAAATTTGTAAAAAGTTTGGATGTTTTCACCTTAAGAGTTAAAAGTGTGTGTAAAGTAAATATATGACCTGCGGTTTTTTCTTGAACTCCTCGATAACAATCTGTTCTTTTCTTTGCACACCCTCACAAAACAAAGGCAGCTGTATACACTAGCATGTGGGCAAAAAAATGGCCTCCAAAAAAGAAAATGTTGCTGTGAAAACAGAGCGGTGGCACTGGTGCTAAATGCCTTCCAGTGTTACTTCTCGTGCTCCAGTTTGAAGAGTTAAAGGGTGAATGTTAGACGCATGAGTGCTAGGTGGTGCAGAAATGTTGCCGATGATGCAAATCAAGTGTCCCTGTTGCCGAACATGCACCACTGGCTTTGTGTGGCGCTGTAAATGGAGGGCAGGTAGAGGGTGTGTTTCCTCAAGGTCATTCCTGCTTTGCTGCATTCATTTTGCTCTAAAGCTGTGTTGAGAGGAAAACAGCTGCCGATCACTAAAAAACAATCCAATCATACTTTGAATTTTAAATGCAATAAGAAGGAATTCATTTGTTTAAACTAAATTATTTATTAGTTGTTTCTAGATAAAACATCATTTGCATAGTTATCCTGAGGATTTTATCATTGTTTTCTAGTTTTACTAAATTAAGAGCTACATCAAAAACATTGGATATTTAGAATTATTGTTTGTACAATTTTTTTTAAGTGTGAATGTTTATGTTACTCCTGGGGAGTGATAGTGAGTTTATCCATGTAAGCAGAAGATGATGCTAATAAAAAAAAACATAATATTTGCATCTTTTGTCAATTCTTTGTAATTCTGCTGTTCTTTAAGTAAGTAAATCTTTATTCATATAGCACTTTTCTCAGAGAGCGACTCAAAAAGTGCTTCACAATGTTTAAACAATATAAAATCAAAGGTGAGACCCAAATAAACACACACAGGCATAGGGATGGGTAGCGTGCCCCCCGGTATTGAACAAGCCCCGGGGCAACATTCTTCAAGACTGCAGTATCCGTAAGATCTGACCTCAACAGTTCTGCTATCTGTACTAGAGAAGTTTAATTTTTTTGTGTGTCCCACAAGATATAAAATAGAGCTGTGACAGTGTGGGACTTTTGATCACCGCGGAAGCAGCAGGAGTCGCAGTGTCGGGACTCTTGCGACCCCCCCCCCCCTTCACACACAAAATCGTCGTGCACTCAAGAACGCAGCTTGTAATTGAAATGAATACAATGGAAATTCCCCCCAGAAGCCCTTGAAGTTTGAACACAGAACTCGCAGAAAAAGTACATTATTAACGCAGATGATTGTGTTTACTATAGTTCAAATCTCGCACCATATGCAGAACTTTCACAAAAAAAACTGCTAAAGAATGAAGAACTGTTGGCTTTCTGCAATCTACTTGCATAATCCACCATGTTGCCCTTTGCAACTGCATATATTTTAGAGTGAACCGTTTATTTAATTTGTTTTATATTTACATCATGACAGCTATATGTCAAAACATTTCTGTTTACTTTTCTTTGAATAACTTCTTTTTTCATTTATTTTACTTTTCAAATTGGAAAAATGTATTAAGTAAAATGTTTTGTAAAAAAAAAACAATGTTGTTGCATAATGAGGCAATAAAACACATTATGTTCTTAAATTGTTATTTATTTAATTGTTTTTCGTCCTCAAAAAGTATCGATAAGAGTAACATTAAAATACCGGATCGATAAGCAGTATCAATAAGAGTAGTAGTACCGTTAAAACCTTAACGATACCCATCCCTACACAGGCATATAAGTAAACAAACAAACACACAGAAGTGAACACAAGTGAAAGTCAGCTAAAAGCTCTCCTACATAAATAGTGCCCCATTTTACAAAGAATTTGTCAATTCTTTGTAAAATGGGGCACTAACACTAACCTGTTACAGCTCATCAAAAAGGTATCTGGATGATCATTTTATAAGTATGAAAAATATACAATTTTGTGAGAATTTAGTCGAATGGGTTAGAAAAGGAAAACATCCAAATACTGATATATATTAGCAAATAAACTAAACCTTGTGGTTTAGCCAAGAAATGTACCAGTATATCTGATTTTCTTCCCAAAAGTATTCAAACTGATGTTGAATAAGTGATTTAAAAATGGCATATTTGGCATTTGTTGACATGTTTTGCTTTTACTCTTGTTTTGGTTCTATATCCTAAAGACAGACTTCACTTGAAAACGAATTATGTTTTTTTTTTCCAATACTCATATGTGCTTGTTTACAATTGCTCTGGTTTTGATAGTCGTTTTTTTAGCTCAATACCATCACAAGCTGATTATGCAAAAGAGAAGAAGTGTTTTCTCTGTACATTTAACTCTATGATGGGAAATGTCAACAGTGACACCTGCTAGTGGTATAGAGTCAATACACCTTTTGAAAAACCCTTTCTAAAGGTTTTTAATAACCTGTATGCATCTGAAGCCCCTGTTGACCTGGGATTTAAAACAATTAAGTTAAAAAATTCATCTCTTTTGTTTTTTCCAGAACAACTACCTTGTGTTCCTGGCAGAGCTTTTTTGGTGGTTTGAGGTCGTCACGCCATCTTTTGTGAAGCCAAGAATCATGGACATTGAAGGCAAATGTTAAATTCTTATCAACCAAACCCATTAATATTTAATGTATGATGATGCAGAAGACTACATTGTAAGTTAAAGCTTACTGTTTTATTTATTTGTGTTGTGTCACTTCAGAGCCCTCATCTTTGATCAAAAATTTGCCAGCTGTTTCTAAAGCAACTAAAAGAAGTTTTATGGAGAGGCCTCCAAGTCCTGAAAGACCCAGGTACAGTCAGTTCAGCAGTCGAATATATTATTTTGCACATGTTTAAAACCAAACTGATACACGTGTCATTTTGTATTTTTCAGTTTACCCCTCAGACCACAAACGGGAAACTCAGGTATTATTTTCTCTGTAATTAAATTGTAGTTTCAGGTCAAAATACAAGAGTAAAGACCTTGTCTTTTTGCTTTGTTTGCCTGTCTCATACAGGAGAAATTAAGAGGTCAACCTCAATGTCTTTTGTTGATGGTAATCTTGGCACCTGGCCCAAGGAGAAAAGGCAAGTCATGCTGTTTAGATGCAATATACAGCCCTTAAATAATTATAGAGTTAGTGTTTAAGCAAATTGTGTTATTGCTAAATTTATTTTGATAAACTTTTTGCAGTACTTTTTAACAATAGCAAAACTTTTTGAATAAAAATGTCTTTTCTGTTAAGGTCTGGGCCGTATGGCGTGTCTTTTGACATCCCTTTTGACAGAGGACGACTCTGCTTCCGTTCCTCTTTCCTCACGTGGCATGGTCCGGTCCATCAGCACTGATGATGGTTCTGGTTTTAAGGTTCACCATATGCCCAGAGGAATGAAGCGCAACCTGTCCTTTCAGCCAGTTAACGGTCAGAGTGTTGGCATTGATGAGGAGGGCTGCCCAGACAGCCTAGCAGGCCTACAGCCTATCAGGCAAGAATACCCCAAAGGACATGGAAGAGAATTGGAAAAAGCTCCTTCTGTGGAAGAAGCCCTCCAGATCATCCACAGCCCCAGTAGGCCACCTGTAGAAGGTATCAGTAATGGATTTTTTCTGCACAGTCAGAGCCAGGGAGCTGCTGTTGGTGGCTTGGATCCAGTATCAGAATTGGACTCCAAAGACCCTTTGAGCCCTACAGAAACCACAGAGGTGGACACAGGCATTCATATTAGAACAGAGGACATGTTGGATGAAGATTCCTCTCTGAAAGATTGCTCTGTGAACATGGAGCTAGATGTGGAGACACCAAGCCCAAGTCCAAGCAGTCAGAGCAAATCTCCCTCAGCATTAAAGATGACCAGCTTTGCTGAGCAGAAGATGAGGAAGCTCAGTCCGTCAGCCCAGGATTCAGGCAGAGGCAGCAGCAGCTCCATGAAAACTACTCCAGAAGGCTCAGAGTTTGGCCTTCCACTATCTGTCTCCTGGGCTCCAACCCCTGAGCACAGCCCTATCCATCAACAAGCAGCAACGCCTGCTGCTACACACCCATCACCAACACCAGTCCAGCTTCCCCCCAACGATCCTGCTCAAGTCATGGCTACAGAGATGGTACATCTGAGGATGAGGCTGGAGGAGAAACGTAAAGCCATTGAAGCACAGAAGAAGAAAGTAGAAGCTGCTTTTACAAGACACAGGCAAAAAATGGGTCACTCTGCGTTCCTGAATGTAGTGAAGAGGAAAGGTGATGGGGCTGAAGGAGCAAAAACTGAGGGAGAAGGAAAGTCAGCGAGCACAAGTCCCACCTTTAAATTTGGAAGGAACATGGCAGACAGCCCTGATGGAGCAGAACAAAACAGCAAAGCCTCTTGTTGGCAGAAATCACCAGGTGCAGGTGAAGAACAAAGCCATTCTCATGTAACTGAAGTGGATCTCTCCGAGTACACACGATCAATTGAGAAGCTCAATCATTCTTTAGCCTTCCTCCAGGCCGAAATGCAGCGGCTAGCACACCAACAGGAAGTCATCATGGCCATGAGAGAGCAGCAGCATCAACAAGCGTGGGTCATCCCTCCTTCATATGCCAACCCCTCACCACAGAAACACACTCGAGCCGTCATCAGGTCCTCCGGACCGTCTTCTCCTGCCGACTCACCTCGTTCCACTCATTGCTCTCCAACTAACATCAAGCGCAAATCTGCATCGTTCCACTCACGTAATCCTCGTGCCGCTCGACCAAGCGAGCTCAAGTTGACCCCTTACAACCGAGTTCTAACAGCCCCACAATCTGTCGATAGCATCCCAAGGCTGCGCAGATTTTCTCCCTGCCAGCCGTTAGTAAGCGCATTCATTTACATGGGAGAGAAGCCGGCAGCTGCCAGTCCAGAGACAGTAGCCCCTCATGAGGATCATAGCAAAGAGACAGACTCAGTCTTGTCTCCAGAGACGGAAATGCCACATATTTTTGCTGCCAGTTCCCCACCTAGTTCCCCCAACATGCAGAGAAAAGGAGAACAAACTGAGGTGGATGGAGATGAGCAAACTCAGGAGGGAGAGAATCACAACCTATCCAGCGTCCCTGACATTAAAAAAGATGGCCTCAATGACAGAGTTCAGAACTCATTTATAGAACCCAAACCTACTGTGGAGTTCCCTGAGGTTCTGGCCCTCCCAGTGGTAGAGACCTTTACGGTGACACCCACAGAGATCCCTTCTCAGCCACAACCTTCTAGCCCCGCCAAAAGCTGTGTAACTGAAGTCTCACTCGCAGTCACAGAGCTCCCAGAGGTTCTGACAATGGAGGATGCTTTGGAGGCGGAGCAAGACAGTGTGGAGAGTGTTGATGAAGAGCAGAAGATGTGTCATGGTTTCTTCTTCAAGGTAACTCAAGATGAGATACTCAAAATAAAAGAGGCTTCACTAAAAGTTTTTTTTTTTTTACAGAGACATTTAGTGAGCAGAAAGCATGGAGTCCTTAAGTTGTTGTTTGAGATTGTTGTCAGCCACTGTCTAGGCTTTAATGTAGGTCAGAAAACTGGGGCTTCTGTGAATTATTCAGACACAGCTGGTGAAACGAGGGTTGAAGCTGATGGCTGAGGAAATGAATCTACACATGAATCAAAAATCCATAGAATAAGCCAGCCTGTAGAGAAAGAGGAACCTCCGTTTAAAGGATTCATTTTAATTGAATTCTGGTTTAATTGCATAATTTTTTTTCTACCGAAAAGTCTGACCTCTGCTTAAAAAAAGTTGTATAAATTATTTACATAAATTACATTTGTAAATATTAAAGAGGGTGAGATAATTTAGTAGTCAACTGTAAAAAAGGTAATTTTTTTAGAAGGATATTTCATAAAAACTAAAGAAAAATATCTTGCTCGGTCTTTTAATGTCTCTTAGTTTTACTTCCACAAATATATTACATGCAAAAAATGTACGCTCTTAAAGTGTTACAGAAATATTGATACAAAAAATGGTTTTACAAAGTCTGTATGCACTCAATATTCCTCAAGTTGATGTCTTTTTTTCCTAAGGAGGATGGAAAGGCAGAGGAGAACATGGCACAGAAAAGAGCTGCACTGCTGGAGAAAAGGATGAGAAGAGAAAAAGAGAACCAGCAGAGGAAGATGCAGCTGGAGGCAGAGTTGGAGCAGAAAAAGGAGGAAGCTCGGTATGAACATTGTCTATCATTTCTTTTTAGAAGAAGCTATAAAGATTTTGAATTTGACATATTCTGAAAGTTGTTGACTTACTTTCTGAAAACCCAATATATGTCCGATTTATAAACCATAACCTACATATATGTTCAATCACCCTAAATAAAATTAAAATGATAAATCTTTCTACTTCTAGATAATGGAAAAAGGAAATCCTAAAATTGTTTGAGCTTTTTTTATTGGACCAACTTCCCAAAAAAACACGAAGTGACTGGGCATGAGTTTGTTTTTACACACTCTCTCCATCCCTTAACTTGATCAGACTGAAAGCAGAAGAGGAGCGTGTCAGAAAGGAGGAAGACAAAGCCAGGAAGGAGTTCATCAAGCAGGAATACCTCCGGCGGAAGCAGCTGAAGCTGATGGAGGACATGGACTCCATCATCAAACCTCGAGCAGGTGGTGGAACCAAGCAGAGGCGAAGCCGACCCAAGTCCATGCATCGCGACAGCATTGACTCCCCTAAAACGCCTGCACGAGCTGCCACAGGTAACCATGGAGACGACTCCTGGAAATTCATTCTATCAAGCATAATTGTGTCCTGCTGCTCTGCTCCGCCTCCTAAGAACTTCATTAATGTTCGAATAAAACTGTTCAGCTAAACTAAAAAAACATTAGTGCCATTATAAAATGACAGCTGTAATAATTAATCAGCCATTTAATTAAAATGTTAATCAAACTTTTGAATTTAGAATAAAAACCCCTTCATATAGCAAATATCTGGATGTCTGACGTATATTCCCACCATTTTGCTTTGGATATACAAGTGCAAAAATCAAGTTTCCTAATGTTTTTTTTTTTTGGTCAGGGGGTTTGCAGTCAAATATTTCTCCAGTATACGTTTTACTATCCAGTGTTTGAAGTCATAACAAATTCTCTGTTCAGTCTCCAGTTTGTCTCTAGCGTCCCTCACTCTGGGTGACAGCGATAGTGCTCAGTCTGACAAGAGAGCATCAAGGTGGGACACCTTTCGGATACTTCTGACATTCCGCCCCATTTATTATCGGATATTTTCATATATATACCACTTTGATAATGTTTGGGTATTTTTTGAAAATTTGTGTATTTTATTTATAATGTGTTTTTTTTTTTTTTACTATGAAAATGAGACACTGGCTGAATCTGAATTCTTTCTCTACCCCTACGGCGTCTCCCTACTTCTCCAATTGTAGGGGCATTTGGGGGGGTGGGGTTGTCCGAAATAGTTTACATTTTTTTAAGAGCTAACCCTCGCGGCGGAGGAATACAGAGGGTGTTCCGTGCCGCGCTGTGCCGCGGAGAAGAAGCGCTTTTCTTCACATGGGTGTACTGCTCAGATGCACAGAAGTTTACATTTAAATGTAAATGACCTTTTGTTTTAGCATGACCTATTTAAAGTTATAAAACCAATTCATTCATTCATTCATTCATTTTCTTAACCGTTTTTCCCTTTCGGGGTCACGGGGCTGCCGGAGCCTATCCCGGCCTTTTGTGGGCAAAGGCAGGGGACAACCTGTACAGGTCGCCAGTCTCTCGCAGAGTAGCATATCCTCAATCACACACCCATTTACTCTCACAGTCATACCTATGGTCAATTAAGAGTTGCCAATCAACCTATGAAATAAAACCAATGTTATGTATTTTCTATGCGCGTAACGTAGCTGACCTGCGACTGATGACGTCATCGAGGGGGAGTAACATCCGAACTCGAAGACAGAATTTTTTCCATAATTCTCTGTTTGGGGCTAAATGTAGGAGTAGGGTCAAGCCGTAGGGGAAGAATTCAGATTCGGCCTTTGTGTTTAAAATGATCAAGGATTTTTTTAGTGTAAAAGATCATGGAACCTTGTTTGTGTAGTTAATAATGTATATGTAATATAAGAAACATTCAGCAGCTCTTACACCAATAAGCCGTAAAAAAACAATAATTCTTTGCATCATAAAAACTGCTAAGAAGCTTTGCTTTGTCAGGATGACTCAATTCTAATGTATTTTCCATTGTTATTGCTTTCTTCACCTGTTTCACATCAGAAGTGCTAGTTTAGCCTCTAGCAGTCTCTTCTACTTTTTGAGCTCTCCTAAACTGAGAAGGATGAGGTTAGTTTGGTGGCACTTCATGCTCTCCTGATCCCGATCCTGCACTGCACTTTTAGGGGTTGAGTTAACACTCCAGGCATGGGCAACACATCCTCTTTACCTACTGCAACAGCCTCATAACCGCTTTCCAATTAACTGATCTGAAGCTTTGCTTTCTGCACTTTGCAACCACAAACATTTGTTTCTTTTGGTAATCACGGTTTTCTCTGTAAACTTGCTAATAGATCTCATTCGAGAGCATTTTCCAGACAGCATTTTCAAAACTCTTTATAAAGAAAAAAACAAGCTTCTTTAAGGATTTGTTTCAGGGCCGTATTTTAGACGTATCTTTAGCAAGTGGAGCTGTTAAGTGGAACGAGTTTAAGCATGTGGGCTGTGAAACGCTCTGTAATGAGATTGTCCCTGAAGTTTGGCCAAAAACAGTCAAATAACTTTTACACATGAATTTCAACTCAATTTATTTTTGTTTTTGTCTTTTTTTAATCCTCACTGGATAAAAATTTTAGATGAACCGAATGAACTCCTCAAGTTAACCTCCAATCATCATATTTCCATCCTCCTATTCACTGAAATTTAAAGCTTCTTTTGGCTTTAGTTGCACTTACTGAACTTTTTTTTTTAATTTTTTATGCATGTTTAAGTTTAGTAACTTGAGTGAGTTTTAATTATTCATAAAAAAAAATACATTTTTCTGTATAGAAAGGCAAATAAAGATGTACTGCATGGGATAAAATGTTTTTTTTTAACGGAAACTCACCCAGCTATGCTTCAAAGCATTTCGTTCATTATTATTTCAATGTGAAATAAATTCACTGCCTTGACTAACTAGCACCTCTGCCCTTTCTGCAGTGTGCTTTGCTAACTAAGATCGACTCGAACACAGAACATGTGAGCATAAACTGTTTGTGCTTCAGGCCTGAATCTGCAGACGGCTTCCTGTCCCCAAGTCGCTCCAGCAGCAGGAATGGAGAAAGAGACTGGGAAAATGCCTCCACCACCTCATCTGTTACATCCAATACGGAATATACGGGTGGGTGCAGCCTTTTTTAAGCTTTCAGCCGCTGAGTTTCATATACATTTTGCATTTTGCCATTCTACCTTGCAATTATTTGTTTTAATACATTCGACCACATTGAAAACTCTGGGACATGGTGGCTCACATTCCTTTGGCAAAAAATCTGATTACACTTAAATCTTCATACATGATTTATCAGAAGAGTAAAAATAGAGAGGCGGGTCCTTTTCTGTGGTTGCTACGGCAGCATATTCTGTATTCTGCATTCTGCTTATTTTTTTTTTTTTTGTAGGACCAAAGTTGTACAAGGAGCCAAGTGCCAAATCTAACAAGCACATTATCCAGAATGCTCTGGCTCACTGCTGCCTCGCAGGCAAGGTCAATGAAGGGCAAAAGAACAAGATCCTTGAGGTAAATATGAAGGAAGTCCTTCAGAATTATCAAATTATAAGTCACTTTAGAGACTAATTTGTTCCCTTTTTTTTTTTTTTTTGTAACAGGAAATGGACAAATCCGAGGCCAACAACTTCTTGGTTTTGTTCCGAGATGCAGGTTGCCAGTTCCGTGCTCTCTACACGTACTGCCCCGAAACAGAAGAGATTACCAAACTGACGGGCATCGGGCCCAAGGGCATCACGCGCAAGATGATAGACGGGCTCTACAAGTACAACTCGGACAAGAAGCAGTTCAGTCAAATACCAGCCAAGACCATGTCAGCCAGTGTGGATGCCGTGACCATCCACAACCACCTGTGGCAAACCAAGAAACCAGTCACCCCGAAAAAAGTAGTGCCTGCACCCTCCTAGTCGACCTTGACCCAACAACCGTGACCATCTCCTCAAAAATCTTTTTCAATTTGCACTTCATTGTACATATCCATAAGGAGTCAGACACCTGCAAGCTAGATGTGTGAAAATGTGTCTTTTCTGTGCTACTTTTATTTTCTTCATATCCTGATTCTCCGCCTGTAATCTCTGAATCACAAGACTTTTAAGGAAATCATGAGCATCTGGAATGTATGACACTATTTATTGAAGGGTGATAGAATTATGTGATCATTGAAGCTTTTAGAGATTGTCATAAAAAGCAGTTATTGAAGATATGACGATGGTTTTATTATTTTGATTTTCTCCTTGTTTATTGTGCCAAAAAGCAAGATAGACCGTATGAATGCAGGGATATTTTATTCAGTACACAAATGTTTTGAATTTGTGTTTTCTTGTTAATGTGTATTTTGTTTAGTGTTAAAGGGCCATGCAGTGATTGTAAAGCACACACTTTTGTGTATTTGAAATGATGTTTTTTTTTGTCTTTATGTCTATGGGAATACATCATCATATTTAATCAAGAACATTTTTTTTAAAATGGGGTCTTTAAAGTGTTCCTCAAAGTTCCTGCCCCGTGCTCATAGTGTGCCTCCCTGTACCAATGTGTTGCCCTCCACATTGAGCAATTATTCCTTGCAGTTAAGCTTTTTTTTTGTGCATTCATTACGTAATAGCGTAGGCATTGGGAATTGGAAATGCCATATACGTGTATAGCGCTTTTCTACCTTCCTGGAAGACCATTTACATCACACTCCCATGTACACACTGTTGGCGGCTGCTTTTAGGCTAAATAGCTACAAATTAGTGGTACATCACAGTTAATGTCTTTTTCTTTCTTTTTTTTGTAGTTCAAGTACACAACAAAAAACCTCTGTAAAATGATCTAAAAATCATCTTAAATAAATCTGTTTAGTAGCAAGCAAATTCATTAGATTCCATTTGTTTAAGTTTATTTACTGATTCTCTCTGTTATTTTTAAAGCACCACTGTAAGAATTAACAGGATAAAACATGCAAACCAAAAATACTCAGTTTGCCTTAGATAGTACTGCATTGAAATTGTACTGCTGGAATACTACAAATTTGCAAATCAACATTGTTTTTTTTTTTTTTTTTTTTAATATATATTTTCTTATATGTACAACAAAAATGTGTCAAATATACAACAATCAACTGTCCCTGATTTTGGTTACCTTAATGTTGAACTATGTTTCAACTTAAAACAATTTATATTTTTTTGTATATACGTAAGCTGTAATTGACTTTTTTTTAGTCTATATTGTGGCGAAGAATTTTCAGAAGTATAAAAAGTAGTATTGGCTGTAATTTTAATACTGTTTTAGGGAAAAAGACCAAATATAAGATCAGAAATTTTATGGAATATTACTTTTAAGCATCAATGAGGGCAAAACTATAGATAGGGTTGCACATTTGCACATGTTAAGGTATTCTATGAGCACAAGAGGAATGGCTTTAAGGCTCTGATCAACAAAAACTGTTCTTGATTATTTGTGGTACAGTTACTTTTATGGAGGAATGTTAAAAATCTAAAGGGCCAAAAAAATTGCAAGAATTGCATACAGCTAGTGTTAGTCACACACAACGTGTGTTCTGCTTAACAAAGTCAAGTGATTTCAGCTTTTTAAGACCCTTCTTTAGAAAGTGGTTTCTGTTTGAAGACTACAGGACGTTCCTACTGACCACTGCTTCAAGACCTGTGAGTCTGAGAGTCTAAAAATGGAATACTGTAATACAAACAGGTTTGTGGTTTGCTAAAAAAACAAAAAAACAAAAAGGATTTTCTGAATCCTTTGGAAGTTGTGGATGTTAAAATTAAGTCTTTTTCAGGCAAAAAAATATGAGAGTATTTGAAAAAAGGTAAAGGTATTTTATTGGGAACTTTGAGCTCTGCTAAAATCAAAGATGAACCCGAGTTTGTTTATACGCTAATAAAACAAATGTTTACTTCTTTTTTTATAGTTTAAAAAAAAATCACACTGATCACTTCAAGATAATGCAAGACAATGTACAATCATAAAATCATGCTCCGATGTTCGGCATACATCTTCAGTCCAAAGAATAGTGACCCTGAGAACGTGTAACTTAGTATTTTTGTTATCTTTGTTTGCACATTTACTCAAACAGATTTCAATTCAGGCTTCTAATATATAACCTAAAAGCCACTTTCACAAGGTTCAGACAGTCATGCGTTGACTTCTTTTCTTTGTATAAAACAGGCGGAGAGTTAATCATGATTAGAGCTGCCCAGTTCTTTCGACGTGTCACGTTTGAAACCTGCTTCATATCTGCATCTTCTCTGTTATCATGGCACTTGATTGTATCATAAGGCATCAAGTAAGGCATAAATATCAAACATAGAACTTTACTTTCATTCGTAAATGGAAACAAAACAAATCGGCAGTGATTTTCTCCATATGTTTTTCTATAAATGATCAAAGCCATGATGCAAGGCAGAAAAGGGCGTGTTGATCCCTGAGCCTGCGTACGGGTAGATGCTTGTCGTCAGGTTTAATTGTCGTTGGAGCAAATTATCGATACATGCAATTTTCAAAGTGTCCAGTCTCATTGCATGATGTTTTCAGTAATACATTAGAGGTGGGGAGAGTTTGTGACCATCAAAAGGTTTTGGATAAGTTATTTAGGACAAGGGAGGTTTTTTGGTCGTCTTTTGGCTGTTTAAAGTCAATGCAAAGGATCATGTAAAGAACATTCATGTGAGCTATGAATCCTGCTTTGAACATGTACTCTCCATTGTATGTTCTTTTCTTTTATTAGTTCTTGCATTTATTAAAATCAAGCATGGTCTCAACTTTTAAAGCTGTTTATTTTTAAACCTTATCCTAATGGAGATTTTTTTTAAGAACATCAGGGGGCTGCTGGGTGATGTAGTGTTTAGCACCCTTACCTCACAGTGAGAATCCTCTGGCTGAAGTCCTGGCTGGGATCATTCTACATGTGTAACAGGATAAAATAATTAGAGAAAATAGAGAAAAACACCCAGACAACAAAACTTAAACCCCAATCCGTCCAGACAGGCAAAGGGAATGGCATCCCACAATTCCTTGCACTGTCCAATCACATATTTTATATTTCAAAATAAACGAATTCATAGGAATTAATGTTTTGCAAACACTTTTTCATCAAAACTATTGATTATAACTCACAGTTGATGCTAATGTCCTTGATAGAAACTCTTGACAGCAGTGGGCGTATGCAGTCGCTAATGCGCAGCGCGCCCTTTCCTTACCAAATGACGTCATGACGCATTGACGGCTTCACACATGTTCAATAAAAAAATAATAATAATAAAAAAAGCTACACTTAATTTAATTTCTGAATGAAAGTAGAACAACTATGTCTACAACTACGTGATAACTTTAAGTTGATTGAACAAAACAAAATGATTTGTCATCATCAAAGCAAATAATTAAGTCAGATTAATGTAAAAAAAAAAAAAAAGTTATCTTTACAAATACAGCCTAAATGTTATTTTTAGAGTGTGGCATTTTTCAGATGGTGGAGGAATTACATAGATAAAATAAAGTTTAAAAAAAATACTTCTAAGTATTTCTCTGATTAAATCGTTATGAATCAGGAGTAGACGAAAAATGCCGTTGGAAAAACTGTCAGTTGCTTTACCCCCCCAACCCCACCACCACCACCACCCTTTTTTTTCTTCTTTTTTATTCTTCTAATTATCAAGACACCAAAAATATTCTTATAAAATTATACACATTTTGATTTTTTTTATGCATCCATAAAGCATTTTTACCCCAAGTGTTCTCTTTGGCGTGTTCCGGTTGACCCACAGACCGCTGGGCGTCATCGGCCGCTGATTGGTGGGTTACGTCCGCATGGCAACCACTGATGGCAACCGCAAGCTGTGTCCAAGAACTAAGGTGAGAGGAGCATTCACTAGAACGAGGGGAAACCAGCACATTCGCTCCAGTCCTCCTCCTCTTCTTTTCTTTGTGACGGTGTTGCGTTCAGAGCCCGCAGCGGCGGGCGTGTCTGCGCACAGACAGGTGAGGCGCTCCGCAGCATCCGTCTGCGGTTCTATTCGGGACGGGTTCTGTTTCGGATCAGTGTCCCTACGCGTCTATGCAGTGAGATGCTTTGGGGATGGATGATGGTTGGATGGAGATGGATGGAGGTGGATGGGGGGAATACGTGCAGTCACGGTGAATTAAAGGTGCGTCAGGGCGCAGATGAACGCGCTAAGGCTGCAGACCAGCTTCCACACCGGGATGTTGTTATGACTGCACGCACTGGGGGGGTGGGGGCCCATGGGTGGTGCCACCGACACCAGGGCTGCACCGCTTTCTATATTACCCCAATAATTCATGTTGTTGCATGCTTTGCACATTCGTATCATTTCAAAATAGCACACTAATCTGTCATTTATAGGTGTTTGAAAAACACAAAAGACTTAAATGACAGAGATTATCCATCTGTAAACTCTCATACATCCTGTTTTTCTTTTTTAAATAGTGTCACAAAATCCTGCAGGTCCTCATCTGTGGAAGAATTTACCTGATAATCTGAGAGTTTCTGCATCTGTGGAGATGTTTAAATGTAAATTAAGGAAAAATGTTTTTAACTTATCCTTTACATTAATTGTGTCATTCATTTTTAAGTATTTCATTGTATGGTTTGTCATTTGTACATTTTTACCCTTCTATCTCAAATATTAATAGCAGTGTTTTCTTTGTTCGTTTTTTTTTAATCGTTGTTGCTTTTATTCCTTTGTGTTTTATAACTGTTTGTTGTTTTAAACTTTATTTATGTCTTTTATGCCATGCACCACATGTTCCACAGCACGCTGATGAAAGGTGCTCTACAAAAAAAACAAGATTGATTGAGAGATGAGCAGCAGAAATATGTTAGTTGCATCGGCAAGAAGTTTTGTCTTTAGCTGTAATAAACCTTTGGATTCATTTGGGATGATTAATCAGAGAGACAAAATGCCTTTCAAGCAATTTTATTTTGAAAGTAAAAAGTCACTGTTGGCTACACTTAGTAGCAATAACAGGTTTTGGAACTTTTTGTGAATAGAATAGCTAGAATTTAATAACTGCTGGTAAAGCATTAGGCCTGCTTATTTGGGCTATTCAAGTAAAGAAAAATGACTTACGCTGAATAACAAATAAACAATAAAATGTTTTTGATAGTTTAATAAATATTATATTTAACAGATTCAATAAGAGTTTCAAAACATTACATGTTAGCCACATGCAATTTTTTTAGAAATGAATTGGCATCACAAGCTCTGAATGTTTTCTTATTTTTCCTCCTTTTCTTCTAGACAGATCATGTAAATCTTTTTGAAGCACACATATTCTGGGTTGAACAGTAACGTCAAACCTGAGGATACCCGTCGGCCAAATCTCCTCTATAAGCATTTCAGTTTATTGATTCCAGTTCTTTAAGCTCAGCCTGTTGTAAGTGCTCTATGATAGCTAAATAATTTGTTACATTTACAATTATAGAAGCATTTTTCAATACACTTTCTAATCATTTTATTCTTTCACAGCCAATTCCCAATCATGACTGCAGAAGAAACCATTAACATCAAGGAGGCGGAGGTGATCAAGCTGATTCTCGACTTCCTCAACTCCAGAAAGCTGCACATCAGCATGCTGGCCCTGGAAAAGGAGAGCGGGGTCATCAACGGGCTTTATTCTGATGACATGCTGTTTCTCAGGTATGTACAGCGTAAGTGTTGACAGGTTGAAGTTGAAAACTTTTCATTTGTCTTCAAGTGTCTTTTTTTTTTTTTTTTTTAAACCAGGCAGCTCATTCTGGATGGGCAGTGGGAAGAGGTGATGCAGTTCATCCAGCCTTTAGAGGGAATGGAGAAGTTTGACAAGAAAAGGTGTGAGATGATGGTGGAAATAAGTAACAGTCAGGAAAAGATCATAGCCATTTGTTCATGTTTAATGTAAGAAGAGCCTACGGTGGCCCTGAGGTGCAACACACATCAATAAAACCCTTCCAGAAATAATAATTTCCAGAAATCAAAATGAAATGTTAAAAAATTAGCGAAACAATAAACCGGAAAAGGTAGGATGGGACATCACTGATTGGATGATGATGTTTGAGTTTTGAAAAAGAGGGAAAACTGTGGTACAGAGGTGAATGAGCAATCATCGAACTTTTGCTGTGGTTGTGGTCAGAAGCATAAAGAAATATTGTCTGTAGGAAATATTGTCATGCTAAATAACTTTCAGTTGAAAAGGTTCACAAACGTCATCACCCAATCAGTGATGTTCCAATGTACTTACCTTTCTGGTTTCTTATTTCATTTCATTCTTGTTACATTTCATTTTAACCCCTGGAAGTTGCTTTTGTTTTCCAAAACGTTTCCGTCTCATTTTGGTTCCTTTTTTTTTTTTGGAACTGTGTTTTGGTTTCTAAAATTTTGTTTTCATATCTAAAATATGATGGTGTTTTATTTTTCTTTTTTGTTTTGCTTTTCTAATTGTTGTTGTGATCTTTAATATGTTTTTGCATAGATACGTTGATGTGATTTGCACTTCAAAGCCCCTGGTCCCACCTATATACCTTACCAAAACATGTCCATATATCATGTTTCATTTATCGACTGCGTAAAGACTTAATTTTACTGGGGTAACAAGTTCAAGTCTAGAGCAGAGGTCTGCAACTTGAGCTCCGGAGCCACATGTGGCTCTTTGACCCCATCAAGACAAAAGTAACTGTAAACTAAAAAGTAATTTAAAGTAAAAAAGAAAAAGAAAAAAGTTAAAGTAAACTACCTCAAACTTTATTCAGTTCATTCACAAACAGCTGAAGGGCGGTACACAAGGTTTCTGACTATGGTAGCCTTAATTCTTCAACAATCCATCAGTCTTTTGCAGTTTACCAAAGTCGCACCAAAACACTGACAGACTTTTAGCACCATGTGCCACAGAAATTCAATTTGGGGTCAATAAGCTTAATCAGAACTCATACTATAAGGCAATTTTCTTACATTTTTTAATAAATTCAAAAATTTTAGTGTGCCTTATGGTTAAAAAAATAAGGTATGGTTCACTTAATTGCTGTAATTTCATTTTAGTTTGTTACTTTTATGAGTTTCTGGCTGGGATCCACAGCAAATGGTAAAGTAAACATTACTTTTGCTGCATTAAGATGCTCCTATATGTGCATTGGGGTGACTTTTATTTTGAAAGGCAGCCATGTGAACTTCTGTCATAAGCTATTTCATATATTTATGCCCCAAAACAAGAGTGTATTTATATTTATCATAAAAGGAACAATTCAGTGCCTTTTTTATTCTAAAGTAATACTCACGTGATTATGTTATATTTTAAACTCATAGTGTTCTTTTTCCAACTCGGTAAAGGTTTATCTGTTAATTGCAGAAAATACAACCAGTTAAACTGAACTTTGTATTTCTAGGTTTCGGTACATTGTTTTGAAGCAGAAGTTTCTTGAAGCTCTGTGTGTGAATAATGCCATGTCAGCTGTCGAAGAGCCGCAAAATGTATGTATCCAGCTGATTGATGTTAAGTTCATTTTAGAATTACTTTTTAAAAAAAACGACTTGCTAAAAACTCCTGTAGGACTTTTTGAAGCAATGTGAAAGAAGTGCTATTTTTCTAATGCAAACAGAGAAACCCCCTCAGTGGTTTTCAGAGTTTCCTGTCTTCTACAGCTGGAGCTCACCATGCAACAAGCAGTAAGGTGCCTCCACAGCCTGGAGGAATTCTGCCCGACCAAAGAAGACTACAGCAAGCTGTGTCTCCTCCTCACCCTGCCGCGCCTGACCCACCATGCAGAGTTCAAAGACTGGAACCCGAGCACGGCTCGTGTCCACTGCTTTGAGGAGGTCTGCGCTATGGTGGGAGAGTTTATCCCTGCCGACAGGAAGCTGAGCGAAGCAGGTTTCAGGGCAAGCGGAAACCGCCTCTTCCAGCTGCTCATCAAAGGTCTCCTTTATGAGTGCTGTGTAGAGTTCTGTCAGGTGAAATGATGCTCCAGGACCCATTCAGTTGCAGTATTGCAGAAAGTTTGACGAAACGTGTCTTAAAATATGAAAGGTTTAACAGAATCTCTTTTTTTTGCACATTTTTACTAGAGTAAAGCGACGGGTGAGGAGATCACAGAGGGTGAGGTGTTGCTCGGGGTGGATTTGGTGTGTGGGAACTGCTGTGACGAGCTGGATTTATCCTTGCTCTCTTGGCTGCAGAACCTCTCTTCAGGAGCATTCAATTGTGCTTTCGAGCAGAAGATGCTCAGCATCCACGTGGACCGTCTGGTTAAGCCTAGCAAAACTGGACACGCTGATCTGCTCACTCCGTTAATCAATCGTCTCTCCCCCTGCCTTACCTCACCTTTTCGTCAGCGCCCTCATTCAGCGGACACCTACATGTCCAGATCTCTTAACCCTGCCCTGGATGGCCTTTCGCATGGTCTTGCAGCACAAGACAAGAGGGGCGTGGAGGCCAGCATTAAGTCCTCCCTCAGCCGGAGCCTTGTGGAAAATAATGTTCATCAGCAGGACGATTCACCTGAGAGGTAGGAGGCTAGAAATGGAGCAGGGTTTAGAGATGTCGTCAGTACTCAGTGAGACAGGCAAATGGATGTGAATACAACATGGCTGACCATTCTGTAGATCACATATTAAATGATAAACAAACCTGATCTAGTTCAGGGGTGTCAAACTCCAGGCCTCGAGGGCAGGCCTCCTGCTGGTTTTCCAGAAATCCTGCTTTATCTGCCGCTGATGACCTGGATCAGATGTATTTAGCCAATAAGGAGCTTCAATGGAAAAAAAAAATCCTAAAGTCAGTTTTCAATCTGACTTTAGGATTTTATTTCATATAGAAAGCTCTCTGTTTCTCACAAAACAAGACCAAACCATGATGCCAGGTGAAGACATTCTTGTATTAAACATTTATTTGATTTTATCCAAAATTTTATTTTCCTCATCTAACAGCAATCATCAAGATTTGTTTGTGGAAAATTTAAATACCTGTTAAAACATGTTTTAGCATATTTGAAATATATGTATATTTCAGTGTTGATAATCAGTTCTCTTTACAGAATGTTCTTATTTGACTGTCATTTTTCTATGTGCAGCCTGGAGTTATTGTTTTTCTTTAGTGTTTAAATGTTACTTTAAGGCTTTATCTACATAATCAGTAATATGGTCTACCCAGAGCAGCACAGCCTATTAAATACTTATCTGATGTTTTGACTCCACAGGCAGTATCCACAGGGGCTGGATAGATCCAGCATCCCCAGGACCCCTCTCAATCAAGGAAAAGATGGGATGCCAGCCTGCAACACAGAAACACAAGAGGTAATATTAACTGTTGACTGCTCTGTGTAATCAAACATCTGTTCTGTTTACAATGAGCTGTTTAGCTTTTAGAGAAATACTAAACTTTCCCTTTCGTACTGCATATAGCTAAAAGTTACACTCAAGTAAAATTAGCACTACTTTAATATAACTTAAGTTTAAGTAAACAGTAGTTATCGAATAATTACATTAGTATAAATTTAAAAAGTAACTGTAAACAAAAATACTTAAGTTCAAAAGAAAAGTTTAAATATAATAACATTGAGCCTTTTTATTCCAACATACAGCACAGCACAAGATTATCACAGTTAAACTATCCAGAGGAAGAAGAAAAGATGAACCGCTTATGTTCTGTGTCTTATAGTTCACTGCTAAACTGAATACATGTTGTACATTACATTGTAATGTCTTATTAAATGAAGGCAAAGAAAAAAGAGTGATATAGAATTTAAAAGTTTTTGTTCAAAATCGAATGTTACTTGGGTGAATTTCACTCTAAAGATTGAATCTGCTCCTTTTTTTCTGATTTCCTAAATTCAGTTCTATTTTCACAGAGATATTGTCCTTTTGTCCTCAAAAATTGACATCCTTAAAATTAAAATAAAAACAGTATTTTTTCAAAACTTCAATTGTAAGGTGTTTTTTTGAGGCTCAAACAGACAGGAAATCACACTAAAACAGAAATTGTAAGACACTTTTTTTCCGTGGTTCTCAGGAGGCTATACATGTTTTTTCTATGCACAACATTAAGAAACTTTAAGTATTTTATTGTTTATCACTAGTTTTAATCTTTACTCTTCTGTTGTTCATTACAAAAAAAATTGGTGGTTTAAACATAATTAATTTCTTTAAAAAATGTAAATTTGTTAAAAATTGACCATGACTAGAAACAAACATTAGAGCTTTGATGAAAAGTCTAAGCTTATTAAAAAAAGGACGTGTTGGGTTTTACCAGCCACTCCAACTAGTGACCAAAAAATGGAGTTTAGAGCCCTGGATGCATGCGACTAAAGCCTTGGTCAAAGGCAAAAGGAGATTTTCATTTTTAGTCAAAGATATAAAGTCTCCCCCCACCAGGTTTAGTACCTTATCATTAGACGTACCCAAAGTCACACCCCACTGACTATTGTCCCAGCATACTGGGATAATGGAGGCTGAAGAAAGTGATCCACTTTGATGTGCTGTCACATCATCCTTCATATTTATGCAAGCCAGCTCCCACTGATGGAAGTGAAGTGCTTTGAGGGTCTGATTGTTGTGTCTAAAGTAATGACAGGCTCAAAACATAAAAACGTTGTTTGGTTCGATGTGATGAGGCCCTTACAAACTTTTTTTATAGGGCGGATGATGGAGGCCACGGCCCTGGGACTTCTACATTGCAGAGTCCACCGAGGTCTTAGCAACTTTTAATTTGGTCAACGCAATGCTTTCGTGTGTGTTTCCAGCAGCATGACTCTGCAGAACACATCCAGGAGTACTACAGGCAGCGTCTGCGTGTGCAGCAGCATCTGGAACAGAAGCAGCAGCAGAGACAGCTTTACCAGCAGATGCTGCTGGAGGGAGGGGTGAGGCAGCGGGACGGAGCCCAGCACAACCTCACTGAGGCGTTCCTCAGCAGGCAAGGAGGTCCAGCGGCACTCGTTCACCATCCCAGCCAGAAAAAAAACAACAAAAGATCTTGTCATTTGTGCAGATCCATTCAGAGATTGGAGGAAATGAATGTGGGCATTGATCACAGAGGAGATGAAGTAATGATGCATCTGGGCCCTGAGTTAAATGGATCGAATGGGAACAACAACACTTTCATCCCTGGGATTATTAATTCCCACCACAGCCATGATAAAGGACCTCCAAAGGAGAAGCCAGCTGGAATTGGCAGCACTGCCTTATTGGGCTCTGAGAAGCAGACCTCGGCTTCACCCAATGAGTCCTCAGTCCCCACCAGTCAGAGGTAATTCACCTGGCAAGTGCTTTATAAAAAATGTGACTACAACTCTGACAAATTAGTAATTAAAAGGGTTAATCTGTAGATTTTCTTGTGAGTTTTTAAAGACTCACTCCAATGAAAATTCTGTTTTTAACAGCATTTTTCTCATGATTTTAAAGAAAATTAAGATTAAAACTCTATTTCTGAATATTTATTTATTCAAATTGTTGTGAATCAGGAGGAAAATGCTATTTGAAAAAGCTAGTAGCAATCACATAGGTGACATAAGGTCCTTGCCCCACTCCATTCCAGTACATCCACTTGCAGACAAATAGATTCATGTACGTCTGGAATCTGGCTGAACACTGGATAGCTCCAGAATTGCTTTTGTTTCACCCGTAATGTTAGGTTGGGGGTGTGAGGGACTGTAAGCCAGCAGGAGAGCACGTAAACAAAGGGATGATGGGAAATGTCAAAGGCTTTCTCCACGCCAGTGGTCCTCCTGCCCACAAATCGGGGGAAAATTTGCAATGAACGTCTGCTGCTCTGCGGAAACTATGTCCTAGAAAATGAGAAAACAATCAAAATGAAAAGATGACTGGGAACGCTTTTACAACAGATCAGAAGAGGATTGGAGTGGGATTTAAAAGTGTGATGAAACTGGGATAAAATAGACCAATCCAAATGCAATTTGCTGAAGTAAGAATGTTAAGTCCAATTGAAATTCTCTAATGAATGAATCTATCTGAACATCAATTTTATCAGAGCGTCTGATCCCTCCGTTCCAGAGGACTTGGGCTGCTCTACAACACGAAACTCTCATGAGGTAAAGCAGACTGTCAACAGATCTAAATCAGAGTGCAGTTAAAACTTTTACTTTTACGTTTATCCCATAATCAGCCCTAATTCAATGAATCTGATAATCACCCTTTTGTGTGAAAATAATCACTGATTTTGTGATTTTGAATAGCTGGGGAAATCCAAAACTCACTTTGTGAAGGTGAGCCAGCTGGAGGACACACAGGCGGTGAGAGCAGTGGCCTTCCATCCTTCTGGTGCCCTGTACGCTGTGGGCTCCAACTCAAAAACTCTAAGAGTTTGTGCCTATCCAGAGACACTGACCACCAGGTAAGCACAGACACCCACAAATCCATCATGCAAGAAAAGAAAGAAATGTATATATGTGGATAAGGTTAACAATCAAGCTCCACATGCAGGCAAAAGTCAAAAGGAATTAACATTTATCTTATTTTGTGTTAAAAGCAGTTCTGTTAACTTTTTATAACAATAATGCTAAATTTCTCTTGAATTTCTTCTAGTGGTTCTGGTGCTGTAAAGCAGCCAGCGGTGCGCTTCAGACGCAACAAACATCACAAAGGCTCGATTTACTGTGTGACTTGGAGCCACTGTGGACAACTTTTGGCCACTGGATCCAATGATAAATTTGTTAAAGTCTTGCCTTTTAATGCAGACAGCTGCAATGCAACAGGTATGTTTCCATTAGATATTATATATATATATATATTTTTTTTTTTTAAAAAGTGGAAATTTTTATTGTTTGTCTCTAGGACACAAAAATAGATTTTTTCTTTTTCTGTGTTTGCCAAAATCCAAGAAACAGGAACACTTAATATGTTTGGGAAGTCCTAAAAATAATAGTGACTACAAAACACATTAGCGATGTTTTATGATTTAAAGTCCCATTACCTGTCACACACCTACGTGTGTGACATTTGTTCTTCACATTTGATTCATCCCCTCTGGGAACAGTGAGCTGCAGACACAGCCAGGCTCAGGATCCCAACCAATCTAACGCAAATTTTACAGAGTGTCCAGGAAGGAGGCATTGTGTCCCACTTTTGGAGTCTTTGGTATTACTCAGCCTGGAATTGAGCTCACAACCATTCCAGCCTCAGGGCAGACACTCTACCACAAGGCCACTGAGCTGATTTAAATATCTAATGCAATGCTGAAAGGTATGAGGTCAAAATATGTCATTTTGTAAAAAACAAAATTCAACGGGTGCCCAAGAAGTAAAAGAAAAGTAGAAGCAGGAAATTGTTGCTACCTAATCCTACACTTTTAATTCAGGTCCTGACCTGGAGTTCAGCATGCACGACGGCACCATCAGGGACCTGGCCTTCATGGAGGGGCCGGAGAGTGGAGGATCTATTTTGATCAGCGCCGGAGCTGGAGACTGTAACATCTACACCACTGACTGCCTGAGAGGACAGGGCCTTCATGCTCTCAGCGGACATACAGGTGTCCAAAAAAAAAAGAACTTGTCCAAGGATGCTTATTGCACTAACTCAGCAAACACCTGGTATAGGAGGTGTTTCACAAAAGCATTTCATAGATATATTTTCTAACGGTTTCAGGATTAGGAACAAAAGAAAAATGGAGTTTTTGCGCCACCAAGGGCAACAGAAGCATATGTGCACCCTCATGATTTGTCTTTTTCTTTTGATCAGGTCACATTCTCAGTCTGTACACATGGGGAGGCTGGATGATTGCCTCTGGATCACAGGACAAAACTGTCCGGTTCTGGGACCTTCGAGTGCCTAGCTGTGTTCGGGTGGTTGGCACAACTCTGCACGGGTCAGGTGAAGGAATTCATCCCTCGGACATCGGGTTAAAAAGATGGGGATCCTCAGCTTTTACCATCATAAAAACTCTCATCATCTGCATAAAAACCTACCATGTGGTGTAAATCTTATTAGTGGGACTATAAATGAGTTTGTTGTTGAAAAGTGCTTATCTAGCCTAAACATAAAAAAATAATTCACGAGTATTAAAATTGTCAATATTATATGCATTCATGTAAATTATTCACATTTCTCTGGTTCAGTTGGATCATGACAGTGCAGCGTGGATACAGGTGGTTCTAAACCGTGTCACCCTTCTGTCCGACACAGGAAGTGCTGTGGCTTCAGTGGCTGTGGACCCCAGCGGGCGTCTGCTGGCCACCGGTCAGGAGGACAGCACCTGCATGCTCTACGACATCAGAGGAGGCCGCATAGTCCAGACATGCCGCCCCCACAACGATGACGTCCGCTCGGTGCGCTTCTCACCAGGAGCTCATCATCTCCTCACCGGCTCCTACGACAACAAAATCATCATCAGTGACCTTCAAGGTGACTCAGGTTTTATGGGCGCCAAAAAAAAAGAGAAGCCTTCAAGGCAGCTTGTGCAAATCTGAGTTTAATGAAGGACCATTTTTCGTTTAATCACTTGTAGTTTTATGTATTTTACTTTAAATTGGTTGTTTACATTCATTTCTGTTGGATAAATTACTATTGTTCTCTGAATTTCTTTATCTATTTCTGCATTTTGTTGTCATACAAGTCTGTCTAAAAAGACATGGGCAACTTTAGCCTCACTTTAACTGCAGGCCTAAGCTAAAAATAGCTTCAACTTTGTAGAAGCTAATTTTATTTTGAGCTGATCTAACCTGATCTTGTTGTAGGTTCAGATTTAAGGTTTTACTAGAGCAGAACTGCTCATCCCTGGTCCTCCAGGGGGGGTATTCCAGAAAGCATGTTTAAACTACCCTGACTTTAACCCTGAACACTGGCTGAAATCCACGTGAACTTGCTTACTCTGGGTATGTTGGTTCCAAAAGACCAGATATGAGTTAGTGTAATTACGCTTGACTTGGATAACCCTGGGTTAACCCGCGTGCACAGCAAGTACATAAGACATTCTCAATGGATCGCCGGTTACCGAGTCACAATGGAAATGCGTGGAGAAAAAAAAGAGAGCACTATCCTTCAGTGAGACGGAGTCGGAGATTTTAATGACGGCGTATGAAGATTATACGGCCATCAATAAAGTAATATGGTTGCATCAGCAAAAGAAAGAGTTTCTGCTTGGAGAAAAATAACGTAAAGTAAACGCACGAGTTTCTGATCTTATTTCCAATTACATTGTGATGTATATATACAACTTATAAAACTTAAATAAATGTATTCAATTGGTAACAAGTAATTGAGTTACATTTATTCAAAACTAATTTCTTGTCTATCCATCTCAATAGTTGTTTATACAACTCAAATGTGTATATTTATCTAACTAAATGACATATTACTCCAATTCAATTAATTGTTTTCCATGTTAATTTATTGTACTTCTTGAACTCTCATATGTCTAAGTTAGAGGCTGCAGATTTTCTCTTTTTTATAAAATTAAACTAAAGGATACAGTATAGATTCACAATATTTACCTTATGTTTAACATACCATGACTCTGATTGTAGCTCCAGTTCTTATATAACACTAGTGCACTAGGGGTGGTAAATTAACTCTTCCTCCTCTCTCTCCTTCTCACTCACGGTGCAGAAAGAATTAAACATAACAGGGTAAAATAACACGGCAAAACACAGTCAAACAGCTACAACTAAAAAAATTGAGTCAGAAACCTACACTTGTACCCAAATCCATCCAGACAGGCAAAGGGAATGGTATCCCACAATTCCTTGCGCTGCAGATCTAACAGCAGCACCAAAGTTACAGCTACTTTATTGAATTAATTTGAATTAAAGTAAAATAACTGTCTGATAACTATGTGTTATTTTTAAGTTGACTTAACTCAAAAAAATGATTTATCTTAACTGAAGCAAATAATTAAGTTACATCAAAGTAAAAAAGTTTCTCTTTCCAACATCCTTACGTGGTCTTATCACCCTCTCATGGTGGAAAAAGTATTATCTGAGCTCCTTCATCCACTAAATCATCTTCAAATGGACACACCATGCTGCTTCACCTCTCTGAAAACGAACTAACCTTCAACTAAACCTGCTCCAGACCAGGTTATGTTCAGAGCATGAGTTGCTATAGCAACTAAGCATACCCTGAAACATACCTCTGTTTCTGGAACCGAAAGCTGAGGTTATCAACTTCCTTAGCCTCAAACTTACCGTTGTAACTCACATGACCTGCTTTTTGGAATACCCCCCAGATCTACTAAACTGCCTGTTTTCCAGCTCTTCTTGCACTTCCTGTTGCTGATTACCTGGATCAGGTGTGCTCAGTCAATCAGAACATGGGGACACGTGGGTGAGCTGTTGAGCAGCAAGATGAAAGTAAACACTGGAAAACAGGCAGGGTGGTAGTTCTCGAGGACCAGCCCCGCTCCAAACTCTCTTATTATTATCTTATTATGTCACTTTAAAAACACACAAATTCTTCATTCTCCAGAATTTTTCTGTATTTAAATAAATTGAGATTTTAGCCCCTTTATTTTAAGAAGTTTTGACTTAGAGCAAATTAATTTCTCACTTACTTGACGTGTAGTAAAAACCCGGTTTTCCTTCGTTTCTCAGGCGACCTGACAAAGCCCCTTCCTCAGACGGTGGCCGGCGAGCATTCGGATAAGGTGATCCAGTGCAGGTGGCACCCACACAACCAGACCTTCCTCTCCTCATCTGCTGATCGGACTGTGGTTCTCTGGGCTCCACGTCACTGAGAGTCCAGATCGAGGCAGCAGTGAGCGACACAGCACATTTGAGCATGAAAACACCAGCTGCTGCCATGTTTGAGTAGATGTCAGTCCAGGAGGAAAATCTGGCTCATTGTAAGTCAAAACGTTTGTGTGAAAATGTGTGACATTAAAGGTGGAGTGTGAGATTTTTTTTTAACTAAAACCACATTCGAGAATATTCACTTAAAATGACTGAATTTAATTGAACTTAATTATACAAGAAAATAATTATAATAATTTCGAGAGTATAAGAAAATAGTTAATATTTTTTACATCTAAAATGCCTCTAATATGAAATAGCAACTTCTCAAATGCAAAAAAAAGGGTGGGGGGATAGTGGTATTTCCCCCGCCCCTTGATTAGAGTAAAATATCTAAACTTAATCTGCATTTTTGGTTATTTATTTTACATATTTTTTATTTTTTTAGTTTAAAGATTTTACAGCAAACGTGTAATAATAAATTATAAATGTTAAACAATGCCTACATTTGTAAGCATAATTCATTCTGCTCAAGCACATGTCTCAAAATAATTTCCTTCCCTATTTTGGAGAGCCATATGAAAAAAAAGAAGGTTTATTTAGGTGCCAATGTAAAACTTTTTTAGCATTTCACCTGAATAACTCATAAAGGGCATCGCTGCAGCACTGAGTTCTGTGTAGTTACGACACTTTTGGTTATGCATATCATAATGTGCCTTTTTTATAACAATCACAGAGATTTTTGGATATCTGACAGTCAAAGAACATTTATTTTAATATTTTCTCATATTGCTTATCATCTGTACATTTTGTAAACAGTCTTTTTAATGAGCAAAGACATTCATTTAAGTGAACATGCTGCTGATATAAAAAAAAAACATTTAAGAACTTTTCTTCACATTGAATTGAAAACAGCAACAACAAAAAAAGCATACGACTCAGACAAAACTCCACATTTTTAGTAGGGAAAGAGATGCAACACTGACGCTAAAGCTGTCTGTTGTATATTAAAAATGAACTGATGAAACTTTTTTTTAAAAGCAAAAGTGCAAATTTTTAGTGTTTAGATGTTTAAAAAAGGTTTTGTCTGTAATATAAAAAAAAATAAAGTTTAACCAATAATTTGGAATAATTGGGTAGTAATTTGGAAAAAGTAGAATATTTAATGACCAGTTTGTTGCCAAAGATAACAGAAGTAACAGAAAATGACACTTTGCTTTCAATAATTTTTAAAACAAATAAATAAATGAAGATAAGATTTCTTGGGTTGACGGGATTTGGAACAGACATGCAGGAATTCTCTGCATCTATAGTTTAGATTCATGAATATTGGCTAAAGTGCTCGTCAGAATAATTCAGATTTCCTTAAAGCTGCTTTTACTCTTGATCTGAAAGAGTCCTTTCACAGTAAAAAGGATTTCTGTTACTGTTTTCAACCAAACTGTTGCACACGCTGTGGCTTGTGTAGACTTGGATTCAATCATCAAACGAGCAGGAAAACAGCAACTCAGATGTCATGCAGAGGTCAGCACAGACCTGCAAAACAGGGGATCATTCCAGGCCGGTTTAAAAAGAAACTTAGGCAACAGTCCAGAAGCCTGTTTTCCACAACATGACAGAAGTCACAAATGTGTGCCTTTTTGTTTAATGTTTTATTTTATTGTGTTTTTTTTATTTATTTAAAATTGCAACACAGCTGGAAGCCAACACGCAAATATGTAAGATATCTCCATAATCCATGTACAACACCATCAGTGGCTCATTATCAACTGATCCATGCAAGGTTTAATGTGCAAAATAATCTGCAGGTTATGGATTATTTCATTTCAATCATAATCTGATGTGTATATTATTTTCTTTTTTCTTTTTTACCTGTTTATGTACCTTTTTTACTCAACTGTTTTTAGGTTTTAGGGTGCAGAAAGTAGAAACGTTTTATTCCCTGGTTCTAACTTCATCTGAGCAGGAGAAAATTCAACTTATTTCAGGTTGACTCTAGTTTTCTTTAGATTTATGAAAGAAAAAGATAAATGTTAAACTATAAATGTGGGAGAATGTTGCATGAGCACATTTTTTGCTTTTTAACATGCAAAAACAGCAGCTTTACCAACAAAACGGTAAAGAGTTTAATGCAGAACATGACTGAAGGACTGAACACCTGCAGAGAAACCCAGTTTGAGAGTGACACATTTGTGTAAAAAGGAATGGATCTACTTTAATATAGAATATGCATTGAATTGTATGTGGCTTCTATAAAGACTATTCACTGTTTGTGTCCACTTATAGAATTATTAATGATGTTTATGCACAAGTGATCTTGCAAACGGAGTGAAAAAATGATAAATGTAATAAAGAGAATAGCTTAAAAATGTATTTGTTTTGACTAAAATGATATTTTCAATGGAAAATTAAGAAACATCTGAATAAAGATGTTAAAAAACAGGCTGTTTTTGTTTGTTTTTTTTCTTCTTTCAAACTTGTACATAAGTGTCTATTCTTGTGGGTGCAGAGGTCCCTTTTTGCTACGTGGAGCCTCATTAGGACAA